>CM058164.1:4755000-5955000 GCA_030254885.1 Vitis rotundifolia | reverse complement strand
TGCAACAAAAATTATTTTGTTTCATGTATGTCACCTTATCCTGGTCATAGGTTTTAACAATGATTAAAATGTTTAATTCATCTCTAACAATATATAGAGGTAAAATTTGTTTGGCTGTCTCCAATAATATTTTTTGATGAAAAGATTTATATCTAAGGGTTCAAAATTTTATTATTAAAACTAATCAATGATAAATTAAATTGTCACCAAAAAAGACATACAACAATGAAAATTATTATTTCACTACTGAATAGATTTTGAAACAAAAATTTATTTGGTTGATAAAGGTTGAGGCAATATTTTAAGAACAAATATATGCCTCTAAATATATAAAATTTCATTACCAAATATCATTATCTTCATCATAGTTTAACGATTACACTATAACATGTCGATTAATACTTTTAGTGTTTAAACTTAAGTAAAAATTATAAAACCTAATTAAACTAGAAAAGATGTGGTAATTTAGGTTCTTTTTGGTAATGATTTTTTAAAATATTTTTTTTGTTCTCCAAAACCAAAAAAGGGAAAAAAAAATAAAATTTGTCAACCAACAAAGTAAAAACATTTTTTTTTCTTTTCAAAAAACATGTTTTAATTGTTTTCGGTCGTCTTTACTTGCTTTTGTGATAATTATTTTAAAAAGTAATTATACAAATAAGAAGAATGATTAAAAAAAAACATTACACATTGATATTATTTTTAAAACATATTTAAAAGCATAGAAAACGGATTAAAAATATTTAAGATTTCTTACTTTTATTATACAAACAAATTGAATAACAATTTTCAAAAACTCTATTATAAAACCTTTCCTAAATAGAGCCTTAATTTGAATACATGAATGGTAATTCTAACATTTAAAGGAAGAAATTAAGAGAAAAGTGGATTTTTACACACTTATTTGAAAAAAAGATGGAAAACCGAACTCCCCATTTTATAAATCAAAATTATTTCCATCAATGTAAAAATATTTTGAAATATAAGCACTTTTTAATGAGTAAAATAATATCTTCCATATTATTTTACTCATTTTATTTCTTAAGTTGGGTTTAATTTAATTCTATTACTTTCGAATGTCTTCTAATACTTATTTAAAATTTTATCAGTCATGGTTTCTATAATCTATGGGTAGCATTCTACATATAGCATTTCTCTCTTGGATCTTCTTGGATGGATGGGTAGGATTATGTAAAGTCATTTCTTTCCTATTCTTGGTTCCTACACAGGGTTAGCATGCATTCGAATTTTTATGATTTCTTTAGATGTTTTTTTATTAATTATTTTTTGGATTTATTGTGATCTTTTGTTCATTTCTTTACTTAATGCTTTGCATTTTCTTTTGTGACAATTTTATGTAATGTTGGTGAATAATGCATGCCATTTTAGGAACTACTGCTCCAATACCTATAAAGATAAAGTAACCATCACTTGGCACAAAGCTATTAGAATGGATCCACAATGCTAATCAAGCCAACATTTCCAAAACATCACAAGGTGGACCTTTAGTAGTGGGGGCCTTAAAACCTTGACTAAAAGGCTAACATGCACAACAAAGCTAAGAGTTGGTGACTAAAAAATCACGTCTTGTAATGTTTGTAGAAAAAAAAAAACCTCATAAAAGCAAACTAAAAATGATTTGTTAATGATATGAAATTTAATGAAGTTTTTGGTAATAATCTTATTCCACGTACCTCTAATTATGAAAGGCCTAATATATGTTGTAGCTTAGGTCGAAAGGCCTAATTTTTGGGTTGTGATGTCGAAATGGAAACAAAAGGGCAACAACAAACGTTAGAGGGGGTCACTTGTCAACTTGATGGGCCAGAAGACCAACTTCTAAGGAAGATACAAGATTGCTAATAAGGTCATTCACTCGTACTAGATTCAAATCCAATATGCACAAATCTAATCAATCATTAGATCATAATAGAACCATAGAGAAATTGTAATGGAGTACTACCAATATATTTGATCGATATATATTTCTAAAAGGAACTCTTGATTAATGATGAGTAGAACCAAGTTGTGGACAAAATTGAAGTATAGAAAGTGTAATAAGAAAAATAGTTAATTAATTATCAATTAGACCTAATGTTCAAAGTTTTTAACTTTGGTTAAAGTTGGAATCGCTCTAAAAGTAGTCCACCATGTTGGAATGTAGCCTCATTGGTTACAGAAGAATCATATTAGCATTATTAACAAATAACATTCAAACTTTTTTATGAGAAAAAGGGGATGACTTTACAATAAAAATTCTTAGAAGAATTACAAGATACTAAAGATATCTTCCCTCACAAGCAAGTAATAAAGGCATTTACTTCTTCCTCACTTTTCTATTTTAAGATTCATATCTTCACATGCAAGTAACAAAGACATCTATTTTTAAACTATTTTTAAAAATTTTTTTTTATTAAAAAGTGTTTTCTAATTTAAAAATATGTTTGATAAATTTTGGATTGAAAAAATATTTTTTGAAGAATTTATTTTGGAAAGAAAGTACTCTTTTAGAATAAATTTTAAGTCATTTTCAAGTGTTTTTCATGGAGTGTCTTATGAAACAATTGGAAACATAAAAATTATGTTGAAAGCTTTTATATTATACATAAATGTATAGTAATTTTATAAAAAAAATATATTAATAAAGAAATGTTCTCCTATGTGCCGTTTTGTCATCATTTTTCTATTTTTTCTTGTCTTTTGTTTTGTACAACTTTTAGGTGAATACCAATTGATCATTTTCTACTATGTTTTCTTCTTTCATCCCTCTTTGTTTCTCTATATTTCTTTTGTGTTTTTGAATTTATTATTTTTTATTTAATTATCTTTTTAAGTTGTTTTGCTTTTATCTCTATGTCGATACATATAGGTGTCACACTCAAGATTTTAAACCATGGTTTAATACGAGATCAAGGTTTACCAAAAAATTTTTAGAACCTTAAGTGTGAATTAAGGAAAAAATCATAGTGTTTATTGTTAAATTTTTCTTTTCTAAATGCCTTTAAAACATAACCCTTTCGGTTGAGTTATGTTGAAATTGAGTTAGTTATGTTGAAATTCAAACCTATAAGTCTATCCCGAATATTGAGTTAGTTGCGTCGAAATTTCACTCAGCATGTGTAAGAGACCTTTCGAAAAAAATAAAAATAAAAATTGTCATGTTAAGGTGATAATAGTAATTTCACTAAGTATGTGAAATAAACCCTTTTTCAAAAATTTCTCAATCATCTTAAGATGATAATAGTTATTTCACTGAGCGTGTGAAATTGATCCTTTCTTAAAATTTTCTTAATTTAAAATAAAAAGCAGTGGAAATTACTATTATATCCTTAACATAACTAAAAATAATTTTTCTTGTAGTCTGACCTTATCTTTTGCAATCTATTGTTGAAAATTTTCTGAATGCTATCATTTTTATAATTAAAATTGAAAAATAAAAATTTTAATTTCTTAAAATTAATTTTTAGAAGTATTTTTATTAAATTTAAATGGTAATACTCCATTTTTTACATTGTAAACTTAAAATAAATATAATACTAGGGAGAAATAACTCCACAGAGCCTCTAGACTAAACACTAGCACACATGAGGGTGGGCATACTAGGAATACCACACCAAGAAATAACACACTAAAGAACTAGAGGAATGACCCACTTCAAATCAATGAAAATGGTACACTTAAAAAAATTTTAAAGAAAAAGAAAAAAAAGAAAAAAAAGAAGAAGTTTGTGCACTTGAAATAAATTAATTAATTAATAATACTCTATAAGCAATATTATGCATTTGGAAAAGAATTTGATTATTGGATTATTGGCTTATGTTTGTAAAACCTCCCTTAAAACGTGTACTAATTCTGAAAATAAATCTAGTTAAACCATCAATATCAAATAACACATCATATTTATCTAGTGTTTGTTTTCTAGATTCAATAAATTAATCAATTTTTTCTCTTCTTTTATCTTTTATTTTTTTATTTTTTCATATGTAGATTGATATTTTTTTTAGTATATATATATATGTTAAAAAGTAAAATAAAAATAAAAATATAATATAACAACACAATGAAGCAAACATTTGGGTACCACAAATTAAAATAAATCATAAACAAAATTGAAATATTAAAAATAAATGAAAATGTAAAGTTAGAAGAATATAATCTGATTTAGATGAATTTTTCTATTATACTTAGACTTATAATACAAACTTGATAGAAATCAACTCTTTAGATTTAGTACAAAGCAAGTAGAGTTTCCATATGTGGAAAAGAAAAAATTAGAATAAAAATGGGAAAGAAAGAAGTGGAGGAGATGATATAAGATAAAAATAAAAAAAGTTGAAGAAGATCAAAGGAATTATTATTAGAAGTTTTTAAAATTTTCAAAATCTAATTAATAGATTTTTAAAAAAAATAATAGAAGCTAAAGATAGTTGAATAATTTAAATTAAACCGATTATTTTATTTTTTAAACTTAATTTTACCCATTAATATTTCTTAATGTGTAATACAAAAATATTTAAATAATTATCAACTTTTGTTTCTTTTTTTTCTCTTGGTTTATCATTTAATTGAAATAAAAAGTTTATCAATAATTAGTTAAAAATAGCCATCACAAAATATTTTTTTTTTCCGTGTGAAGAATTATATGCCTCAAAAAATTATTATAGCTGAATATGATATTACCCATAGTTTTTTATTTAGTGGCAAAAGGTTTGAAGTGTGAATAATAACTATTTATGTTATTTCATTTAAATATTTATCTTTCATATGCAAATTGCTTGCTCCTTAGTCCTTTCTCTTTCTTAAAAAAAATATATATATATATATATATTTTTCTTTCCCTTTATCAAGATTTTAAAAATCAGACAGATCAATCAGTCCAATTGATCTAATTGCCAATCGGACACAATTCTAGTTCGATCAATTAGATCGAAAAGAGATTGAATAGGAATTGAACAGATTAAACCGATGATCCGACCTTTGAACTGAATGTTTCAATTAACTTCATTTTATTTTTCCTTAGCATTAAAATGAGGTCATTTTAATGAGTATAAAATCTTATTTTCATCCTTCAGGGCAACCCTCGTGTGGCTGCTTGCCCTAGCTGGAGCCAGCACGGAGCTACCACTACTTGGACGTTGCTCCCCGGCACCCCACCCTCCCCCGCCCCCCAAGACAAAACACCCCCACCCTACCCCCGATAGGCCTGCTGTTGCAGTGCTGTAAGCCGCCCCCACAAAAGCCCCTAGCTGCAGCGACGAAGACTTTTGAGTCAACCTTCAACTTTTACATTCTTCCTTTATCTTATGCTTATCGTTTAGGTCTTGGTTGATAATTACATGTACTTTGTGATCATAAATGTCTAATCTCCATTTGGACAAATAGGAAACTAAATTTATTGTTACACTTTAATTTATGGCATATATCTTGAGCCTTTAGATGGTGCATATTTGATAAAATATAATATTTATTATTTAATTGTTTAAGTTAATTTTAAGTTAAATTATATTTAAATTATTAATTTAAAATTTATTTTAAATTATTATATTAACATATTTATCCTCATAAATTATAATTAAGATAAAAGAGATCGAGTAACAGTAAAATAGCAAAAGAGATTACGAAAGTAATTAGAGAGAATGAAAGTAGAAAGGTAAAATGAAAATATAAATTTAAGAATAAATTAATTAATTTTACTTATTATTTAAAATTATTTTTAACTTTAAGTTACAACATTAAATTATTTTATTAAATATACTTAATTTATTTAATGACTTAAATAAAATATACTTAATTTATTTAATGACTTAAATTATATTGTTAAGTTATTTAAGTTATTAAATTGGTTTATCAAATACTCACTTAATCTAAATCATAGGATTCCAAACCTAAAGGAAGTTTTGAAATTAGTGAAAAAAAAATTTGCAACATATATTTAGGCTTTCATACAATTACAAAGAATTCATGCATGTTAAGAAATGTTATACTAGTTAGAAAAAAGTTGATATATTATTTACTCTCTTTTTGCTCCTTTTATATGAGATATGTTAATTTTATACCAAAATATGAGATATGCATATCCGATGTTATACTAAGACATAGGATATGCATATCCTATGAATTATAAATTTATTTATTTTTATCAAATTTTTATTTTTTATATTACTTGTTTTGTAAAATAATTTTTTTATTATAAAATTAAATTTATGATTAAAAAACTAAAAAAAGAAATTATAAAATAATATTAATATTTTTATTATTTAATATATATATATATATATATATATATATATATATATATTATTTTTATATATTTATAAAGTTTAAAAATTTTAATGATAAATGTTGTTAAACCTAACAAAAATTTCATTATTTTAAATATAAAATATTAAAATATAATTTAATTTTTATTTTAAAGATTGAAAAATTATCTATATATTCTATATTATTTTTTATTTATTTTATAAATTAAATATAAACATAACATAACATATTTCATTAATATATTACCTAAATATATAATATCTAATAATATCCTATTTTATTAAAAATTATATTTTAAAATATATATTTTTTTATGTAACAAGTATTAAAAATTATATTTTAAAATATATATTTTTTATGTAACGAGGTATGATATATTCAAATATATAAGTTTCTTATTTTATCCCACCCACTAAATTTAGCCTTAAAAATAAAAAATCTGGAGTGCTCTACCTCATGTTCAACTCCGTACATATTGAATTAAATATATTCCTTCCTATCCTAGGCTACATTGGTGCCTTCCTAGAGTGTATCTAACATTATCCAAATCCATTAAAGGTGGCGTTGACGAATATGATGACTGTATTCTACGTGGCAGACTCATCTGCTGTCCATGATTTTCTATGAAGAGCCTTGGGTAAAGATATATATAGCTATGTGATGACTCTATTCTACGTGGCGGACTCATCTGCTTTCTATGGTTTCCACTTTTCGCTGAAGGACCTTGGTTAAAGAAATGACATATACAACAATGAAAATTATTATTTCATTACTGAATAGATTTTGAAACAAAACTTTACTTGGTTGATAAAGGTTGAGGTGATATTTTAAGAACAAATATATGCCTCTAAATATATAAAATTTCATTACCAAATATCATTACCTTCATCATAGTTTAACGATTATACCACAACATGTGGATTAATATTTTTAGTGTTTAAACTTAAGTAAAAATTATAAAACCTAATTAAACTAGAAAAGTATGTGATAATATTACTGGTTTAACAAAAAAAAAAAAAAGGAAAGGGAGAGAAAACAGAGTGAATGCTTTGATTCCTTTTATTCTCTGCATCTCATCTAAATAAAGCTAAAAAGGCCAGTTTTTATATGAAAGATGGAGTAACAACCCGTAACTGACTCTCAATTCAAATAAAAAACAGAGAAAAGGTAATAACAACCAAAGGGTAATAATCTGGGGTACTACCAGCCTTTATTACAAAAATACCAATATGCTCTAATACTCCTCCTCAAGATGGAGAATGAAGATTATGAATTCCCATCTTTCTGAGAAGATATTTGAACTGTGCTAGAAATAGAGCCTTGGCAAATAGGTCGGCAAGCTGATGCTGTGAGGACACGTGCATTGTTTTGAGAAAACCTACTTGTATATTCTCTCGAATAAGGTGACAATCGATTTCAATGTGCTTCATCCTTTCGTGAAAAAGGATTAGCCGCAATATGAAGAGCCGCTTCATTGTCACAAAACAGTGTAGCAAGTTCTTTGCTTTGAATCCCAAAATCACGAAGAAGAGCAGTCAACCAAATCAGTTCACAAGTCACGTTGGCCATTGCTCGGTATTCTGCCTCAGTTGAAGATCGAGAAACAGTGCTCTGTTTCTTAGATTTCCATGAGATTAAGGAGTCCCCAAGGAAGACACAAAAACCACTAATGGATCTCCTCATATCTTTGCAGGCTCCCCAATCTGAATCAGCAAAAGCCTTAAGATGAACTAATGATGTAGCAGAAAAGTAAAGACCTTGCCTTACTGTACCCTTGATATATTGTAGAATTCGATGCACTCCTTGCAGATGAGTTGATCTAGGGTTGGCCAAGTATTGACTAAGACGATTCATTGAGTAAGCCAAATCTGGTTGTGTGATTGTAAGATATAAGAGCTTACCAATTAGACTTTTATACAAGCTGGGGTCCTCCAATAACTCTCCATCATCTTGTGAGAGATTAATGTTAGCCTCCATGGGTGTGCTTGCAGGTTTGCAACCTAAAAAACCAGAATTTGATAGTAATTGAAGTGCATAGTGTCTTTGGCTAACAGAGATACCCTTTCGCGACCTGGCAACTTCAAGACCGAGGAAGTATTTGAGTTGTCCGAGATCCTTTAGCTTAAATTGACTATCCAAGAAGGTTTTCAGCCTTTCAATAGTTTTGTAATCATTGCCAACAATGACAATGTCATCAGCATACACTAGCAAAGCAAGGAATGACTCACCACTGCGCTTGGTAAACAATGAATGATCTGAGGCTTATTGAGTAAATCCTTTGTCCAATAAAACACTAGAAAATTTAGCAAACCATTGCCTTGAAGCTCACTTTAGGCCATAGATTGATTTGTGTAATCTGCAAACAGTGTTAGATGGTAGTGTCTCCCCCTCATGTGGATACCCTTGAGGCAAGCTCATGTAAACTTCTTCAGTTAAATCACCGTGAAGGAAAGCATTATTGACATCTAATTGAACAAGAAACCAACTAAAGCCAATAAAAGTTTAACAGTTACCAATTTTGCTATAGGTGAGAAAGTATCAATGTAATCCACACGTTCTTGTTGAGTGTACTCTTTGGCAACTAGGCGAGCTTTATGCCGCTCAAGAGACCCATCAGCTCAAAACTTGAGCTTGTACACCCATTTACATCCCATAGCCCATTTGCCATGAGGCAAAGTTGTTAAGGACCAAGTACCATTCTCCTCAAGAGCATGGAGTTTAGCTCTCATAGCCTGCTACCATTCTGGAATCATAGTAGCTTGAGTGTAAGAAGTTGGCTCAACATGAGAAGAAATGGCATGGACAAGAGCACGATGTGAGGTGGAAAGTTTGTCATAACCGAGAACACCAGAGAGTGGATATAAGGTAGCTGTGGAAGCAAGTGAGGTGGAATAACAGTGGTAGTCTTGAAGATAAGTTAGTGGTCTAGTTACACGAGTTAGCCAAGAAGTGGAAGAAACAGGGGACTTAGTGGAAGTGGTTGGATTGGAATCAATAAAAGAAGGATAAGGTGAATGAAAGGTGCTGCCATGAGATGATGGAAGGACACTGTCAGAAATAAAATCAGAAATGGAAGACAGGTCGTTGGATTGAAAAAGAAACAATGTTTCATGAAAGATAACATCCCGAGTAATATATATGACATTAGTGGAAAGATTCAACAATTTATAACCTTTGTAACTCGGTGGATACCTAAGAAATACTGAAGGAATGGCTCTAGGTGAGAGTTTGGTATGATGACGTGCTAGTGTAGAACCATAACATAGACATCCAAAGACACAAAGATGACTATATGAGGGGACTCTATTGTACAAAATTTCAAATGGGGTTTTATTAGAAAGAATGGGAGATGGAATTCTATTTATGAGATAAGTAGCAGTTAAAATGCAATCACCCCAGTAAGCTAGAGGAATATTGGATTGAAACAGTAATGCTCGGGCCACATTTAAAAGGTGTTGATGCTTACGCTCTACCACAAAATTTTGTTGAGGAGTGTCAACACTTGAGTGGAATGACAAAATCCCCTTTTTACAAAAGTAATCCGAAAAAGCAAGTTCAGGTGCATTATCACTACAAACTGATTTAATGTTGGCCCCAAATTGTGTGTGAATGAGAGTACAAAAGGTAGGAAAAATACTATTGACATCAGATTTTGATTTCAACAAGTACACCCAAGTAAAGTGATAATAATCATCCACAATTGTCAGGAAATATCGAAAACGATCATGTGTTGGTAAATGAAAAGCACCTCATATATCTATATGCAATAGATCAAAAGGACATTGTGAAACAGAATTGGAAATGGGAAAGGGCAACCGTTTTTGCTTAGCCAAATGAAAAATAGAACAATAAGGTGAACGATCAACAATATGCTTGAAGTTTAGTATATTTTTCAACAGATTAAGTCTTACATAGGAAGGGTGGCCTAAACTAGTATGTCAAAGTTCATGATCAGTCTTAGAAACATTATTACAAAGACTAGAGGTGCGAGCAAGTGTGGGAAAAAGATTGGCTGGATCCAAAACATAGAGATTCCCATTGCACCTACCCATCCCAATCATCTGCCCCTGCATACGGTCCTGAATAAAACAAGATTCAAACTCAAATTTGACAAAGCAACAATGAGATAGAGTGAGAGCACTAATCGAAATGAGGTTGAATCGAAATTGTGGAACATACAGGACATTTTCAAGAGTGAAATGGTTAAATAACTCGACTGATCCTATACGAGTAATAGTAACAGATTCACTAGTAGGAAGAGTAACGCTTGAATTGAAGGACGGGAAAGAATTCTTGAACAAATTAAGGGAGCAACAGACATGGTGTGTTGCCCTAGTATCCAAAACCCAGGAATTATGAGGGAATGAATTATAAGAAGAAGAGAAAGTCAATTTACCACTGACGTTAGAAACTGAGGAACCATCTTGTTGCTACGATTCCACAATTGTAGGTGAGCTATGTTGTAGTTGTGAACTCAGAAGGGCAATTAGTTGTTGGCACTGGTGATTACTACTCAAAAAGTGTTATTTTTTAGCTTGTAATTAACTCTTTTAAACACTTTTGAGTAGTAATTATTACTTTTTAACTCAATTGGCATGTTAAGGACCCTTGCAATCGTTTCTAATCAAATTGTGTTAAGTTTTGGTGTTTTTAATAGCTTTTTGATAGCTTTTTTATCACCAAAGCAATTCGAGAATGAAGGAGATTTTTGTATAGCTCATGGCAAAGCAAATTGAAGCTCAAATTCATGAAGAAACCAAGCTTTGGAGTTTCGTGACCCTTTGCCAAAGTCTTTCAAAGTATGCAAGGAGGAAAAACAGAGAGAAGAAATTCATGAAGAAAAATTGAGGAGAGCAGCTGCAATCTTCTTTCGGACATTTGGAGCACTTACTGGAGTTCATTTTCTACATACTATATACCATTTCAAAGCTCGGGAAGTCAAGAGTCTAATGCTTTAAACGGTGTGCAAATCAGAGCTGAAATGAAGAAGTTATGGCCGTTGGAAGAAAACCGCGCCAAAATTGAAAGGCAATTTCGCAAGCTGCGAAATCAACCTTTTCTTGCGAAATTTTCGCAGGCCATGTTGCATGCTGCAAAATCCACCTGTACAATCTCCAGATATTTGCGACTAACTCCGCTTGATCTTTTCTTCAGATATTTTTGTATAAAATCTCTATTTTCTCCTTGTAATCCACCAATCATAGGATAACTTAGCTAGGAAGGTTAGAAAAACTTCCCTATATATGTTCCCTTGCATCCGTTGTAAATATATCGAGGATCAAATGTAGAATTGATCAATAAATATATTATACAGAGCCTTGCTCTGCTTTTTCCTTAGTATCTTTGTTTTCATTTTCTTTCTAGCCAAACATCCTTTGAGGCCTCAGAGGATGAGTGGCTAGGCTTTTTATCTCTTGGGTGAAGGAAGCTAGGTAAGGTTCCGCATGCATAAGCGTGAGTTTTTGTTGTTTCCGTTTTTAATGAAGAGAAAGTGTGACCCATTAATGGTTTCTATGTTTTTAGTTAACTTAAAAAGCCTTAGAATCACCTGGGCCAACACTTGGTAAGACAAGTAGACTCCGTCCATTGAGTTTCACTAGTTTACCTCTTGCGAGCCTTTGGGAGGTGGTTCAAAGGTAGGATTTTCTAGACTAGCCAACACTTAGTAAGCTTTTGGACTCCAAGAAGACATCTATTAGCTATCTCTTGCGAGCTTTTGAAGGGTAATCCAAGGTTAAAGATCACATTGAATGGCAAATGCTAGGTGAGAGGCACGAGCCATTGCAAGGTGTATCAGTGAGAGGGATTTAGTGTTGAAACCATTAATGGTAAGCATCTGTACCACACCAGTTCGGGAAATAACTATATGTTAAATCCCCAACGCGAGGAAAAGAAACAAGTGACCGGAATCTCCCTTTTTGTATAAGGCGCCTGATCCTAGTGACCTGATATCTCAAGAAACACCTTTCTTTGTAATTATTTTCAGTTATCTTTAGTTTGGTTAGCTTAAAATCAATCATTTCCATGCAAACTTATGTTTTCTTTTAAAGCTAACTTAGAAAAGGAAAAACATCAATTCGGCTTTTGAACTAATATCAATTGTGAAGTGAAAACTCATCTCTGTGGACGATCCTAGAGTCACTATGCTATGCTAGCTATGCTACCCTAGTATATGGTAAAATAGGTTTATAAATTTTGTTGATAACTCCCGTCTGAAAATTGAAATCAAAGCACATCAGTTGATTGAGCTAAATCAAGTAGAACACCAATTGGGGACGAATCAACTGGCTAGGGAAGAGATTGTTGAGCGTCATATTTGTGGTTCTTAAATCCTCAGACACAACAGAAGTCGCTTGATTAGCTTGGGCCTGGCCCAATTGAGTCTTGGATTTGGGCTTGTACCCAGGTGGGTATCCATGCAATTTGTAACAGCGATCAATGGTATGACCCTGCAGTCCACAATGGCTACATTGAGGTCACTCACGTTTTCCCTTCGAAGTTGAATTCCCAGTATGAGCATTAACCGAAGTAGAACCTGTATTACCCAAATAAAGAGGCTCCGACAAAGATGAAATTCCATTGTTGATAGATCGTTGTCATTCTTCCTGGATAACCAATGCAAAAACCTTTGACAGAGGTAGAAGAGGCTCCATCATTAAAATCTGACCCCTCGTTTGGGCATAAGAATCATTTAAGCCCATTAAAAATTGAATCACGTTCTCTTGCTGCTGATATTCTAACCACACTTGTAAACCTCCACAATGACAAGCGGGTAATGCCTGAAAATTCTTGAGTTCTTCCAAAAGAACCTTGAATATGGTGTGATAAGTGTTAATGTTAAGAGATCCTTGTTGAAGCGCTGTAAGATGTTTCTTGAGCTGAAAAACCTGAGGAGCATTGCTGTGCCAAAAACGATTGCGCAAATCGATCCAGATCTCGGCTGTTGTAGTAATATACATCAAGCTATATGCAATTTCCTTTGAAACAAAGATGATAATCCACGAGGTCACCATGTTGTTGCAACGATTCCAAGCGTTTAAAAGGAGATCGGTTTGAGCTGCACGAGGAATGGTTCCATCAACGAAACCGATCTTGTTCTTCACTGTTAGTGCCATGGCCATAGCTCTGCTCCATGTGTTATAATTGTTCCCAGTTAAGTTGTGTGAGACAAGGATGAGTCCGGGATGATCACCACTGTGAAGAAAAAAAGGGCTACTCACATCCTTCATTGCTGACACTTTAGACGATCCAATCACAACTCGTTGATTTGGTGGATTACCCCGAGCCATCAAAGAAAATATCAGAGAATGAGCAGAAGGAACTGCTCTGATACCATATTACAGGTTTAACCAAAAAGAAAGGAAAGGGAGAGAAAACAGAGTGAATGCTTTGATTCCTTTTATTCTCTGCATAATCATCTGAATAAAGCCAAAAAGGCTAGTTTTTATATGGAGGCTGGAGTAATAACCCGTAACTGACTCTCAGCTCAAATAAAAAACAGAGAAAAGGTAATAACAACCAAAGGGTAATAATCTGGGGTACTACCAGCCTTTATTACAAAAATACCAATATGCTCTAATAGATAATTTAGGTTCTATTTAATAATTATCTTTTTTGTTCTTCAAAACCGGGAAAAAAAAAAAAAAACAAACAAACAAATTTGACAACCAACTAAAGCAAAAACATGTTTTTTTTTCTTTTCATAAAACATGTTTTAATTGTTTTCGATCGTCTTTACTTGTTTTTGTTATAATTGTTTTAAAAAGTAATTATAAAAATAAGAAGAATAGTTAAAAATAAAACATTACACATCAATATTATTTTTAAAATACATTTAAAAACATAAAAAATAGATTAAAAATATTTAAAATTTCAAACAGACTTTTATTCTACAAACAAATTAAAGAACAATTTTCAAAAACTCTATTATAAAACATTTTCTACATAGGGTCTTAGTTTGAATACACAAATGGTAATTCTAACATTTAAAGGAAGAAGTTAAGAGAAAAGTGGGTTTTTACACACTTATCTGAAAAAAAGATGGAAAAAGGAACTCTCCATTTATAAATCAAAGTTATTTTCATCAATGTAAAAACATTTTGAAATATAAGTACTTTTTAATGAGCAAAATAATTTCTTCCAGACTATTACTATTTTTTTTTTTTTTTAAGTTGGGTTTAATTTAATTTTATTACTTTCGAATATCTTCTAATACTTATTTGAAATTTTATCAGTCATGTTTTCTATAATGGGTAGCATTCTACATATGGCATTTCTTTCTTGGATCGATGGGTAGGATATTGTAAAGTCATTTATGTCCTATTCTTGGTTCTTACACAAGGTTAGCATGCATTCTAATTTTTATGATTACTTTAGATGTTTTTTTATTAATTATTTTTTGGATTTATAGTGATCTTTTGTCCATTTATTTACATAATTCATTGCATTTTCTTTTGTGACAATTTTATGTAATGTTGGTAAATAATGCATGACATTTTAGGAACTACTGCTCCAATACCTAAGAAGATAAGTAACTATCACTTGGCACAAAGCTATTACAATGGATCCAAAATGCTAATCAAGCTAACATTTCAAAAACACCACAAGGTGGACCTTTAGTAGTGGGGGCCATAAAACCTTGACTGAAAGGCTAACATGCACAAAACAATGCTAAGAGTGGGTGACTAAAATCACATGTCTTGTAATGTTTGCAAGAAAAAAAAAAAAAAAAAAAAAAAAAAAACACCTCACAAGTGCAAACTATAAATGATTTGTTAATGATATGAAGTTTTTGGTAATAATCCTATAGCACATACCTCTAATGATGGAAGGCCTAATTTTAGGGTTATGATGTTGAAATGGAAACAAAAGGACAACAACAAATGTTAGAGGGGGTCACTTATCAACTTGATGAGCCAAAAGACCAACTTGTGAAGAAGATACAAGGTTGCTAATAAGGTCATCGACTTGTACTAGATTCAAATCTAATACGTACAAATCTAATCAGTCATTAGATCATAATAGAACCATAGAGAAATTGTTAGGGAGTACTACCAATGTATTTGATTGATATATATTTCTAAAAGGAACACTTGATTAACGATGAGTAGAACCAAGTTGTGGACAAAATTGAAGTATAGAAAGTGTAATAAGAAAAACAGTTAATTAATTATCAATTACATCGAACTTTGTGTTCAAAGTTTTTAATTTTGGTTAAAGTTGGTATCACTCTAAAAGTAGTCTACCATGTTGGAATGTAGTCTAACTAGGTACAGAAGCATCATATTAGTATTATTAACAAATCACAATCGAACTTTCTTATGAGAAAAAGGGGATGTCTTTACAATAAAAATTCTTAGAAGAATTACAAAAGACTAAAGATATCTTCCCTCACAAGCAAGTAATAAAGACATTTACTTCTTCCTCACTTTTCTATTTCATGATTCGTATCTTCACATGCAAGTAACAAAGACATCTATTTTAAAACTAGTTTTAAAAATATTTTTTTTTATTAAAAAGTGTTTTCTAATTTAAAAAATATGTTAGATAAATTTTGGATTGAAAAGAATTTTTGAAGAATTTATTTTGGAAAGAAATTACTCTTCTAAAATAAATTTAAGTCATTTTTAAGTGTTTTTCATAGAGTGTCTGATGAAACAATTGGAAACATAAAAATTATGTTGAAAGCTTTTATATTATACATAAATGTATAGAAATTTTATAAAACAAATATTAATAAAGAAATGTTATGTGCCGTTCTCATCATTTTTCTATTTTTTTCTTGTCTTTTGTTTTGTACAACTTTTAGGTGAATACCAATTGATCATTTTCTACTATGTTTTCTTCTTTCATCTCTCTCTCTCTCTCTCTCTCTCTCTCTCTCTCTCTATATATATATATATATATATTTTGTGTTTGTGAATTTATTATTTTTTTCTTTAATTATCTTTTTAAGTTGTTTTGCGTTTATCTCTATGTCGATAAATATAAACGTCACACTCAAGATTTTAAACCATGGTTTAATATAAGATCAAGGTTTACCAAAAAAAATTTAGAACTTTAAGTGTGAATTAAGGAAAACATCATAGTGTTTATTGTTAAATTTTTATTTTCTAAATGCCTTTAAAACATAACCCTTTGGGTTAAAAAAAAAAACCTATAGATCCATCTTGAATGTTAATTTAGTTGTGTTAAAATTCAAACCAATAAGTCTATCCTAAATATTGAGTTAGTTGTATTGAAATTTCACTCAGTATGTGTAAGAGGCATTTTTTTTTTAGGAAAAAAAAAAAAAGAAGAAAAAAATTGTCATGTTAAGATGGTAATAGTAATTTCACTAAGTATGTGAAATAAACCCTTTTTCAAAAATTTCTCAATCATCTTAAGATGATAATAGTTATTTCATTAAGCATGTGAAATTGATCCTTTCTTAAAATTTTCTTAATTTTAAATAAAAAGTGGTGGAAATTACTATTTTCTCCTTAACATAACTAAAAATAATTTTTCTACTAGTCTAACCTTATTTTTTGCAATCCATTGTTGAAAATTTTTTGAATGCTATCATTTTTATAATTAAAATTGTATTTTCTTGAAAAATAATTTTTAAAAGTATTTTTATTAGATTCAAATAGTAATACTCCATCATTTACATTATAAACTTAAAATAAATACAATACTAGGGAGAAATAACTCCACCAGGGCATATAGACTAAACACTAGCACACATGAGGGTGGGCGTACTAGGAATAGCACACCAAGAAATAACACACTAAAGAACTAGAGGAAAGACCCACTTCAAATCAATGAAAATGGTACACTTAAAAAAAAAAAAAAAAAAAAAAAAAGGAGTTGTTGCACTTGAAATAAATTTATTAATTAATATTTTATAATTAATAATAATCTATAAGCAATATTATGCATTTGGAAAAGAATTTGATTATTGGATTATTGACTTATGTTTGTAAGACCTCCCTTAAAACATGTACTAATTCTGAAAATAAATCTAGTTAAGCCATCAATATCAAATAGCTCATCATATTTATCTATTGCTTGTTTTCTAGATTCAATAAATTAATCTATTTTTCTCTTCTTTTATTTTTATTTTTCATATCTAGATTGATATTTTTTTAGTATATATATGTTAAAGAGTAAAATAAAAATAAAAATATAATATAACAACACAATGAAGCAAACATTTGGGTACCACAAATTAAAATAAATCATAAATAAATTTGAAATATTAAATAAATGAAAATGTAAAGTTAGAAGAATATAATCTGATTTAGATGAATTTTTCTATTATACTTAGACTTATAATACAAACTTGATAGAAATCAACTCCTTAGATTTAGTACAAAGCAAAGCAAGTAGAGTTTCCATATGTGGAAAAGAAAAAATTAGAATAAAAATGGGAAAGAAAGAAGTGGAGGAGATGATATGAGATAAAAAAAAAAAAAAAAAAAAAGTTGAAGAAGATCAAAGGAATTATTATTAGAAGTTTTTAAAATTTTCAAAATATAATTAATAGATTTTTTTTAAAAATAATAGATTCTAAAGACTATCATGGATAGTTGAATAATTTAAATTAAACCGATAATTTTATTTTTTAAACTTAATTTTACGCATTAATATTTCTTAATATGTCAATACAAAAAAATTTAAATAATTTTCAAATTTTGTTTCTTTTTTTTTTTCCTCTTAGTTTATCATTTAATTGAAATAAAAATTTTATCAATAATTAGTTAAAAATATCCATTACAATTTTATTTTTTTTCCCATGTGAAAAATTATATGCCTCAAAAAATTGTCATAGCTAAATATGATATATTACCCATAGTTTTTTATTTAGTGGCAAAAGGTTTGAAGTGTGAATAATAACTATTTATGTTATTTCATTTAAATATTTAGCAAGTAATATTGGGATTGCTTGCTCCTTTCTTTTCCTTAAAACAAAAAAAAAAAACAAAAAAGTGTTCCTCTTTTCTTTTACCATGATTTTAAAAATCGGACAAATCAATTGGTCCAATTAGTTCGACCGCTAGTCCATTACGATTCCAATCCAATCAATTGGATTGGAAAAAAATTGAATCGAAATTGGACCAATTAAATCGACTGTTCGACCTTCGAATCGGACAAACCTTTCAAATTGAATGGTTTAATTAATTTTATTTCATTTTTCCTTAGCATCAAAACGAAGTTGTTTTGATGAGTATAAAATCTCATTTTCATCCTCCGGGGCAGCCCTCGTGTGGCTGCCTGCCCTAGGAGCCGCCCACTGTCGTTGGCACGGAGCTGCCACTACTTGGACGTTGCTCTCCAGCACATCGCTCCCCCGACGGCACCCCCCTCCTCCCCCCCAGGACAAAACACCCCCGCCCTACCCCCGATACTGCTGCTGTTACAGTGCTGTAAGGGGGCCTCCCCCAAAACCTTGAGCAAAGCCCCTAGCTGCAGCAACCAAGACTTCTGAGTCAACCTTGACTTCAACTTTTACATTCTTCCTTTATTTTATGCTTATCGTTTAGGTCTTGGTTGATAATTACATGTACTTTGTGATCATAAATGTCTGATCTTCATTTGCACGGGAAACTAAATTTATTGTTACACTTTACTTTATGGCTAAAGATATCTTATCTTGAGCTTTTAGGAGGTGCATATTTGGTAAAATGTAATACTTATTAAGTGGTTTAAGTTGATTTTAAATTAAATTATATTTAAGTTATTAATTTAAAATTTATTATTTAATTTTTATTAAAGTTATTTGATAAAATTAATTTAAAATTTATTCTAAATCATTATATTAATATATTTATCCTCATAAATTATAATTAAGGTAAAAGAAGTCAAGTAACAGTAGAATAACAAAGGAGATCACGAAAATAATTAGAGAGAATGAAAATAGAAAGATAAAATAAAAATATGAATTTAAGAATAAATTAATTAGTTTTACTTATTACTTAAAATTGTTTTTAACTTTAATTTATAATATTAAGTTATTTTATCAAATATACTGAATTTATTTAATGACTTAAATTATGTTGTTAAGTTATTTAAGTTATTACATTGGTTTATCAAACACTCACTTGATCTAAATCATAGGATTCCAAACCTAAAGGAAGCTTTGAAATTAGTGAAAAAAGATTTTTGCATCATATATTCTAGCCTTCAAACAATTACAAGGAATTCATGCATGTCAAGGAATGTTGTACTAATTCGAAAAGAGTTGATATATTATTCCCTCTCTTTTACCCCTTTTATATGAGATATGTTAATTTTATATTATGACATGAGATATGCATATCCGATGTTATACTAAAACATAGGATATGTATATCAGTATAACATTGGATATGCATATGCTATGAATTATAAATTTATTTATTTTTATCAAATTTTTATTTTTTATATTGCTTGTTTCGTAAAATAATTTTTATATTATAAAATTAAATTTATGATTAAAAAACTAAAAAAAGAAATTATAAAATATATTATAAAATAATATTAATATTTATATTATTTAATATATATATATTTATAAAATTTAAAAAATTTAATGATAAATATTGTTAAACCTAACAAAAATTTCATTATTTTAAATATAAAATATTGAAATATAATTTAATTTTTATTTTAAAGATTGAAAAATTATTTATATATCTTATGTTATTTTTTATTTATTTCACAAATTAAATACAAACATAACATAACATATTTCATTAATATATTGTCTAAGTATATAATATCGAATAATATTATATTATATTAAAAATCATACTTTAACAAGATGTGATATCTCAGAATATATATATTCTCCCAAATCCCAAAATTTAAAATATGGAGTGTTATACCTTATGTACAGCCCCTTACATATCGAACTAAATCTATTCCTTCTTATCCTAGGCTACATTGGTGCCTTCCTAGACTGGATCTGAACATTATCCAAACCCATTAAAGGTGGCGTTGACGAATATGATGACTGTATTCTAAGTGGCAGACTCATCTGCTTTCCATGATTTTCTGTGAAGAGCCTTGGTTAAAGATATATATAGCTCTATGATGACTGTATTCTACGTGGTGCACTCATCTGCTTTCTATGGTTTTTGCTGAAGAACCTTGGTCAAAGAAATGACATAAAAGCTAGAGGGCAGATGCAACACTCAAGGTTTAAAATAGGGAAAAGTGGGATTTCACTCACTAATTTAATAAAATATATAAAAAAAATGAATCCTAATTTTTATAAATCAATTTTATATTTATTTATTTTAAAATATTTTAAAATACATATATTTTTTCACAAGATATTTATTTTCTAAAATACCCTTTTATTTTATAATATTAAATAAAATTATCAAAAAAAATAATTTATCATTTCAATTTGATGAAAATATCTTACAAATAAATATATTATAATTTTTTATTATATAATATTAGATATAAATCATTTAAAAAAAATTCTCCCCATCCTCAAATGATAAATAAAATTTTTATAATTTCCTAATTAATAATAATTTTAAATACTGTATTATATAAGTATACTCATTTTCTCTTTCTTTTTTTTTCAAATAAAATTGAATAAAAATTTTATTAGTTGACATAAAAAATAAAATAAGAAATTTTAAAAATTAAAAATACAATTAAAACTAAAGTACTTAAAAATTAAATACAATTAAAACAAAAAATAAAAGTTAAATACAATTAAAACCAAAAAACTTTAAAATGTCAAAAATAAAATATCGGCTTTCATTGTATTTCCAACTCTTTCTCCGTATCTATATTTTCTACTAGTATCATTTAATAAAGTGAAAGTTAATATTTTATTTTTATATTTTTAGATTTAAAGTTTTTAATTTTAATTTTTTATTTTAATCAGTTTAAAAAAATTGTCAATTGGTGTTATTACCGTGACAAGTAAAAGATCATTTTAGAAAATAAATGTGACTTATGAAATAGTGTATGTGGTTTAAAATATTTTTAAATAGATGAAGATAAAGTTGATTTATAAAAGTTGAGATTTTTTTTATATTAATATTTTTATGTCACTAATGTTTTACACGCCAATACATTGAAGTAGTAATATATCCTATATTTTCATTCTTGGTGTGACAGTAAAGTCATATTTCTTCTAAGGCCGGAATTGGAATCTCTATTGGAAAGCAAGGCCAGCATGTACTAAGAGAGGTATCTGTCAAATTATTCTTAGCTCATATCAAGGCTAAAATGTAGGTGGTGTTTATTTTTTTGACTTTTTATTTAAAACAATTTAGTTTCAGAATTTAGGTTGTTTGTTTTTCTACTTTTTCATAACTTATTATAAACATTTTACTAAATAGAAAAAGCCAAAATATGTAACTTTTTTCTAAATAGAAAAAATAACATATTGGTTTTTTTACTTTTTAATACTTAATAGAAATAAAATACTAGAAAAACAAACAACCTAATATTTAACACTATTAAACATTAAAATTCTATTTAGAATTAAGTAAAAAAACAAACACCACTGTAGTCTTATGAGAAATTTCGTTCAGGTCTTCCCTCTCCTTTTGTAAAGCTAATTCAATCATGCCCAATATTCTTTTCATGTACCTAAAGTTAATTAAATTTCATAATAATACAATTTTTTAACATTATGTTTGGTTCCGAAAAAATATTAAAAATAAAATAAAAAATATAATTGAAATTAATTACAAAATTATATATTTTAAAAATATTAAATATTTTAAAATGATTTTTTTTTCCTTTCCACTTTTTCTGTTAGTTTTCTTTTCCTTATAATTTCCCCCCACCAACCGGACATAGCCTAAAAGTCTAGGCGATGGCCCGAAAAACGTGTTAAGGAGCCAGTTCTTTTCTACGGAACAGATGCTTGACCTGTATGCAAGTCATCCGGGCCACCTCGAATAATTGATGTTTTGCTTTTTCCAAGATAAGCTCTTTCCAATATGGCACTGTATTATGAGAGGCTCAGCCTTTTCATTGTAAAAAAGGTGTCCCAGCAAAGCAAATATAATTGAATCTGAACTCCAAATTGGTCACTATAAAATTGCATGCACGATTCCTATAAGCCATGAAAGTATATGCGCTCATGCATCACATGCAGCGTGAGGAGAACTCATCAAAGAAGAGAATGTCTTTGTTGCTAGTTTTTCCAAAGTATCTGTACTCTATTCTAGATTCTTAACAAACCTTGCTATGTTCGATTGCTAGAAGATAAGGATAGAGGTAGGTATCGACGCCACAAACTTGAAGGGTGGAGCCATTAAACAATAGTCTTTTCTGATTGTATATATTGATTTTTGTTGCATAATTTCCATTGAATGGGACCCTAGCTAATAGGGTAGGTTTCGTCTTGATTCTGACACTGACAATGTGGTCCATAATGGTACCTACAAAGCCGTGTGGAACCCGAGTCTGTAATTTCTCTGTAAACTTGTCACAGAGGAAAGTAAGATGCTTTTCCTGCCTGGCTAGTTACCCTTGTAGATAAGTAGTTAACTTGAAGCTTTTCTTTTTTGCATATGGTGGGGGAAGGTTGCGTTTTTCCAGCTTGTTAAGTTCTTAATACACATGAAAAGGGACCAATCTTGTCTCCCCGTGGAATTCAAAAGAATGGGAAGGGATAATATATTCATATGTTAAAGGGAAGCATACCTCCTATTTCTTTGAAAATATATCAAATTGGAATATATTATGTGTAGTTCTCAAAAAATTTAAGAGAAAATGTCAAGAAAAGAAAATAGAGAAGAAAAATAGAAGAAAAAAATAAATTTAAAGCTAATAAATTAATTTTATTTATTACTTCAAACTCATTTCACTTATTTTAATTCATTGATTTTTAATTATATTTTATTTTCTTTTACTATTTTTTATAAGATAGAAAAATCATAAAAAAAAAAAAAAAATTTCTGAATATTTTCTTTCTTTCTTCCCCTTGATGGGAATCAAATCATAATGGAGCCATTGTTGACTACATGAACAAGTTATGATGACACATCTTTGAATTTCTAGATGGACAAAGAATTCCACATACATTACATAATCAATCGGACGTAATCTTGCTTTGTCACCAGTAGTTGATCATTTTTTTCCAAACACGGGGTATTTTGGGCTCTTGACTCAGATTCCATGCCAAGCTTCTCAATGCATGCCTACTTCTATGGAATGTATTGCTATGTTTGGTTTCGGAAAATTTGAGAGGGAAAGAAAATAGAAAGAAAAAGTGGAAGGAAAGAAAAAAGAAGGAAAATAAAAAATAGATTTAAAATTAATAAATTATTTTCATATATTTCTTCAAACTCATTTCATTTAATTTACTCAATTATATAAAAATTAAATAATTTAAAATGTATAAATTTTTAACTAATTTTAATTATATTTAATTTTTTTTAAAAAAAATTATAATAAAATCACACATAAGAAAACTATTTTCTTTTGCATTATTTTTCTTTCCTTAATACTTTTCAGAAACCAAACTTTCCGAGAACCAAACATAACCTAGCCTCGCAATTAAGCTATTGCCAATCACGGAAACAACTGAGAAGGGGATGGTGTACCTTTTTTTTAGTTGATCTTTTCTTTTTACTCTATAGATTTGCATATATAGAAGATCATGTACTGAGAATACTTGTAGTCATAAATTGTTCACCCCTATCTCAAAATCCTGCAAACATGTCTAGCAAACCCCGTCTTCGTGGACCTGGCTCCTCCCGTGAGTCAGGTGAGTTGGTCCTTGAAATGTCCTCCCTCAACCTTGGAGAGCCACGAAAGAGATGGCGTTCGGCTTTCATTGCTATCTACTGTACTCGTGCTCTGCGGTCTGTTGTCAGAGAAATTGTATGCAGGCCGGCAGAAACAGTGATCAATCTGAAAGGAATTGATAGAAATGACTCGATCGATCGAAGCTTTGCCAGTGTTGACAGAAAGAAACTCATTAATATTGTGAAGGAGAAAAACTTGGATGCTCTTTATGAGCCTGGAGGAGTGGAACCTGAGCTTAGAGGAGTGGAACGCATAGCGAAGGCCCTTATGAGCAATCCTGAGACTGGAATCCGGGGTGACGATGACGATTTGAAAAGACGGCGTGAGGTCTTTGGCTTAAACAACTATCACAGGCGACCTCCAAAGAGCTTCGTCTATTTTGTTGTGGATTCTTTGAAGGATCCCACCATTCTTATCCTCTTGGTATGTGCTTCCCTTTCACTTGCATTCGGAATCAAAGAAGAAGGCCCCAGAGAGGGCTGGTACGATGGTGGGAGCATATTCATCGCTGTTTTTATGGTAGTCATTGTGTCTGCTGTCACCAACTTTAGACAGTCCAGGCAATTCAATGAGCTATCAAAAGTTAGCAACAATATCCAAATCGATGTAGTGAGAAATGGGAGGCGACAACACATCTCTATCTTCGATATCGTAGTTGGAGATGTCGTCTGTCTAAAAATCGGGGATCAGATTCCAGCTGATGGATTGTTCTTGGACGGGCACTCATTGCAAGTGGACGAGTCGAGCATGACGGGCGAGAGTGATCATGTTGAAATCAACAAGGATGTGCATCCATTCCTGGTCTCTGGTGCCAAGGTGGTTGACGGGTATGGCCAAATGTTAGTCACATCGGTGGGCATGAACACCTCATGGGGTGAGATGATGAGCTCCATTAGCCATGACAACAACGAGCAGACGCCCCTACAAGCCCGGCTCAATAAACTAACCTCAGCCATTGGAAAGGTTGGCTCTGTAGTTGCTCTTTCTGTTCTTGTAGTCCTGTTGGTTCGATACTTCACCGGGAATACGGTAGATGAAAATGGAAATCGCCAGTACAATGGTAAGAAGACCAAGTTCGATGATATTATGAATGGCATTGTGCATATTATTTCGGTAGCTGTTACTATTATTGTTGTAGCAATTCCTGAAGGTTTGCCTCTTGCTGTCACACTAACCCTGGCTTACTCCATGAAAAGAATGATGGCTGATCACGCAATGGTTCGGAAGCTCTCAGCTTGTGAGACAATGGGCTCAGCGACCATCATTTGTACTGATAAAACAGGTACTCTAACCATGAACCAGATGAAAGTGACGGATTTTAAGCTCGGAAAAGAAGCCATTTTAGGCAATATTGCCTCTGCTATTCACCCAAATATTCTTGAACTGCTCCACCAAGGAGTGGCTTTGAATACTACTGCTAGTGTTTACAAAGCTGATTCAGCGTCTGAACCTGAGTTCTCTGGAAGTCCAACTGAAAAGGCAATTCTTTCGTGGGCTGTCCAAGAACTCAATTTGGACATGACCAAAATGAAGCAGAGCTATGACATCCTCCATGTCGAAACCTTCAATTCACAAAAGAAACGCAGTGGTGCCTTAGTTAAAAAGAAGTCGGATGAGACAATCCATGTTCATTGGAAAGGTGCTGCTGAAATTATTCTAAGAATGTGCTCAAGGTATTATGATAAGTCCGGAGTTGTGAAAACCCTCTTTAAACCTGAACAAGAGGGAGTTATGCATCAAATTGAAGATATGGCCTCAAATGCGCTTCGATGCATCGCATTTGCTCACTCGCCAGTTGCCCAGCAAAATCTTGTTGAAAACGACTTGATCTTTTTAGGTGTAGTCGGTTTGAAGGATCCATGTCGTCCTTCGGTGAAAGAAGCTATAAACCTTTGCTTCAAGGCAGGAGTTAAAATCAAGATGATCACCGGAGATAACATTCTCACGGCCAGAGCTATAGCTGTCGAGTGTGGGATACTTGATCCATCCAAGTTAACCGGCGGAGAAATGGTGGAAGGTGTTGAGTTTCGGAGCTATAGTGAAGAAGATCGGATGAATAAAATTGACAAAATTAAAGTAATGGCAAGATCCTCTCCATCTGATAAGCTGTTAATGATACAGAGCTTGAAGAAAAAAGGTGAGGTTGTTGCAGTCACTGGTGATGGCACAAACGATGCACCAGCACTAAAAGAAGCCAATGTTGGACTTGCTATGGGGATTCAAGGCACCGAAGTTGCCAAGCAGAGCTCAGATATTGTCATCTTGGACGATAACTTCAAGTCGGTAGTGTCTATCTTGAAGTGGGGGAGATGTGTCTACAACAATATCCAGAAGTTCATTCAATTCCAGCTCACAGTCAATGTTGCAGCACTTGTTATCAACTTCGTTGCTGCATGTTCTGCTGGTGAAGTCCCATTAACAGCAGTGCAGTTGTTGTGGGTGAACTTAATCATGGACACATTGGGAGCACTGGCCCTAGCCACAGAGCGACCAACAGACGAACTCATGGACACGCCACCCATCGGCTGGAAGCAGCCACTTGTAACCAATGTAATGTGGAGGAACCTCATCTTTCAAGCACTCTATCAGATAATCATACTCCTGACGCTGCAATTCAAGGGCAGATCCATTTTCAAGGTACGAGAATTGGTGAAGAACACAATCATTTTCAATACTTTTGTCCTTTGTCAAGTGTTTAACGAGTTCAATGCAAGGAAGCTAGAGAGGAAGAATGTCTTCCAAGGGATCTTCAAGAACAAGTTGTTTCTTTGGATTGTGGCTGCAACTATCATTCTTCAAGTTTTGATGGTGGAGCTTTTACGAAAATTTGCAGATACCGAGAGGTTGAATTGGATGCAATGGGGCATATGTATTATATTAGCTTCCTTATCTTGGCCACTTGCTTGGGTTGTCAAGTGCATACCGGTTCCAGAAACACCATTTCTGAACTATCTTAAGTGGAAGAGGTCCTGAAATCATATGTAGATCCATTTGTGTGTTAGGTAATGCTTGTAAATTATATTATGTGGTAACAAGGTGTGCAATTTGTGTATAGATTAATCATTCATGTATTTAATAGTTGCTTGCAAGTATTCATGATAATAATGTGTGTAACGAACCGTATATACATATCTTTTACAAGTAATGTTTATTTAGCTCTTGTTCGTTTATTTCTTTAATGCTTAGTATTTTTTATTTTTTATTTTTGACAATTTTATATGATGTTCGTAAACAATGATGCATTTTAGGAACTACACGTCCATACTAAGAAGATAAAGTAACCATCACTTGGCACAAAGCGTATGTCGTTGGAATGGCCCTACAATGTCAATCAAGCAAACATTTCAAAAATTCAGGTGAAGGGCCTTTAGTGATGGCCTTAAAACAATAGGCTAGCTAACATGCACAACACAACTAAGAGTTGGTGAGCAAAAAATGGCATGTTGTGTTTGCCGAAAAAGCTACTAAATATGAGAATGAGAATTAATGAAGTTTTTGGTAATGCTCTTCTTGCATGTACGTACGTACCTCCAATGATGAGGGACATGATATATATTCTAGCTCAGGTCCAGGCATAGTTAAAAACTAGACTGCATATTTTCCCAAAAAATCAAAAATGAGTTGGCATGGTTAGTACAATTTAATATTTAGGCTAAATACTGAAATAGAAACAAATGGATAGCACACTACAAGTAGAAAACTGTATAGTCACAGCCACAACCCATGGCTAAACCTATGAAACCGCATGTTTATATGATTTAGGTGCAGATCTAGTGGACTGTAGCACAAAGTGACCATAGGGGGCACAAATATATCCTATAGTCACAACTACATGAAAAAAAATGTGACTATAGGGTTTGAGCCTATGGTCATGGCCATATGTTGTGTTACAACTAAAAGGTTTGTATAGCCCCGACTCTCTTTTGATCGCAACTAAAAGTTTGTATAGTTGTGGCTCTCCTTTGGTCACTATGTAGGTTTATTGACAAGTATTCTCAATAGAAGTATTGTGATATTTTATGAGATTGAGAGAGTGTGTCCTTTTGGATGATTTAAAGAATATGTGATCATGAAATCTATAGTTATAGTAATTCCTTTAATATTGAAATTTGACATATACTTCTTAGAGTTAGAGTATGTTAATTGATCACATAATAAGAAGATCTGTCACTTAAGGATTAGAGAAGTAATCTTGATGGGTTAATAATATTATCCTATTAGATTATATATGAACACTAGTTTATGAAGAGTTTGCATATAATGAATAGTAGGTCATGGACTTAAACTTTGTCTCATTGTAATTTCATAGGATACTACAATGTAGTTAACTCTCTTTAGTGGGGTGTTAAATTAACTTTAAAATTAGATTATGAGGAATTCAATATTTTCCTAAGTGTCTCAATGGTCCCCACTCAAGCTCTTAGTTCATGGTAACACTTGTTTTAAGGGTATTTTGGGTACGTAATTCATAAGTGTGCATGCATTTTGGTAAAAATGTAAAATTGCACTAAATCTTATGAATTGGCTTTATGGAATGAGCTAATTAATTAATTGAAGCCCATTAAGCCTAATTAATTAATTAAAACTTATGTAAGCTCGATTAGATGACCCAAGTCCAATTTGAACTCAAGTCACTTAAGCCCATAAGAAAACCTAAATAAAATACTTTAAGGGTTAGGACTTCAGTCTTGTGGTTTGATTTTCTAAAATTTCAAAGAATAAATAGATATAAAATTAATTAAAATTTGCCAACAAAGAATAAATATTGAAAATTAAAAACACTTATTATAAATCCAAACTTTCAGCAATAGCCTCCCACTAGCAGGGATTGCTTCCCAACCTAGAGCTTATACTTCCATATTAGATTTGTAATTTTTGTTTTTATCATGGCTATGGACAATATTTTGTGTCATCTTCTTTTATGTTAGCACAGGAAAATAATGGATAATTCCAGAAGATAATGTTTTCCTCTAGCTCTTCCATTATTCAACACAATCCCATTCTGAACCCAACAATAATTCTCCTGTTTTTGACAGCATTTTTGTGCTTGGAGCACTGCTTAATAGGAGTCATGTCATATGACCTATTTGACAGAATGCTAATACAAAAAGGAGGGCAAACTGTTTGCTCTAACAATTAACCTTTCGATAATTCCAACCTGAAATGCTTGTTAGACTTCAGTTATCATTTATTTTCTTTCTCAGCTACCAAGAAATCATAGCTATGTGAGACGTTGCTAGAGTAAGATCAAATCTGATGTGTTCCCTTAATTAAAATGAAGTAGGAATTTTGGTAGGAAAATTCAAAATAAGATTGGTTGGGAATGGAATTCACATTGTTATAGGGTAATTATAATCATAACAAATAGTAGAACATATTTAATCCACAACAAACATTCGCTTGAATTAAATTTAGAGTCAAAAAATAAAAAAAGAACTACAAATTTGTCCACTAAGAACAATATCGACAAAACATATTATAATGTTAACCAAATCACACACATGAGTAAAAAATAAAAAATAAAAAGACAAATTTTAACATGATTCGAGGATCAATGTGATCCTTACATTTACGAAGTACACCAATACTCAATAATCCACTAATCAGAATGAAAGAAAAGAGTTACAATGGTGAAGTTTTGAAAAAAAAAATATCTCAATTGCAATCGCACTCTTAAAAAAAATCAAACCCTAAACATATAAAACCTAAATTAAATCTCTACATTATTGAAGTCAAACTATAAGATCGAACCACAAATATGAAAAAATTAAATCTATATCAAAATTGAAATTTATAGAAATTAGAAGCCCTAAATTCACAAGATTGAAAACTAAAATATTCAATACTTCAAATGGTTTGCAAATCAGAGTTGAAATAATAAGTTATTGTCGATTGAAGCAAGTTGCATTAGGGTAGAATATCAAGTCAAAATGCAGCAATTTTCGATGTCAAAACATAGTTCCAATGTCGAAATGCACCAATTTTCGATGATGAGATGCAATTCCTAAGTTGAAATGCAACAACTTAACATGTCAAAATTTATTTCAACATCACTTACGAATTCTCAAGATTAAAAAATATTAACCAAAAAATGTTCTTTTGTTTAATTATTACCTATGAACTACCAAGATGATAAAAAAGATAGTAAAACTTGTAGTACAGTTAAGCATTTCCCACTCCGAGGCAATGAAGGAAAGTATCCAAACAAATTTATGCTCAAGGGCATCAACTTCAAATTGAAGCAAAAATTGCTAGAAATTAATGTTATAACTTTTCGAAAATTGGATCCATCAACCTTGGACTGATATTTTCAATGTCAAAATCTCAGCATCATATATAGCAATTAAGTGTGCCTTAGGCCACCACCCTATGGGCAAAAAACTTTTTAAACACTAAAAACATTAATTAATTATTTTAAAATTCAAATACAACCTTTGAAAATATTTGAATAGAACTCTCAAATATATATATATATATATATATGAATCTCATGCTTTCAAATATGATTAATTTATAATTTTTTTTATTTTTTGGAAAAAAAAAAATTAAGACTTAAGAGGATGTTTATTTTTTGGGTTATTTGATTAAAAGGATTAGTGAAAACTCAATTTTTGAAATTTAACTCTTTATACTTTTTTTTTACCTCATTTTGACAAAAATACCCTCATTATTTTTTTGTAAAAATAACATTTTATTTAAAAACTTACATGTAAATACTTGAAATGGTAAAAAACATTTATGTCAACAATGAGTTACTTTTCAAGAAAAAAACATGAAAATGATTAAATTCAAAATTTGGAGAATATTTCATCAATTTTAATCAAATATTTTTATTTTTTTTAGTTTTTTTCTGAAAATAATTTACATTTAGATTTAAATTGTTTATTTTTTTACTTTTTCATAACTTATTAGAAAATTTTGAATTAATAGAAAAAATCAAAATATTTAATTTTTTTTAAATGAAAAAAGGTAACAATATTTTGGTTTTTCTTTACTTTTTAATGTTTAATATTAATACTATTAAATCTTATTTAATTTTAACTTTTATTTAAAATTAAGTAAGAAAAACAAACATCATCTTATACTTTTCCTCTATCAAATCATTAATTTGTATTTAAAGTTAAAAAAAATTAAAAAATTTTCCTTATTTTTAATAAAGACATTTTGAAAAATAAAATACGAATATATACATATGGCCTTTACAAGCTAAGAAAATATTCAAAATAAGCCTTTAATGTTTAATCTTTTTCTGCAATAAAAGTTGGAAATTTGAGTGTAAATTAAGCAGGTATATATTACTCATTTGTGATAAAAGTTAGAAACTTGATTGCAAATCAAGTATGACTGATTTGTGCCTAGTGTAACGATGATGCAGCCACACGTGGTAATATCCTTGCCTTGGAGTGCAAGGCACCCATTTACTTAGTCAATGGAATCTACTATATATATATATATATAAAATGATGATGCAGCCACACGCTGTAATATTCTTGCCTACCACATCCTTGCCTTGGAGTGCAAGGCACCCATATGCTTAGTCAATGGAATCTAATATATATATATATAATGATGACGCACCCATATGCTTAGTCAATGGATATATATATATATATATATATATATATATATATATATATATATATATATATATATATATTTATTCAAACATCCAATGAAAAGGGAGGATGGTGGTGTTTATTTTTTTATTTAATTTTAAATAGAATTTTAATGTTTAGTGATGTTAAGTGTCATGTTGTTTATTTTTTAAAATATTTTATTTCTATTAAATATTAAAAAGTAAAGAAAAATTAATATATTATTTTTTTATTTAAAAAAAATTAAATATTTTTATTTTTATATTCAGTAAAAAATTTATAATAAGTCATAAAAAAATATAAAAATAAACCACTTAAACTCTGAAAGCAAATTACTTTCAACAAAAAAGCTGAAAAAATAAAAACCTCTAAGTTATATGCTTTTCAAGAAGAATTTTATGACCAAGATCCTTAGATAATTGTAGTTTAATTATTTATTGGCATGACTTATTCAACCAAAACGAACTTTGGGATCAAGTAATAGAGTGGGTAATTATTTTAAAGTTAGATGGGTCAAGGAAATAATTTTTCTATTCTATATATAAAAATCATTGATTAGATTTTTAAAATACTTTAATGACAAAATACAATGATACGTTTTATAATTTTTATAAATCAAAAGTATTTGTATGTTATATTATATTTTTGAAGAAAAAAAAAACCCATTTTAAGAAAATTTGACGTCATGATTTTGAGATTAAAATGATATGGAAATCAAGAAATGAAATATGTTTTCATGACTATGTTGTTAATGGTTCAAATTAATTAATTGGAGTCAAAATTCTTGAATTGACTAAACCATCTAGATGTAGCAACTAGCAATGGTCAAGATAAAATAAAAAAATAAAAAAATAAAATTTTATTTGGAAAATATTTTTTTAAATAGTTCTAAAAAATAGTGTTTGAGAATTGCTTTTTAAAATTATTTTCTAATGCCTTTTAGAACAAAAGTTCATTTAGCAATTTTGAATACTATTAACTTATTTTTTATATTTTAAAATATGTTTGAAAAATAATTTTTATTTGTAATGTTTTATTTTTTTTATCATTCTCTACATTTGTATAATTATTTTTTAATGTATAATTATTTAAAAAAAAAAACTTAGAAAATAAGAAAAACAATTAAAAACAACTAAGTTATTTGGTAGAAAACTATGGACCCCGCATTTTTTGCATGCATTCTTACTTGGATGACGAGACTTACTTTTTATTTATGATTTTTAAAAAAAATAAATTTTTGAAGTCACTATTTGTTTTTGTTTTATTTTTAAAGGAAAAAACAAAATAATAAAGAAAAAAACTCTTATAGAGAAAGATCTAAGAAAAACTGAGTTTGGGTTTGGGGATCCTGTTACCTACTGAGAACATACAGTAATAAATCATAACATTCCTTTAAACTCCTAAAAATGAGTCTCTACTAAATAAGTTAAGCAAACATAATAATTAATCAATTAATCGTGAATACCAAGCAGTGATCATAGATATACCATAGTTAAAGTACACAATGGAAATGACTACACAAATAATAAAAGATATATAGGATGCATACCTAAGTAGACAAGTATAGAATAATCACATATGTGTCACACATACATGTGACATATTAAGGCAAAAAATGAGTCGATATCCAATCCGATATAGCAATAAGAATGAATAATGCAAAGGCAAATGTCCCATATGTTAGGCCCCACCAATGCCAGATTTATTTTTACATAAATTAATTTCATAAATTCTATTATCTTTGGAATTATAGAAATGAATTGATGCTTATAATTTAAAACATGAAAATGAATAAAAAAGTTAAAAAAAATAAAGAAAATATGAAAATGCATGTCGGGAGAAAAATATGGCAGCAAACGATTTATTCAAATCGGCATTTAAGGAAAGTCTGAAGATGAATGTTTAAAACTAGGATTATTTAGTTGAAAACAGGTTTGAAAATCTGATTCAAAACTGTAAGTCACCAAAAAAATGAGCATCTAGAGTAGGAGAAAGGTGTTCATGCATGCACGTGGGAAGATTGGAAAAGAAGCTGGTAGGAAATGAGGGGTGGAGGAAGTGAGCCCCACAGCAAAGGAATTCCTCTTCTTTTTCAGTTTTGGGACTGTCCAACTTTTTTTCTTTTTTTTTCTTGCATCAAGATCTTCAGTTTTTGAACTTATTGAACCTTAAGTCTCCACTGTTAGTGTAGACTGCTTCATTTGCTCATGTCCACAGTGTGTGAAGCTTGTAGTAGTAGGGAATTCGGGTTCCAAGAGATTTAAGCCTTTTAATGAGCTGAAATGAAGAGCTTTTCAACTTTCTAGCTTTCTGGGTGGATCTGCTTCGGCATTTTGGACCTTGGAACGACATGCTAGAAGCTGCTGTTTCTCTCAAAGGAATGGCAGGGTCAGTTGTCTCATTTGAACACCGAGATGGTGCAACTCAGAATCATACTTGCTCGAATCAGCAAGAGTAGCGTCAAGCATGTTACCCAACATTGCATGTCACGCCCCAAAACCCACTCCAAGGGCATGATGGTCATTTCACACCTCAAGCCTAAAGGCTCAAAGTGGAAACAACACAAACATTCATATTATAACTGGAAATTACCAATTACCAAATTCATGTTCAGAGTAGTATAACAAAAATTCTAAAATCTCCATATAACAATTTTTTAAACTAACACATCAAACCAAGTGTTGTTGTCTAAATAACTCCAAACTCAAATAATTCTAATAAAAAATAAAGTTTAACATCTAACAATGTCCAAAATAAAGTTTGAACCAAAATCCTAACAAAGAATAATTTCCCCAACCTAGCCATCAGTCCTCACCTGAACTGAGAGTACCTGAAAAATTATAAACGAAGGGGCATGAGTTTAAAGCTCAATAGGGAATATAAATACAGTTTCATGGATCAAACATTTTCAATTACAATTACAAACAGGAGACATAACATATAATCATTTTCATAATAACTTTTGAGTTCAAAATACTAATACATTCAAACTTTTTAATAAAACTTTCTCATATCCATTCCAAAACAATTTTTCATCAAAACCAAATCAAATATATTCAAAATATCTTTACTCTGATTATCAAATAACAAATGGTGCCCAATTAGGTGGGACTTCACAAATGAGTAACTAGTTTCAAATTTGTTCCATTTAAGGTGAACAAAACCAAAAGTCAATAATTATAACTCGTTGACTAGGGCCATATAATCCAGAGTCAAACATTTTATTTCATTAATTCAAACTTATAAAACAAAACATTATATCTCTTCAAATTTTCACTTTTCATAAATAAACAAAGAAAATTCTCAAAAAAATACTTTCCATACAAAACACTTATTTAATCCATGTGAAAATATAAAAATAATATTTTTACACATTTCAAAACATAATATAAAAATAAAATAAAATTATTTTCTTTTATAAAAATCTGCATTAATTTCCCTTACCTTGAAGAAACTCTCAAAAACTTGAAGTATTTAGCTTGACAAATTTACTCCTCACCTAACATAATATCATACACCACATTTATTATTGATTATTTATCTAGAGATATAAATTTGACATTTCTAACAATATTTTATATAGTTCTCAGTAATTCTAATTAATTTCCTATGTTAACATTATTAGAGAAAATAGTATTTTCAACTTCCTAAACAATAATAAATTAATTTAATAAGTTTCTAAATTTTTATAAAATTCATATTCCTCCCTAATTTTATCCTAACTATTTATTTCTTTATATATTTAAATTAAATTAAAGCTTGTACAAAAACTATTATTGTTATTATTAGTATTATCATCATCATCATCATCATTATCATTATTCTTATTAATCCCAATGTCCCTGTCACTCAACAAAATACCCCATGTAATTTTAACAACTCCAACAACCCCAACAACTTTACTCATTATTATTATTTTAATTTATTCCACTGCCATATTTTGTCTCTCACAGTTACATATATATATATATTCACGCCAACACAGTGTCTCAAATCCAAAATCTAGAAACATGCAATTCTTAATCTTATTATTTTCTAATCTCTTAAAGCCACATATATTTATAGATTTATTTACTCATTTAATTTTTTAAAATTTCATTGTTTAGATCTATTCATCTAATTTTATTTTATTTTCGAATTTCACTATTTTCATCAATGAAACAACCTATATTCATAATTTCAATCTTTTGATCTTAAAATAATTTAACTAAACTAACCTTAATCTAAATTAAAATTTTCTAAAGAATATCAAATGTATTCAAAACTAATTAACAAATATAATATATTAACTAGGGTTAGAATCTTATCTGGAAAAATCTGAACTTCAAACTCTAGACCTCCAGACCTTTAACCCTATATTCTCCAATTCTCTGATTTTTTGTTAATAGAGTTTTCTGAATAAAGAAGATAAGAGGAAAATTTAATTTATACCTAGGACTTTTAATTGCAAAAGGACTCTTTTACCTTTAATGAGTTTAATTAATTAATTAATTAATTAATTTTTAATTTAATACTTTGCCCTTAAAATTTATTTTGGGGTGTTACATTGCATCAGAAACATGTGAACCATCTCTCGAACAACTATAAGCCAAAGTAGACGTATCATCAGAACTGAGATATTCAAGGGATTATTCATTTGATGATTCATCATCATATGAGTTGCAATCCCTTGACCGTGAATCAAGTTAGGCTCAATCGGTGCCAGATTTTAATTTTGCATGCAAAGCTCTCAATCGCGATACACACACAGAACCAGAAATCACACTCTCATCCTCTTCCTTCCTTAACTTCCCCAATCTGTTGACTTTAGCTATATTTACATTGATCATTTCCTCTTCATTCACCTAGACAGGTTTTCTTTGCTTTGCATCTTCCACATCATTTGCATATCGAGTAGCTATGGGCTTTGAAAATGGCACACCCAAAGGTGGCCATGCACTCCCATGCACAAGTGGGAATAGGGTGGGAAAGAGCTTAGGCATCCCAAGGAGTAGAGAGTAGCGGAACAACAAATTTCGTCGTTGAAGGTGGTTTTATTATACATGGGAATTGAAGTGCAGTGAACATGGGTGATGTGATAGCATTTATGAAATGAGAGAGGGAATAAAGGCGGTAATGTCGGCGTTCATGGGGAGATGGAGTTTATATTGTTGGAATACAATGGGAAAGTGGCTTCTGATGTTTTAGGGGTCTTTCAAACTAAGACTTGCAGATATCACCACTAGGATAATTAATCATGCTGGAATCTGCACTAGCTGGTTTCTAACTTCAGGCATTTGCTTAGTGCAATATCAGTTGAATTTCTACCAATTTCATAATTTGTTTTGCCATTGAATAACAAGTAGGAATAGTGTAAATAATTTATATTTTATTTTTGGGAATTATTCTTTAATTTATTTTATTATATTATATTTTATTCTATTAGTGTTATATTTTTGGGAAAAGTCCTATTGGGATTGTGCTAGTGGAGTTTCATTCCTTTTATAAGTAAAATCACCTTCCATTTTGTGTCATCTTCTAATTACAAGTATATTCATTTTATAAGTAAAATTACCTTCCACTTTGTGTTATCTCCTAAAGAAGTAGATTCCTTTTGGGACTGTGTTAGTGGCCTATAAAAGCAGGTCACCCCTCTCTCATATTTATTCCCAATTTTTCTAGAAAGTTTTTCAGGGAATATTTTCGTACATCTATTTGGAGGAATTTATTCAAAACCCGAGTTGTACACATCTCACTTTCAAAGTGTACCTAAGGCGAGATCTGACTGTTGAATCCTGGAAGTAGACCACTGGTTCCCTAGTGCACCGAGTTCGTCTTTGAGGAGGGTAGATCTATTTCAAAGACAGTGTTTGTCATGCCTCAGCCGATAAGTTTTTCTTCTTATTTATTATGTTCTTTGTTTGTGTCTTTTGGGCTAGTCATTAGTTTCCATACCCTTAAATTCCAACAATCTTGAAATATCTCCAAATGGAAGCTTCCTTAGTTCACACCCGTCCTGACACCTCTAAAATTGATCTCTTCAATGGGACATTTTTTAAAAGATGACAGAAAAGGGTTTTCTCTACAATTGATATGGTGAACTTGGGACACATTTTGACTGACCCAAAACCAGAAGATGATTCTCATCTATTACCAACTTGGGAAACTGGAAATAAACAATTAGGCATGCTATTCTGAGTACCCTTTCTAATGAACTTTTTGATATTTATTGTCAATTTAAAGTTGCAAAAGAAATTTGGGATGCAATGAATATAAAATATATTTTGGAAGATGCAGGAACTCAGAAATATGCCATAGGGAATTTTAGAAATTTCCAAATGACTGAGGATAGAGATGTATCATCTCAAATCCATGACTACCACTTGCTGATTAATGACTTAACTATTGAAGACATTAAATTACCTGAACCTTTTGTGGCTGATTATCTAGTAGAGACTCTTCTAGAGCCTTGGAAAGACTATAAAAATAACATGAAACATAAAAAGAAACAAATGTCCCTAGAGGATGTCATAATCCATATTAGGATTAAGGAACATAACCGAAATAGGGACAATATTGAGAAAGCTAAGGAATTGTCTTCGAAGGCTAATGTAGTAGAAGAAAAACCTAAACCCAAAAACAATAGGTTCAGGAAACAAAACTCTAGGACCAAGCCCAATGCATCAAACAAGGTCCAGAACTCAACTATTAAAAAACGGGGTAATTGCTTTGTCTATGGCAAATCTGGACACCATGCAACTCAATGTCACCACAGGAAGAGAACTGAGAAGACCAATTCAAAGGCAAATCCGGCAGAGACAGAGGTGATCACAGTAGTAATCTCCTCTAAGGTGAGCATGGTCACCAATATGAAGGATTGGGTGGTAGACTCTGGGTCTACCAGGCACATCTGTGGTAACAAAAGTGCATTCACTTCCTATACTACTGTAAAGGAAGGAGAAGAACAAGTGGTCATAGGTGATTCTAGATCTACTCCAGTGATTGGCAAAGGGAAAGTTCTCTTCAAGCTAACCTTTGGAAAAGTGCTTGCCCTCAGTGATGTTCTTCATGTGCCAGATATCCGTTGGAACTTGGTGTCAGTATCTCTACTTGGAAAAGCAGGAGTGAGGATCTTATTTGACTCCGATAAAATAGTTTTAACCAAGAATAATGCATTTGTGGGAAAAAGCTATTGTAATCAGGGTTTATTTTTGTTGAATGTTTATGATATTATCAATAATAATGCATCTTCTTCTTCTGCTTACATAGTTGATTCTTGTGATATTTGGCATGGTAGACTAGGACATGTGAACTTTTCATATATGAAAAGAATGGTTGAACTGTGTTTAATCCCTAAATTGTGTTTAGAAAACCATGAAAAATGTGAATCTTGTGTAGAATTTAAAACCACAAAGAAATCTTGCAAATCAGTTGAAAGAGAATCAGATCTACTAAGTTTAATACACAATGACTTAGGAGACCTAAAAAATACAATGAATAGAGGTGATAAACGATTCTACATAAATTTCATAGATGACTACTCAAGGTATACAAGCGTATATCTTTTGAGAAACAAAGATGAAGCAAAAGATGCTTTCATCAAGTACAAAATTGAAGTGGAAAATCAACTAAGTAAGAAAATTAAAAGGCTTAGAACTGATAGGGGAGAAGAGTATAAGCCCAACCCCTTTAATTTTTTTTGTGAAGATCGTGGGATCATTCACGAAACTACTCCTCCTTATTCCCTTGAGTCTAATGAAGTAGCAGAAAGGAAAAACAAGACCTTAAAAGATATGATGAATGCAATGTTGGTAAGTTCAAGAGCACCCTTGAACTTGTGGGGGAAGCTATTTTATCCGCATGTCATATTCAAAATAAAATACCTTACAAGAAAACTAGTAAAACTCCTTATGAGTTGTGGAAGGATTATGCACCTAATATAGCACACCTTAAAGTGTGGGGGTGTTTAGCTAAAGTTCTTCTTCCTGAAGCTAAAAAACGAAAACTAGGTCCTAAAACCTTTGATGCAATGTTCATTGGTTATGCTGAGAATAGTGTGACATATAGGTTTCTTGTTACTAAGTCAGAAAACAACCTTGTAGATGTCAATTCTATAATAGAAACAAAGAATGCAGATTTCTTTGAAAACATCTTTCCTATGAAACTAAATGGTGAACAACAAGTTCAAAAAACAAGTAGAGACAAGTTTATTGAACCTTCTGAATTTGAACCTAGAAGGAGTAAAAAAGATAGGAAAGAAACAAACCTTGAGATGGTTTCTACACCTTCCTAATAGATGAGAACCCTAAATACTACAAAGAATCTATAACTTCTCCTGATGCACCATTCCGGAAGAAGGCCATTAACAGTGAAATCGAATCAATCATGCATAACCATACATGGGAGTTAGTAGATTTACCTCCTGGTGCAAAGACTATTAGTTGTAAGTGGATCTTTAAAAGAAAGTTAAAACAAGATGGGTCCATAGAGAAGTATAAAGCTCATTTAGTTGCCAAAGACTTTAAACAAAGGAAGGATGTAGATTACTTTGACACCTTTGCCCCTATGACTAGAATAGTATCAATTAGAGTATTGATTGCTCTAGTTTCCATTCATAATTTGGTGGTACACCAAATGAATGTCAAGACTGCATTCTTGAATGAGGATTTGAAAAAGGAAATTTATATGGATCAACCTAAGAGTTGTGTAGTTCCAGGGAAGGAGAAAAAGGTGTGTAAATTGGTTAAATCACTATATGGGTTAAAACAAGCTCCCAAATAGTGGCGCAACAAGTTTGATCATGTGTTAGTAACTAATGGATATTCCATTAATGATGCTGATAAGTGTATCTACAACAAGTATGAGGATAACACATGTGTAGTCATCTGCCTTTATGTTGATGACATGATGATCTTTGGAACTAACCTAGAGGTTGTGTGTGAGACCAAGAAATTCCTAGGCTCTAAGTTTGATATGAAAGACCTAGGAGAGGCAAAGGTGATTCTAGGAATTAAAATAACTAGAACACCTAATGGGCTTAAACTTTCTCAAGAGCACTATGTTGAAAAGATCCCAAGGAAGTTTGAACATTTTGATTGTAAACTAGTGTCAACTCCTTATGATCCTAGCTTACAACTGAAGAAAAATAGAGAACAGAGTGTTGCCCAAATAGAGTATGCTCAAATCATAGGGAGCCTAATGTACTTAATGAACTGTACCAGACCTGACATTGCTTATGCAGTAGGTAAATTGAGTCAATACACCCAAAGTCTTAATCAAGACCATTGGACTGTTGTTCGTAGAGTCCTTAAGTACTTGAGAGGCACCATTAACTATGGTTTGTGCTTTACTAGATTTCCAAGTGTCCTTAAAGGATTTAGTGATGCAAACTGGATCTCGGATTCAGATGAGATGAAATCCACTAGTGGATATGTTTTCATCCTTGGTGGAAGTGTAGTTTATTGGAAGTCTGCCAAGCAAACTTGCATTACTCGGTCTACTATGGAGGCTGAATTTATTGTCTTAGAAAAGGCAAGTTCTGAGGCTGAGTGGCTTAGAAACCTCTTAGCAGATATCCCTTTATGGACAAGACCAGCCCCATCTATGTCTATGCGTTGTGATAGCCAAGCTGCAATTGCTAAGGCTAAAAGTAAAATATTTAATGGAAAGAACAGGCATATATGCCTAAGACACAATATTGTGCGGCAGTTGCTTGAAATAGGGGTTATATCCCTAGAATTTGTGAGGTTAGAGTTGAATTTGGTCGATCCTTTGACCAAACCACTAAATAAGAAACTAGTGGAAGAAACACCGAAGGGAATGGGGCTTATGCCTATTACAGAAGTCAAGAGTGGTAGTAACCCAACCTATTAGAATGGAAATTCCATGAAGTAGGTTCATATGGGTAAAAACAAATCACTTGTTGACTTGAGGTGCTCTATTAACTCTAATTGTATGAGAGTCCATCCCTATGGTGTAGATAGAGCGTATTCTACATTGACTGAGGTTAAGTGTTTACTCCTAATGAATTTCATATTCCTTATGGATGATATGTTTAAATACAGAACATACTTGATGGATTCACCTCTATGAGAGTGGAGGTGGGGTCGCTTCCTATGATAACTTAGGCAGGTTCTCTAGAGCTCTCATGAATATCCAAGCAGGGCGCATGACCTATTTGTGCCAACCCGTTTTGTACAGCTCGTAGTGTAGTTGAGAAACCAATGTGGATAAAAGTCCATTGAGTTACATCAAGAAACACTGGTTCATAGAAATTTATTTTCACCATGTTTCATGATTCAATACTTATTTGTCCTAAGACTGGTTCATAGCCTTCAGGCACCAGTACTGATGTATTGGATTATTTTTTCCTCCGAAAAAAAAAATTACGTTTACACTCTATGAGAGATTGTAGGAAGAGTGTAAATAATTTATATTTTATTTTTGGGAATTATTCTTTAATTTATTTTATTATATTTTATTTTATTCTATTAGTGTTATATTTTTGGGAAAAGTCCTATTGGAATTGTGCTAGTGGAGTTTCATTCATTTTATAAGTAAAATCACCTTCCACTTTGTGTCATCTTCTAATTATAAGTACATTCCTGTTATAAGTAAAATTACCTTCCACATTGTGTCATCTCCTAAAGAAGTAGATTCATTTTGGGACTGTGTTAGTGGCCTTTAAAAGCAGGTCACCCATCTCTCATATTTATTCCCAATTTTTCTAGAGAATTTTTCCAGAAAGTTTTTCAGGGAATATTTTCATACGTCGATTTGGAGGAATTTATTTAAAGCCTGGGTTGTACACATCTCGCTTTCAGAGTGCACCTAAGGTGAGATTTGACTGTTGAATCCTAGAAGTAGACCACTGGTTTCCTAGTGCATCGAGTTCGTCTTTGAGGAGGGTGGATCTATTTCAAGGACAATACCTGTCACGCCTCAGCCGATAAGTTTTTCTTCTTATTTATTATGTTCTTTGTTTGTGTCTTTTGGGCTAGTCATTAGTTTCCATACCCTTAAATTCCAACATAACAAAAATTGGCCTTTCAATTCCGAGAAGATAAAATTACAGGAAAGGACAATATGATTCAAGAGCATTCAAATCAGGTATGAGAACTGTATGTGCATCTGCCTGAGCACTCTGTGACCCACCTAGTGCAGATGATTGGGGATAAACCATTGGACCCTTTTCTATATCATAACCACTAAGAGAAGAGTTGTCTCCTTCATCCAAACTAGATTCCCCTTTTCACTTTCAAATTTCGTTCAGTTTTTCCCCTCTATGAGCACTTCTATAATCAAATCATCATCATCCCATTCTCTGCTCTTCTCATTGGCATCTCCTTTGAGCTTCCTCTGGCACAAGGCCTCCCCATCTTTATCTTCCCAAAATTTCGACTCATATAAAACATTTGTGAAGCAGTTACCAGAAAACTAGGAGGAAGGAGCAAAAACAAGTAGTGGAAAAAAAAAAAAAACAGAGAAAACAAAAAGAGGACAAACAGGCATAATAGAAATCAAATGAAGCCACATCTCATGATCGTTCAATGGGCTCAAAAAAAAGAAAGATATAAAATTCATAATATAATTAAATTTTATTAATTTTGATGTTACAACACTTTTTTTTTTTCAATGTGTTAAAAAAACATTTAGTACTTAAAAATTGCATAACTTCTAAGTGTATAATGACCTTTGAAGCTCAAAAAATTCATAAGGTGTATCAATATATATATATTAGGAAACACAAAATCAACCAAAAAATGACATCAAACCTATAAGAAAATTAAAAGAAAAATTCATTTATGATACACATGTTTAAGGTTGATGGCAAAAAATAAGAAAATAATAAAGGGAAATGGAGATAAAAAAAATTATAAACATGACCTTTGCAGTTTGAATGATTTGAAGCTAAGGTGAGTTATTAGAGTAAGACTTTAAGTGAAAATGAGGATCAAGAGGGAGACAGAGGCTTAAGGAAAATGATAGAGCAAAAAGGTGATAATTGATCTTAAAAATGTTGGATTGGGAAGCCTAAATCTGTTTGTTACGCTTTTTTCAGGATATTAAGGTAGAACTCCTAGTATATATTTAATCTTATTATGCTTTCAAGGGGTCTTTTTAAAGAGTATGACAACAATTGAGAGGAGTTTTCAAGAGTTTCCTTATTGTAACATTTCTTTTCTTTTTTATTAGTGGATTATTGAGTTACGGTGCATTATGTGGATGTAGGGATCACATTGACTGCCTAACTATGTTAAAAATCTTATATTTTTCTTTATTTTTTACTTATGTATATACATAATTTTGGTTAATAGAAAAAGGATAATTTAAATGAATGAACTTAAAAGATATCAAAGATGAAAAACCAAACTCAAGAATGGAAATAAAGGACGACAAAAATCTTTATACTTGTAACTTTAATTAAATATTAAAATGAACATCTCATATTCATTATTTGAATTTTTCAATAAATATAATTTTATTTTCATATTTACATGGGTTAACTAAGGCCACTAAATACCAAATTACAACCTCAAAACACACAATAATTAAAGTACAACCTGAAACTTACAATAGGCTCAAAGTTACATAGAAAACGAAAACAAGCCTAAAGTAGCATCCAAACTCAGCCTTACACTTTTAGTACTTTTGGACTGTAGTTGATTTGAGGCTTGCTTGATCAAGCACTTAGCCTCAAGGTATTGAGCAACTAGCTTAATACTTCTTCTATCATCCCTCTTCCTTTGTCTTACTAAAAAAATGTACTTTTTTCAATTTCCAAACACTCCAAAATAATTCAACTAATTTTATTTTATTTTTAACTAAAATGCTCTTAGTCTTTTATATTTAGTTTAGAGCAAATTAGATATGGTTTTAAGTGATTAATTGCTTCAAAACTACACGAAAGAGAAAATCCAATTTCAAATATCAACCCACATGCTCATGCATCCACTGAAACATTATAGACATGTATTTGACTTCTAAGCAAGTTTTAGATGTGTTCACCCTCATATACTAAATATTGAGAATAAAAGAAGTGGCAAAAAATAACAGAAGCTTTTATTTTTGGTAGAATTTTAAAAAGATGGTGTGAACTTATATTATATATCTTTTGTACTTTATCATTCATCTCCTACTGATAAATGGTGATCGATTGAGTATAGAAAGAGTAAGCAAAATATATTGATGAAAGAGTTTTCTCTTACTCAATTCTTACACTTTATTAGGAAAGAAGAATCTCACTGACCACCTTTTGTCAAACCTCTTGATATTGCTTCATAATATGTTAATATTGTATCTTCTTTTAGAGAATTAACTTTAATTAGTTTTTATTAATGATTCAATGAAGATACGAAAATTTCCATAAAGACTTTGCATAGTCTTCTTATGGTATTAGAGCTTTGAAGCGCTCCAACGAGCCTAGCTATAGTCATATTTTTTCTCTCTTTTCTTTCACTGTCTTCTTCATGTTCTCAACCACCATGAGTAGTTATGGTTCAACCCAAAGCTTTCTTGAATGTAATAATCAGCATTCCATCCTCAAATAACTTTATTTTTAAAAACGTCTCCACCCAAATACCATTGAAACTCACCCTTACAAACTACTCTTCATGGTTAGCTCAATTTGACTCTTTGTTATTTGGTTATGATCTCTTTGGGTTTATTAATGGAACCAATGCCTTCGTTTCAAAAATAGTTAGAGAATAATTTTAATTCTTCCTATGCCACAACATTTTCATCTTCCAATGATGTGAATGTTTCTAATGTCCAAGAAAATTTAGAGGAAGGCCCTAAAGAGATTATGTTCAGTCCAATGGAGTTTGAGACCAACCAAAACATAATCAATAATCAAAATTGTCCAATCTTTGGATGAAGTCAATGCTACAACAAATTTTCTTACTTTTTAGGTTGAAAATAATAAAGAAATTGTTGAATCAAATTTTCCTTTAACTAAGCAAATAGGTGAATTCGAAGCTAAAGACCTTTCCATTAATGCACATTAATTTAAACAAGAAAAGTTTGATGAAAATGTTCTAGTACTTGATGAAAATGAATCATCAAATTCATCTTAAGTATGTATTTAATACTCCATTTGAGCATGATGTTGAAGCCAAATTTGAGATTAAAGAGAAAGGTAAACCCAAAAGAACACTTCGTCATGATTTGATGGATTCTAAGTTTTAGAGAATTTAAATGTAGGGTCTTACTTTCTTTTATATTTTGAAAGTTTTTAAGATTTTTAGATAGTTGAGTTTCTTTCAATAAAAACAAAAAGAATCTTTTTGATTATCCTTTTTTTTTTTACCACTATTGAGAAGAGATTGCAAATGGAGCATTCGTTATATAATGATGTTTGAAAGAGTTGGAATTGGATAGATTACCAATTCAACCTACCTTTGGGTTGAGGTAGGCCTCAAAGTCTAGTTCATCCCATGTACATAGTAGTTTAAAGTTTTCCTTTTGTTTCTTTTATTTTTAGATTTAGGTGATAAGTCCAATGCGAGACCAACTTAGCTTAGTTCTTGAAAGTGAAAATATTCATATCTTGGGCCCACTTTCCATTCTTATGCAAAATTGTTAAAAAGGTATGCAAAAAGGAGTTTTCAAGTTCCCTTGAAAAATAAGATATCAAGGCTCGAGTTTGTTTTGCATGACTATACAAAGAGAAGAAATCCTAAAGCAAAGTGTTATGCAGTTGTGAGTTAGTCCTCATACGACAACCTCATTATGCATGCAGACATCCCTCCTATGACAGGAACCATGGATATATTTTCAAGAGGTGGAGCTTGTCATGTAACGTCATATAAAATTCATGGAAATATGGCGGCCTATATTAAAGTCAATGACCATGTTAAAATTTGAAAATTTCAATAACTATATAAAGTTTGGTTCTCACATTCTCAAGAGGCAAATTTTGTCATTTTGTGACCCACATATTGCAGCCACACAAGAAGATTTGTTCAATAGTGCAAATATCTTTTGTGAAGAAATATTCTCAAGCATTTCAAAGGCTTTTCAATATGGACTACCACATGCACTTTGGCTATGTAACATCTTCAGTGGCACCACTTCTGTTGCAATTTATAGCCCTATGTGAAACATCCAAAAGGCATGCAGAGATATCCCTTATAATTAGTTGTTTGTCTAAAATTTTCATTCACAAATCACTACAAAAAGCCAGTTAAAGTGAAGTTAGAGATCCTTTTGGAATGCAAGCAATAAGGAAACTTCAACCATTCATTGTTAAGAGCTCAAACTTGTTGTTGAAGATCTAAAATTGGATTCGAAGTAACCCTAAGCATTGCAAAAATGTTCGAAAAGGGGTGAGAAACATTTACTACTTGTTTGTTTAAAGTCTCTATGCTCTAGATGACAAAAGTTTGGTAGAAACTCTCCCATCCACCATTTTATTACATATGGTTTCCTAAGTCATTTTCGAAGTTTAAAAATTGAAGGTATGAATTTTATTTTTTTTCCTAAAATTTCAACTTCATGGAACTCTTGAAGAGGTTTGGTAAAATTTCTCCCCTAGATGCAATCTCCAAAAATCAAGCTATTATGGCTAATTGTTGAAATTTCCTTGGAATGTTTTGTTGAATTAGCTCAATAGAATAGTTGTTCTGTACAAGCATAACTAATAGATGGTGCTGAGAAAACGGAAACTAATGGAGATAAAAAAGAACAGAATGAAGAGTTGGCTAGAAATGATGAGGAAATTGATATGCTAGTGTGCCTACAGTAGCTCATATTACTACAATAGTTGCTATTAGTGAATCTTTACTTAGATTAGTTAAGACCAAAGCCACCAAAAGACATATTGTTGCATAAGCTTCAGTTATAGAAAAAGGAAAAGGGTTGTTACGATAGCCATTTAAGCTTCTAGTGAAAACCAAGAACTATAAGGAAGGCCACCAATTGTAACTGTTTTGCCACCACAAGCTCCTACTATCTTCCAAAGCCAAAGAAGATATACAAGGGAATTTCAACAATCGTGGATTAAAGTAACACCTGGTCTAAGAGATGATATATTTTAAATCACCTGACTTGAGGAAAATTCAAATCCAGACTTAAATACACCTAAAACCAGCTTAGATGAGAATTTATATTTTTCATCTAACTTGATGAATAGTACATCTTAGCACCTATTCACCATAGAGATCTCTAAAGACTCCTAATTCCAAGAGTTTTTTCATATATTTTTTCTTTCATTATTTAATTGCTTTAGATTAAAAAAAAAATTTCTTCCCAATTCAAGCTCATCACCAATTTCATTTAATGCTGAATCGTTAATCCATTTTCACTCAATCATATTCATTTCTTTTCATTCCATTCATATCTTAATTACCAAAAATTTACCATCCTGGTGGATGATATCTAAAGCCACTATACTACCGTAACTTTTGTTAAAAGTAATTTTTGATTGAGCAAAAGTTATTTTAATGCCTTTGAATTAGGTTATAAATTTGGTTTTGATGCAGCAAATGAAAATTCATTAATTAAAAACTCTTTTTTTCTCTATGCTTAAAAAAGCTCAAATTGTCTTCTTTAAGTTTGTAATTAAACCTTCTTCACATTCTCTACCCTTTTGTAAGTGTTCATAAGAATGTCCCATGCACTTTTTGTAATAATTGCATTTGCAATCTTCCAAAAATAGGTGGTTCTATCGACTCATAGATATAAAGGCAAGCCTTCAAATGATTCTTCTATAAATTCACCAAATTATCCTTTTATATTTGTGTGAATTGTGCTTAAGTTACTGATAGCACAAATTCTTGATCTACTACTTCCAAAATATCTTAATACTCAAATAATAATTGTATTTAGATTCTACAAAATTTAAAATTATTTTTTCCATCAAACTTTAGAAATTAGGGTTGGATCATATTATTACTAATTGCTTTTATTTTTAATCGGCAAGCTCTAATACCAAATACGAGCAACCAAAAATAATCTTTCCAACACAAGAACAATTTCTCTGCATAAAAAGGATGAAAAATAAATAAAGAAGATGATTAATAATTATACAAAATTTACCACCTACGGTCTAAGAATCATTCCAATATGTTGTGAAGAACATGGAAAATGAGAGGAGAAGAATTGAAAAACATAACTCCCAACAAAGATTTTACATCCTTTCAAAAGATTTACATTTAAATTCAAACAACTTTTTGGTCTTCACTATAAATGATTTGAAAATAAATATTGATCATTAATAAAATTCAACTATTGAGATTGATATTCAAGTATTCAATTATTGGAATTTTAGGGATATGATGTTGTTCAAGATAATATAATAGTCATAAAAGTATATCCTTGAGTACACATAATTGTGCACACATCAAATGGCATTATCATCAATATATTTTCATAAATATTAAATCTCTGACAAGTCTAGGGTTTTGAAAAAAAAAAATTATTGATAGTGAGGGTTTTAAAAATAAAAATCAACTTTTAATTACAGTTCATCCACTATGTTTCCCTTTTTTCTTTTTTTTTTCTTTTTTAATGTGATTTGTATATTTGACCATGAAAATATTCAAGGTTTTCAATATTCTTGATGTGCACCGCACAATAAAATTGATGCATCTTTTGAGCAATACAAAATTTAAAAAACTTCATTAATTTAGATAAGAAAATGTATTAGAGAAAGAAAATAAAATTTTTTTTATTGAGTTCACAGCAGCTAAAAGCACAAAAAATACAAAAATAAAATAAAATAAAATGAAATAATTGTTCTAGCAAATTAAGGATCTGTTTGACAACTATTTTCGAGAACAATTTTCTATTCTTAAATAATAAAAAAATAAAAAATAAAATAAAATAAAAACATGTTTAATAACCAAAAGTTGTTTTCTATTTTATATTTTTAAGAATAAAAAATAGGGTGTTTACAAAAAACATCTTTTAGTTTTCACTTTTTATATATATATAAAATAATTATACAAGTACATAGAATGATAAAATAAAATACTAAATATAAAAATTATTTTTAAACCATATTTAAAATATTAAAAATAAGTTAAAGACATTTCAAGTTCACAAACAGAATGTCATTCTACAAAATATCTTAGAACAATTTTCAAAAATTGTTCTCAAAAATTATTTTTCAAAATTGTTTTCGAAAAAATTCAACAAACATGACCTAAACTATTTCTCCTTTTTTATTCTTATATATATATATATATATATATATATATATATATATATATATATATATATTAATATAAAAACATAAGAATAAAATCAATCACACACAAGGTATATGTTTTAACATGGTTGAGTTAACCATATCTACATCTATAAATGAGAAATATCTATTCCATCATATCATAGAAAAATTATAAATGACAAAAAATAGACATAACCATTGGATTATGAAATATCTCACATTTCTCTACTTTTTTTATTTACACTCAAAACCGTAAGCTCTCTTCCTCTATCAAGTGTTTTCTTATCTTCCTTAATATCTACGTATATTCTTCATAAGTTGATATCCATCTTATAATTTTTTATTATTATTTATATTGATATTTCTAATAACTTCTCTTATTTTATATAATATATATTTTTATATATATAAAAAAGAGCCAACAATTTGAGACACTTTCTAACATAAATAAATTTAATAAAAAGAAATGTAAAATGTATTCACCAAGGAGGTTTTTGTTTTTTTGTTTTTACTTAATTTTAAATATAACTTTAAACTAAATAGAGATTAATAATGTCAAGTATTTAAGTTGTTTTTTTTTAATATTTTAATTTTATTAAACATTAAGAAATAAATAAAAATCAATATGTTACTTTTAGCATTTAGAAAAAATCCAATATTTTAGTTTTTTCTATTTAGTAAAAAAAACTTAAGAATTAAGTCAACAAAAAGTAAAAATAAAATAAACAATTTGAAATTTGAAAATAAATTGTTTTGGGCAAAAAAAAATTTTTTAAAAAAAACACCACTTAACTTTAAATACACATTTTTAAAATTTTCTTCATATTTTCAATTATTCTTATTCCTTTGTTTATTTTCTTTCCCTTCTCCCTTACCATAAAATTTTAATTCAAGTAAGCTAATGTTAGTTTTCTTTTTTTAATATGGCCCATGTGCCTTATTATTAATTATCTTTTATTTAACTTAAAAGATAAATATGGTGGACTTATTAATTATCATTTATTTAATTTAAAAGATAATTATGATTAATAATATTAAGTCTTAAAATCCTACTATTAAGGAGATGTTTTCTAAATAACCGTTCAACCGTTCACATTAGTAGAATGTGAAAAAATAGAAACCCTGTTTTTTTAGATTTGGTTAGAGAAATCGAGTTTTCTCTAATTTGTTCTTTCTCTACAAAAAGTTTCTCTTAAAATGTTCTTTCTCTGCAAAAAGTTTCTCTTAAAAGATCAAGCTCATGAATCAGGTATTTTTTTTTTTTTGTATTTATTTTATCTTTGAAAAATTACAAAGTTTTAGGCTATATTTGATCCCCAGAAAATATTAAGAAAAAAAATACTAAGAAAAATAATTTTTTCATATTTAGTTTTATTATAGAAAATACGAAAGAAATCAAATGTAATTAAAATTTGTTAGAAATTTATGCATTTTAAAATTATTTAAAGTTTATATAATGGAAGAGAATAAGTTAAGTGAATTTGAAGAATAATATAAAAATAATTTATTAACTTTAGTTCTACTTTTTATTTTCTTTCACTTTTTCTTTTCTTCCACTTTTCTTCTCTATTTTCTTTCCTTTACATTTTCCTTCGAATGTTTTTGAAAACCAAATATAACCTTAAGATTTAGGAATTAGGGTTATGACTGTTCTGTATAAATTAAACAAGCCCTGATAGTTTAAATTTAGGAATTATGGTTACGATAGACTAACTATATTTTTCAAAGGAAAACAAGTACCATGACCCTCTTTTTTGTATCATTAAAATTTTTAATTATGAGTAAAAAAGAAAAACTAAAATATAATGTCAAGTTTAGCTCTTAACTTAATATCTTTATTTTGATATATTATAGTGTATTAAGCAATTCTAAGATTAATTATTAGTTAAGATTTATAGTGTGTGTAACACACAATATATTTACATAATTAATGTCTATAAACATCTTATGCATTTTAAACCAAGCTTTTATTAAGAATTTTTTTTTTAAAGTATATTAATTCTTACATAAAATGTAGAGAATATTATATAAAAGATGAAGATGGTAAAAAAAATTTGGCATAGTAAATTTTTTTTGATACTTTGTTTTTCAAATGGTCTTCAAAACCCATTATTTTTAGGGTGTAAATTTCTACATTTTGTACAAAATTTCCTATTACTTTTTGTCTTTAAAAATAAAATAAGAAGTATACCTAAAGACAAAAATATCAAAAAATGCAAAAATATTAATGATTATATTTTACAAAAATATTGAGAAATATCATAAATATTGGATGAGAATCCAAAAAAAAAAACTTCAAAAAATTATAAAACTAACAATAATACATGTATTGAAATTTTCTTTTTTTAATAATAAAATGATGATTTATCCGTTTGAATGTATGGGAGAATATATATATATATATATATATATAATTATTTTTTAATTTTTTAATTTAAATATTTATAAATTTATTTCCAAGTTTATGTTTTTATATTTAATTATTGTATAAAAGATATAAAATGATTAATTTATAGTTTTTTATTTTGAATAATCAATTTATTGGAATTTGAATATAAAATAATTAAAATTAATTTATTTTACAAGTTTTAAAATTTAATAATTCATTTTCAGTATTAATACAAGACAAAAAAAAATAGTATATATATTTATATATGATGGCATATGACAACCACATTGACTTAATGGCAATAAGCCACCCATTTCTTGTCCAAGGCTAGGGTTGAAACCCCGTACCTCTTCGTGAGCTCTAAAATTTCTAAAATATTTTATTTAATACAAAGATTAAATCAGGACAATATCTCAAAATGTCAAAAAAATATTAGAAGAATCGAAAAAGATATAAAAAAAATATAAGAAAAATATCAAAAAGCGAAATCCACCAACATTTTATTCCTTGAGTGTATCTTAACACTTCCTAAATTTTTCCAATTTATTAAAGAAAGTATGAATATTCTTCCAACTTCTACTTGATCTTTTTATGATACTTTTTACTTCGTTGAGTGTATCTTAACACTTCCTAAATTTTTCCAAGTTATTAAAAAAAGTTGTTCCATGAATATTCTTCCAACTTCTACTTATTTTCTATGATACTAAAAGAATTTGGCATTGTAGTTTAAACCATCAAAAATTGTCGTGTTAGTTTAAAAGGATTACCGTTGACCCTGTTAGTTAAACTATTTTTCTTTTGTTTTATTTGATATTGACGTTTGGTTTGTTTATTAACTTCCAAGCAAATAAGGATATTTTGGATAATTATTTTCGAAAATAATTTTAAAAAATAGTTTTGAGAATAAATTGCAAAAATCTATCAAAATAACCATAAAAAAATAAGTAAAAATAACAAAAAATAATTAAAATATATTTTATAAAAATATCATATTTTTTATTTTTCAGAATAGAATACAGGAATATTAAAGGTATTTTTTATATTTTTGTTCTAAAAATAAAAAATTGTTCTCAAAAAGTAGATATCAAATAGCTCCTAAGAAACTAAATTTGAATTAAAAAAGTTGGATAAAAGCTACGATAAAATTAAACATTTTCCTTCCTAATTATTGTGAAAGGAAACAATCTAGAAATTACGATGAAACTTCCTAGACAAAGAAAAATATTAGATTATAAGAACTCTTTTATGTATATATCTAAAAGTTCTTATATATTTTAAAAATTGGATGGTCCCAAATTGAATTATTAGTCATGAGCAAGTCAAAAAAATATGGTCAATAAAATTCACAAGTATCGATAAAGTTGACGGCTTATGGGAGAACGAGCCGGGGAATTTATTCAAATTTTTTCCAAAAATAATTTTCAAGGAAAATGCTAATTTTGCCAAAATTTTAATCATTAATTTTGCTGACTACTGAGTGATTCTTGATTTGGCACAACATCAAACGGGATTCTCCACTCTTAAATTTTAATTTTTCTTTTTAAATATCACTGAAAAAAACCAAAAATAATTGATGAAGGCATCCTTTTGCCCATTTGATGACGAACACTATGTTGGGAAAGTCTGTCGTACGTTTTGGCAGCTGGTATACTCGCCCCGGGAAGCTACGGTGAAGCTTCTGACGTGGTGGGAGCTTCAGTAAAACCAGTGTCTGCTTCTATGGCTTCTCTTTTGTTTTCTTCTCCTCTGATTCTTTGCATGTTCTTTATAATGAAGTTTCCAGGGCAACAAGTTCTCCAAACTTCACATATATGAATTTCATTCTTGTTTAGTGTCCTGAAGCAGTATACTGAATCAGGCCAAATGGCCAAGTTTTTATCGGATGATTGCTTGGCTAAAAATCCTCACCTCCGATGGCGGTTCGCTTTCATAGCCATCTACTTCACCAAGGTGCTTGATTCTTTGTCTAAGAGAACTAAGGAGAAGAGCATCCCAGTACTGGGCCCTGGAGTGCCAAGCTCCCGGTCTTATGTTTCCATCCATGTTCAGGATGTCCATGAAGATGATTCTGGCCATGGTCGCTCGGGTGATGAGCGTGTGTTGTCCTTCCGCAATGTTGATCAGAGAATGCTCACTGAGATGGTAAGAGACAAGGACTTGGAACGTTTGCGTCAATTTGGAGGAGTGAAGCATATTGCTGCACTTCTGGGGACCAACGAAAAGAACGGTATCAATGGCCACGAGGCTGATCTTATTCACCGAAGAAATGTCTTCGGATCCAATGAGTACACGAAGCCGCCTAAGAAAGGTTTCCTCAGTTTTGTTGTTGAAGCAGCCAAGGATACCACCATTATTATACTTTTGATATGCGCAGCCCTTTCTCTAGGATTTGGAATCAAAGGGGAAGGCCCTAGAGAAGGATGGTATGATGGGGGGAGTATTATTGTGGCCATCCTTTTAATTGTTGCTGTGTCTTCTATCAGTAACTTCAGGCAATCCGGACAGTTTCACAAGTTTTCAAGTGAGAGCAGTGACATAAGGGTGCAAGTGGTGAGACAAGGACGGAGGCAACCTGTGTCCATCTTCCAACTTGTAGTGGGGGATATCGCGTTTTTGAATATTGGGGATCAGGTTCCTGCTGATGGGTTGTTCATGGAGGGTCATTCCTTGAAAGTGGATGAGTCTAGCATGACTGGTGAAAGTGACCATGTTGAGATCAATGAGAAAGAGAATCCATTCATGTTCTCTGGCACAAAGGTTTCGGACGGATTTGGTACAATGCTTGTCACTTCCGTAGGCATGAACACGGCATGGGGCGAGATGATGAGCTGTATTCGTCGTGAATTGGACGAGCAGACTCCATTGCAAGCTCGCCTTGACAAGCTGGCTTCAACTATAGGGAAGCTTGGTTTGGCTGTGGCTCTGATTGTTCTTGTGGTTCTCTTCATCCGGTACTTCACTGGAAACATTGAAGATGATAGTGGGAACAGGGAATTCAATGGTAGCAAGACGAAGATCGATGACGTGATGAATTCAGTTGTGCATCTTGTTTCTGCAGCAGTTACCATCCTGGTGATCGCCATTCCAGAGGGTTTGCCTATGGCTGTTACACTAACTCTGGCCTATTCCATGAAACGGATGATGACTGATCAAGCCCTGGTCAGGAAACTCTCTGCATGTGAAACAATGGGCTCTGTCACAACTATTTGCACAGACAAAACTGGCACCCTTACCTTAAACAAGATGAAGGTGGTTGAGTTTTGGCTTGAGAGTGAAGTAATAAAGGATGAAACTTACAGGGGAATAGCTCCAACTGTTCTTGAATTGTTGAAACAGGGAGTTGGTTTGAACACAACTGGCAGCGTTTGCAAACTTCCTTCCACATCAGTTCCAGAGATCTCTGGTAGCCCCACAGAGTCGGCAATCCTCACATGGGCACTGGTTGATTTGGGCATGGACATTGATGAACAGAAGCTAAGTTTTGAGATTCTCCATGTAGAGGCTTTCAATTCACAGAAGAAACGAAGTGGGGTTCTGGTGAACAGAATCGCTGATAACACGATTCACATACATTGGAAGGGAGCTGCAGAGATGATACTAGCCATGTGTTCACACTATTATGACAAAAGTGGGATAGTAGAAGTAATGGATGACAAGAAACGGGGGCAGTTTGGAGGACTTATTAGAGACATGGCAGCTAAAAGCCTGCGTTGCATTGCCTTTGCCTATAAACAGGCTCTACAAGAAAAGCTTGAAGAAACTGGCATGATCTTGTTGGGGCTAGTAGGCTTGAAGGACCCGTGTCGACCAGGAGTCAGAAGAGCAGTAGAAACTTGTAGGGATGCTGGAGTGAACGTTAAAATGATCACTGGAGACAACATTTTCACTGCAAAAGCAATAGCTATGGAATGTGGGATTCTCAAACCTGATGAGGATTTCAACAATGCAGTTGTGGAAGGTGTAACATTCAGAAATTACTCTCACAGAGAGAGGATGGATAAGATTGATATCATCCGAGTAATGGCCAGATCATCCCCATTTGACAAGCTTTTGATGGTGCAGAGCTTGAAGAAGAAAGGCCATGTGGTAGCAGTCACAGGTGATGGCACCAATGATGCCCCTGCTCTAAAAGAAGCAGACATTGGGCTCTCCATGGGAATTCAAGGCACAGAAGTTGCAAAAGAGAGCTCAGACATTGTCATCCTGGATGACAACTTCACTTCTGTGGTGACAGTTATGAAATGGGGAAGATGTGTATATAATAACCTTCAAAAGTTCATCCAGTTTCAACTCACAATCAATGTTGCTGCCCTGGGCATCAATTTTGTTGCTGCAGTTGCTTCTGGGAAAGTTCCTCTTACTGCTGTCCAGCTGTTGTGGGTGAACCTGATACAGGACACCTTTGGAGCTTTAGCCTTGGCCACTGAGCAACCCACTAATGATCTATTGACGAAGCCACCTGTGGGTCGATCCAAGCCACTCATAACTAATGTCATGTGGAGGAATCTCATTTCTCAGGCCCTTTACCAGATTTCTGTCTTGCTGATCCTACAGTATAAGGGAAGTTCAATCTTTGGTGTGGATGAGAAGATTAACAACACCCTGATTTTCAATACTTTTGTCCTCTGCCAAGTCTTCAACGAGTTCAATGCTAGGAACATGGACAAAAAGAACAAGTTCTTCTTCAAGGGGATACTTCAGAACAGACTGTTTGTAGGGATCATTGGGATTACTATAGCTCTTCAAGTGGTGATGGTTGAGTTTCTGAAGAGGTTTGCCAATACTGAGAGGCTGGATTGGGGCCAATGGGGTGTGTGCATCGGCCTTGCAGCTTTATCTTGGCCAATTGACTGGCTTGTGAAATACCTTCCAGTTTCTGCAAATTAGTTTTTCATCTTTTCTAAGAATAGTGCCTCTACATCATGAAACAAATAGCCACCATCAAATCTCCCAAGAATAATCTTGTACTTCTTATACGGTTTTTGCGTTCGTGCATATGTATCAGTAGTTTCCCCTGGTGTAGAGGTCTTTCTGAATTCAGCTAATGGAGATGAAATATTTTCTATGCCTCAAAATATATGCTGCATGTTTGTAATCAGCTAAGGCCTTCTCTAGCAGCAGTTAACGGGATCCTCCACTAGGGTTGGCAGCCTTAGTGTTCCCCACAGAAAGTACAACTAGGAAGAAGGAAACCCTGAGAAAAGTGATGATCCTACAGAAATTTTATTCAGAATATGGGCCAAGAATGGCAGTAGAAATCACAATTTGTCCTTGGAAGAATTCCATTAATGTCAAGGAGAAATAAGTCCTAATCATGTAGGGTCAAAAGGCAAAAAGGAAAAAAAATGTATAGAAAAAGACATTTAGGCTCAGTTCAGATCTTGCAAAAGGAGAGAAAGGAATAAAATTTTGATGGAAACACATGAAAGAAATGAAAATACGAAGGAAAATTCTCCATTTTCTGTTGGGGAAGTGAGGAAATTAAGCAAGGGAAATAGTAGAAAAAAAAAACTTTACCAAGCTCAAACTTGCATTTTATCTTCTTTCGTGGTTTTATTCCTTTCCTGCCTTCCCCTTTTTCTTTCCCTAGCAGTGTCTAAAAACCAAACAAGCTTCTACTATCCAGAAGAAATATTTGTAAGAACTACCACACTGCCAAGGAGAACCCAAGCTTTGTAAGGTCAAAAACCACAGATGGATATTGAGATGCATTTTTTTCGAAGTTCAGTGGAACCTATGATTTAACAAGAAGCATCCTAAATCTCTAGCCTCCTGCCCCTAGGATTATCAGCTCTTCTACTGGTTTGAAAGGAAGAACAAGAAGAAAGAATAGCATCACATTTTACACCCTAAGTTGCTGTTTTGTGACTTAAGATCTCATCTATTCTTTCTGGTCAAGGCTCTTTTTGTTGAAACAACACTGGATTTAATGGTTTATCTACCACCATCATAGTAGCTTGTCAACCACAAAGCATGCCAGGTTCATTAATCATATTGAGAAAAAGGAAGGGAGAAACTTTTTCTAACAAACCTATCTTTTCCCAAAGCATGACAACAAGAAAGGGCCTAGGGTAAGAGCCATTTCTAGCCTTATTTGTACAGATATATCCCAGGCTTAACATTACAAATAGAAGCAGCCAAAGGAGTACAGAGCTTGTTCTGTAGTCCCTTGGTCATTTTGAAACCAAACAGATGCTGTATGTATATTTTTTGTCACTCAGTATCATCCAAGGCCCGCAGCTCTAGTAGGACAGGAGCCCATGCTAGACAAACATATTCCAAACCCATATAATACGGAACACTGATTTATTTGGATCTTGGAAAGTTTGAGGGAAAGTTCTAGGAAAAGAATACAGGGAGAAAAAATGGAAGACCTTTTATATGTCATGATGCATGATGCATGCCATGGCAACATTAAGTCCTTCCCAATTGCTTCACCTCTCCCTATCTCCAAATTTTCAGCTAAGCTGCTAGTTCCTTGAGCCATTTGTATTTCTGAAAGCCAAATCCAGATGTCTTGGAAGAACCCTCTTGAATTCAACTTGATCAGATTCCTCGAACCCTACCCATCAATAACCCTAATCCTTAAAATGGCTATTCTAGCCGAATTATATAAGATAACAGTAGTGATAGATAGTACATACAAATCTAATAAAAACCCAGCAATGTCTAATTACTTCTCTTTCATTGAGTGTCAGCATGATTCAAAAACAAATGCCAATACAAATTGCCCTTTCCCCGACATCCATGGAGCAAGTTTCACACAAACACAATGATATGATACATTTCCAGGTTCCTCTACCTTCATATAAGACAAATCTACCATGTGCACTTCCAATAAAAAGGAAATCAAAACAGATATGAGTCTAGCATACTTGGAGATTCTGTTATATATGTATGAAGAAATCTTGAAGGTGGGCTTATATCAATACCTTGATGTCTGAAAATGCCAACTTGAAATGTACAATTCCTATCCATAAAGAGGCCCAGAGCCCTCAACTTTGTTTTGTTTATGTAGCTGCCAAAGGAAGGGACAGTCTGTCCTGCCACTCTCCAACCTGGTGTTCTGGTACTCTCATGGACTGTGACACTGCTGTATCAGCCCTTCTCTAAAAGCATTTTTAACTTCAATGCATTTTCACTGACATTCAATAAAAATGTTTATTAAAAAATAAATAAATAATCTTGAGAGCTTTCCATATTTAGTTTGATCAAATAAAAAGTGAAAAAATTAAAATTAAAATTGGATAATGTTACTTGACAGCACAAATTTAATATCATTTACCAATAAATTTTATTAAAAAAATTACTTAATTTATTAAATAAATATACTCTTTAACAATATTTCATCTTCTATAAATTAATCTTAGAAGACTATTTTTTTTTATTAGGTATACGAGTTTCATTATAAAAACCATTACTAGTAAGAATGCACCTAGAGGATGCTAATTCGTGGGGATGGTGTATAAATGTAGAAACCAATATAGTAGAGTTAGGCAATGCTTCTAGCACTATTAGATTTGTTGTAAAATGTAGGTATGGCAGTTATGCGTTGAACTTATAATATAAGCACACTAGAGTACAATATATTACAATATATTTTATTTTGGCTTTTTAACAATTATGAATATCGATGATGATGATGATGACGATGATTAATGAAATGATAATTTTAAATTAATTATTTTACTATATATATATATATAATAATTTTTATATTTGTAAAATAATAATAATAATAATAAATTAGAAAATAAAAATATATAATATAAAAGAAAAAAATAGAGATATATTTTACTTAAAAGTGAAAAGCATGGAGATATTCTTTGGGCATCTTTGGTTATTATTTTTGAAAACCATTTTTAAAAATAGTTTTTAAGAACAGTTTTTAGTGTTTTTCAGAAATAAAATTGTGTTTGGAAACTGAATTTTGAAAAACAGTTTTTGTTCTTAAAAACAGAAAAAACTTGTTTGGTTGAGTTAATAAAAAAAATATTTTTTAGAACAAATAAAACAAAAAACATAAGTTACATTTTTTAAAAAAAAATTAATGTTTTCTTCATAACTTTCTCTATTTATAGAAAAAGATACAAATAAAGAAAAATTTAAGATAATAATAAGAGGGTAATGGATTTGAATGAGATATCAAATTATATTTTTAGTTTTTATTTTATTTTAAATTTTGATTATATATTTTTTATTTTAATTATAATAAATAAGAAGTTAAAATATTTTAATAATAAACGGTTAAATATCATACTAAATGAGAATTAACGATAAGATAATCCATTTCAATAATTGGTTAGATTTTTTAATAAAAGGAAAAAAAATAAAATGTTATAACTAAATGAGAATTAACGATAAGATAATCCATTTCAATAATTGGTTAGATTTTTTAATAAAAGGAAAAAAAATAAAATGTTATAATTCAAATTTAAAACTTTTGTTAGCAGCCTAAATTGATTGTAGAAATATTGGATACAAATATTTAAAGGAAATATTGACAATTATGTAAAATCAAACATACTTTATTATTTTAGATACTAGTAAGAAATATTATTAATTCAAGGATTTATAATTTATAAGGATATATTTATTTGAAATTTTCTTAACTATTTATCTTTTTTACCTCCTATGTTCTACTAAATCTTATCCCTTTAACATTCTTTCCAATTATTCTAGTTTTTAAAATAAAAATAATAAATTTGTTTTAAACATAAAAATAATTTGATAATTAAATTAATCTATAAATATATTTATAAAGCCTTTTCAACATGTTTATTTTTTTTTAAAAAAAATTATATTTTCTTTGATTAACTTAATATCTTAAAGATAAAAAAAATTATATCCATTTTTCAATTAATTTTTATAATTTTAAAAATTGTATGCATTTTTTAATATAAAGATTATTTTTTTAATCATTTTTTATTTTCCTTCAAAAAAAAAATTGAAAAACCTCTTTAAACCTACGCCTTACCCTAATTTTTCATCTACACCTTCTTCTTCCTCTTGAGATCTCTCGCATCCGTCTCTAATTTTCCATCTACACCTTCTTCTTCCTCTTGAGATCTCTCGCATCCGTCTCTTCCGTCTCTTTTCTCACGATCTCTCCCTCTCGTTCCACGTAATCCACACTCCTCTCTTCTTCTTTCATCTCAACACTTCCATTTCCCCACTACTCTTATCTCTCTCTCACACACATATTTACCTATCTGCGTTACCCATGTAAAGTTCAGATTGCAACATTGCCACCATGACCAACATTGTAGTCAATTTAAAACTTACATATTGTAAAAAATGTATTGAGTTTCAAAATATTTTTTATTTTTTATAATTATTTTCCTTCCTTCCATTTCTTTCTCTTAGTTTTTTAATTCTCTCCACAACTGTCCAACATCCCAAACAAGCCTTAATAATAAAAAACCATACCATAAATATTTTATTTTTGGAAAATTTACAATTATATTTTTCCTAATAAATAAGTAAGCATAACAACTTCTCTTCCGTATTATTAACCTCCTTGAGGAAGAGAAAAGGGAAAAGCTAATTTTCAACTCTTAACTTAATATACTAAAATAATTATATGATTAATTAAAAATGAATTATAAAGGAAATTTATTGTATTTTTTAAACAAAATATATTTTTATCAAAGGTAGCAACTAGGAAACTACCAAGAAACTTTTCTTCTGTAACCAGTTGCAACATTCTTTCCTAAATTTTATCAAATGTAACAACCAGGAAACTACGATGAAAATTTTTATAACTTTTGACTTGACTTAAAAATAAGTTTACTTAAAAAACTAAAATAATATAAAATGAAATTCTTATTCAAGCATGGATGAGAGGATGGAATTCGTAGGATCTATGCGGTTATGATTTTTCATATCATAAAAATATTTTACAGAGTTTTCCATATTTTGTTGGATCCAATCAATGGAAAAGTTCTTATTTTGAAAACATTTTACTCATTTTTAAACCTATAAGTCTTTTTACTATAGAAAGAGCGGAGGAGAGAGGTATTTGAAAAGAAAAAAAAGCCTAAAAAATAAAAAAGAATTATTGGATAAGTGTATTTAAAGACACAAATTTTATATCATTCATCACTAATTTTTTAATAAAAATTTATTTAATTTATTAAATAAATGAACTCTTTGGATTTTTGTTTAAAGTAAATACAATAAGTGGTGTATAAAAATTTATAATTTTGAAATGCATTTTTACCTTTCAAAAAATTTTAAAATACACAATTCTTATAATAAGATTAACTCATAAATGATTTTTATGATTTATTTTTCTTTTCTCATAAATATAAAAAATAAATTTTTTGATGAATTAGTGATATATTATAACATTTTTAAGTATGCGGTTTATACATTTAGGTTTCTAACTATTTAAACTCCTCTATCATATTAAATTAATAATAATAATAATAATAATAATTCAATTTTATATTTTCTTTCTTTCTTTACATTTTATTTTCTCTCCCTTCCCATTTTCATACCCACGACGCTACCCCTCTCATTGTCGGCGGCACCACTATCGGCGATGCCACTGCCGGTGGCGTCACTGCTAGCGACGCCACTGCCAATCGGCAATCTCCTCCAGCCACACTTCTTCCTTTCTCTCTCTCTCTCTATTTTCCTTACATCTTTTCGCTTTCATTCTCTCAAATTTTCTAATATGAAATGTTGCATCCATGGTTGCCGCAAAGAGCATTCATCCTTTCTGATTCCAGCCGAGTGACTCAGGGCCGCCATGCCGCTCAACTCTATCGTCATCCTTTCTACCATCGTTGTTTTGTTTCCAGGTGGGATTAACGGTAAAAAGGAAATTTCCATCTTGATTTACATCGTAACTGTTTTGGGCTTGAATTCAGGTTCGGGCCTACTTTCAATATTATTTGGGCTTGGTTTTGTTGGTATTTAGATTGCATTTTAAGTTGGGCTGTTTTCTTAATTGGACTTGATTTTTTTATCTGAGATGTTGGGCTGCACAGTTATTTGGGCTCGTATATTTTGGATATTAAATTGGGCTTGATTAAAATATTTTCAATGGGCTGTGACATTTCTTGTATTTCTTTATGTTTTGGCACTGTATTGAGAGCGGAAAGAGTAAAATAAGAGTAGTTGGGGTGGTTGAAGCAGGGTATGGGCATGGACAGAAAGTTGGTATAACGTAATTATCCCCAAAGGATCACTGACAACTTGAGAAGAAAAGGGGGAGATGGCTTTGAATTCTCTCTATCTCTTGGTATCTTTTTTTGGGTTTCTATGTGTAGTGAGGTTGAGAGATTTTAATTTGTATTTTTTGAGCTTTGTATGCTAAAGGGATTGCACTGTAAAGTTGTATGTTTATCCATGTTCTCTTATTTATTTATTTATTTATTTATTTTTGTATATATTGGTTTTATTTTATATGTTATTTTTGTATATACAGTTTTTTTTTTTTTTTTTTGTTTATCATGGATGCAAATATCGATTTTTTTTATTGTGTATATTCATTAATTTGTGCACATATCCCTGTAAATATTTTACTTTTCTTTTAATTTATTTTTTGTGTGTTTATTTGGTAAGTATGGATTTTATTATTAGTGTGTACGGTATTATATTCATTTATTTATTTAATTTTATTTTTTATATTGTTATAAAAAAATGTTAACGTAATTTTTTTTTATTATATTTGAGATTATTATTACTTTTTTAATATTTTATAATAAAGCTGGAGATTTGGTTAAAATATGATATCATTTTTCTAATAATAAATTTAAAGTCATTTTCCTAATAAGAAAAATAAATAAATACTTTTTTTATTTATAAAATTGAAGCAATTCTTATCAAATAAACTTTTTTTTTTTTTCCAGTCTTTGCAAATTTGAAATCCTATTGCTTGAAAAGTGACCTTTTTTACTTTCAACAAATATCTTCTTTTATTATTAATATTTTTTTCTTTTAATGAAATTAATATCTTGTATTTTAGGAAATTTAAATCACTCTTTTTATATATAAACTTCAATTATTCTTTTAATAATAAAATTCAAACCCTTTTTTTTAATACAATGATACAAAGAATTGAAATCATTCCTTTTAAAAACTTTATTTTATTTTATTTTATTTTTTAATTTTTTACAAAATTAAGAATTTTTTATTTATTTAAATGATCAGGATATCTTTTGTAAGCAAACATAATTGGAATAGAATTCTTTTGCAAATAAAATTGTGAAAATGTTTATTTTTTTAAATAAAAAATAAAGAAAATTTTGTTTTTAGATAAATTTGTACAAATCTTCTTTGAAAGGTAAAATTTTTTTTAGTAAATAAAATTCCCATTTAATAAAGTTAAGGAAAATTCTTCTTTTTAGATAAGGTTATGTTTTTTTTAAAAAATAAAAAATAATAAAAGAATAAATAATAATAATAATAACTAAGGAAAAAATTATTTTATATAAAATTGTAAAGAATTTTTTTTCCTTCCAAAAAATAAAATAAAATAAAATAAAAAAGGTTTAAAACACCTTTCGGTGAATAAAACATGAAAATTTGGTTTTCTTTAAATAAAATCAGATAAACTCTTATTTATTTATTTATAAAATCCAAATCTTTCAAGACAAATACAATCAAAGTTTTATTTATTCATTTGTATTTATTTATTATTATTATTATTGTTATTTAGTTCTAATAAAATTGAAAAACTTTCCTTCAAATCAAACAAAGATAAAATCTCTTCTTCAATCAGTCTTTTTTTTTTTAATAAAACCAAATAATAAATTATTTTTTGATAAATAAAAAAGGGATTAAGACATTTTTCTAAATAATTTTGTAAAAATTCACTTTTCTATTAAATAATTTTTTATTATTAAGAAAGTTGGATTGAATTTTAACATTTTTGTAAATAAAACTATAAAAGTCTTTTTTTTTTTAATTAAAAATTATTTTCCAAATAAAGTTAGATATATATATTTTTAATAATTCGTATATGTTACTTTTCTTAAATGAAAATAAATCAAAATACTTTTTTTAAAAATAAAATTGTAAAAATTCATTAAAAGTAAGTAAGAATAATTTTTGTTACCAATTTGAAATTTTGTAATAAATTCTTTTGATATAATAATTGCAAATAACTTTTTTTGAAAATTAAATACAAAATGAAATTGAATCAAATCATTAATTGAAAATAAATTGAAACTTTTTTTTTTGTAAATAAATAAATTAAAATCACTAATTCATAATTGTTTTTAATAAAATCATTTGAAATTTCTTGAAAACTAATTCTTTCAATTTTTTTTTAGTTCAATAAATCAATTTACATAATTCTATTGTCATTTATTTTGTACATGCTTGTAATTTTATTTTGTCCCTATCTTTGTGTGTATTATTTCATTCATTAAATCTTGTTGTCCATGATTAATTAATTAATTGTCACGATTTTTTTAATTCATTTAGTAAAGACCGTATATATACGGGCTTAGAGGGATATTACGGCTGTATATATATGGGCTTAGAGGGGTACTACGACCTTCTCAATAGGTAATTTCACATCGGATTTGGTTTTTGTTCCTTTTCCAAATAAGGAGTCTATATGGAAAATTGTAACCACATAGGATAAAGATCCTACAAATTCTATTCTCTCATTGAATAAGAATTTAATTTTATACTATCTTAGTTTTTTAAGTGAATGTATGTTTAAGTCAAGTCAAAAGATATGTATTTGAATTTTCATCGTAGTTTCGTGGTTGTTACCTTCGATAAAATTGGGAAAGAATGTTCCTATATTTTAGAGTCTTATTTTTAATATTTACATTTTTCCTTAATTTCCTTCTTAAAATTTTGGAAAAATATCAAAAAAAAAAAAAAATTGTGATTCACAAAACTGAAAATTAAATACTATGGAGAATATTAGTTAAAAAGTGGTGATATTTCCACTCCCAAAAATCTATCTTCATACTCATCTATTTTTTGTTTTCTTTTTACGCCTATGAAATCCTAATCCTACTTGTACTTTCCGATTTTCTTTCTTTTTCTTAAAATTTTATTTAAAAAAAAAAAAAAAAAAACACATGAGGTGCATGATCATGGTTGTTTGATTATGCCTTTATGACTTGGTGACATTTCTTTGTCTTTCTTTTAGAAAGGAAAAGAGAAAAGAAAGCCAATGAAAAGGAGGACAAAAGGTAAGGTTTTTTATAATGGGTTTGATAGATGGAAATGAAATGAAACATTTTTACTATTTTACATTTATTTTAAAATAAAAGCCTTTGTGCTATAAATATTTGGGGCATAGATCACATCGAGTGGAAAAAAATCTTTAAATCAAGTGGTCTATAATAATTTCACACCTAGTATTTTAATAATATAATATTTCGTATTAAAACATTTCATTTCTTATATCTTTCCATTACAAAATTGGATAAGAAGTCCATTAATTAAAGTTAACCATCTAATAAAAAATAAAAGATAATTAAAAATGTTATTGAAACTAAAATCAAAATTTAAAATTTAAAATATATAAAAAATGATTAAAAATGCAATTAAAACTAAAATCAAAATAAAATGATTGATCATGAACCAATCATCGACAACCTTACCTCTTGTCTTTTCTTTTATCAATTTTCCTTTTTAAAAGAAAAACTAAAAAATGTCACTAAGTCACAAAGGCATGACCAAACAACCATGATCATGCACCCCATGCCTTTTTTTTTTTTTTTTTTTTCATTTTTAAGATTAAATTTTGAGAAAAAGAAAGGAAATGGAAAAGGCCAAGTAGGGTTAGGATTTCATATGTAAAAGAAAATAAAAAATAGTTGAAAGATAGATTTTTGTGAGTGGAAATACCACCACTTTTAATTTCCAATTTTATCAATCACAATTCCTTATTTTTATTTGATATTTTTCTAGATTTTTAAGAAGGAAATTAAGGAAAAAAAATAAATATTTAAAATAAGCCCCTAAAATATGGCAACATTCTTTCCTATTTTATCGATGTAACAACCACGAAACTACGCTGAAAATTCAAATACACGTCTTTTGACTTGACTTAAAAATACATTTACTTAAGAAACTAAAATGGTATAAAATTAAATTCTTATTCAAGCATATGAGGGGATAGAATTATCTTATGTGGTTACAATTTTTCATATTAATTTCATATAATAAAATCCATTTTAAAATAAATGAGAACAATATTAATAATACCAAGCTTCCGGGAAGTAACAGTGAAACTTCTAAGCAAGGACACAATTCTTCAAGCTTCTATAAATGATTCTTATTCACAAAGGCTTCTTGACTCATTCTTCTCCTCCTCTATTCTGATCCATTGTTTATTTTTCATGATGAAGATCCATGGCGCAAAACCCCATCAGCGGTGGCGGTTGGCTTTCATAGTCATCTACTTCACCAAGGTTCTTGATTCTTTGACTAGAAAGATTTTTGAGAAGAACATCCCATTGCTGGGCCCTGCGATACTACGCTCTCCGTCTTTTATTTCCGTTGATGTTCATGATGTCCGTGAAAGTGACTCAAATGATCAGGGCGATAATCACGTGCCCTTCCTTAATATTGACCCGAAGACGCTGACTGAGATGGTGAGAGACAAGGACTTTGAACGTTTGCATCAATTCGGAGGAATTAAACAGCTTGTAGCGGTTCTTGAGACTGATGAAAAGGACGGTATCGATGGCCACGAGGCTGATCTTAAGCACCGAAGAGATGTCTTTGGATCCAATCAGTACAGGAGGCCGCCCAAGAAGAGTTTCTTCAGTTTTGTTGTTGAAGCATTCAAGGACACCATCATTATTATACTTCTGGTATGTGCAATCCTATCTCTTGGCTTTGGGATCAAACAGGAAGGCATTAAAGAAGGGTGGTATGATGGGGGCAGTATTGTTATTGCCATCTTTTTAGTTGTTATTGTCTCCTCTGTGAGTAATTTCAGGCAATCAAGACAGTTTCAGAAGCTTTCGAGTGAGACTAGTGACATAAAAGTGCAGGTGGTGAGACAAGGGAGGAGGCAACCCGTGTCCATCTTCCAACTTGTAGTGGGGGATATTGTGTGTTTGAATATCGGGGATCAGGTTCCTGCTGATGGGTTGTTCATGGAGGGTCACTCCCTGAAGGTGGATGAGTCTAGCATGACTGGTGAAAGCGACCATGTTGAGATCAATGATAAAGATAATCCATTCTTGTTCTCTGGCACCAAGGTATCGGACGGATTTGGTACAATGCTTGTCACTTCGGTAGGGATGAACACGGCATGGGGTGAGATGATGAGCTCTATTCGTCGTGAATTGGACGAGCAGACTCCGTTGCAAGCTCGTCTTGACAAGCTGGCTTCAACCATAGGGAAGCTTGGGTTGGCCGTGGCTCTGATTGTTCTTGTGGTTCTCATCATCCGGTACTTCACTGGAAACACTGAAGATGAAAATGGGATGAGGGAGTTCAATGGCAGCAAGACAAACATCAACGATGTGATGGATTCGGTGGTGCATATCATTTCTGCAGCAGTTACCATTGTGGTGGTGGCGATTCCAGAGGGTTTGCCTTTGGCTGTAACCCTAACTCTGGCCTATTCAATGAAAAGAATGATGGCTGATCAAGCTATGGTCAGGAAACTCTCCGCATGTGAAACAATGGGCTCTGCCACAACCATTTGCACAGATAAAACTGGCACCCTCACCCTAAACAAGATGAAGGTCGTTGAGTTTTGGCTTGGGAATGAAGTAATAGAGGATGGTACTTACTTGGAAATAGCTCCATCTGTCCTTGAATTATTGAAACAGGGGGTTGGTCTGAACACGACTGGTAGCGTTTGCAAGCTCCCTTCCACATCAGTTCCAGAGATCTCAGGTAGCCCCACTGAGATAGCAATTCTCACATGGGCTGTGGTAGATTTGGGCATGGACATTGACGAGCAGAAGCAAAGTTGTGAGATTCTCCATGTAGAGGCCTTCAATTCAGAGAAGAAGCGAAGTGGGGTTTTGGTGAGGAGAATCACTGACCAAACAATTCAAACGCATTGGAAGGGAGCTGCTGAGATGATACTTGCCATGTGTTCACGCTATTTTAACAAAGGTGGGGTAACAAAACTAATGGATGATGACAAAAGAATGCAGTTTGGAGGAATTATTAGAGACATGGCAGCTAAAAGCCTGCGTTGCATAGCATTTGCCTTCAAGCAGGTTCCACAAGAAAATGGACAGTCCCATGAGAAGCTTGAAGAAACTGGCATGACCTTGTTGGGGCTAGTAGGCTTGAAGGACCCGTGTCGACCAGGTGTCAGAAGAGCAGTAGAAGATTGTAGAGATGCTGGAGTGAAAATTAAAATGATCACTGGAGACAACATTTTCACTGCAAAAGCCATAGCTATGGAATGTGGGATTCTCAAACCAGATGAGGATATGAACAATGCAGTAGTGGAAGGTGTAACATTCAGAAATTTCTCTGATGAAGAGAGGATGGAGAAGATTGACATGATTCGGGTAATGGCTAGATCATCCCCATTTGACAAGCTTTTGATGGTGCAGAGCTTGAAGCAGAAAGGCCATGTGGTGGCAGTCACAGGTGATGGCACGAATGATGCACCTGCACTCAAAGAAGCAGACATTGGGCTATCCATGGGAATTCAAGGCACAGAAGTTGCAAAAGAGAGCTCAGACATTGTCATCCTGGACGACAACTTCACTTCTGTAGTAACAGTTTTGAGATGGGGAAGATGTGTATATAACAACATTCAAAAGTTCATCCAGTTTCAACTTACAGTCAATGTTGCTGCTCTTGTCATCAACTTTGTTGCTGCAGTTTCTTCTGGTGACGTCCCTCTGACTGCAGTCCAGCTATTGTGGGTGAACCTGATAATGGATACCTTGGGAGCTTTAGCCTTGGCAACTGAGCAACCCACTAATGATCTCTTGAAGAAGTCACCTGTAGGCCGAACCAAGCCACTCATAAGCAATGTCATGTGGAGGAATCTCATTGCTCAGGCCCTTTATCAGGTAGCTGTCTTGCTGATCCTACAGTTTAAGGGAAAGGATATCTTCAATGTGGATGAGAAGGTTAAGAACACCTTGATTTTCAATACTTTTGTCCTCTGCCAAGTCTTCAATGAGTTCAATGCAAGGCACATGGAGAAGAAGAATGTGTTCAAGGGTATACTTAAGAACAGGTTGTTTCTAGGGATCATTGGGTTTACTATAGTTCTTCAAGTGGTGATGGTTGAGTTCCTGAAGAGGTTTGCTGATACTGTGAGGCTGAATTGGGGGCAATGGGGTGCTTGTATAGCCATTGCAGCTTTGTCTTGGCCAATCGCCTGGCTTGTGAAATGCCTTCCAGTTTCTGGCAAACGGTTCCTCATCTTTCCCAAGCCTAGTGTCTCTAAATCATGAAAAAAATAGCAGTGATCAAATCTCCCAATAACTAGCCCGTATGTATTTGCTATTTTAGCTTTCATGCATCTTTAGCAGCAGTAGTTTCTCCTAGTATAGCAGTCTTTTCTGAATTTCAGTTAATGCAAATTCTGGATCACAGTATTGATCATACTACAATCATTAGGACTGAAGTTACTTCACAAGAATACAATGTTCTTAATTTTCTAGCTTCGGTCTTTTGTATGCCTCAAATTATATGTTGCATGTTTGTGATCATGTCATCAATTTATATCCAATTACATAGCTATCATGGTGAAGAGAAGAGATTCACTGAAAATGCAAATGCAACCTGACTTCTAGAATCAGTTGAACAGGATCCATCACTAAGGTTTGCACTGTTAGTGTTCCCTGCAGAAAGAAGTACATCTAAGCAGACGGAAACCCTAAGAAAGGTGATCCACTACAAAAATGTTTATGAAAATGTGGGCCAAGAGTGGCAGTAGACAGAAACCACATTACTCACAATGAAAGCAATTTGTCTTTGGAGGTATTCCATTGATGTCAAGCAGAAATGGAGTCTAAAGTTGTGGGGCCATAAAAGTGACAAATATAAAAGAAAGACATTTAGGCTTTGCTTGGAAGTTGAAAAGGAGGGATGGAATAAAAATGTAATGAAAACATGAAAGAAAAGAAAATATGAAGGAAAATTCTCCATTTTCTGTTTGGGAAGTAGGAGAGCAGGGGAAATTGTAGAAAAAAACTTTACCAGGCTCAAACTTGTATCTTATCTTCTTTCACCTCTTTATTCCTTTCCTTTTCCCCTTCATTTTTCCTTTCCCTCACAGCATCTAAAAACCAAACGTAGCTTCGCTGTCCAGTATAAATATTTGAAATGGTTTATTTCAGATATCCAGACAAATAAGAATAACAGCCAAGGAAAAAGTAAGTTTTGTAATGTCAAAGACCACAGGCAGAGGAGCTTCTTTTTCCTCAAAGTTTATCAGAATCTGTTATTTAACAAGAAGCATCCTAAATATCAAGATGTATACCTCTAGGATTATCGACTCTTTTTACTTGTTTCCAAGGAAGAGCTACATAAAAGAATAACATCGCATGTATTGAATTTGTTCAGATTTACACCCTTAATTGCTGCTTTGTGACTTAAGATCTCATATCTTCTGCCTGGTAAGAGCTTTTTTTGATGGAAAAAGATCACTGGATTTAATTTGATAAGGGTGCATGAGTTTATAAATATTACTCATATGTAGCATATCAGTAAAAATTTGACTTGAGTTCTGGAAGGAAAAAAAGTAGCCCTGAACACTAAATAAGCACTAGAGAAACAACCCACTCTGAAAAAGCAACCACAAGGAAATTTTTCCAAAGAAGATATGGATTGGACATGGCAAAGTAACATAAAGTAGCAGTTGCCCTCACTCGGCCAAACAAGCACTGAAAGGAGCTCCATGAATCATTTCAGCATCAGGCCCACATTATCATCACAAACCATGCCTAACATAGGTTTCAAAAGTGATAAAGTAAAATTTCACTATCATTAATTCATCACCTAAGGCAAACTTCACGTCCCATTTTTTTGGCTTTTTGAGCTACCACTTGTGTAGTGGCTTGTCAACCACAATATTCCAGAGTCATTATTTATATTGAGAAAAAGAAATGGAGAAAATTCTTCTAACACACCTATCTTTTCCCAAAGCATGATAATGAGAAGGGGCCCAGAGCCAGAGTAAGTCATTTCTGGCCTTATTTGAACATATCCCAGGCTTACCATTCCAAAGAGAAGCAGCCAAAATGGTACAATGCTCTATCTTTAGTTCCTTTGTCCTATGTTTGATGAAAATCAAACAAATACAATAACCGTATTCTTTGTCATTCAATATGGTCCAAGGCCCACAGTTCTGATGGGAGAGGGGGCTATTCATGTCACCCAAACAGATACAACAAAACATGTGAACAGTAAGTAAAGTGAAGATCAACACCAAAAATACTCTGAATTTCAAATAAATAAATAAAGAGTTTCTACTTCTGAATTTTATTTCTGTTCCATGAACACATTACATGTAGCTAATGTACCAACAATATTGACATAGTCCCTTATACAAAACTCTTCTAGTAACTTTTTACAAGCCATGCATTTTCAGCAATTTTCCTTTTAGATTGAAAACTAATTTATTTGGAATCAAACCAGGAACCCCCCATTCCCACTCCTACCCCTTGCCACTTGAGCTAGGCCTCAGAACCTTACTTAATGAGTCCCTTAAAATACTGTCACAAACGAATAGGGTCGAATTCAAATCCATGGGCTGCCTACACACTACGATAATCACTTGTATCTCACAGGGATAGACAGGGTCATGGCATGACAACGCCCTACAGAATGGATCATTGGAATCAAAATACAGGGCAAGGTAAGGTTCATTATGTAATCCATACAAGGCAACCATGGAGTGCCTTCAAACGGAACAAACATTAGCCTCTCCAATCCCCAAATTGTAAGCTAAATTGCAAGTTCCTTTAGCCACTTGTTTTTCAAAACCCAAATTCAAATGCGCCTTGGAAGAACCTATTTGAATTCAACCTGACAAGAACCCTAACCCATCAATAACCCTAGTCCTAAAAATGGCTATTCCAGCTGAACTATACAAGACAATACCAGTGAGGGATGGTAGATACCAATCTAATAGAAACCCAGCAATGTTTAACTACTCTTTCACTAAATTTCAATATGAATTCAAAGACAATTACTAATACAAATTGCTCTTTCCCTAACATTCATGGAGCCAAGTTCACACAAAACAATGACATACAAGACACAATTCCAGGTTTCTCCACCTACATATAAGACAATTCTACCATGTGTACTTGTAACGGAAAGGTAATAGAAACAGATAACACGAGAACCAGCACATGGGTGTCGCCTGTATGAAGATTATATTATTATATGGAAGGCGCCTGGAGGAGAGAGAGAAATGAAGGAATTTGAAAAGTAGGGCTTGTACATATACCTTGATGTCTGCAAGTGCCAATTTGATATGTACAAAAACCCTATCTATCCATAAAGGAGGGGAGGGGCCCAGAGCCCTAAAACTTTGTCTTGTATATGGGGGCGGCCAAAGGAAGGGACAGTTACATCCTGCCACTTTCTTCAACTTGGGGGGGTGGGGAGGGGGGGCGGGTGGGTTCGGGACTCCCATTGACTGCGACACCGCTCATTCCAACTCTTGAAAACGCCATTTAACCTCATTTCATACTCCATAGAGTCCATACTCAACTGGGGTTAGGCTTCAAACTAGTCTTCATCTAATCATCAGATATTCCACCTCCATACTCATCAAGGTCCTGTTTTTGTGTGTGGACTGTGGAGTACTCAACTGGGGTTAGGCTTCAAACTGGGCTTCATCTAATCATCAGTCATGCCACCTCCATACTCATCAAGGTCCTGTTTTTGTGTGTGGACTGTGGAGTAAGAATCAAAATTGAGATAAATAATTAGATTGAACTAAATTAATATTTTTTGGAGAGAGGCAGAGAGAGAGTACAATTATTTTAGTAAGCACTATAATAAGTTGGACATATACATCTTTGGGAGCGACAATGGTGGTCCATTTTAGAATGGTCCATTTCTTTTAAGCTTAAATAATCAGGATGCAGTGACGATGCATGAGATCATCCGTCCCTTGGCATGCCTGATCCTCTTGGAAAGTTGGTCGTAGTGTAGCACTGTAGGCACATAATTGTGGCATTTAAGTTTTAACCCATGGCTGAAATTTGCCCCTTTTGTTTTTCTTTTTGCCTTTTTATTAAAGCAAAATGGCTAGAGAAAAAGGAGAATCAAGGTGAAGTAAAATGCAAATAAAATGAAAATTAAACTTCATTTAGAAACTTTTTAAATATTAGAATTAAATTACTCTCTCAAAGTTAAGGAAAAATATTTAATTTAGAATAATTATTTTAATTTCTATTTTTAAACTTTCCACCCTTAAAAGGTTTTTTATATATTATTATTAGGAGTTTTTATTTTATTAACTATGTTTGTAAATAAAAAATTATGTAATATTTGTCTAAGAGGGAGTGGGTAAAGACAATAAAGTTATAATTCTCCTCAACTTTATCTTTCTTTGTAATTATATATGTATCTCTTTCAACCAAATTATTATAACAAATTAGTATTAGAATTTCTATATACCCAACAAATTGGTATGAGAACCTAGTTTGAAATTTTTTTAAAGAGTCAAAGAGAACAAAATATATAAAATGATGATAAAAAGAATTTTAATTAAAGGTGAAGTCGATTGTTCTCTGGTTAAGATATGATACATAGAAGGTATAATTAGGAGATAGAATATTAACTTAATAAAATTTGATTAACAATGGAAATTGTTGAAAAATGTCTTAAATTCCTAATTAATATATATTCCTTGTTATAAAAAATAGAGGATTGCTATTCCCAACATCCCTTTTGCTAAACATAACACTTTTTTGTCATATTTTTTCTATATATACATTTTTTAATTAAAATGTGATGTGGGGGTTGGGAAAAAATAAAAAAGGGGTGCAATTGGGACATGAGGTTGGGGAGGGGAGAGGAGAGAGGAGAGAGGAGAGAGAGGGAGAAAGGAATAAGGGAGGGTCGTTTAAGAATGTAAAATGCTGCATTAGTAAAAATAGTGTTGCGAATAGCAATTGGTTAAAAAATATTATACATAATATTTCTTATATTTGTATGTTATTGTAATACTAGATTTCCTCATAAAATAAAGAAAGTTGTGAAGAATATATCTGTTCTAGGTTATCAGAGAAAAAGTTATGAAATGAAAATAGAGACTATACGAGATGGATAGAGAAGGTTATCAGAGAAAAAAATTATGAAATGAAAATAAAGGCTATACGAGGTGGATAGAGATGTGAGGAAAAATGAAAAATACTCGGCGGAGTAAGGAGACTCATAGTTCATAATATATATACAAGGAGTAAGAAAACATAAGATATTTTTAAATCCAATGGTCGTATTTATTTCTATCCTTTATAATATTGTTTATGGTATAGTAGAATGATCATCTCTTATCCAATATTAACTTAATGACATTTGATTCATGATGGAGATTGTTGGAAAATGTCTTAAATTCATAATTATTATATATTCCTTATTATAAAAAAAAAATATCATACATAATATTTCTTATATCCATATGTTATTGTAATATTAGATTTCCTTATAAAATAAGAAAAGTTATTAAAAATATTTTTATAAGTATTCAAGGTTATGAGAGAAAAAGTTAATGAAATGAAAATGGATTTGTAACAATTATTCGTGTATTTCTCATTTTTCCTTGCATCTCTATTCACTTCATATAGTTATTACAAACTCATCTTTATCTTATAACTTTTTTCTCTTATAACCTAGAATATTTATAAAAAATTTTCTAACTTTTATTGTTGTAGAAAGAAATCTAATATTACAATGACATAAGAATATATAAAATATTATATACTATATTCTTTATAAAAATGAATTTATATATTTGAATTAGGAATTTGGGACATTTTCCAACATATAACTTTAGATACGTCCTATAAAGGTTAAATTTGAGATAGCAAGTGTGTAGAGTATTCATCAGCTTCAATTTGAGATCTAGGGATTGTTGGCTACTTCTTTGTGTTGCAAGATACACAGTTACACCTCCCAAAGCTACAATGTCTTGCAATGAATTGATAAGATAAATTGACCAAATCGGAATCCAATTAGAATCCATCCAACACAAATGGGGGGCAGTACCTACCCATGAATATATATGTGTTGTATATATATCCATTGAGTCAAGAACCTTTTTGACCTTCTTTCTTTGAAAATTTTACTTGTACTAATATCAAACAAGTGAAAATCAATCTTAAAGGCTAGACCTCATTATTTCATATCAATCATATCAAGGACCCTACATATGTACAAAAACCATGAACACAGACTTGATCTCAAAATTAATAAGGCTCTTTTAGGTCTTTGCCTAACTCACGTGCAACATTGATGGTACATAGATTGATGATGACTCTCCTGGGGCCTAGCAACATAGATACTCAAACTGTGCTTATCGCAAGGACATTGATGCTACATTTTTCTCTCCTCCTTGAACGCCTAATCCTCCAATCTGTTCTCTTTCTCAGGGCTTAGCAGCATGGCCTTACCAAGAGGTGGTCATTTTGCTACACTTTATATACTAATCTTTGGTCTTAAATATATGGTAAGATTGCCAAACGGTGCATGAAGATGAACACAACCTAGCTAGTTCATGCATAACTTTTTCTTTCTTTCTTCTTTTTTGGTTTTTTTGTTATATATTGACTTGCAGAATTGGTTGAAATTCATTTAGTGAAAGGCTAGCTTAATTAGTGAAATTTTCCATAATAAGGAAACCCACCTACATTTTTCCTTCATATACTGTTGTTCTTGTGGCCCAACAGTACTGTATTCATGCTGCTGACATCCTCATTTGAGTTATTCAAATCATTTCATTGATGGGTATTTCAGCAATTTTACCTTACACCTATGAATAAATTTATGTACAAAAAATATTACAGACAGAAAAAGATTGTTGTCCTAGCTGTTCTGATTGCTTCCAGTCAATGAAAATGTTCAACCACCTATCTTGAATGAGAGGAAAACAATGTCTTTAGCAATATCCTTGTCCTGAGGAATATGACATAAGCATAGATGTATACATAGAAACAAAGAATACTATACTACTTTTTTCCTTTTTCATGAGCTCTTTCTGCATTACAGCCTATGGCTTGCTCTTTGAGTCCCCATGGGGAAGTGCCCACGTGACTCAATATAATGCCAAGTCGAAGAGGAGGACCTAGCTAGGGCTCATGGGAAGAGTCTCATTAATGGAATGTAACAAATCCCTGGAAGGAACACCCCTACCATGTGGTGTTCTTCATGTATAATTAAGGTATAAAAACCCTAGAAGAGATGTGTGAACCAAATAAATGACGTTTTTGGCTACATGTGCTATCTAAGAATCTAGAAAGATTGTGTGGAGTGTAGCCAAATGAAGCTTCCCAACAAAAGAGGGTAACAAACTCCACCAAGTCAAGCTAAAAAGAAAAATCAAACTTGTTATTCAATGCAGTCCAAGTTCATAAACCTCATCTAACATACAGACATGGAGAGAGAGAGAGAGAGAGAGAGAGAGAGAGAGAGAGAGAAAGAGAGTCCTGAAACAAAGGTCTCAAAGATTAGGCAGTGACATTACATCTACGGCGGACAAAGTTGACCATGCTAAGACATTAGAGCATAGGAGATGGAAAGTCATTACAAGTTCAGTGTTGTCTAAGAATCAAACTCAAGAAACAAGCACAAAAAGAAAGAAAGAAAAGACTTTTTCCATCTACTATGATCTTGAAAAATACAATCCTACCATGATTAATGTCCTTGAAAATATGCAAGTTGGTGCTCAAAGATAATGTTCAATGGCTGTGAATGTTGGACCATTTCCGTTCAATATTGAGATGACACCATACACACAGAAACACAAGGCTAAGTATTACATGGGAAAACACACCAAAAAAAGGTAGCCAAATGCCTGCATTTACAATCTACTTTCTAGAAAGCTAAAGTGTCTCTATTGCCCTTTCGCGGAACACGACTGTCAACAAACTATTTTTCAGATGATAATTGTTCATCCTTTGCTTTTCTATTGAGAAAATATGGCTTGGTTCTCCAAACCCTTTTCTGCATACCTGGAAAGAATTCTATATATGAATATGTTGGCTGTGGAGAAAGTATTATCTTTCTTATGCTTCAATTTCTTAAAATGAGATGGAGATAGAAACAAGAAGAAAAGGGTATCTTATTCTATACATGCCAGATCTGCAGCCTTGTTCACTGTATATATGACTTCAAATGGGACAAGAAATTTCTGCTGTTTCATTATTATATAGTCTAGTCGTATTCCATGCCTGCATCATGCATTTGCCCAACCATGACTCCAGTAAGGAAACATACCAAAATGTTCAACAATTTACCACTCAACACCACTCTTTCAATAATCTTGTGAAATATGAAATTCCCACATCATCATGCTTAGAGAGAGAGAGAGAGAGAGAGAGAGGGAGAGGGAGAGGGAGAAGGAGAGAGGGAGAGAGAGCGAGAAAGAGAGAGAGAGGGAGGGAGAGAGAGAGAGAGAGAGAGAGAGAGAGAGAGAGAGAGAGAGAGAGAGAGAGAGAGGGAGAGGGAGAGAGGGAGAGAGGGAGAGAGGGAGAGGGAGAGGGAGAGGGAGAGAGAGAGGGAGAGGGAGAGAGAGAGAGAGAGAGAGAGATTCAAATTCATGTATTCCGTTCCTTTATTTAGTTTTTTAGTTGTCACAAATCCAAGGTTTTACTTTTATTCATTTCAATCTGTATTCAGATATGTAATTTAATTTATCAGTGAATTGTTGATTCAATCCCAATTGATGGAAAAAACATTCAACAAGAGAACTGAATAGATATGAATAGATCAGATCATGAATACCAAGAAATGCATATGAGACTTAAAATTGACATTAACAATACATGAAAAAAATTATGAAAAGGCTGTTACAGCTCTCTCACCAAGGCATTTGGAGGGATCTCAAAAGCACCAACCGCGTTAAGACAGAGAAATTCTGTCACTTAAAACCCTAACATTATCTCTCTCCTACAAGTAAGATTCTCCACATACCTTGACACAGAAATGAAAGAACACAACAACCGAAAACATGAGAAAACACTATAAACAAGAAGCCTGTAATTGAACAAGCAAGGCATAGCTAGAGAGAGAAAGTAAATCTTGAAACAAATATGCGAGCCAAAATCAAAGAGAAGAAGATAACTAACCCTTTCTCAGGTTTTCCTAAGGAAAAACCCTAATGGGGTTGCGGAAAGCGGATCAGAAGATCGGAACGGGATTTAAGTCTATTAGGGTTTCTCATGCTTCCATCAACAGGTGAAACTGCCACATGATCTAGTCTTTCCTGGAGAAAGGGTGGGCAACAGAAAAGCTTAGATCATGCTGGCAGCTTCAACTGCTATTGATGCATGATAAGATGGATCATACACATATACCCTCCTCGTGTTGTAGCACAGAGGCCCCCTCAATTCTTCTTCTTCTTCTTCTTCTTCTTCTTCTTTCTTCTTCTTCTTCAAGGGAAGGGTTCATAGATAAGAGTGAATGAGAGGATATAAATAGAGAGGAGTCTCAATTTTACTTGTTGCAGGCATACTTTTGCTACTTTGATATTCACTTTTGTTTTTGTCTTATGTGATGTGGATGGCATATATGATGACATTACACACAATAAATTGGCATTCAGAGGCGTAAATGTGAGTGGAAAGAGCATTTTTGGTTGGTTGAATGATAAGAATTTCAATGGGAATAGCAAAACCGTGTATGGACTATGAGTAGGTTTATGATAACATTAGGGAGTGAAAACTGAAAAAGTTATAAGAAATTAAAAGTAAAAAAACAGAGAAAAGATGCAAGTGGTCCCAAAGGAAGCAAATTGAATATTGTCACGCCCACGCTACCACATGCAGACAGGTTAGTGAGAGTTTCTAAATTTCCTATGAGCCTTTAATAACTTTAGTTGGAAGGCCCTTTCATGCACCTCTCTCTCTCTCTCTCTCTACCTCTTTCTCCATCTGTATTTGATGTAAGGTAGGCATCAACCATGAACCAAAAAGAGTGCAGAACACAAGGAGCATATGGGGGACCATTTTGCATGGCTTGATTGGTGTTGCATAAGGTTCACACAAAAGGAAGAAAAATAAAAAGCATCTTAGCCTCTCGTCTCTCTGTGGGAAGACTTTTATCTGCTTTTCCGAGAAGCATAGTTTTTATAAATCTTTTCAATTTGGAAATAAAAAATAAAAAATTACATAAAATGTCACTGCAGTGTCTACAGGAGAAATAGTTCAGAAGACCACACAGTAATCAACTGGCTCTTGGAATGAAGACAGTGCCTCTACATTAATTTCACAAACCACATACAGTACCTCTATCTCTGTAGGTGAAGCATTTCAATCACGGCCTTATCATTTTCCTTGTTCCCAAAAACCTTTTGTTTATTTTTCTCTCCTACCAATAGGGTTACTGCATTTAGTGCAGTCTCGATATTATTAGTCTTGAAGGACCTTCTGCATCTATATTAATTGGTGCCGCTAAAGCGACAAAGCCAATTATCAATGACATTACCACGGATTAGGTAACATTTGGAACATTAGTCTGTAAAGTGATCCATCTGATTTAGGCAATTAAGAAAACCACGTCTTTGATAAAAGCTGTTGTTGATTAGGACTTTCTGTTTCCTTTCATTCAATCTCACTCCCTTTATTAATAGCCCATCTAGATGATGATTTAACAAGATTGCGAGATTAATTTATATAATCACTGGCTTCCCCACTCTCCAAAAAGTCACATGACCCACATTCGGCTGATCGATCAATTCGGCGTGGTTGTTCATATGATTGATCACATGTGTTTCTTTTTTATTCATTTGGCTGAGACCTTTTGGTTCAAAGTAGCAGTAGTATTACTGCAGCTGTATGCACTGATCCATAAAATAATATCAAGTCTGGTTTCTCCATAGCAAGACACCATGCATCCATCATATATTAATAATATTTCGTAACCAACTTTGCTTGCTTTGACATCATGGCTTAGAGGGTTCTGTTGTCATTTTACTCAAGAAACCAATACTAGAGATGTACACATTCTTTATCCTGTTGTTCTTTTCCTTTGAGTGCATGTGATGACACATTTTTGTCTTCATTGTATATGTGAGCTAGTATATGTACTGCCTAATTGATCAACACTTATTATCCTTCTGAAACATTGTACTACATTTTTTTTTGGGTCCAAAGGCAAAATTAGTCATAATCCTCCTGATCGTACTAAAAACATTGTACCACATTTTCTCCTAAGTATCATTATTCTTTAAGAGCTAGATAATTAGCAACCATATGTGATATGCCATGTGACATTGTCATAGCCAACTCTAGTGCCGAGTACTAGGCCATATTTGAAGCTAGAGGCTGCCAGGCATGCACAAGAGCTGCCTCTAGCTTGATCAGTCACAATTAGGGTGGGACAACCTTGTTCAACTCAGTTTTCCATCATTGCTAGTTTCCCTGCTTGACAAAACCTAGTTTTAGCATTTTCTTTTCCGACCCATTTCCCATCACAGCTGAAATAAGAAAAAATTTCCTTTCCATTTTTCTTTATATGAAATTTTTTTTTCAAAATCCAAATAAATTCAAACTTATAATGAGATGGTTATTTTCTTAATTCCATGAATAGCTTTTCATGAGCTTGGAGAGATATGGCCGTATATTTCAAGTTGGGTGAATAAAGAGATGAAGAGAGCATTTGGTAGCGTTTATATTTGAAGCACTTTTTTTTGAAGTGTTTTTCAAAATAATTTTTTCTGTGAGAATCATTTATTGTTAAAAGTAGTTTTTTCTTTTATTTTTTTTTTATTTTTTTTTAATTTTGTCAATTTTTTTTTCCCAAAACATTCATTCTTTTAGAAGTATATTTCTAAAATAATGTCAAACTAACTTTAAGAAACTTAGAGCTCTTTCGATAATAATTTTAAAAAGCACTTCTAATATTTTATACTTAAATTTTTTTATCATACAAGTAATAGAAAGGTTAGAAACATTTTTTAAAATTAGTACCAAACCAAATCATGTAAAAACAAAAAGAGTAGTTTTGGATCCTTGTTAAATATCAGTCCTATTGGAATATAAAATATAAAACTTTTTAAGGAGACTAAGAAAGATTACCTTTAGGGTTGCAAAGTTGACCATTTGGGCCAATGCCCAATCAATCAGCATCTAAACTTGTCACTTGGCCCATTCGGTCAAGTCCAACTCGATCTGAGTCTAAGCCTGATCCAAGCCCTGTGCACGAGATCCCTTAGAGAAAGTTTTCAGAAGTGTTATCTACAAGAACCTGAACCTCTTCAAGAAGAGTGAATGTGTCAGAGGCTGCTGCAAAACCAAATGGTTTACAAATAAAATAATCATATTTTGCTAAATTCTTGCGGCTAGGGCCTAGGTTAGGATTCAATTTTCAGCCCAGCATAGCCCAACCCAAAGGCCTACAGCCCTGCCTGGGTTAGCTAATGGGCTGCCCAATTTGGGCTCCAACTCAAGCCTGGATGCTCAAATCCAACCCAGCCCATTTACATGATGCCTAGTTTTGGCATATATAATAATTAACTCAATGGATTATGTTATGAAAACCAAGAGCAATTCCCATAAAATTTAAAGCAAATCATAAAATACTATATATGCTTCAAAAGTGCAAGGAAATAATATTATTAAAGCCGACATAGAAGATATATTATTCAATTAAATCAAATAAAGTCACATTTAATTAAGAGTCCATTTGATGGAGCCTTTTATAAAGCACTTTTGATAAAAATAAAAAAAAATAAAAAAAAAGGAAGGTATTTAACAAAATTTAGAAAGCATTTTCAAAGAGTTGAAAAATCACTTATAATGCTTTTTAAATAAATACTTAATAGGTAATTCTAATAAAACACTTCCACTAAACTAGAAGCACTTTAAAAAGAAACATGGTTAAACACACTCTAATATTCATTTAAAACATATAAAATTTTGTTAAAAATTTTAAAAAACATTTTCACAATAATGAGATCACAATTTGAGGAGTAAATACCCACTAAAATTCACTGTACAACTTGAGACTTCTATTATCTCTTGGGGCGAAAAATAAAAAAGGAAAAAAATGACCACAAAAATGGAGAAAACAAGGCTTAGGGTTTAAAGATGTTTTAATTCTTTAATTATTCACGGGAAAATACTTTGAAATTAATTTTTACTGATTTAATAACATTTCATAAATTATTTCAGATTCTTGTTTGAACCTAGCTAGCTATATACCATTATTTATAGCCATTTGATTAGTTTTCTAAGAGAATTTAAATTTTACTATTGTGATAAGTGTTTACGCCTTAAAACTTCTTAAGGTGATGCATTAAGAAAAGGCCTTAAGGCTTAAACCTCTATGCAAGGTACTCAAGGCTTTAGCCTCACCCTTTTAAGGTATATAGCCCTAAGGCAATTGAGACTTAATGAGAACTTATCAAATGCAACACTTGGATGACTTTAAAAAAATCTATTTTAGCGTGTTTAATGAACTCATAACAAGTTCAATTTTCAATTTGTTGTTAATGTCTTACAAATTTTGTTTTGATGTGTTTGTAAGATTTTTGCATAATTAAGGCATGTTTGGCGCATTTTCATTATTGACGAAAAGGGAAGTACTTAAGTGGGAACACTATCACGTATAGCACACTTCATTTTGAGCATAAACCCCCAATAATGCACTAGGTAAAGACCATTGTAGATAGCACACCTTGGGAGCATCAATCCAAATTGCACACTTAGAGAAGTGCACTTGAGATTTGTGTACCTTTAAGTGATAGTTTGGATTGTGCACTTAAGGATCTTATCAACACTGGGCCCTTCATATAGTGCACTAAGGGACTCCACTCAAGATCGCACACTTCTTAAGTGCATTAGAGAGAATAGTGCACTTCCCTTAGGAGCTTCAAAAGTTGCACATAGTTTAAGTGCACTAAGAAGGAAGCGCACCATACTACCCTATCTTACATAGTACTCACAAAGTGTAGCCCAACAACGATAAGTGCAGTGTTTTTCACCAATAAGTTTAACGCACATCAACAACCCTAGGTGTGTACTTTTCCTTCAATAATGCAGTGTACTTCCCTAATTCATAAGTGCACTCTTTTTTTCCTCCATCAATGAAGCGCACCCCAAATAGCTTCTACCACAGTGCATTGCCTTGGTGTCCTACCTTACACTCATGCAACATCTTTCGATCATTGTGCACTCGTCAAGGCTACACAACAATTAGTGCTCTTAAAGTTTGTCAACATCTCATGACTAATGGTTGCATTGACACACTTAGATCACCAACATAGGCAGGATGCACAACTAAATAGGGACAACTTTGGAGTAGTAAGGAATGAGGAAATTTTTTGCCTGTAAATACAAGAACAATAAATAAACAAGTAGATGGAGATAATAGAGAAATAAGTTAGATTGTTATTAGAAGTAGGAGTAGACTAGCTGTATTCTTGTATTTACTTTTATTTTTGTAATCTGTCTTAATTTAATTTGATAAATCTTTCTTTTTAGTTCTATGTTTGAATTTTTGTTTTTGTGTTTCCATTTTAGTTATGCGTTTTCTACTATAAGGGGTGAAAGAAACTAAAATCCTAATATCTTAATTCAATTCACTGTTGGTTTAGTTATAAATGGTTGAAAGGGAACTAATTTAGGTTAGTGGTTGCGATGACGAAAAGAAATAATCATGGGGAGAAAAGGCTATGATGCTTTGGTTCTAAAGTCCACAAGTCAAGCAACCTTGGTCTCATACCCGTGTTTCACTGCAATAGGTCTCATAATCCAAACACAAGCCTTTTGACATGAAGAGGAATCCACTTAAATTATTTGATTGCAAAGACTAAAAAATGAGCAATTAGATTGACTTAATATTTTGTTGAGGCAATTAATGCCCATGTCAACTAGAACCCCTTTGGTGTAAACCCTTGGCTTAGTCCTAAAGTCGTAAACACAAGTTTAGAGCCTTGTTAATGAGTTGAGCTTGAGAAAAGGAATTTAAGTCAGTTTTTACGCTTGAATTTCATTTTCCTTTATTTTCCAATTTCTAGGTTCCCTTTCTTTCTCAAATTTAAAAACCAATTTTTTTTTTACTTCCAACTAGCACTTACACCCCATAAACTCATACCTCTAGAATATTTAATCTAAGTTTCATACGGAGATGGCCTAGTCTCTATATAGTGGTTAATTCTTTTTATTTTTGGTTCAAGAGGTAAGAGTTTCAACAACTAATCTAGCATAAATTTCTCTTATAAAAACTTCATCGCTAAATTTATTTTCAAATTTTTATTTAAACCAAAGAAAAACGATATCGAACGAAGACTTAAGCCTCATTTTTCACAACATTTTCACATATTAGGTTTTCTTTTAAGTTTTGGGCTTGAGTTTAAGTTGCCTTAGGTTATATATTTGAGTATCATATATACTAGGCTTTAATTATAATAAGCTTCTAGACTTCCATTTAATTATAATGATACTAAAATGATAACAAATTTTTAATTATCTTAGAACAATAGACTTATTCATTTCAATTGTTTAATCTTGAATAGGTGCATACAAGGAAAAGAAATTGCTTGAACACAAACAAGCTTAACTCATTGGTGTACATTATGTATAACAAGCGATTGAAAGATTGACCTTTCAAGCTGAAGACACTTAAGGATGATGAAAATCCATTACTTATTGATTGTGTACCATTAGATAATAAGTGGCTTCTTAAAAAAGATGATAAAAATCAAGCAAATGGAAATATATCAAGGATTGATTAAGATGATCTTAATGTTAATATTTTGAGGGAGAAAAAGCAAGTGGAAGTGCATAAGGTCAAAATATATAAAATAAACAAGAACAAAAGGGAAAAAGCAGTGCACAACCAAAAGCTAAGGGAATGGGTTAGTTTTATTATCTACTCTATGAGTGTATGATTAAGTTAATATATACTTAATTTTCAATCCAATAAGTCATATAATTCTATCCTTACATATAAATATTATCCTACTATTTATTTAAAGGAAAAAGGACACCATAGTTGTTGAATAAAGAAGAATGGGTGGACCTCAACGTTGATGGAATGTTTTCGCTTGAAGTTGAAATCGAAGTGCATGACCACATTCAAGAGATGATGGCGTTTTCACTTCACTATCCATTTTGTTGAGGTGTGCTAGTACAAGAATGCTGAAAAACTGTGTCATGATCATTAAAAAAAGGAACGCATGTATGTGAGTTTGTTCCTATTATCATAATGAATTTAATCTCATAGTAGATTGAGTTTTAACCCAAGAAAAAAAATATATTTCAACAAAGATTTCATCTCAAATTTAGAACTCATAAGATGAATCCATGTAAAATTAGAAGAACCTTCTACAATGGTAAAGAAATATCTTGCTCCCAATATGAGAATTACCTCTATGAAGTCCCCAAATATCATGATGAATTAAATCAAAAAGTTCAGCTAATGAAATAGAAAAACAAGAAAAAGATAAATGCGTTTGTTTGGCTAAGGGACAAATATCACAAACATGTTGTGAATCAAAAAACATTTTTGGAATGTTCTTTGATAATTTTTGAAGAGGAGCGGATGAAGGATGCCTTAGAGGTGCAATTGACATTGTATACAAGGTGTGGATTCTAGCTAGGTTTGAGATAGTGCAACCCATTATATTGCTAATCTAGGTCAATTGTCTTCTTTGTAACCATGTCTTACACCACATAAAAATTATAATAAAATATTAAATTATATCTCAATGCTTCAGTAAGTTTTCCAATTGATAACAAGTCAACTCAAAATTTTGGAACATGTAATATCTTATCAAGAATCAAATCAGAAAATAGTTTGATAGATCATGTGGACTTAATCTCCATTTTTCCACAAACAAGTAAATAAATAAATAAATAAACAATATGAGTGTTTAATTTACCATGTGTTGGTGGGGATTTGGATATATGATCTATCTCATTGTCATCCATAGTCCAATATAATGTTGAAAATAAATCATGTTGAGTAGTATTACAAGTGGGTGTGAGTGCAACTTGACATTTGCAAAAAACTAATCATTACCATTTTCTTTATAAAGTAAGGCTATGTGTTGATCATACTCCTTGGTGGTGAATGTTGTCCTTTCTATAGTTGGTCCTCTAGGTGGTTTAATGGTGTTGGTTTGAATGTTGTGAATAGGAAGTCTCTCCTCTATTAACTTCACTTTATTTTCATATAATTTATCATCTACTAGGAATCCCTGCAAATAGAAATGATGATCAATTAAGCAGTCATCTTAGTCAAAATGGCTACACTTAAGTTACCTTCTCGAAGTTCCATTTTCCTGTGCTATGGGAAGTTAATTCATTTGGAATGCATGAGAGGGTTAAATTGCATAGTGGTCAACATTTGTTTCACATTTGATAGCTACATCAGTCTATTGTTCTTGTTGAAGCACAAGAGCATGGATCTTGCAAGTATCTGGTAAAAGTCTTATCATCAAGATTAATTTGTGGATGGTTGCATATGATTCATTTAGTCCAAGAAGAAGTTATATAACTTTTTCATTTTTTTCTCATTCAACAAGGGCTTTTGATCTTCTACAATTGTAGCATAGAGGCTCATGGTATGATGCCAATTCATCCTAAAGAGTCTTTATCTTAGTGTAGTAAATAAGGATGGATTGTTGTCATTATCGATGATCGACAATTCTTGTCAAATTTGAAAAATTTTAGAATTGTATCCTTATGAAAACCTTTTTTTGAGATCTTCCCGAACTTTGGCTATTGTTGAAGCATAGATGACGGTCCCTGCTATAGCAGGGTGAATTGCGTTTATTATCTATGACAAGAACATATCATTGTATTGTTACCATATATGGAATTTTGGATTTATAGATGCTAGAGCCTTAATGGATTCATTTACAAATTTAATCTTGTTTTTTGTGCTAAGATTGATATCCATAGCACAGCTTCATCACTCATAGTTGTATCATTAAAGTGGCTTAGAGATTATAATCATCCTCGAATGATCTGAGTGGTCCAAAATAAGGGGTTCTAAAACATCAATTGATGTTTTTATAGTTTTCATTTCAAGATGAATTGCATTTAGGATCCATGACAAGACCATATCATTGTATCATTGCCATATATGGAATTTTTGTGGATGCTAGAGCCTTAATGGATCCATTTGCAAATCCAATCTTGTTTTCTGTGCTAAGACTAATGTGCATAGCATGGTTCCATCACCTAATAGTTGTCTCCTTGAAGTGGTTTAGAGATCAAAACCATTCTCAGATGATTTGAGTGGTAAAAAACATGGGGGTTTTAGAAACATCAATTGATGTCTCTATTGTTTTCGTTTCAAGATGAATTACATTTAGGATCCATGACAAGGCCATATCATTATATCGTTGTCATATGTGGAATTTTGGATTTGCAAATGCGAAAGCCTTAATGGATCCATTTACAAATCCAATCTTATTTTTTGCACTAAGATTGATATGCATATCACAACTTTATTGCCCATAGTCGTATCCTTAAAGTGGTTTAGTGATTAGAACCATCCCTAAATGATTTGAATGGTGCAAAACAAGGGATTCAGAAACATCAATTGATGTCTCTATGGTCTTTATTTCACTCATGGTGTTGTGTTTGTAGAGCAAGGTGTTTTGATTTTGGGTCACCAATATCAAGTTCTTTGATATCATGTGAAAAATAGTTAGAAAGAGAGACAAATATGAAGAATTTATCATTGTATATAGTTAAGAATCAGTCACATAATTTTTATACATAGTGAGAAAAAACTATTCTAGGTATATGTTCTATGAGTAATTGCTAATTACAACAAGAATTCTTATAATTACTCCAAGCCATAAATACAAGAAATTATACCTACAATCACTCTTAATCATTGTTATACATGAATTACACGATCAAAATACAGAGTATTTTTTTTCCCTTTAATATTAATTCTATAAATAGAGGGTTCCTCTTTGTTCAAAGCACATAAAAAAAAAAAAGAAAAAAAAAAAAAAGAAACTTTAGAGAGCTCTTGAAAATTTTCCTTGAAGACTTAAAACTTCAAGAAAATTCAAAGATTTCTTAAAGAATAAAAGAAGATTTGAAAATTTCTTAAAGAAATTGAGACTTCAAGATTTCTTTTTATTGGAAGAATTCATGATTTATTGTTTTTTAATGAAACCGCTTTTGATCTAAATTAAGTACTAAATTGTTTAAAAGGGTGTTTCTATCTTTATAAGAAGAATTAGGGGATATTGAATATTGTCCCCTCAAATTATCAAATTTATAATTTTACACATAATCTCTTTATTTGATAAAATTTAGGTGTACAAGAGTGTTTAAGTTTATCCACATAATGTCCACATGGGTGTCCAATTGGAAAGCCAAAGTTGCATTTTGCGACCTTGTTAAGTTGATTGGGTTAGGCCAAGATTCTAGGCCTATCCAAATATATGATTGATGATTTATTAGTACATATTTTTACAGCATAAATTAATATAATTTTGATATATGTTATATTTAGTCAGTGTTAAATTCTTTTTCTTTTTCTTTTTTTTTTCTTTTTTTTACTCTTTTAGACCCTCATTTAGGTTGAAAATATATGACCCGCAATCAAACCAAGATAGGCAAGCACATCTCCTATTAATTATAATTCATTTTGATTATCTACCTTATCCCATGCTCACCCTTGCCCACAAGCCTCTAACCTAAAGGTCGTTCCAAATTCCACCTAAACTTAGAGAAGTTTCATTGAAGTATGAATCACACTAAATTTACAGCAAAGTTTATACCAGTTTGTTATGAATTCCATATCAATCAAGACAAGCTCTTGAAATTTATTTAAAATTTTGAAATAAAAAGAAGGAAAAAAAATAGAATAAATGAAAAAAAAACCCTAAAGTTGGGTTTGTAATTAGGTGAATGTGGCTCACTAAAATTTGTTAGGAAAAGACAATAGTTTTCATATAGATTGATGCTAAAGAAGTAAAAGGACAAGAAATTTCTAAGTTGCAAAATGCTCTACATGAAATGCAAGTATAACTATAAGAAGCTATACAACAATTATCAAAGAGAAGAAAACAGCAAACATTGCAATTGAACAAGCTTTACCAATTATCAAAGAGTTTATATATCATAACCAGACAATAAAGCATGTTCATTAGTCCTTGCGGCATGCAAATACATAATATCAACACAACAAATTGAGTTAGTCCAATAAGATATTGTTTGTTTGAAATGTCTAAACATTGTCAAGTACACTTTTTTTTCCTTCCTAATTACCAAGAAAACCATGATGTTCTAATAAAGTGTCTCATGGAAGACAAGCAATTTGCCTGTATTGTGTACAAAACACTTCTTCAATGGAGATCCTTTGAAACAGAGAAGACAAATATATTTGATAAGATTATCCACACAATCTATTCATCTATAGAGGTGGTATTCTTATGCCATTTCACATTTGATTAGTTAGTGACTAGTTGTACAAATCCTCACAAGAGATTAATTCAATTTGAAATGTGAATTAAATTTGCCTCATTCTACCTTGAAAAAGTCAAGAAATCATCAATAATCTAGCATATTTGCTTTCAACAACTTCAACCCTTCTATTCTTTGTACAAAGTACACCCAAAGCAAGCAATACACCTAATATGGCTTCACTTTGTAGCCAAAATTCACCCACCACCTTGTTTAGTAGAATGGCATAAGTAAATTTTTTTACATCTAAAGGCCATGGAAAACGAATACTAAAACTACATTATTAGGGTCTCTGTTTATCTTCAATTTCTGTGGAAGTTTCAAGTGGGTATAGTGGAATGGTCGGAAAGCCAAACACACGATCAAAAGTGGAACTTAAGTATCCTACCTTATTGTTTTAGAACATCTAACTACATATCCTAAGAAAATATACGGGATGATACATGATAGCTTAAAGAAAAACATTAGTCCATTTTTGAACTTATGCATATAAATAAGCATTTTATTCAAGCATTATACAAAGATGAATTTTACATTTTTAACAAAACAACATATCTTGCACCTAACACTAACAATACCTTCAAAAATGTCATTAGTGGGCACCTAGATCCACAAGGGTCAGATCAATAAGAGGGTCATCTAAAAATATCCATTCAAATATGATTGCAAAACAACAAGCATGAAATACACCGACAAAGTATTGTCAATGGCCTAGATCATACCTTAGGAATAATGTTAGAGAACCATGTGAGCATAAATTTTCTTTCCTTTCTACTTTGTGTTAATTAATGTTTGAATGAAGAGATGTTTGTGGGCTAGCTTGTACAATCTTTAGGTCCCTTCCATGATAACAAGGAAAATAATTAGTTAGGTATTCTCATTCATAAATAACCATTATTTTATTAGAGAACAAAGAACAAAGAACAAAGAACAAATAATAGAACTAGGCCAGGGTGGAGGGTTCCCCATTGCTACACTGTGTTTGTATAGCTAAAATTCGTTATTGTATAAAATGACTAAAGATCTCCTATACAATTCCACACTTGGAAGTAAATGAGGGGTGTTGGGTTTGATCCTAAACCTGCCGCTATCCTAGATGAAAGTGAAAAAACTAAAAGAGATGCAGACTAAAGCATTATTGATTCAACTTCAGAGGAGATGACTGAAATTGTGAATTAGAACGGAAAATGACAAGGCAAAATAACGCATCAAAAAATATTGAGATGAAAAATTAAGACAAAAATTTGTAATAAAAGGAAAACAAACAATAATATAATAGACATAATTTTTTTCAATTTAAAATATTATTTTTATTATATTTGTAATTATTGAAAGAATATCTATCCTTTTTTAGCTTTACATATTTCTTTATCAATTCTTTTATATATATATCTGAATTAAACTTATTAAAGGTAATTAAACCAATGCAAACACATCACTTTAAAACAAAATTTCAAGCATTAGTAGTAATTATTTATAATTTTAAACTTTTATATTATATTTAATCATTGAGATAAAAGAAGTATATATGTTCTCAAAACCTAATCACCTAATCATTTGATAATGATTCTAGAAAATAATTTTTACATAAAAAAGTAAGGTTGAAAAAAAATTAATTGTTTGACAAATTTTAGGAAACACTTTTAAAAATATGAAAAATCACTTATAATATTAAAAAAATCACTTATAACATTTTCTAAAGAAACATTAATAGGTGATTCTCTTAAAAATATTTTCAGAAAAAATACTTCTATTAAAAAAAAGGGTGAAACTCATGCGGTTTCAAACAATACAAGTATAGCACAATCTTATTATTTAAAAAATAAAGAGTTTACACAAGAATGATTGAATGTCATCCACATATAGCTTGATGACTAATATGATAGACCAAGAGTATGTGATTAATGAGAAGCTATTAAGATAAGATTTTTTCTAAAAAGAAAACAAAATAAAAAAATAAAAAAAATTAGAGTACACTTGACAATGTTTAAGTGTTTTCTTAAAAAATATTTTTATAAAAATCACTTATCAAATGTTTTTTCATAAGAAACACTTTAAGTGATTTTTCAATATTATAAATGATTTTTTAGATTTTTAAAAGTATTTTTTAAATTGTGTCACATAACTACTTTAAAAAAAAAAAAAAAATTAAATTAAAAATGTTTTCTAAAATGATCGTGTGAGCTACTCTAATTCAGTGATGCATCCAACGGTTTAAAATATATAATTGTAATAATTATTAATAGAATGCATAAGCTTTAGGCACGTGGCTCAAATGTCGAAACGACTCAAATATCAGTGTGAATTAATTAATTTTTTTGTTTTTTATTTTTTGAATGTCAAACAATATATAGAAGTGTGTGCATGCAGTGTATATATAAGGCGGTGGAGAGAATATAATATAGAAGAAAAAAAGACTCGTGGCTTCATTTTTAATTTGAAGTAGCACATGCTCCTCTTCAGTGAAACTCCACTACAGAGAAGCAGATGCCACTGATGTTCTATATAATCTAGTTGCTGCACTAGCCTCTCTACACAGAGAAGTCCCTTCTGAATCCTGAGGTAAGGTTAAGGAAGACAAAAATGGGTGAGGAGCATATGGTTCATATTCAAGTTCCACGAGTCAAACTGGGAAACCAGGGACTAGAGGTACACCCCATTTTCATTCCTTCAGTACCTCTGCTCATTTCATTTACATCACCTAGGTTTTGTTTGTTGATTTTTAGAATTCTTCATACTGAAAGTTCCATATCCTTAAAACTGGGGAAATCACAGACTCGAGGTGCAACCCATTTCATTTCCTCCGTTGTATATTCATTTGATCAGCATCAGCTAGTAGTCACTAAAAGGAGCCAAGTCTTCCAAATACTTTCTCAAAAAAGGATTCAAAGAAGCTCTGATGCATTCTCCATGATTCATCTTAGATAAGTAGCTATTAGGATGTGAGGGTTGTAATTTAAGTGTGTCCGTGCATTTGTCATGTATACAGTCTTCCAAATACTTTCTCAAAAAAGGATTCAAAGAAGCTCTGATGCATTCTCCATGATTCATCTTAGATAAGTAGCTATTAGGATGTGAGGGTTGTGATTTAAGTGTGTCTGTGCATTTGTCATGTATACAAGTCCAATGGTACTTGCGATATTTGATTTATTTATGGCCATTTTTCAACTGGTTATCTATGGGTTGATTTCTTTTCTGTACTGACGTTGAGCATCCTGAATTCGGAGAAACTTTAAACAAAAATTCTATAGATTCTGATATTTGTAGAATCTGACGGGAATCACAAAAATATGCTCTTATTATGAGAACAAAGTTGTTTCAAGTCAGGTATTGCAGGTTGGTTGGTAGTAAGTTGTGAATGAAGACATGGTTCCTGCTGAAACTGGTTGATTTGATAATAAATAAGTAGAATGCAAGTAACTTTTGTTGAATTGCAAGCCCCCACTTAAGCCGGAAATAGAGAAGAAACTCAATGCAGGAAGGATTTGTCCAAAAGGGCTCAAATTGTTGTAGACAGTGTGCTGACTCATTCTAGTATCTTTTGTCTTACAGGTCTCGAAGCTGGGATTTGGTTGTGCAGGATTGTTTGGAGTCTACGACAATCCTGTCTCTGAAGAACTCGCTGTTTCAATCATCAAGTATGCATTCAGCAAAGGAATCACATTTTTTGATACATCAGACTTTTACGGACCCAATGCTGAGCTCTTGGTGGGAAAGGTATTGCATTTTCACTTGGTTTCATCAAGGACTGTCTAATTCAATTTAATTTATGGGTAGCCTAAAAGGGATTTTCTGATTTGGTTTTGTTGTAATGAACATTAGTGTTGGGCTCTTTGGTTGCATAAGTCAGGCAAGAATTAGGAGTATAGGATTTAACAATTTTCAGAAATTGTAAATAGGATCTAATTTATGATTATTCTACTGGGTTCTAGAAAGGGATGTTGTTTAAATTGGTTCATCTACCTCTAGATGAGGCCTGAAATGAATGTGAACCGTCTGGTATTTACCACTGGATGCTCTATTGGTTATATAACTTAGGTTGCTTTTGATTGAGTGCTGAAGAAAAATCTCATAAAGGCGGATGATGCCATTGGAACTGGCTTGTATGATAATGATTATGATTTTGATGTCAATCTATTATGTTATCAATCTATGTAATTGAGATGGACAGGAAAAGCTAGGCACCAAATTTAGAGTAGGGCATCACTCTCTTTTATTTTTCATAATTATATCATATGTTACTCATTATCGGCATTGATGATCAATATCTGTGTCTGCAGCCACAATGGTGTCTTGATTGTTTCTTGAATGTAGTTCTCTATAATGAACAGAGCCAATATGTAATGGAATAGGGAAAAAAGTTCAGAATGCTGCTTGAGAATCTGATGTTTAGGGAATGAATATTATAATGCTTAAGCAAGTAATTCAACTTTGTTTTGGTTTTCTTGTCAATTATTTTGAGTGCCAAAATAAAATGTTACAGGTATTGAAGGAGCTGCCTCGAGAAAAGATCCAGTTAGCCACCAAATTTGGTCTTGTTAGAGCTGAACCTAGTCATATGGTAGTGAATGGTACCCCTGAGTATGTCCGCTCCTGTTGTGAGGCTACTCTTAAACATCTCGATGTGGGATACATTGATCTCTACTATCAACACCGAATTGACACTTCAGTACCTATTGAGGAAACTGTTAAGTGTTACAGTTTTCGTCCTTCTAATCTATTTTTTTAATTTTCTTCAAATCTGTTTCCCTAATGGAGTTATCCTTTTGCTGATTGAAGTTCAAATTATTTTATTAATACCTTCTTTAAGAAAATATTTTTGAAATTAAGGTAGATGGGGGAACTTAAAAAGTTGGTTGAAGAGGGAAAGATTAAGTACATCGGGCTATGTGAAGCTAGCTCAGACACAATAAGGAGGGCTCATGCAGTTCATCCCATTACTGCCATTGAAATGGAGTGGTCCCTTTGGACTCGAGAAATTGAAGAAGAAATTCTCCCACTTTGCAGGTTTCATATTTCCTATCCTCAACGATTGATTTTCTATCATAAAACATTCTATAGTTCTTGCATTAGATCCTTAATCCTTAATGAAGGACTCGGTTACACTTGGGATACACTTTTATAGGGAACTTGGAATTGGGATAGTTCCATACAGTCCTCTTGGCCGCGGGTTTTTTGGTGGCAAGGCTGCAGGGGAAAATTTGCCTGCAAACAGTTTTCTGGTATGGGATGGAATATGTTTGGCCTAGTGATTTTGATACCTTCAGCTTTTCTTCTTACATGAATAATCACGGTGATCTAACGAAAAACCTTTTGTTTTATCATCAGAGATCAAATCCTAGGTTTCAAGGTGAGAATTTTGAAAAGAACAAGCTCCTCTATGCTAAAATAGAGATGTTGGCTGAAAAGCACAGATGCACTCCTGCACAACTTGCCCTTGCTTGGCTTTTTCATCAAGGGGATTATGTGGTGCCTATACCCGGTGCGTAAAAATTTACCAGTCTTACATGGCATAATATTTACCATCATCATATGTGTTTGCTGCTAATTGATTTAGGAGTTACAGATTGGCCCTTGATGAAACACATGTGATAGAACAAATCAGACCCCATGTTCCCATTCTTCATAAATTGCTAAATTTCAACTAGAAATTTGCTTTGTTATATTGCATCTAGAACCTTACTGCTGAATATTTGTAGTTGAAAATTACAGTGCATAACATTGATCTTTACTTCATATGCATGTAGGAACGACCAAGATTAAAAATATTGATAACAATGTCGGTTCCTTGAGATTAAAGTTCACACAAGAAGAATTAGAAGAGATTTCTGCTGCAGTGACACCAGAAGAGGTGGCAGGAGCTAGAGTAGCTGATAATTTGATTCGCTGCTCGTGGCGGTTTGCAAATACACCTGCAAGGGAGACCAAGAGTTCAAATCTGTGAGTGCAGTAGGATAATTTGCGGACATATTCATATTCTGAGACTATTATGAAACTATATTCTCCATGAATATGTCCCAGTTGAACTGAAGACATAATTTATGTTTCTTAGAATAGCATTAATGTTGTTGGTTTTAGTGCATCTTAGCATATTTGTCATGCTTTCATGCTCCTTAACCGAAGGATTAATGCAAAACATTTCATGAATAAGATGGGGGGAAAGAGCCTTTCGGTTCTTTTATGTATCCGAGTAGGGATCTACTGATCTTTGGTTCTTGTAGCTGATAAGTAATCCATCTCTTTTGTAAGTTTAATGAATTGTTATTTGGGGAGAAACACCTCTAAAACAAACCCCTTCAATGGAACTTTCTTCAAAGTTAGCAAGAGCAGGTATTTTCTGGCATTGGGAATTTTTTCAAATGACTGAGGAGAGAGTTATGTCATCTCAAGTTCATGACTAGGCACTACATGTGGATTAGCGACTAGGCTAATGAAGACATAAAGGCCCTATTTTATAGAGCAAAAGCTTGTTTAAGAATCTGAAGTATGTTTAACCAATTTTTAATATTTTCCACATGCTTGTATAATTATTTTTTTAAAACACGTAAAAAAAAAAAAACATCATATTTTATGTTCTTAAGAACAAAAAACAAAAAATAATTTTCTAATTATCAAACATATTTTTCTATTTTTTATTCTAAATGATAGAAAACTGTTTTTGAAATCAGTTTCCAAATAGGTTCAAAGCTTCCTAACCCTTTTGTAGCTAATCTTATAAAAACTCTTTAGTATCTTGGAAAGACTAAAGAATAATAATATGAAACAAGAAATAAGGTAAATGTCCTCGAAGATGTAGACTATTTTGATACCTTTGTCTTTATAACTAGGATTGATCTTCCACTTGTCTACAAAGTTGTAGCTTACGTTTGCTTATTCATCTTATATATACCATGGGTTAGGATCTAATGGATTTTTCATTGATAATGATGATGATAATTGTACTTACAATAAACTTGATGAGAATGCATGTCTCCATCTTCCAATATGCATGTTTGTGGATTTTTGGAACTACTTTGAGGGAAAATAGGAGGAAAAGAAAAGAGAGGAAAACTAGAGAGGAAAAAAAAAGTGAAAGAGAATAAAAAATAAATTTAAAATCAATAATTTTCCTCTATTATATAAATATTAAATAATTTTAAAATATATAAAATTTTAATTAATTTTAATTATATATATATATATATATATTTGTATTTTTCTTGGTGAAATCAAACATGAGAAACCATTTTTTTTTTTTTGGTACTATTTGAAAACGAAACATGACCTAAAAGTTTGAACTAATTTAGAGGTGGCTTTTTGAGACTCGAAAAACCTTTTAGGTTTAAACTTTCTTAACAACAATGTATGGAGGAAAAAAAAAAAAATCATGAAGAAATTTGAACGCGGTTTGTGCCCTCCCTTGTCCGATGGCAACTGATAAACTAAGAAAAACAAAGAAAATGGTTTTAACATTTGGGTATTACAAATCATAGGTAGCCTAATTTAATTACTTGACCAATTAGATTTAGACCTGTCAATGAATATGCAATCAAAATATTGAGTAGGTACAACCATGGTCCTAATCTAGTTGAATCTAACAGTGTACCATTATTCCCCAGAGTAAGGCTTCGGTTCCATTAATGAGACAGAAAAAGGCAAGGATTTCACAATGTAGGTAGGTCAAGAAAATCAAATTTTAAGTACCCGAAGACTATGTTTGGTTCCCGGAAAATGCAAGAGAAAAAAAATTGGGAGGAAAAATGGAAGGAAAGAAAAAGTTAAGGAAAGGAATATAAATTTTTTCACTTCTTTGGTTATCCATGGAAAATTCAAGAGAAAAAAAAAAAAGAATTCATTTTCTTTTGTTTGGTTAACTATGAAAAAAAAATTAAAGAAAAATGGAAGGAAAACAAAATCAACAGTCTGTTTTAGATGGTTATCAATTTGTTGAATAATAAAATAAATTTTGTACTTTTATTTTCTAAAAATCACTTTTGCAAAACTATTGCAGAAACATATAACCGACCCACATCTAACTCAAAACATTGCTCCTTACTCACAGGAATTTATGTGAAAATCAATGCTTAAATAAACCAAATTCAATAATCCTATAAATCACATGCAAGCAACCAAATTTCCAACAAATTAACACTGCATTTATGCTCTTGTACTGCAAATTAACACTGCATTTATATACTTTCTGTAGGACCTCTATACACCTTGCTAAAGGAATATACATCTATTATGCCCTCACTGTTGCATTAATCCACAAGATGTCATTAATCTAATCACAAACTACACTAATCTATCCAAGAAATTTAAAATTTAGTAAAGTATTTGAGACCGTTTCCAATATACCTTCTAATTCTTCTTGTAAAAACAAAAACACTCTTTTAAGTAATTTAACGTCTAAAATTTTGAATCAAAAAGATTTCTTTAATAAACAATTTATCATAAAGTTTTCAAACAAAAAAAAGAAATTTTTTAATTTTTTCTTCTTCAATTATTATATTTATTTTTTTAATTAAATAAATATTTTTTAAAACTAATTTGGGTACTTTTTTTTGAAAACTATACAAATTTACCATTTAAAAAACGTGGGAGTTAATTTACTTTGCTTACTAACTACCAGATAGACGACATAATAACTGACAGTCAATAAAATAAGAAGTCGTGAGATTAACGACGTCGTTTTGTGAAACGTTGATCAATGAAATTAGTCTTGGAAAACTAGCGTCCATAGCAATCTCTGCTGCTGTAGACCAACTGATAGGGATCGACTATTCCATGTGGCTATCCGATAATGCTTCAACCGGCATAGAAAAAGGGAGAAAGAGACAGAGGTCAAGTCCACAGATGCCAGAGGTCTAGGGTTTGGTGGGAGGAGCGGAAGGACGACAATGGTTGAAATCGGGAAGACGAAGCTTGACTCCGGGTGGCTCCCCGCCAGATCCACCAATATTCAACTCACTGGAACTCAACTCACCACCACTCACCCTCCCGCTGGCCCCACCTCTCCCTGGATGGACCAGATCCATGCCGTCATAGAGGAGATCGCCTGCTTGAGGGCCAAGGTGGCGGAGCTGAAGGCCGGGTGGAGGAGCTAACTAGGGAGGTGGGGGAGAGGGAGGAGATGCTCGGTGAAGACGCCCGATAAAATTTTCCCCCACTTTTCCCTTTACTTTTTCTCTCATTTTCCTCATTATTTTTTAAGGAAAACAGTAGGAAAAATTTTATGATATTTTCTTTAATATTTTCCTTTGTATTTTCTTTCCACCATATTTTCCATGTCACCCAAACTAAAGAAAATAATTTTCCTTTCCTTAGCATTTTCTGAGAACCAAATATAGCCAAAGTATTTCACAAGAATTTCATAATCTAAAATATAGTACCAAGAGAACAAGAGCAAAACAATAGGATAAAACAAATATATAATATTTCTTTTTTTCCACGTTCAATTAGATAACAGGCGTCAGAACATATTTATGGTTTTAGAAAATTAATTAATCATTCCTCTTTTTATGCTTATCATAACGTAGATGTAATTAGTGATTGGATGAACATAAATCTGGAAGGAAAATCATTCAGGATCCAGGGCTTTTAAAGTTGGATATCGTTCCTACTTACAAAGCTACTAACCACCAAAATTCACAATTAATTAGGTGTCAGAACCTTTGCAGTTGCTTGAACTCCAATCAAGCAAATGTTTCCACTGGGGATTAACGCCTAGCAGCAGGAATGCCATATAAAACCCTAGTGGTAATTCTGTGGAGTCATGTAGAACAAAAGCTCTAAACAAAGGGAAAATGGAGGCAAGGCTGGTTTTAGTCTGCATTGTGATGATCCTTTGCATTTGTGCCATTCCAATCCAGTCAGAATACCATTCAGAGAGCGTAGACAATCCAAAGATGAAGGAGAGGATGACCCATCTTCACTTCTTCCTCCATGACACTATCACTGGCAGAAACCCCAGTGCATTCATGGTAGCCCATGCAAACCTCCCCCACGGTCTTCAAAACACCTCAGCTCTTTTCAGTAGCGTCTTTGTTGTGGATGATCCTCTCAAAGAAGCCGCTGAGCCAACCTCCAAGGTTATTGGTCATGCACGCGGCATCTACACTTTCGCCTCCAGGGATACAGAGTTACTAGTGATGCTCTTGGACTTCAGTTTCACAACTGGTAAGTTTAACGGAAGCTCTTTCGGTGTGTTTTCGCAGAACCCTGTGACGGAGACTTACAGGGAGCTGGCGGTGGTGGGAGGGAGAGGGAAGTTCAGAATGGCTAGGGGTTTTGCTAAGCTTAAGACCTGTGACTTGAACTTTACTACCGAGGGTTCTTTCATTGAATATAAGGTGACTCTGTTTCATTACTGAGGATAAGCTAGGGTTTCTGGGTGTGAGGGATGGGTGGATGTTTCTGAAAAATCAAATAATGTATCCATCATCTCAAAGAATTTCGACTTAAAGGAACGCTTAGGAAAGTTCTCTGCCCTTTGAAACTAAAAGAAAATTGATTAATGTTGATAATGGAGTAAAATTTGTTTTGCTACAAAATAACAAGAATAGACAATAAGAAATAAAATAGAATGAGAATACATAGATTTACGTGAAAAACCCTAGACAAGAAAAACTCATTGATAGAGAAGAAGAAAATTTATTATGTCAAAAATTGGTATAAGAGGAGAGAAATGCGAGCGACTACTGCATAAATATAAATATTATAATCTTAAATCATATACATCATTGCACGTATACACGGGATCGGGCCGATAGCTTCACCACAGCATCACAAGCTTTTCAGATCGGATCAAATAAAATTTAGGTCACCAAAATCTAATAAAAATGATGATATTATCTTATATGTATATTTAAAATCACTCTATTATTTGAATCACCCTAGAGAACATAAGCTTTTTAATTAGTCGAATGAAGTTGGTATTTTGCTTTAAAATCAAAAGGAGAAATGATGTCACAAATTTAGAAAGGCATTTGGTTCAAAAGAGTAGTAATAAATGTTATTAGAGGTGAATTTAAATACCATGGGAATAAGAAAGACCAAATATTGATACAAGTACCATAAATATATTTTATTTAATTGGTAATTTTGTTTCATTACTTATTACATGCTAACTATTTTTTATTGTGTTTTTTCTATCTCCAATTAATTAACACTTGACTTCAAACCACTTTAGAATCATTAATTTCAACGTAAACATGTATCTATGGATGGATAAAACTTTGAAAAAGAAGATGGAGAAATACATGAAGATTACAAATTTTGACAAAGATAAATTCAAACACCCAAACAGGTATTTAAACACTCTAAGCATTCCAACATTCAAAAGGCTTTTTTGTTGTTTCCTACTTCAATATTCACTATATTCTAAATTTAGAATTTTTTTTTGGAAAGTTTTAAAATTAAGTGTTCATCTCTAAAATTGATGTTTATTATTGTTAGCCCAAGGGTTCTCCTAATCGGGTTTTAATGATAACAAACCATGGTTAAGTGACTAATTGTTTTAAATTGTTAAGAATCTCAGGCATAAACTCAAAAATTCATCAAGGACTAAACGGATACAAGATCGAGATCTTTTGGAAGATTTGTGATCATAGGAAACAGATGTAAGATGATTGCATGAGTGCACTTAGGATGTTCATACCATTTCATGCATCTTAGAAAACTCGATTTATCCTTTAAAACTTTATTTTCTTTAAAACCCGAGTTTTATCAAATATACCTTAGGCAAATTGATTCAAAATTGGCATATTAACTCACCTAAAGACCTTGCCTAAGTGTTGGAAAAGAAAGAAATTCAAAAAGATAGGTTTTCGGGGCCAAAAGGCTCAACCGGTAGAGGCTATAGCCAACCGGCTCAACCGGTTGGGGAACCGGTCGACCGGTTGCCCTTGTCCGGTCGAGGTCCGGTCAAGGCAACAGTAACCTATCATGCATTAAATGCTCCAACGGCTAGTGATCCGGTCGACCCTTTGCTCGTCCGATCGAGGTTACTTTCTGCCGTTTTTTACTTCCAAATTTAGAAACCTATAAATTGAGAGCTCCACTTCATTTATAACTAAGAGAACCTTTGCAATCAATTGTCTACCTACCTGTTCTTGATCAAAAAACTCTCATTTCTTTCTTAGTGCATTAAATTATCACTTGCATATCTTTAGTGCACTCTTGTGAATCATCCTAACTTTCTTTTGTATTTGAGTCATCCTTAAACTAGGTTGAGAGTTTCATCTTTGTATAAATTGAGTGTGAAAGTCTTCAAGTGGTTCAAATCTTGAAGAGATTGTGTAAGAGCCCATTGGAGCTAGAATCTAAGTGTAAGAAGATTAAAAGCTTGATTGAAGCTTCAAATTAGTGGAACCCTCACTCGGTTAGGAGATTGAGGAGAGTGGACGTAGGCAAGGAAGTGTCGAACCACTGTGAACCTGAGTTTGAATTCTCTAACTCTATCTCTTTACTTTATTTATATTGTGCATATATTGTTGTGTTGAAAAAGTTTTGAAAAACCCAATTCACCCCCCCTTTTGGGTGTTTTCCTTAATTATTCATAGCCTTTGTTTTATCAATTATATAAAAAAAAATATAGAATGTTTTAAAATTAGGAAACTCTTCATATTTAAATACTTTTCACCCCTTCTAGTGGATAAAGGCTATGCTCCTATTCATCTATCCTATCCCTAACATTACTCCTCTAATTGATTTAATTAATCAATGTATAAAAAGATAACCCAAAAATTGATAATAAATAATTAATTTGTCTAGATATATAGTTTTATATATTAAGATTGTTCAAAAAAATCCAATAGAATTTGGTTTTCATGAGTATAGTCTTTTATCCCTACTCTTATTTTAATAGGACATCCAAATAAGAGTTGGTTTACTTAAGTAGTACATATGTAGGAATAAAGGGTACCACTTTAATGAATGATAGTTAATGCACTTAGTTATTATTATTTATCTAGTATCTATATATCTTTCACATACTAGTTAGTGTTCTTTTCCATACCGCCATTAATATAATTGTATTATCATGAGCCCTTTCATATGATTCCAAAAGCACATCATTTACATACTATTAGAGTCAAAAGTGAAAACTCATATGAAAGAGTTAATGTGCTTAAATAGAGAGTTTTGAATGAGAGAAAATGAATGGTAAATAATTTAATGTAGGTGCTCTTTTGTCGATAAATACAAGAGAACTCTCTAGTTTAAAGAAAAATAGTTTGTTCACTCAAATCTAAGTAAAAGACCCCTTACCAATTAAACTTGGTTGGATTGATTGGGTAGTCATTGGCATATTTAATACTCTGCAGATGATCATTGGTGTTTTTAAAACTCGACGAGGCTTCAACTACACCTAATTAGCTAGACACCAACTACTAGAAGAGAGGAAAATTTTTTTTAGCAAATTTGACTGATCCTCAATAAGAAAAGCCTACCCAATCCCCCATTCAGTTCAACTAGTTCATGGCACCCTTGATCGGTTGAGCAAAAAAAAATCAACCTAAAAATCTTTCAATTTCAGTTTTAATCTTCCCATGACCATTTCATTTAAAAACCCTTGTAAGACATTTTTGAAAGAGTTAAGCATAAAGTTAGAAGGTAAAATGCATATTCACCCATTTTTAAGAACTTAAAGTCACTTTTAAGCTAACAAGGTATGAATGAATTACGTTTATAAGTAGATAAAAGAAATTTTATCCTAAGTGCACTCGTAATATTCATTTTACATTGATTCTTATACATCTTGAGACTTCAAGGATCCAGATCTTTATGACATTAGAATCTTTTATAAGCCTACTTGAGCTTTTTTTTTTTATTATTATTTTAATAATAAAACGTACTTGATTTAAACAAGTTAGTATACATAACCTTATTTTTTTGTTATCAAAATTTACATAGGAGAACCCAATAGTATGAGAGCGAAATAAAAAATTGTTCAAAATTCACATTTTGTAGCTTCCAACAATACTTATATGTTTCAAAATTGATAATTTAATCATATAATTAACTTTAAGCAAAAAAATGAGTTAAAAACACCTTGATTTTTTAAACATTCAACCTAGGGTACAACCAAATGGGACCTAAGTAAATAACCATGAGACCGCTTGTATTTCCTTATTTGAGAGAGGAATTGAACAAATTGGAAGCGCACTTGTGAGACATGGGAGCGGGATGAGACAATATGGGAGTGAAATTAAAAAAAAAAATGTTCACAATTCACATTTTTTTAACTTCCAACAACACTTACATGTTTCAAAATTGATAAATTAATCATATAATTAACTTTAAGCTTAAAATGACTTAAAAACACCTTTTTTTTAATAATAATAATAATAATAATTTAGGGTATAGCTAAATGAGATTTGGGTATAAAGTCATGAGACTACTTGTACTGCCTTATTTAAGAGCAGAATTGAATAAATTGGGATCACAATTGGAAGACATGGGAGTGGAATAGGATAACATGGAAGCAAAAAGACAAAATTGTTCAAATGTCATTTTTTAGCTTTCAACATCACTTACATGTATCAAAAAGGATAAGTTAATTATGTAATTAACATTAAGCTAAAATGTGAGTTAAAAACACTTCAATTTTAAAACAATCAGCCATGATACAAAGATATGAGACAATGTACAAGTAGGACTTGGGTACAACCCAATGTAGTGGATCAAGCGGTTTAATTATATATATATATATGGTAAGAAAGGTAAGAAAAAATCCATTTAAAAAAAAACCAACAAAAAATAATAAGGAAAGAAAAGAAAAGGAAAAAGAATGGAAGGTCAAGGGGAAAGGAAGGGATTTTGAAAAAAAATACAATAATTTTAAAAAATACATCTTTAAAATATGGTAATTCAAAAATATTTTTAAATCTATGGCAATAGGAAGGAATCTAATTGAGAGTTGGTTTTTTTAAAAGACAACTTTGATACTTAAATAGAAACTATCTCATTAAAAATAACTTCTAATTGATGCCTTAAAATTTGAGAAATAAATTTTAACTACAATATATAAATTCATTTAAACAAAAAAATTGTGTCTTTGTCAAAATCTTGCCAAAAGAGAAGGTGGGGATGTAGAGGAAGGGGGATCTTGACACAAAAAAAAAAAACCCTGCATTTTTAAAAGGTATCCTAAAAATGGTAATTCAAAAAATCTTTCCAAATATATTGAAGAGACAATTCCAATTGATGTTTTAGAATGTGCTTGAATTTGAAAATAATTTTAAACAATGTTTTAAATATTAAAATTAGATCGAAAAAAATGGTTATCGACTCATAGTTCAATATTTGGACTCATGGTTAACATGATCCAATCAATGATTTTAAAAATATATAATTTACATATTATATAAAATTAAAAATAATTATAAAAAATTAAGAATGTATAATTAAAAATTTAATAATATTTCTTTCTTATATTTGATATTGTCAAATTAAATTATGATAAAAATAAATATAAATATGCATCAATATTTTTAATTTTATCAAATAAAACCTGTATGAAAATTGAAGTATGAAGATATATTTAAGATAAAAGAAAGATTATAATAATTAATTTTATTTACATGTCAAAAGCTATATATTTTATTATTTTAAAAATGATTAAATTATGAAATTTATATTATTTTCATTCTTGTAAAGTTATATATTTATACTATTGCATCAAGTCATTTTAATTATTTTCATGATGATATCATTATAAAAATAAATATTAAAGTAAATGCTTATATTTATTTAAGGGTTTTAAATAATAAAAATTTGAAAAAAAAATATGTCATTAATAATTTAGACTTTCATAAATCTGACTCTTATGAAAAAAAATCTAATAATTAATTTCATATATCATGACTTCTTATTTGGAAAAATAAAATAAGTCCGAAAAATGGGATTATTTGTTAAGAATACCCAAAGTAGCACGTGCTATTACGATATTTTAATAAATATTTTTTCTTAAATTTGGTATTTTATCAAATTCCAAGGATTATGAGATTCTGCTGTCTTGTCTTGATTTTGTTGGCAATTGGATTGCTTAGAATTTCATCCCAAAGCTGAGATCACTGCTTTCGTCGGATGGTTCTACTCGTCAAAGAATGCTGCTTATTGTGTGTGGACGATACTGAAGTGAAGGACCACTGAAAATAAGCGGATCCCACCACCCACCCCACCCCCCCAACATTCTCTATAAATTTGTTGCTCTGCTAACACCTCTCTACACTCGGAGAGCAAGTCTCTGCCTGAATTCCAAGGAAGGCAAATATGGGTGAGATTCAAATTCCGAGGGTGAAACTGGGAAATCAAGGACTAGAGGTAAAACCCATTTCATTTCCATCAAAAGCATCTAAATTTTGTTCCTTAGTTTAGGATTCTTTATGATAATAATATTCCAAGTACTTGAAATTTGTTCATATTCAAGTGTATAAAACTGGGAAATTCACTATTTTGAGGTGCAATCCATATGAATTCCTTGATTATCCATCTGATTAGAATCAGGTAGTGGTAACTAAAAGTAGCCAGGTGTGAGAAGATGCATAAACCAGAAGGGTTTTTGTACTCAGATTAGAAAGAAGCCAGTGAATGTGGGCCTTGTCTTGTATGTGAATGAGAAAATAGAAATGAGTTTAAGTTGGGCATTATCATGTATGTGTGTAAGAAAACAAAAATGGGCTGATTTGTACATTGCATGTATTCATGCGGCTCTGTGTTATTAAACCTTTTTTTGTCTTCTCTATGTTGGGCTGTATGCAGTATCATGTGTCTGTATATGTACCTATGTATGTATGAATGATTTTGCCCTAATGTCGGTTTAGGCGATGAGCACCAATACCAATACCTCAAAGTAGGTTACCACAATGAATTGCAATGTCAATACCAATACTAATGCATAATCACACTTTTATTTTACCAATATGAATCCAATACTTGAGATCCAATCTTTATGGCCATACTTTCTGAGAACCTAAGACTGTAAGCACCATTTTATTTTCCTTCTTGTATTTATTCTTATGATCCTAAATTTGAAGAAATTTTGAACAATCCAGAATCTTCTAGATTCCGAAAACTGTACTCTGATAGAACTCAAAGGGATCTTTTCTTGTTCTTGTGATTTGCAACTTGTAATCAAACATGAATTTTGACCCAGTATCAGAGGCTGATACCTGGTTATACCTTGCCTATCAGCGTTGTCAATTATTACTTTTTTCTTGTGCTTCCCATAGTCTAGGTATAAACAAATTCTCTTCATTATGGATTTTGAGATCATGGGAGAGATTTTATTTCTCATTCAGTTTACTGAAATATTTTTTGCCTTACAGGTCTCAAAGCTGGGATTTGGTTGTATGGGACTTTCTGGAGTTTACAACCATCCTGTTTCAGAAGATATTGGCATTTCAATCATCAAGTATGCATTCAGTAAAGGAATCACATTCTTTGATACATCAGATGTTTATGGAGCCAATGCTAATGAAATCTTAGTTGGAAAGGTAACAACACTTTCCCTTGACTTCAACAAATTTGGGCCAACTACAAAAATCTGAATATTTTTCTGATTTAATATAACAAAATTTTCTGATTCTTTTATGCTGTACTGAACATTAGTCTCAGGTCTTTGTTGCGTAAATAAGTATATCTTTCAGTTTGGAAAATTTTCTGAGCATTGAATTTAGCAATTGATAAAATTCATGTTCATGGTTTAACCCATGATTATTCTATTGGGCTATTGACCCAGCAGACATGTAGGATACATTTGACTAGCAACACAAGGCACCACCTCCCTTAAAACTTGTTGATTTTCTTGGAGAAAATACAAAGTTTGAGGGCATCTAAAGTCTGGTTAATTCTAAAGAACACCAATAATCATAGGAAATAAAACGAAAGAATAATAGTCTTCTTTGAACAGAATTCTGAAGAGAAATTCTAAAAAACTAATTTTATAGATCAATAATAGAACCAATGTCCCCTAAAATGCAAAATACAGTAAAGTATTTGTAGACAATCTAATCATAATTGACTTAGCTAAAGAAAAACATAGAAATGCATAGGGAATTTAAAACAGAGGAATTACCTAAAAGAAACCATATTAGGGTTTAAGAGCATCAGTTACAGAATGGGATATTGTTTAAGTTAGTAGATCGACCTCTAGATAAAATCTGAAATGAATATGAATATCCTGTATTCACCACTGGGAGCTCTACCTAGGGACAAGAAAGTCAAGTATGATATTGAGCATACTATTCGGGCTCTATTTGTTTAAACTGAAGACAGATCCAGAAAGGAGGACAATGCTAATGGTCTAGGCATGTGTCATTATAGTTTTGATGTCAGTTACCTATGTTTTTGAACTATTAACCCAATATGGAACCAAATCAAAAGGCTAATCTCCAATTCAAAGAAGGAAACTACTTATTAAAAGGCCAACATTGATCACTTATTATTCTAAGATGGATTTTATTTGTCTCTGTGGTTTTGGGGCTCGGGATTAATTTGGAGAAAATTGAGCCCATTCTGGAAGGGGTGGAAAATGTGGAGCTGTTGGCTTTTAGGCTGTGTTATAGAGTGGACCTACTACATAAAGATGCTCTTAGTGCTCAATAAAGCTTTGCTGGGAAAGTGATTGTGGCGATTTTCTGAAAGAGAGATAATTTATGTAGAAAAGTCATTGAGGGAAAACATGGGGAAATGGAGGAGGATCCCTGTTCAAAGGAGATTAGAAAGGTCTATGGATCGGGTCCTTGAAAATCCATCAGCAAGGTTCATATTAGATAGCAGATTTCTGTGGGGGAGCAGTGGCTGTTCAACCAATTTTTTAACTGAGAATGATGTGGGGAGAGTTCTTTGAAAGACTAATTCCCAATTTTGTTCAACCTGCACAAAGATTCCTGGATGGAGAATGTTGGGGGATGGAAAACAGGATGAGGTGTGATTGGAATCCTAAATTTAGAATGGTTTATGGAGGTTGGTGGCCTTTTCTGAAGCTGTTACATTCAGCATCTATCACTAGCAACTCCAAGAATGAGTTAGTTTTGGAGACTTCTCAGTATGGTGTTTTCTCATTGAACTCCTTCTGTAAGGCTTTTGGTCCTTTGAATTGTTTTTCTCTCCCCAGAAAAGAGATTTGGAGCACCAGTGCACCTTCCAAGCTGGCCTTTTTCATGTAGGAGGCAATCTGAGAGAAAATTCTGACAACTGATCAGCTGATGAGAAGAGGCTGGATTTTGGTTAATGGATGTTGTCTCTGCAAGAAAATGGAAGAATCTACTGGTCACATTTGAAACAATGGCAAGCAGGCAGTCAGTTTATGGAATTTGGTGTTGTCAAGGTATGGGGTGAGTTGGTCTTGGCCATGCAATCAAAGGAGGTGTTACTCGGATGGCATGACAGCTTTGTGGGCAAGAGGAGAGCTAATCCGAAAGATGGCCCCACTTTCAATTATGTTAAGACCATCTAGAAAGATAGAACCGAAGAACCTTTATGGCAGGGAGCAATCAAGAGTGGGTACCGAGAACATCTTTACCAAAGTTATTTTTTCATGGTCTAATCTACAAATTAGAGCAGGCAATTTGAGCCCAGGGTAAAGAGTTGTAAATAGTGTTTGTCTATTTGAACTTGGTGTGCCTTATTTAATTGGCCTTGGTGTTTATTTCATAGATGGTCAGAATGTAGTTCTCTATTATGAATAAAACCTAGGTGTAATGAAATACAGAAGTGAAATCTAGAAATGCAGTTGCAAATTTTGCTGAGAATTCTCCATAAGTATTCATTTATCTATACTTATTAGTTTCGTTTAGGTTAACTTGCAGCTCTATCACATAATTCTCTATTTTGAAGTAGAATTCACAGTTAAGGATTGGACTATGACAACTTGAAGTTGAGTGCTGCAGTTGGCATCCAGCATGCTTTCATGGGTCTAGAACACAAAACAGGTAGCCACAAAGGGGAAGAGAAAGAGAGAGAGAGAGAGAGAGAGAGAGAGAGAGAGAGAGAGAGAGAAGACAAGAAAAATGAAAATCACTTCCAGAATCATGAATTAGGAAATGGAAAATATCATGCTTAGGTGGGTGATTTCAACAATGTATTTAGTGCTCTGATGTTCAATCAGGTAACTGATGCTATTTCTCTTACCAAAATGTCCAAACAGATCAACGTCTGCAAATGTGACATTAGTTTGTGATTTTTTATTATTTTCTTGCCACTCGTTTGAGTTCTCTTTGAAAGTGGTTTATGATTTTAATGGATCTTGACTCTTGTAGGCATTGAAGGAGTTGCCTCGAGAAAAGATCCAGTTAGCCACTAAATTTGGTATTGCTCCTGGTGACCCTACTGCTGGTATAATAGTGAAAGGTACTCCTGAGTATGTTCGCTCCTCTTGTGAGGCTAGCTTGAAACGTCTTGATGTGGAATATATTGATCTCTACTATCAACACCGGGTTGACAGATCAGTACCCATAGAGGAAACTGTAAGTGTTACATTTTTATTCTTTTTAAGGAATTCTTAAATTTTCTTCAACTCCATGTTCAGAATGGACTTTTCTTTTTACTGCTTCAAGTTTACATTATTTTACTAGTATCTTCTTTAAAAGTCTTTTTTGTGCAATAACATAGATGGGGGAGCTTAAGAAGTTGGTTGAAGAGGGAAAAATTAAGTACATTGGATTATCTGAAGCTAGCCCAGACACAATAAGGAGGGCTCACGCTGTTCATCCCATTACTGCTTTACAAATGGAGTGGTCCCTTTGGACCCGTGAAATTGAGGAAGAAATTGTTCCACTTTGCAGGTTTCATATATTCTATCCAATGTTCTTGCATGAACCTTTGTCCTTAGTTCATCCATGTCTTTTCTACAGTTTATTTACATGTCAGTTCGCATGTTATCCGAAATTTTCACTTACCAAGTTTTCCAGAACTTAAATTCTTTATTCTGGTGGATTGTTTGATTTTATCTGGTAAATATATTATATAATTCTAGTTGCACTGAGTCTTTATTCCTTATATTCTCCATCTGTCTGCATCTGTCTTTACTATAATTTCAAATTGTTCTGTGTTTTTATTCAATCTCTTTTAACTATAGAAGATGTATTTGGGTATGTTTTATAGGGAACTTGGAATTGGGATAGTTCCATACAGTCCTCTTGGACGTGGGTTTTTTGGCGGCAAGGCTGTTAGCGAAAATGTGCCTGCAAACAGTTTGCTGGTATGAATGTGGTCCAATTTCTGGCCTTTTGCATACTCTTTTGGGTTCCTTAATTTTTAGTCAACATGGTTGTTATGATCCAGGTGCATTTTGATTTAGTCCCTCCTTTTCAATATGAATTAACCATGGCAAATTAATGGCTGACCTCTTGTTTGTTGTCAGAGATCAAATCCTAGGTTTCAAGGTGAGAACTTTGAAAAGAACAAGATCATATACACTAAAATGGAGATGTTGGCTGAAAAGCACAGATGCACCGCTGCACAGCTTGCACTAGCTTGGGTTCTTCATCAAGGGGATGATGTTGCTCCTATCCCTGGTGAGTGAAATTTTTTCTGCCATACAAGTTATACCCTTGGAGTTTGGGACAATCCTAAATATGTGCTTTTGATCCTTATTCCATATGATGTAGGAACAACTAAGATTAAAAATCTTGATGATAACATCAGTTCCTTGAGATTGAAGCTCACAAAAGAAGATTTAGAAGAGATTTGTGATGTGGTACCTCAGAATGAAGTGGCAGGGGCTAGAGCAACTGAAAAACTGCTTAGCTTCTCATGGCGGTTTGCAGACACACCACCTCCAAGAGTATGAAGACATTGAATTACTATCTGTGGGTGCAATCTGATGTGCACTGTTTTGAAACCATCTTAATGTGCTTCTTGGCTAAATAAGACTGATCACAGCCTAGTTGAAGTGAAGATATAATTTCAGTTAGTTTCCAATGGAGCATCACATATATGGCTATGCTGTTGGATGTTAGTGTGTTTTAGCATATATGAAAGTGATCATCTTTGTGCCAAAGCCTTGCAATAACATCACATGAATATGATGTGGAGAAGCAGATTCATTTCTGAGTATGAATGCCCTGACAACCCTTTTGCTTTTTAGATTCTGTTAGAAGATAAAGTTGAAGCTAAAAGCATGGTTTTATAGAAGTAATTCTGAAATTATAAAATTTTCAGTAGGTATAAAACAGCTTCCAGCTTGAGCAAAAATAGAGCTTTCATGGAGGGAGGTAATTCGGCAATACCACCCTCCACCTGCCTGAAAAAGCCTACCTGCAAAACAAAGTCAATCAATCCTGGAGTAGCTCCCCAAGATAGGCCCTTTGGTGCTTAAAATAGTCCTCTTCTTATCAATGGGTGCCCTATATTTATTCTGATCCATTTGATTTACCATTGGTAGGACTGTAGGAGATCCTGACGACACAGTAACACCCCTCCATCTGCCACCCCACCTCCTCTCATTGTCACCATTGATGTTTCTATGAAAATGTGAGTGAGAAAAATATGACTATTCCACGGGGAAGTACACTACGTAATTCCTATTTGTTGACAACAAAGTTGCCAATTTCGGCGGCCACTAGAAGTAATGCCTCGAAAGTTCATATACTTCACATTCATTAATACTTCAATCACAATATTGATTAATTAAAGTATATTTAAAAAAAAAATAGTTAAACAATATCGAAGTTGAAATATAGCAAACACTGTCAAAATATTAAAAAATATTTTTCTAACCTATGAAATCATTCTAGATGTATAAGTTATAAGTTATGTTGGGTTAACTGGATATAGTATGAAACCGACTAAAGAAAGTAAATATTATATTATATTTTATATTTGATTGATGATGGGATAAGTTTTCTCACCCATTATCTTATCTCATATTATCTATACTTTTTTTTTTTCATAAATGGAAAATGTCAATCTTAACGTAAGATATAGGATATGGATATTCTATGTATCATAAATTTATCTTTTTTTCAATTTTTTATTTTTTTTATATTACTTATTTTTCAAAATAAAGAATTTTTATTATAAAATTAAATTTGTGGTTAAAAAAGAACAAAAAAATATTTATAAAATATATTGTAAAATAATATTAATATATGTTTTATTTTATATATTGAATAAAATAATATGAAATTTTTTATTTATAAAGTTCAAATATTTTAATTATGACTAAAAAACCTAAGATCCAATAAGGTAATACTAGAGGGGTGAATGAGTGTATTTTGAAGATTTTAATACAAGAGTTCAAATTTACTATCCAAATAATTCATTAAGTATAAGAAATTAATTAACAAGTGACACAAAAGGATTTTACATGGGAAACCCAATACAAAACATAAAGATAAAAAACTATGGAGTCTAAGATTTTAGATCAATAATCTACTATATATAATATCATAGTACATTGTTTTACTTATCTAAGACTTACTCTCCCACAATTATACCACAATCCACATCCACAAAGCAGCACCTTGACTACTTCAGTAGATTCACCTCAACTCCTAAGGGGATGCAAGTCTCTTCAACAACCTAAAATTCGCTCAACAATTCTTTAATAGCTTTTGGGAATATATATACATATAGGCCCAAGAGCCTAGAAGATCGTAAATGAAAATTTTCTAACAAATAAAATCTACCAAAATTTGGTAGTTTTAGGATCAAGCGCTCAAGCAAACTTAACCACTGCTTAAGCACTTAAATAAGCGTTTGAGTGTTGGCTTCAACACTTGAGCATTTGGTAAGTGCTTGAGCACTCTTGCAAATTTTTTAAAACTATTTAAAACATTTTAGTTCAATTTTAAACTTTCAATCCAAACCTTACTGTGGACCCCATTTTTGCTCAATGCGTTCCCACTCGATGGCGCAACTCACCTCTTTATTTATTTGGTGAAAATTTGATTTTTAGAAAAAGACTTAGAGTCACCACTTATTTTTGTTTTATTTTTAAAGGGAAAAACAAAATAAGAAAGAAAAACTCTAAATGTGACTCCTGAAAGAAAAACAGGTCTGTGAAAAATTGAGTCTAGGTTCAAAGGTCAAGTTACCTAATAGGAAGGTATGGTGGTGAGCCGTAGCACCCCTCTAAACCCTATAATAAGGTCTCTACTAAATAAGGTGAAGTAAATGTGGCAATTGATAAGGAAATCAATGGATACCAATGAAATGATCAAATAATAAAACAAATCAAGCATGAGAACGAATGAATAAATGAAGTAGGAGTGGGAGCGTACCTTGATAGCAGGTAATAAAGCACTATCATGGAAACGAGGTTAGCTCAAGTATAAAATTATCACATGCATATCAAAGAGTAACATTAAGATCAAACAATATTCATTAAATATAGCAATTGACAATCAGAAAAGAAAACTCATAAATTAGGGCCCTCCACCAAAGCCCAATTAATTTTGCATGAATTGATTCCACAAATTCCATTGTTTTTGGAGTTACGAAAATTCATTCATACTTATTAAAAATCAATGAAAGCGAAAAAATATTTAAAAATAAAAAAAAAAATTGGCGAAAGTGCTTACCTGAAAAAAAAGGTAGCAAGTTTATTTAAAAACAGAATTTTTAGTGACTTAAAACCCTACTGAATGATGAAAAGTGGTAAAATTAGAAAATATTTGAAAACTAGAGTGGAATTAAAATTATCTGAAAGAAAATTGGAGTTTTGACAATAGAAATCTTTAAAAATTACATTTAAAAAATGGAATAAAAAATTTAAAAATTGAAATTTTGGAAATTAAATTTGAAAGAAATTGAAATTTTGAAAATTATTTGAGAATTAGAGTTTTGAAAATTAAATTTAAGAATGAGAATTTTAGAAATTAAATTTGAAAGAAATTGACATTTTAAAAATTATTTAAGAATTGAAGTTTTGAAAATTAAATTTAAGAAATTGGAGCTTTGGAAATTAAATTTAAGAATTGGAATTTTGGAAATTAAATTTGAAAGAAATCAGCATTTTGAAAATTATTTGAGAATTGAAGTTTTAAAAATTAAATTTAAGAATTGAAATTTTAGAAATTAAATTTGAAAGAAATTGGAATTTTAGAAATTATTTGAGAATTGAAGTTTTGAAAATTAAATTTGGAAATTGGAATTTTTGAAAAATTTATTTGAAATGGCATTTTAAAAATTAAATTTGGAATTTTATAATTTTGAAAAATTTATTTGAAGATGACATTTTTAAAAATTAAATTTAAAAATTAAAATTTTAGAAAAATTTATTTGAAGATGGCATTTTAAAAATTATATTTGAAATTTTAGAATTTTTTGATAATTTATTTGAAGATGGTATTTTTAAAAATTAAATTTGAAATTTTGAAATTTTAGAAAATTTGAAAAATGGTAATTTTGGAAAATTATTCGAAAAATGAAATTTCGAAAAATTAAATTTAAAAATTGAAACTTTAGAAAATTAATTCAAGAATGAAATTTTGGAAAGTTTTAAAATTGGAACTTTGAAAAATTAAATTAAAAATTGGAGTTTTAAAAATTTATTTGAAAATGGAAGTTTGAAAAAAAAAAATTAAAAAATTAAAATTTTAAAAATTAGGATTTTAAAAGTTAATTGAGAAATGGCCCTCCAAACACGAGTCCATTATTCTGAAACGTGTACTTTAGACCTTCTTGTAGAAGCTGGTGGGCTCGATAAACCAGATCAAGATTGTTTATGCGGTTGAACGCAGACGTGACCCTTGAACCAAAAAAGGCAACCTGCTCCACGTGGACTGACTGCCCGCGTCTCAATGTCTTCAGGATAACTCCACAAAAGGTCACAGAATGGCCCATAAAAAAAATGTAATTAGTCTCTAGTACATGACCTCCCAGCTGGAAAAGTTTCATTAAATCATGGAACTGGCCAGGAATGTCACGACCGTTGACGGGCTGAACAAGAAGCAGAGGGTTTTGGGGCTTTGATTCAGCAACAGCCCGAGCCCAAATTCGACAAAATTATGAAAGATGCAAGCATCACAGCACAAACTCAAATGGGTACCACAGATTTCATGAACTCAGATCAGATTAACACTGAAAATAACATTAAGGCATGCATGAAAAAAAAGAACGGAACCAATGGCAGAAGATGTGGGAAACCAGAGCAAGAGCCACCAATCCCTTTATGGGTTTTTCAATTGATCAAAAGCCCATGAACAGCCCCATGAAAATTAGAGGAAGCTATGCTTGAACCCAAGTGCAGAGCTGCTTGAGAAGAAGAGTGAAGGTGGCTTATGTCGTTATTGCAGTGGTCTCTTGCCCCTCCAGTGGGATATGGAATTTTTCAAAAGGCCAGTCTCCCAGTTCCCGTCTTCACCCTTCCCACTGGTACTCTGTTTTCCGCAACCCTTTTCTTCTTGAATCACCTTCCGGACTCCTCCCTCTTTCAGTTCAGCTCCTTCGGAGCACTCCCTACAGCCCTCTATTCCAATCTCTCCCTCTTAAATCTCTCCAAAATGAATTGCCCATGGACCAAAAAAAAAAGAAAAAATCTTCCCTCCCTTCCAGAACTGAAAAAAATCCCCTAAAATCTCACTTTGCTCGGTTTTTCTTCTCCCATAAGTCTTCACCCGCTCCCCTGTCCTTTGTTCAGAATATCCCATCATGAGCGTAGAGGTTGGCGGTCCTCCATTAATAGATGTGATCCCATGCAGCCCTTCAGCGCTTGAAGAAACCGGCCCCCACTCATTCCTACAACAAGCTGCCAGCTATCCGGGTGTGAGAGAAAATAAAAATCAAACCTCCTCCACCAAGGGTCTACACCTACCTTTTGAAAACTAATTTTTGTTTACCCAAACCTTTTCAGACTTACACATGACATTTCGGTTTATTAATCAATAAGTCCGAATATTCAATGGAGATTAAATCACAATTTAAAAAGATCTCAGGAACAAAAAGAACAAAATTGTGAATAAACAAAAACCATGGACAATATCTTTAGAATAAATATTGTTAAATATAAGAAAATTTTAATTTTTTTAATAAAAAATATTAGAATGTAATATAATTTTTATTTTAAATATTAAAAAATAATATAATATCACATTATTTTATATTTATTTCAATAATTAAATATAAATATAATATAACATATTTCATTGTATATGCTATCTTCCAATATCATAATATTTAAGGATATAATATTCCATTGAAAATCATATTCTAACATATACATTTCCTATTCAATAAAATTTAATATCTTGATGTACATATTTTATCCTATCATATCAAGTCAATCAATCATACCCTCTTTATTTATTTATTTTTTTACTAATTCCATTATTTTATATATATGCTATCAAATTTTAAATGAATAATGTTTGTATGGCAAACACTCAAAATATTAAGAAAATTTTTTTATCCTTTGAAATCATTCTAGATGATAGTAAGAACTTTTCTATTTGTTTGAATATTTTTATTAATTTTTTAATTTAAAGAATAAAATAAATGTAAAAGTGAGGTTATATTATTTAAATTTTAGTATTTATTAAAAAAATTATAATACTAAAAATATTGATAACTATTATTTTAGCTTCCAATTCAACTTTTAGTTTTAAAGAAGGCAAAACATAGTCAAGAGGAACTCCTTTTGGCCTCAGTCACAGCTCCATTTTTTCAAGTCATCTGAAGTGGAGATGGGTAGGAAACAGAATCCCAACGCAGTGATCATTTGGGTGACCTAACCCCCTTCATTCCACCAACCAAACATATATTGTAAGTTCTTACACATCATAATTGGAAAAAGGCATTACCTAATATGTTCATGTATAAGAGAATAATACTGCATCTTCCTTCACCTTTTCTATGATAAAAATAAGGTAAATAAAAATATATTTGAGAGTAATTTTAAAAAATGTTTTTAATATTTATAATACTTAAAAAAATAATAAATTTTAAATATTAAAAAAATTAAAAATAATTTTCAAAATTACTTTCCAACACTCTAGGGAAGGAAGAAAATGGAAAGGGGCTTTTCATACATCTTGTATGATTTCCCTGGCAATTGTATGCCAGAGACTACGAGACTTTTGCATATAGAGTTAATTGACCTCTCAAAACATAGAATTGAAGTACAAGTCCATTGAGTGGCATTCTCTATAAATTTATTGTTCTATACTGACCCCCCTACAGAGAAACAAATCTCATCTCAACTCTTAAGGAAGGCAAGAATGGCTGAGGAGCAGAGGGTTGAGGTCCAAATTCCAAGAGTGAAACTGGGAAATCAGGGATTGGAGGTAAACCCCAATTCATTTGATTCAACAAAATCTAAATTTTGTTTCTTAATTTAGTGTTCTTCGCGATGGAAATGTTCCAAGTAGCTTAAATTTGTTAAAATTCCAACTCTCTGTGAAACTGGGAATCACCCTCTTGAGATGCAACCCATTCCAATTCCTTGATTATCCATTTGATTAGCCTCTGTTAGTAGTAACTAAAAGGAGCCAGTGTTTCAGATGCGTTCACCAGAATAGGGTACTCAGATTTAGAGAAGACAGTGATCTGAATGCAATATGGATGTGGCCATTAATGCATATATGGGTATGAAAGCAGAAATGAGTTGATTTGGGAATTGTCATGTATGTGGGTGTGAACATAGAAATGGGTTGATCTAGATAGGGGTGAATGCTTATGTGTGAGTGTAAATCACCACCAATATATGGTGGCTGTTAATTTCAATATTATGTATTATTTTCTCAGAAACATGGTTTTGGAACATGGTATTTCATCATGCTTGTGTGCTACCAATATGAGGCCTATGCTTGGGATCTAACCTTCATGGCCATATTTGAGAAGCTCAGTACTCGTTGATGTTCTTTCCTGCATTCATGCATGGTTATGGTCTTACATTTAAAGAAATTTTGGGCAAGCTACAATCTTTTAGATTCCAAAAACTGTAGACTGAGAGAACTCACAAAGATCTTCTCCTGTTCTTGTTGTGAGATAAAGTTGGTTGAAGCTTGTAATCAAGCTACAATTTCAACCGAGGTATTGTGGGATGGTAATATAGGAAGTTAAATACCATTAAGGGCAGTACTCTTATGTTGGGCTATGCATGGACACAAGTACAATGCTTTCTGGGGTTTTGAAGAAAACACAGACAGTAACAACTAATATGAAGAAGGAAACTGTTATACCAACCTCTAGCAATGTGTGCCAGGTTATACCTTGCCCATTAGCATAATCCATGACTTAATATCAATGCTTTATACGGTTAAGGAACCAGTTAATTTTCCTTTAGTAATTTTTAAATAATGATAAGGTCGTTCCTGTTGCTGAAACTTGTGATTTTGATCATAAATAAGTAGGTTGTACCAATTTAGATTGAATCACAATCCTTGTTACTTAAATGGATGTATATTTTTGGTCTCCATCAAGAATGTCCACTAAAGCTGAACTAGAGAAGACAAATTAATGCTGGGAAGCATTATAAATCTTAAGAAAACTGAAAAACTTCATATGGTCATTGACATTGCAATTAAACCCCTGTAGATATTCATTGAGAGATCATGGAAGAATATATGTTTATATTAATCTTACCCAATAAATGGAGAGGTTTTTATTTCTTATTCATTTAAATGTAAGATCTATTGTCTTATAGGTCTCGAAGCTGGGATTTGGTTGTATGGGACTGTCTGGAGTCTACAACAATCCTGTCCCTGACGATATTGGCATTGCAATTATCAAGCATGCATTCAGTAAAGGAATCACGTTCTTTGATACAGCAGATGTTTATGGACCGTTTACTAATGAAGTCTTGATCGGGAAGGTAACTGCAATTTCTCACGGTTCCTTCAAAATGCCACTAATATCTTTGGGCTAACTATGAAAACCTGAACAATTTATTTATGTATTTATTTATTTATATATATGTCCTAATCTGGAACGAATTTCTGATTCCGTTAAGTTGTGCTGAATATTGGTTTTCAGGTCTTTGCTGCATTAGTAAGTAAATTTTTAGAAATTATATAGTTGGGTCTAATTTATGATTATTTTATTGGGTTGTAGAATGGATACTGTTTAAATTGGCTAATCTACCTCTGGATAAAGCCTGGATTGAATATAAACTGTTTTTTATATCTTTGGAAGCTCTGTTTAGGGGAAAGAAAGTCAAATATGATATTGATCATACTATTTAGGCTCCATTTGTTTCAACCAAAGACATGTCAGGGAGAGGAGGACGATGTTATTTATGCCATGGTGTGTCATTATGGTTGATGTCAGTTAGGTATGTTATTTAACTATTTGTCTAACATAACATGAATCAGCAAAGCTAACTCCAAAATTTAAAGAGGGATACCACTTTATATATGGCCCACTGTAAGCAATGTTTATGCAGAGATAGATTTTGTTGGTCTTTACAGCAGTTCTGGGCTCAGGATTAATTTGGAGAAAAGTGAGACTGCTCTAATGGGAAGATGGAGAATGTGGAGCAGTTGGCACTTAGGCTGGGTTGTAGAGTAGGGTCCTATCTACTAATTATCTAGGCCTGCCTTTGGGAGGGTTTTTCAAGTCCTTGCCTGTATGGGACCCTGTGGAGGGTAGGTTTAAGAAGAGGCTTTCCCAAGCCTTCAAGAGTGTTTATATTTCTCTAAGTTAGGTAGAGTTACTCTTTTGGAAAATACTCTATCTAGTCTCTTGATCTAGTTAATGCTGTTCTTTTTTATCCAAATGAAGGTGCAAATAGACTTGAAAAGATTTGGGAGAGATTTCCTTTGGGGGGAGTTGCTTCAGATGAAAGGACAACTCACATTTGTTAGATATATAGAGGTGGTTTGGGTACTAGGACACCCTTGGTGGTCAATAAAGCTTTTGTTGGGAAAGTGGATGTGGCTATTTTATGTGAAGAGGGAGAGGAGGAGATGGAGATAGAGATAAAGAGAGAGTTTGCATCGAAAATTCATGGGAAAACATGGGGAAAAGGAGGAGGTTTGGCATTCAAGGGCAATTAGGGAGGCATAAGGATTGGGTCTTTGAAAAACCATCGACAAGGTTGAGGGGTCTTTTATGTTAGATCTCATATTTCTTTAGAAGATGGCGTTTTGACCAGGTTTAAATAAACAAGTAGTGTTTAAGGGTTTTTTTTTTTATTATTATTTTTTTTTTTATTTTATGTCAAATTGTGCATTTTTTTTAGGATGACCTTTTAACCAAATTTTGAAAAAAGTAGTTGTGATATCCTACTTCAACTAGGGAGATAGGTTTCTAATAGGTTTAAACTTTTCTTACTTATGTGGACACATTTTAAAGTCATGCAAGCTTTGACCTAGAGCAGATAATATCTACATGAAATAGAGTATGTTGTTACAAATAATATTAGAATCAAATCCTGACCAAGTATGAGAGTCTGTTTGTCCAGTCCTACAAGGGTGTCTATCTGTTTTGCCTACAATCCCATGAAACTGGATGAAGATGCGGTGTTTGGATGAGGGGTAATTAAGATATCCTATATTGATTATAGATAGAAGTTCTTAGTGCTTTATATGTCATGGGTATCTCTTAATTATATGGATTTGTTTTTAAACTGTGTGGGCCTTGACTCTAAGCGGATAACATCTACATAGGAGGGAGTGGGTTAATATAGTATTAGGAGAAATTTTTGAAAGATTAATTCCTAGTTTTGTTCAATGTGACAGTTCAAAAAAAAATGTTGAAGTGGCAGAATGTTGGGAGATAGGAAACAGGTTGAGGGTGGGTTAGGATCCTAGATTCAAAACGGGTTTCTTTGATTGTGAGATGGAGGTTGTGCCTCGTGGTACAGTTCTTAAGTTGTTATAGTCCTAGCAATTCGGGGAATGCATTAGTTTGGGATGCTCCTAGGAATGGTGCTCAAGGGAGATAAGGGAGGCCTAGAGGTTGGATCTTTGACAAACCACCAGGAAGGTTGATGGTTCTTTTATGTTAGATCATACATTTCTCATCAAATCATGCATTTCATTGGGGGATATCCTTTTGACCAAGTTTTCAATAGACGAGTAGTATAAGGAGTGATCTTTGAAAGACCAATTCCCAGTTTTGTTCAGCCTTGCAGTTCACAAAGATGTTTAGATGAAGGAATGTTAGGAGATGGGAAACAAGTTGAAGATTGGAGATGGAGGTTGTGCTTTGTGGTACCATTAATGGAGCTTATACCAGCAACTTTAGGAATGAGTTAGTTTGGGAAGCTTCTTAGAATGGTGCTTTTTTAAGAGAAATGTTTCCACAAGGTCTTGGTTGTTGAAGTTCCTTTGCCTCCTTAAAGAAGAGATTTGCAGCCCCAAGGCAACTTTGAAGGGTGCTTCTTCCTGTCAGGGGTGGGTGGAGAAAAATTCTAACTACTCAGCTAAGGAGAAGAGAAGTCTGACATTGATTATTGGGACTGTCTCTGCAAGAAGCAAATGAGGGACTATGCTTATCACATTTTGATTTGTTGCTATCAAGCTGTTCATTTATGAAGTTTGATGTTTCCCTTGTTTGGAGTTAGTTGGGTTTTTGTGTCTGCAGTAAAGGAGGTGTTACTTGGATTGCATGACCGCATTGTGGGTAAGCGGAGAAAAGCAATCTGAAAGATGGCCCTGCTCTGTTTATTTTCTACCATTCGGAAATATAGAAACAGGAGAACCTTTGACAGTGTGGAGCTTCACATCTTTCTCAAACTACAGGCTTGTTTGGCATTGTTTCCAAAAATAGTTCTTAAAAATCAGTTTTTGAGAGTAGCCCTTAAAAGCAGTTCTCAATTGTTTCCAAAAGACAAAATTTTGTTTTGAAACTCAACTATGAAAAACAATTTTCTCGGCCTATTTTTCGACAAGGCACTTTGTACTTATATACAATGCAAAAGCTCCCATCCGATTCTTTATTTTTTCAATTGTTTCTTAAAACACTCTTTAAAAGACACCTGAAAATACCTCAAATTTGTTCTAAAAAATTACCTGATTTTTAGAACAAACTTTTAAAAAGTTGTTTTCAATCTAAAATTTACCAACCTTATTTTTGAAATTTTAAAAACTATTTTTTGTTCTAAGAGCAGTTTCCAAAGAGGCACTATATTTTCATAGTCCACTCTCAGAATGGAAATGGATGATTTTTTTTTTTTGGTCAGGTTTTGCAAATAGTTTGGCCTTGTGAAAGTTGTAGATAGTGGCTCTTTATTGGGCTTTGTGTGCCTTCTGTACTTCCTTTGTACTAGGTTGTGCTATCTTTTATTTACTGTCTATTTACATTTACATTCTTTCTTCCTGATCCACCAAAAAAAAATCAGTATCTTCATTTGAAATACAGTGGTATCCTATCTTTTCTTGATTTGTCTATTGAGTGTAGTTTTCTGTCTTTTCTTGATTTGTCTCCTGAATGCAGTTCTCTCTACAATGATTAGAGCCTAGATGTTATGAAACAGGAAAAAGAAACCCGGAAATGTGGTTGTACAATCTGATGGAAAGCATTTTTGAAAGAAAGAAAATATGTCCTTGTGCATTCTCTATACAATCTGTGGTTTTGTGTGTATGATACAATTCTTCGATCCTGTGATAATTTAGCATGCCTAAATTTGTTTATTGTCCATAAAACATGAAGTATAGCATGAGTTTGGGTTAACTTGGAACTCTTTTTCATGATTTTCTATTTGGAGATAGAATTCACAGATCTAATAAATAAATAAATAAGTGGAATTCACAGTTGTTTCATGTCGTAATTACCATTCTTCAGCATTCTTTCTTGGAGCAAGAACAGAAACAGGAAGCGACAAAATAAATAAATAAATAAATTTCACTTCTAGGATCATAAAATAGGGATTGGAAATGATTATGCTTAGGCAAGTGATATCAACCGAGTATTAATCACAGTGGTACACAGTCAGTTAACCACTGCTATTTCTGTTATCAAAATGCAGAAAAGATCAATCTATGCAAACACCTCCTTAATTTTTGTCTTTCTATAGTTTGTTATCAATTATTTTGATTTTTTCTGTAAAAGTTGTTTGTGATTTTTATGGATATCGGATCTTGAAGGCGTTAAAGGAGTTGCCTAGAGAAAAGATCCAGTTGGCCACCAAATTTGGTATTGCTGGTTTTGAACCTGCCACTGGTGTGACAGTGAATGGTACACCTAAGTATGTCCGCTCCTGTTGTGAAGCTAGCCTGAAACGTCTTGATGTGGAATACATTGATCTCTATTACCAACACCGGGTTGACAAGTCAGTACCAATAGAGGAAACTGTGAGTGTTGTATTATATTTTCGTTATTTTTATTTTTTCCAAACCATTTTTGTAATGGTGTGATATTTTCCTCTACTTGGAAGTTTAAATCATTTCACTAGCACATTCCTTAAAAATATATATTTGCAATTATGTAGATGGAGGAGCTTAAGAAGTTGGTTGCAGAAGGAAAAATTAAGTACATTGGGTTATCTGAACCTAGCCCAGACACAATAAGGAGGGCTCATGCAGTTCATCCCATTACTGCCTTACAAATGGAGTGGTCCCTCTGGACCCGCGATATTGAGGAAGAAATAGTCCCTCTTTGCAGGTTTCATATTCCATCTTAAGTTCTAAATCTATCTCTTCACTTAGTCCATCCTTGCCTTTTATCTGTTTGCATGTTAGCGTTCATGTTACTTCCAAATTCCATTTATAAAGAAAAGGTTTCTGAAAGTTGAATTCCTTATTTTGGTTTCATGTTCGAATTTTTCTGGTAAAATATCATACACTTCTCCTCACACTGAGACCTTGATCCTCATAGTCTGCAGTTATCTCAATTTGTCTTTTTACTTAATTTTATATGTTTTTAACTATGAGAGAATTTATTTTGTATTTTTGTAGAGAACTTGGAATTGGGATAGTTCCATATAGTCCTCTTGGACGTGGGTTTTTTGGCGGCAAGGTTGTTGGTGAAAATGAGCCTGCAAACAGTTTCCTGGTGTGGAATCTGACCTATTTCCAGCCTTTTGTGTACTCATTTTTTGTTCCACTAAACTTTCTAGTCAAAAACATTATTATGGACCTGGATGATTTTGATATATTCACCTTTGTCTTACATATGAATAAGCATGGCAAACTGATGACCAACCTTTTGTCTTATCAGAGATTAAATCCTAGGTTTCAAGGTGAGAACTTTGAAAAGAACAAGAACATATACACTAAAATGGAGATGTTGGCTGAAAAGCACAGATGCACCCCTGCACAGCTTGCACTAGCTTGGGTTCTTCATCAAGGGGATGATGTGGCACCTATCCCTGGTGAGTCACACGTTCTTCCTCTCAACCTAGCACGCAAAGAACATGCTTAACATCTGTTCTTGTCCTCACAATAACGTGATTCATGTCTCTTTTGATTGTCAGTATCCTTTTTCTATGTTTTTTTAAATGAATGTTGATTCTCCATTAAACAAACTGCAATAGTTTTTTCCGCCACACAGATAAATCTGCGGACATCAGGACTAAACTTTTATGCTAAAATAAGTAAACAACAAGAAACTTACCAAATTGCTAAGAAGTTGCTTTGTATTTATTTTTTTTCTTTTGGAAAATGTGCTTTTGAGATTTATGGTTGAGAAATACTTATATTGATCCTCATTTGATATACATGTAGGGACCACTAAGATTAAAAATCTTGATGATAATATCAGTTCCTTGAGATTGAATCTCACAAAGGAAGATTTAGAAGAGATATCTGATGCAGCACCACTGACTGAGGTGGCAGGAGCTAGAGCACCTGACCTTTTGATTAGCACCTCATGGCGGTTTGCAGATACACCAGCAAGGGTATGAAGAAAATGAATTGAGACATCTGGGCAAGCAATCTGATTCTGAAATCATCGTAATTTCGTCATCGACTAAATGAAAGAGTATGGAAACATGAAATAAAGATATCTATGGTTGAAGCAGATGTCCACATATTCTAGAACCACATGAACTTAATCCAGTTGAAGCAGAGATATAGTTTCTGTTTGTTTACATCATGAGATATTGGAAATGTAGGAATGGGCAATGCTGTTGGATGTGTGTTGTAGTATGATTATGATGTAACTGAAAGATTGCATAACATGCTATGGATGAGATGTGGAGACTTCCATTTCGTTTCCTCCATTTACTTTTCTTTCAATTTTGACAGTAGGAGGGTCTCTTTGGAACCACCTAGTTTTTCATGATATGAAACCAGAAGCATAATTAAAGGGATATGGGTATTTTTATTCTGTCACTCATTGCTTGGCAAGTTGTGGAGAATGTTGTCAGTTCTGATTTGGCATCATCTATGATTCTATGAAAACCAAAGGGTAAAAAATGTCTTGAGGGTCATAGCATTTAGAGAGGATAGAGGAAGGAGAGAAGTTGACAAAGGAAGATTCTTTTATAAGGCTATAAGAGCATCTATAATATTGCTGAGTTCAATTTGATAAAAGGGTGCATTCTCTTATTCAACAAATTGAGATTTTGACAGAATACAATGTGGAGTTGAGCATGCCATTGCGGCTAAGGCTTTCACTCTCACCATTAACTATTTCGATGCCACCCAATGCAAAGAGATTGCATCAAGAGGATTCATCCCCTTTTTCCAAATAAGATGACTCAGTGAGAAACTCTACTACACATTCTTTTGAAGTTAAAGGGCTTTAAGGAACGATTGGAATGGGCTCAATTAAGGGAAGAAATGCCTATTATTTGGCTACCTATATAGTTCACAGCTTAACCTATAGTATGTTTTTTAGTCATATTGGAAGTGGATAAAAAGTTTAACACAAGAGAAAGATGCAAAGATGATGTTAATTAATTAATTAGGATTCAAGAGGTTAGATTAAGTGATCCAACCCCAAGTTGAGTCAAAGTCACTTAAGCCCCTAAGAGACTTTATATAAACCCCTTGGTTTTAGGGTTAGAATCTAACAAGATAGACTTAACCATTCAAAATGTGATATTCTCGAAAGCCTCTCTCTCTCTCTCTCTCTCTCAAGTGTGTAGTCTCTCTACACAAGTGACATGGATCTAAGAAGAAACCATTTTATGGAAGATTCCAATGTTATTAAGATCCTCATATCAACTAGATTAGGATTTGGGGAAACACCTATATAGTGGATTAAGATCCTATTTAGACTAATATGACTTATGTTAGAAGCCAAATATTTGATTAACGCCAAGTTTTTATCTTGTGAAATTTGATTATTCTCAATACTTAAAGTGATAATTGAGTGATTTACAAAAGAGGTAATACCTTCCACTAGCATGAACAACCAATGACAAAAATATCGATTTTAAAGATACATTAATAGTTGAAGTTTATAGATATATCAGGATATATCAAGAATAAAAAATATCGATAGGACAAGAACTCAAAACAATAATATACGTATGAAAGTTGTTTTGTTAAAAAAATAATAATACATGTAGTAATTTTGTGATATTAAGCAATAGTATATAGAACTTCAAAATATACTTATAGATATTTATTTAATTTGGATGTATTCAAAGATACAAAAGAAATTGTTACATATGTATAAATTTCCAAAAATATTTATAATTTTCTTCTCAAAATTATATTTAATTAATATATAAAAGAAATAAAAAAAAGACTTGTTAAAAAACTATGATAATATTTTATGTATTTTAATATTTGAATATAATATAATTAAAATTATTTTTATTATTAAAATTTTATTTCGATATTTTTTATTTTGTAGGAATGTATTAAAAAGTATATTAACTTCTAGAATTTTCCTTTTTATTAAAATAAGATAAAACAACTTTACTATATGTTTTATGTTAGCAAATATTGTTGAAAATCAACAACATGATTAACTTTTCCATTCAAATATCTTTTTGATGGCTAGGAATATTTCAAATTTTCGATTAAATATTGACAAAATTTAAAAGGGGTTTCTTTCATTGTGAGATGGAGGTTGTGCCTTGTGGTATAGTTCTTAAGTTGTTATAGTCCCAACAATTTGGGGAATGCGTTAGTTTGGGATGCTCCTAAGAATGGTGCTCAAGGGAGATAAGGGAGGCCTAGAGGTTGAATCTTTGATAAATTAACCACCAGGAAGGTTGATGGTTCTTTTATGTTAGATCATACATTTCTCATCAAATCATGCATTTCATTGGGGGATATCCTTTTGACCAAGTTTTCAATAGATGAGTAGTATAAGGAGTGATCTTTGAAAGACCAATTCCCAGTTTTGTTCAACCTCGCAGTTCACAAAGATGTTTAGGTGTAGGAATGTTAGGAGATGGGAAACAAGTTGAAGATTGGAGATGGAGGTTGTGCTTTGTGGTACCATTAATGGAGCTTATACCAGCAACTTTGGGAATGAGTTAGTTTCGGAAGCTTCTTAGAATGGTGCTTCTTTAAGAGAAATGTTTCCACAAGGTCTTGGTTGTTGAAGTTCCTTTGCCTCCTTAAAGAAGAGATTTGTAGCCCCAAGGCAACTTTGAAGGGTGCTTCTTCCTGTCAGGGGTGGGTGGAGAAAAATTCTAACTAATCAACTAAGGAGAAGAGAAGTCTGACATTGATTATTGGGACTGTCTCTGCCAGAAGCAAATGGGGGACTATGCTTATCACATTTTGATTTATTGCTATCAAGCTATCCATTTATGAAGTTTGATGTTTCCCTTGTTTGGAGTTAGTTAGGTCTTTGTCTGCAGTAAAGGAGGTGCTACTTGGATTGCATGGCCGCATTGTGGGTAAGCGGAGAAAAACAATCTGAAAGATGGCCCTGCTATCTTTATTTTCTACCATTCAGAAATAGGAGAATCTTTGACAGTGTGGAGCTTCACATCTTTCTCATACTATAGGCTTGTTTGGCATTGTTTCCAAAAATAGTTCTTAAAAATCAGTTTTTGAGAGTAGCGCTTAAAAGAAGTTCTCAATTGTTTCCAAAAGACAAAATTTTGTTTTGAAACTCAATTATGAAAAACAATTTTCTCGGCCTATTTTTTGACAAGGCACTTTGTACTTATATACAATGCAAAAGCTCCCATCCGATTCTCTATTTTTTCAATTGTTTCTTAAAACCCTCTTTAAAAAACACTTGAAAATACTTCAAATTTGTTCTAAAAAATCACCCAATTTTTAGAACAAATTTTTAAAAAGTTGTTCTCAATCTAAAATTTACCAACCTTGTTTTTGAAATTTGAAAAACTATTTTCTGTTCTAAGAACAGTTTCCAAACCGACACTATATTTTCATAGTCCACTCTTAGAATGGAAATGGATGATTTGTTATTTTTTTTTTTGGTCAGGTTTTGCAAATAGTTTAGCCTTGTGAAAGTTGTAGATAATGGCTCTTTATTGGGCTTTGTATGCCTTCTGTACTTCCTTTGTACTAGGTTGTTGATAAGACTTTGAATGAGTCACGGCGTTCGCAATGTGCCATCAAAAGAAATCCAAAATATCATGCATGAAGACATGTACGCATTCAAATGGTTGTGGGATCATTTCATAATCAAGCTGTTATTCTCTTCTGACCAAGGAATTAGGAGGGATTAACAACCACGTGCTGGAACAAGTCATAAGTAATGGTAGAAGAGTAAAAGCTGTTGCATTGATTTTAGCGAAAACCTTTAGTTTCAGTGACATATGCTGAAAGTTTGTTAAACTGATTTGTATTTATTGCTCATGAACATCAATAAAGGATATGACATTTTTTAACCCAATTTTTTTGTGTGGTTTGTTCTCACCCAAAGAGAATACTTGTAATCAATTGCTGGAGTACACTATTGTGCCAGCGAAAGCTTTGATGCCAACAATGTTAGTTCAAGAACACAAAGATAAAACAATTACACATATAATACACGAGGTTTTAATGTGGTTCGGTCAACCATGACTACATCCACGGATGAGAGAGAATGATTCCATTATACAATAAAGAATATTACAAAGGACAAAACCAAATACAACTATTGGGTTCCCGAAACATCCCATGTTTCCCCACTCCTTGTATCCATACCCTACTACGAGCCCTCTCGCTCCACTGGGTACCTCTCGTTCTTTCTCACATCTCTATCCACCTCGTATAGTCTTTACAAGCCCATCTCCATCTCATAACTTTTTCCCCTCATGACTTAGAATATTTATAGAGATATTGCCAACAACCTTCCTTATTCTATAAGGAAGTCTAATATTACAATAATATATCAACCTAGAAATATTCTATATAATATTCTTTACAAAAAAGGAATCTATATTAATTAGGAATTTGGGACACTTCCTAACATACACGATTCTTTGACTGAGACCTATCAGTGGTATCAGAGCTTCATTACAATGGCATCCAACAAAGAGAGGATCGAGGCTTTGGAAGCTGAACTCGGTGGAGTTCAAGATGTAATGCAATGACTGGAGTTAGGCGTAACTAATAAGCTGCACCATTTAGAGGAAACCATCAACAAGCTGCCCGAGGCTTTGCATTCAATTAAAGAACCCTCCAAAAACAACAACAACAATTGGCAAGAAAAATCCTCTCGTTCATATTGTGAGGAGAACGACGGCGACAGACAGGTTTTCTCTTTTAAAATGGCAAAGTTAGAATTTTCGAGATACTCCAAAGATGATTTGACTAAATGGTTCAACCGAGTAGCTCAATTCTTTGAATTTCAAGGCACGATAGACAACCAAAAGGTATCTCTAGCATCATTCCACCTTAAAGGAGAAGCCAACCAATGGTGGCAATGGTTGCGCCGAGCTTACCGAGAAGAAGGTCGCTTGGTTATATGGGAATCATTTGAGGAAGAACTATGGGCTCGTTTTAGACCCACGGAGAGTGAAGATTCTGATGAAGCCCTATCCAAAGTTCGACAAGTTGGATCCCTTCGCGATTACCAAAAAGAGTTCAAGAGGCTAGGTAATCGGGTTCATGGTTGGTCATAGAAGGCGCTCGTAGGATCGTTCATGGGTGCTTTGTGGTTCAAAATTTCAAAAGCAATTCGCATGTTTAAGCTTAAAACCTTGAAGGAGGCAATAAGCTTGGCTCGTATGAAGGATGAACAATTTCAGAGGCAAAGAAGGATCTCACGCTCACCACTACCTACTCGCACCCTACCGACTCTACCAACACCAACAAAAGCTTCACCTATAAAGAGATTAACTTAGGATGAGATGTAATGAAGACGTGCACAAGGACTTTGTTTCAATTGTAATGACAAGTTTACTACAGGACATAGGTGCCAAGGACCTCAAATGCTATTGTTGGAGGGCCGCACTGAAACCAATGAAATTATGTGTGAAGAAGTTGTGGATGAAAATTCAATAGAGAACCAACATGTAGATCTGATCGAACCAGAGATTTCTTTACACGCGCTCACCGGCTGGTCCATCCCTCGCACCATGTGGATTAAGGCTCAGATTGGTCATCACAAAATAGAGGTGCTCATTGACAGTGGATCCACACATAACTTCCTCAGTACTAAAATGGTGGAGATACTTTAGCTATCGGTTATCCCGACGACACCATTTGTTGTTCGAGTGGTTAATAGTAGCGGTCTCAAGTGTCAAGGAAGGTTTGAACATGTATGGTTATCCTTCAAGGTATTCCCTTCGCATTGACTCTCTACTCTTTACCCCTCACAGGACTTGATCTCGTGCTAGGAGTACAATGGCTTGAACAACTTGGGCCGATGATGTGTAACTGGCAGAAGATGATCATGGAGTTCCAATGGGAAGACCAAGATCATAAGCTGCAAGGGTCAAATAGTCAAGCCATCTAGTTAGCATCATTAGAGGGGGTTTCAAAGGAAGTTCAATATTTGCTATTTATTTACAGTCTCTCGACAAGGTGGCTAGGCCCGAAATGCACTCTGATATGCAGAAGGCACAATAGCTTACGCAGATATTTTTAAAGAACCCACGTAGCTACCTCATGTCCGAGAAGTGGATCATTGTATTCTCCTCAAAGACGATATTAAACCCATCAATGTAAGGCCCTACGGGTATTCCCATTTTAAAAAATGTGAGATTGAGAAACAGGTTCAAGACATGCTTAAATTAGGGCTTATTAAACCTAGCACTAGTCCTTTCTCTTCACCTATTCCACTAGTTAAAAACAAATATGGAACTTGACGTTTTTGTACTGATTATAGGGCACTTAAAGCTGTGACTATTAAAGATAGGTTTCTCATTCCCACTATTGATGATATGCTTGATAAGCTCTATGAGGCTACCTACTTTACCAAATTAGATCTAAAGGCGGGGTACCATCAAGTGAGGGTGAATCCTTATGACACTCACAAAACAGCCTTTTGTACACATAATGGTTATTATGAATATCTAATTATGCCCTTTGGCCTTTGTAATGCTCCTTCTATTTTCCAGGCTATTATGAATTCCATTTTCCGCCCGCATCTTCGTAAATTCATATTAGTATTCTTTGATGACATTTTAATTTATAGCCCCAATTGGACCATGCATCTTGAACATGTTATGAAGGCTTTTGACATATTACAACAACACTAGTTTTTTATTAAAGCCAGCAAGTGTGTTTTTGGGTAACACAAATTGGAATATCTAGGCCACATCGTGACTAACCAAGGGGTCAAGGTGGATCAAGGAAAGATTGAGGTAATGATCAATTGGCCACGACCTAATGATATTTTAGCATTACGTGGGTTTTTGGGTTTTATAGGTTACTATCGGAAGTTTGTGCGAAACTATGGGCTCATAACACGTCTTTTCACTAACCTGCTAAAAAAAGGCAATTTAAGTGGAACGATGAAGCTGAAGATGCCTTTCTTAAGCTCAAGCACGCCATGACCACCACTCCCATTTTGGCCATGTCGAACTTCAATGAGCACTTTATAGTAGAGACCCTTCTGGGGAAGGAATTGATGTTGTACTCACTCAACAAAGGTGACTAATCGCCTTCATGAGCCGAGCCTTAGGAGTTGCCAAACTCTCTTGGTCCACCTACGCCAATGAAATGTTAGCTATCCTGCAGGCGGTGCGCACTTGGAGACCAAATTTACTTGGCAAGAAATTTTTCATTCAGATAAATCAATGCAGTTTCAAGTATTTCATGGAGCAATGCATTGGGACTTCGGAGCAGCAAAATTGGGTCGCAAAGTTGCTGAGTTACAACTATGAGATTATATATCGTCCGAGCAGTGAAAATTCAATGGCTGATGCGCTGTTGCGGGTCTCGGGAAGTCCTATTCTCAATGCTTTGTTTGTACCACATGTTAGGTTGTGGGACAACATTAAGTTGGCAGCTAAAGATCATCCATATATGGACTGCTTATGTCAATTAACTCACAACAATCTGAGACAACCTTACTCTTAGTGGGACGGGTTAGTCTTTTACAAGACTTAGGTAGTGGTGTCACCCCCAACACACCATTGATTCACCAGTTACTTAAAGAATTCCATGATACAAGAATGGGGGGTCACTTAGGTGTTTTACGCACGTTCAAGAGGCTAGCACAACAATTCTATTAGTCTTCCATGCATCGTACAATTAAAGAGTATGTTCAATCTTGTGAAGTTTGCCAAATGAACAAAACTGATAATCTATCTCCAACAAGACTCCTCCAACCATTCCTATCCCTTACCAGGTGTGGGATGATATTACTATGGGTTTCATTGAAGGATTGCCATCCTCCCATGATCAAACACCATTCTGGTGATCGTTGATCGTCTCAACAAATACGCACATTTTCTGCCCTTATCTCATCCATATACAGCAAAGATGGTGGCGAAAATTTTTTTTGAGGTCATTGTGAAATGATATGAAATGCCACGCTCTATTATCAGTGATAGGGACCTCATTTTCATCAGCAAGTTCTGGCAGGAATTTTTTAAAATGTCAGGTACACAACTCAAGATGAGTTCTACCTACCATCCTCAAACGGATGGCCAGTCCAAAGTTGTCAACCAATGTGTGGAACAATATCTGAGTTGCTTTGTCTATTAACATCCACGCCAATGGAGTACATTTCTTCCTTGGGATGAGTTGTGGTATAATACTACCTATCACTCTTCTACAGGCATGACCCCATTCCAGGCTCTTTATGGGTGACCTCCCCCTGTTATTCCATTGTATTCGATGGGGTCTTCACTAGTTGATGAAGTTGATCATAGCCTAACAGCTAGAGATGCATTGTTGAAACATCTCAAGGAAAACTTGGCGACAACAAGGAATCGAATGAAACAAATAGCATATCGTGACCAACAAGATGTTACATTTCAAGAAGGCGATCTTGTTTTCCTCAAACTGTAGCCTTATCGCCAACAATCAGCTTTTCGACGCACTCATCAGAAGCTTGCAAGCAAATACTATGGACCATATCCAATCGAGGAGAGAGTGGGAGTTGTTGCATATAAACTGAAGCTACCCGACAATGTGTGCCTGCACCCAATTTTTCATGTATCGCTGCTAAAGAAGAAGCTTAGAGATGGTTCCGTGATCAGTTCAGAACACTTTCAGATGAGGGTACACTTGTGTTTGAGCCCGAAGCCATACTAGACACTTGTTGGGTGAAACGCGGGGCTAAGTTTAGTGAAGAAAGTTTAGTCAAGTGGCGTATGCTGGCTACGGAAGATGCTACATGGGAGAGTACCGAAGAGCTTCTGCAGCGATTTCCAAATTGGGACCTTGAGGACAAGCGTCCACTTAGAGGGGGAAGCAATGATAAGACTTTGAATGGGTCATGATGTTCGCAACATGCCATCAAAAGAAATCCAAAATATCATGCATAAAAACACGTACGCATTCAAGTGGTTGTGGGATCATTTCATAGTCAAGCTGTTATTTTCTTCTGGCCAATGAATTAGGAGGGATCATTAACAACCATGTGCTGAAACGAGTCATAAGTAGTGGTAGAAGAATAAAAGATGTTGCATTGATTTTAGCGAAAACCTTTAGTTTTGGTGACATATGCTGAAAGTTTGTTGAAAGTTTGTTACACTAATTTGTATTTATTGCTCATGGACATCAATAGAGGACATGACATTTTTTTAACCAAATTTCTTTGTGTGGTTTGTTCTCACCCGAAGAGAATACTTGTAATCAATCGCTAGAGTACATGATTCTTTTACTGGGACCTATTAGTTGTGTTATCTTTTATTTACTGTCTATTTACATATACATTCTTTCTTCCTGATCCACAAAAAAAAAAAAAAATCAATATCTTCATTTGAAACACAGTGGTATCCTATCTTTTCTTGATTTGTGTATTGAGTGTAGTTTTCTGTCTTTTCTTGATTTGTCTTCTGCATGCAATTCTTTTTACAATGATTAGAGCCTAGATGTTATGAAATAGGAAAAACAAGCCTGAAAATGTGGTTATACAATTTGATGGAAAGCATTTTTGAAAGAAAGAAAATATGTCCTTCTTGAGCATTCTCTATACAATCTGTGGTTTTGTGTGTATAATACAATTCTTCGATCCTGTGATAATTTAGCATGCCTAAATTTTTTTATTGTCCATAAAACATGAAGTATAGCATGAATTTAGGTCAACTTGGAACTCTTTTTTATGATTCGCTATTTGGAGATAGAATTCACAAATCTAATAAAAAAAAATGTGGAATTCACAATTGTTTCATGTCGTAATTACCATTCTCCAGCATGCTTTCTTGGAGCAAGAACAGAAACAAGAAGTGACAAAATAAATAAATAAATTTCACTTCTAGGATCATAAAATAGGGATTGAAAATGATCATGCTTAGGCAAGTGATATCAACCAAGTATTAATCACTCTGGTACACAATCAATTAACTACTTCTATTTCTGTTATCAAAATGAAGAAAAGATCAATCTATGCAAACGCCTCCTTAATTTTTGTCTTTCTATGGTTTGTTATCAATTATTTTGATTTTTTATGTAAAAGTTGTTTGTGATTTTTATGGATATCGAATCTTGAAGGCATTAAAGGAGTTTCCAAGAGAAAAGATCGAGTTGGCCACCAAATTTGGTATTGCTGGTTTTGATCCTGCCCCTAGCATGACATTAGGCGTCTAGCCCGGTGCTCAGATATTAGGTATGGTTAACCACGCATGTTAGAAATCTTGAGGACTTGATTGGATTGATTTGTTCGTCTGAAATGTCAACCAGCTTGGCCTGTCCATTTCGTCTGGTATTGTGGAAGAAGGAAAACTTCTCATTCCAGGTGCCAAACGAAGCTTATCTTGGTCCAAATGGAGTGATCCCAACTGGGTTACTTTTGGTTCCAAACAAAGCTTATCTTAGTCTAGACGGAGTAATCCCATATAGGTTTCTTTTGGTGCTTAACGGAGCTTATCTTAATCCGAACGGAGTGATCCCAAACGGGTTATACATTTGCCCTGGTTGGCTAAAGGATCTTGAGTCTGGGAAGGACACATGGAGGGAAGCCTATTACACAAACCACTTCAGAATCATTAATTTTAACGTTAACATGTATCTATAGATGGACAAAACTTTGAAAAAGAAGATGGAAAAATGCATGAAGATTACAAAATTTGAGAAAGACAAAGGGGTGTCATTCAAACACCCTAAAGGGCATTTAAACACTCCAAGCATTCCAACATCCAAAAGGTTTTTTTGTTGTTTCCTACTTCAATGTTCACTATATTCTAAATTTCGATTTTTTTTTTTTGGAAAGTTTTAAAATTAAGTGTTCATCTCTAAAATTGATGTTTTATATATATATAAAATATAGAATGTTTTAAAATTAGGAAACTCTTCATAATTAAATACTAAGGTTTTTCATCCCTTCTAATAGATAAAGGCTATACTCCTATTCACATATCCTATCCTTGGCATTACTCCTCTAACTGATTTGATCAAACAATATATAAAAAGACAACCCGAAAATTGATAATAAAGAATTAATTTGTCTAGATACATAGTTTTATATATTAAGATTATTTTAAAAAAAATCCAATAGAATTTGGTTTTCATGAGTATAGCCTTTTATCCCTACTCTTATTTTAATAGGACATCCAAATAAGAGTTTGTTTACTTAAGTAGTATATATGCAGGAACAAAGGGTGCCACTTTAATGAATAATAGTTAATACACTTAGTTATTATTATTTATGTAGTATCTATATTCCTTTCACATACTAGTTGGTGTTCTTTTCCATACCACTATTAGTATAATTGTATTATCATGAGCCTTTTCATTTGATTCCAAAAGCACATCACTTACATACTATTAGAGTCAAAAGTGGAAACTCATATGAAAGAGTTAGTGTGCTTGAATGGAGAAGTTTGAATGAGAGAAAATGAATGGTAAATAATTTAATGTAGGTGCTCTTTTGTTGATAAATACAAGAGAACTCTCCAATTTAAAGAAAAATAGTTTGTTCACTCAAATCTAAGTAAAAGACCCCTGATCGATTAAACTTTGGTTGGATTGATTGGGTAGTCGTTGGCATATTCAATACTCTGCAAATGATCGTTGATGTTTTTAAAACTCAATGAGGCTTCAACTACACCTAATTAGCTAGACACCAACTACTAGAAGAGAGGAAAGATTTTTTAAGCAAATTTGACTGATCTTCGACCGGAAAAGCCCACCTAGTTCCCCATTCAGTTCAACTAGTTCATGGCACCCTTAATCGATTGAGCAAAAATCAACCTAAAAATCTTTCAATTTTAGTTTTAATCTTCCCAATAACTTGACCATTTCATTTAAAAACCTTTGTAAGACATTTTTGAAAGAATTAAACATAAGGTTTTAAGGTAAAATGCATATTCACCCATTTTTAAGAACTTAAAGTCACTTTTAAGCTAACGAGGTATGAATGAATTACATTTATAAGTAGATAAAAGAAATTTGATCCTAAGTGCACTTGTGAGATTCATTTTACATTGATTCTTAGACATCTTGAGGCTTCAAGGATCCAAATCTTTATTACATTAGAATATTTTATAAGCCTACTTAAGCTTTTTTTATTATTATTATTTTAAAAATAAAACCTGAAACTGTACTTGATTTAAACAAGTTACTATATATAACCTTATTTTTTTGTTATCAAAATATACATAGGAGAACCCAATAGTATGAGAGCGAAATAAATTTTTTTTCAAAATTCACATTTTGCAGCTTCCAACAACACTTATATGTTTCAAATTTGATAATTTAATCTTATAATTAACTTTAACCTAAAAAATGAGTTAAAAACACCTTGTATTTTTTAAACATTTAGCCTAAGGTACAACCAAATGGGACCTAAGTAAACAACCATGAGACTGCTTGTATTTCATTATTTAAGAGTGGAATTGAACAAATTGGAAGCACAATTATGAGACATGGGAGTGGGATGAGACAATATGGGAGTGAAATGGGACAATATGAGAGTGAAATTAAAAAAAAAAAAAAAATTGTTTACATTTCACTTTTTTTTTAGCTTCCAACAACACTAGTATGTTTCAAAATTGATAAATTAATCATATAATCAACTTTAAGCTTAAAATGACTTAAAAACACCTTTTTAAAATAATAATAATAATAATAATAATATAAGGTATAACCAAATGAGATTTGGATATAAAGTCATGAAACTACCTTATTTAATAGCAAAATTGAATAAATTGGGATCACAATTGGAAGACATGGGAGTGGAATGGGATAACATGGAAGCAAAAAGGCAAAATTGTTCAAATGTCTTTTTTAAGCTTTCAACATCACTTGCATGTTTCAAAATGGATAAATTAATCATGTAATTAACATTAAGCTAAAATGTGAGTTAAAAACACTTTGATTTTAAAACAATCAGCCATGATACAAAGATATGAGACAATGTACAACCCAATGTAGTGGAACTAGTAGTTTAATTATATATATATATATATGATAAGAAAGGTAAGAAAAAAATCCATAAAAAAATAAATAAATAAAATAAAAAGAAAAGGAAAAAGAATGGGAGGACACGAGAGAGGAAGGGATTTTGAAAAAAATACACTAATTTTTTAAAAATATATCTTTAAAGTATAGTAATTCAAAAATATTTTTAAATCTATGGTAATAGGAAGGAATCCAATTGAGAGTTGTTTTTTTTAAAAGACAACTTTCGTACTTAAATAGAAACTATCTCATTAAAAGATAACTTCTAATTGATGCCTTAAAATTTGAAAAATAAATTTTAACTACGATATATATTGAAGGGAAAATTCCGATTGATGCTTTAGAATGTGCTTGAATTTGGAAATAATTTTGGACAATGTTTTTAATATTAAAATTAGACCCAAAAAAATGGTTATTAACTCACCGTTCAATATTTGGACTCATGATTAACATGATCTAATCAGTGATATTATAAATATCTAATTTATATATTATATAAAATTAAAAATAATTATAAGAAATTGAAAACGTATAATTAAAAATTTAATAATATTTTATTTTTATATTTGATGTTGTCAAATTAAATTATGATAAAAATAAAAATAAATATACATCAATATTTTTAATTTTATTAAATAAAACATGTATAAAAATTGATAGTAATTTTAATTATTTTCATGATGATATCATTATAAAAATAAATATGAAAGTAAATGCTTATATTTATTTAAGGGTTTTAAATAATAAAAATTTGAAAAAAATAAATTTCAACCAATAATTTAGACTTTCACGACTGGACTTTTACAAAAAAAAATCTAATAATTAATTTCACATATAGTGACTTCTTATTTGGAAAAACAAAATAAGTCCGTCAAAAAATGGAATTATTTGTTGAGAATACCCACAGTAGCAGCTGATATTATGATATTTTAATAAATAGTTTTTCCGAAATTTGGTATTTGATCAAATTATGAGAAGATGGAGAAGGTGCGGATAATTTTAGCCTTTCTTAAATTATTTTTATTTGAAAGAAAAATATTAGATAGATGAAAGAGAGATTAGAGGGGGTGAAGTTTAACATTTCTCCTATTTTGAAAGGATTATGAGATACTGCTGTCTTGTCTTGTCTTGATTTTGTTGGCAAATGGCAATTGGATTGCTTACAATTTCATCCCAAAGCTGAGATCACTGCTTTCGTCGGATGGTTCTACTCGTCAAAGAAGAAAATTGGTACTTTATTAAATTCCGGTGTCGGTGGTGAGAAGATGGGAGAGGTGCAGGCAATTTTAACCTTTCTTAAATTATTTTTATTTGAAAGAAAAATATTAGACAGATGAAAGAGAGATTAGAGGGGGTGAAGTTTAACATTTCTCATATTTCGAAAGCTGAGATCACTGCTTTCGTCGGATGGTTGGACAATACTGAAGTGAAGGACTAATGAAAATAAGCAAATCCCCCCACATTCTCTATAAATTTTTTGCTCTGCTAACACCTCTCTACACTCAGAAAGCAAGTCTCTGCCTGAATTCCAAGGAAAGCAAATATGGGTGAGATTCAAATTCCGAGGGTGAAACTGGGAAATCAAGGACTAGAGGTAAAACCCATTTCATTTCCATCAAAAACATCTAAATTTTGTTCCTTAGTTTATTATTCTTTATGATAATAACATTCCAAGTACTTGAAATTTGTTCATATTCAAGTGTATAAAACTAGGAAATTCACTATTTTGAGGTGCAATCCATATGAATTCCTTGATTATCCATCTTATTTGAATCAGGTAGTGGTAACTAAAAGTAGCCAGGTGTGAGGAGATGTAACTACTCGCTCCCAACCGTGTAGATATTGTTCCCATTGGACCCAAAGGCCCTCACGACTTTAAAACGCGTCTACAAAATTAAGAGAAGTTCATACTTATATAGTGCTAGGAACTTTCCCCCTATCCACCGTGGGATGTCACAAACACCCCCATCCAGATACAATGTTCTCGTTGTGTCCCATGGCATTGTGGAACGGGGCCAAACAAACCCCCACACCGAGGTCGGAGATCGGCTCTGATATCATTTGTAACGACCCGCTCCCAACCGTGTAAATATTATCCGCTTTGGACTCAAATGGGCTCTCACTACTTTAAAACGCATGTACAGGGTTAAGAGAAGTTCATACTTAAATAGCGCCAGAAACTTTCCTCCTTATCCGATGTGGGATGTCACAAGAGATGCATTAACCAAAAGGGTTTTTGTACTCAGATTAGAAAGAAACCAGTGAAAGTGGGCTTTGTCTTGTATGTGAATGAGAAAATAGAAATGAGTTTAAGTTGGGCACTATCATGTATGTGTGTAAGAAAACGGAAATGGGCTGATTTGTACATTGCATGTATTCATGCGGCTGTGATATTAAGCCTTTTTTTGTCTTCTCTATGTTTGGCTGTATGCAGTATCATGTGTCTGTATATGTACCTATGCATGTATGAATGATTTTGCCCTAATGTCGGTTTAGGCGATCAGCACCAATACCAATACCTCAAAGTAGGTTACCACAATGAATTGCAATATCAATACCAATACTAATACATAATCATATTTTTATTTTACCAATATGAATTCAATACTTGAGATCCAATCTTTATGGCCATACTTTTTGAGAATCTAAGACTGTAAGCACCATTTTATTTTCCTTCTTGTATTGATTCTTGTGATCCTAAATTTGAAGAAATTTTGAACAAACCAGAATCGTCTAGATTCAAAAAACTGTACTCTGATAGAATTCAAAGGGATCTTCTCTTGTTCTTGTGATTTGCAACTTGTAATCCAACATGGATTTTAACCCAGTATTAGAGGCTGATAGTACTAACAGTTAACTTCAATATTATGTATTATTTTCTCAGAAACATGGTTTTGGACCATGGTATTTCATCATGCTTGTGTGCTACCAATATGAGTCCTATGCTTGGGATCTAACCTTCATGGCCATATTTGAGAAGCTCAGTACTCATTGATGTTCTTACCTGCATTGATGCATGGTTATGGTCCTACATTTAAAGAAATTTTGGGCAAGCTACAATCTTTTAGATTCCGAAAACTGTAGACTGAGAGAACTCACAAAGATCTTCTCCTGTTCTTGTTGTGAGATAAAGTTGGTTGAAGCTTGTAATCAAGCTACAATTTCAACCGAGGTATTGTGGGATGGTAATATAGGAAGTTAAATACTATTAAGGGCAGTACTCTTATGTCAGGCTATGCATGGACACAAGTACAATGCTTTCTGGGGTTTTGAAGAAAACACAGACAGTAACAACTAATATGAAGAAGGAAACTGTTATACCAACCTCTAGCAATGTGTGCCAGGTTATACCTTGCCCATTAGCATAATCCATGACTTAATATCAATGCTTTATACAGTTAAGGAACCAGTTAATTTTCCTTTAGTAATTTTTAAATAATGATAAGATCGTTTCTGTTGCTGAAACTTGTGATTTTGATCATAAATAAGTAGGTTGTACCAATTTAGATTGAATCACAATCCTTGTTACTTAAATGGATGTATATTTTTGGTCTCCATCAAGAATGTCCGCTAAAGCTGAAGTAGAGAAGACAAATTAATGCTGGGAAGCATTATAAATCTTAAGAAAGCTGAAAAACTTCATATGGTCATTGACATTGCAATTAACCCCCTGTAGATATTCATTGAGAGATCATGGAAGAATATATGTTTATATTAATCTTACCCAATAAATGGAGTGGTTTTTATTTCTTATTCATTTAAATGTAAGATCTATTGTCTTATAGGTCTCGAAGCTGGGATTTGGTTGTATGGGACTGTCTGGAATCTACAACAATCCTGTCCCTGACGATGTTGGCATTGCAATTATCAAGCATGCATTCAGTAAAGGAATCACGTTCTTTGATACAGCAGATGCTTATGGACCCTTTACTAATGAAGTCTTGATTGGGAAGGTAACTGCAAATTCACATGGTTCCATCAAAATGCCACTAATATCTTTGGGCTAACTATGAAAACCTGAACAATTTATTTATGTATTTATTTATTTATATATATGTCCTAATCTGGAACGAATTTCTGATTCCGTTAAGTTGTGCTGAATATTGGTTTTCAGGTCTTTGCTGCATTAGTAAGTAAATTTTTAGAAATTATATAGTTGGGTCTAATTTATGATTATTTTATTGGGTTATAGAATGGATACTGTTTAAATTGGCTAATCTACCTCGGGATAAAGCCTGGATTGAATATAAACTGTTTTTTATATCTTTGGAAGCTCTGTTTAGGGGAAAGAAAGTCAAATATGATATTGATCGTAATATTTAGGCTCCATTTGTTTCAACCAAAGACACGTCAGGGAGAGGAGGACGATGTTATTTATGCCATGGTGTGTCATTATGGTTGATGTCAGTTAGGTATGTTATTTAACCATTTGTCTAATATAACATGAATCAGCAAAGCTAACTCCAAAATTTAGAGAAGGATACCACTTTATATATGGCCAACTGTGAGCAATGCTTATCCAGAGATAGATTTTGTTGGTCTTTACAGCAGTTCTGGGCTCAGGATTAATTTGGAGAAAAGTGAGACTGCTCTAATGGGAAGATGGAGAATGTGGAGCAGTTGGCACTTAGGCTGGGTTGTAGAGTAGGGTCCTATCTACTAATTATCTAGGCCTGCCTTTGGGAGGGTTTTTCAAGTCCTTACCTGTATGGGACCCTGTGGAGGGTAGGTTTAAGAAGAGGCTTTCCCAAGCTTTCATGAGTGTTGATATTTCCCTAAGTTAGGTAGAGTTACTCTTTTGGAAAATACTCTATCTAGTCTCTTGATCTAGTTAATGCTGTTCTTTTTTATCCAAATGAAGGTGCAAATAGACTTGAAAAGATTTGGGAGAGATTTCCTTTGGGGGGAGTTGCTTCAAATGAAAGGACAACTCACATTTGTTAGATATATAGAGGTGGTTTGGGTATCAGGACGCCCTTGGTGGTCAATAAAGCTTTTGTTGGGAAAGTGGATGTGGCTATTTTATGTGAAGAGGGAGAGGAGGAGATGGAGAGAGAGATATCCTATATTGATTATAGATAGAAGTTCTTAGTGCTTTATATGTCATGGGTATCTCTTAATTATATGGATTTGTTTTTAAACCCTGTGGGCCTTGACTCTAAGCGGATAACATCTACATAGGAGGGAGTGGGTTAATATAGTATTAGGAGAAATTTTTGAAAGATTAATTCCTAGTTTTGTTCAATGTGACAGTTCAAAAAAAAAATGTTGAAGTGGCAGAATGTTGGGAGATAGGAAACAGGTTGAGGGTGGGTTAGGATCCTAGATTCAAAAGGGGTTTCTTTGATTGTGAGATGGAGGTTGTGCCTCGTGGTACAGTTCTTAAGTTGTTATAGTCCTAGCAATTCGGGGAATGCATTAGTTTGGGATGCTCCTAGGAATGGTGCTCAAGGGAGATAAGGGAGGCATAGAGGTTGGATCTTTGACAAACCACCAGGAAGGTTGATGGTTCTTTTATGTTAGATCATACATTTCTCATCAAATCATGCATTTCATTGGGGGTTATCCTTTTGACGAAGTTTTCAATAGACGAGTAGTATAAGGAGTGATCTTTGAAAGACCAATTCCCAGTTTTGTTCGACCTTGCAGTTCACAAAGATGTTTTAGGTGAAGGAATGTTAGGAGATGGGAAACAAGTTGAAGATTGGAGATGAAGGTTGTGCTTTGTGGTACCATTAATGGAGCTTATACCAGCAACTTTGGGAATGAGTTAGTTTGGGAAGCTTCTTAGAATGGTGCTTTTTTAAGAGAAATGTTTCCACAAGGTCTTGGTTGTTGAAGTTCCTTTGCCTCCTTAAAGAAGAGATTTGCAGCCCCAAGGCAACTTTGAAGGGTGCTTCTTCCTGTCAGGGGTGGGTGGAGAAAAATTCTAACTAATCAGCTAAGGAGAAGAGAAGTCTGACATTGATTATTGGGACTGTCTCTGCAAGAAGCAAATGGGGGACTATGCTTATCACATTTTGATTTGTTGCTATCAAGCTGTTCATTTATGAAGTTTGATGTTTCCCTTGTTTGGAGTTAGTTGGGTTTTTGTGTCTGCAGTAAATGAGGTGTTACTTGGATTGCATGACCGCATTGTGGGTAAGCGGAGAAAAGCAATCTGAAAGATGGCCCTGCTATGTTTATTTTCTACCATTCAGAAATATAGAAACAGGAGAACCTTTGGCAGTGTGGAGCTTCACATGTTTCTCTAACTACAGGCTTGTTTGGCATTGTTTCCAAAAATAGTTCTTAAAAATCAGCTTTTGAGAGTAGCCCTTAAAAGAAGTTTTCAATTGTTTCCAAGAGACAAAATTTTGTTTTGAAACTCAACTATGAAAAACAATTTTCTCGGCCTATTTTTTGACAAGGCACTTTGTACTTATATACAATGCAAAGCTCCCATCCGATTCTCTATTTTTTCAATTGTTTCTTAAAACACTCTTTAAAAAACACCTGAAAATACCTCAAATTTGTTCTAAAAAATCACCTGGTTTTTAGAACAAACTTTTAAAAAGTTGTTTTCAATCTAAAATTTACCAACCTTGTTTTTTGAAATTTTAAAAACTATTTTCTGTTCTAAGAACAGTTTCCAAACAGGCACTATATTTTCAGAGTCCACTCTCAGAATGGAAATGGATGATTTTTTTTTTTTTTGGTCAGGTTTTGCAAATAGTTTGGCCTTGTGAAAGTTGTAGATAGTGGCTCTTTATTGGGCTTTGTTTGCCTTCTGTACTTCCTTTGTACTAGGTTGTGCTATCTTTTATTTACTGTCTATTTACATATACATTCTTTCTTCCTGATCCACAAAAAAAAAATCAGTATCTTCATTTGAAACACAGTGGTATCCTATCTTTTCTTGATTTGTCTATTGAGTGTAGTTTTCTGTCTTTTCTTGATTGTCTCCTGAATGCAGTTCTCTCTACAATGATTAGAGCCTAGTTGTTATGAAACAGGAAAAAGAAGCCCGGAAATGTGGTTATACAATCTGATGGAAAGCATTTTTGAAAGAAAGAAAATATGTCCTTCTTGAGCATTCTCTATGCAATCTGTGGTTTTGTGTGTATGATACAATTCTTCGATCCTGTGATAATTTAGCATGCCTAAATTTGTTTATTGTCCATAAAACATGAAGTATAGCATGAGTTTAGGTTAACTTGGAACTCTTTTTCATGATTCGCTATTTGGAGATAGAATTCACAGATCTAATAAAAAAAATGTGGAATTCACAGTTGTTTCATATCGTAATTACCATTCTCCAGCATGCTTTCTTGGAGCAAGAACAGAAACAGGATGCAACAAAATAAATAAATAAATTTCACTTCTAGGATCATAAAATAGGGATTGGAAATGACCATGCTTAGGCAAGTGATATCAACTAAGTATTAATCACTCTGGTACACAGTCAGTTAACTACTGCTATTTCTGTCATCAAAATGCAGAAAAGATCAATCTATGCAAACACCTCCTTAATTTTTGTCTTTCTATGGTTTGTTATCAATTATTTTGATTTTTTCTGTAAAAGTTGTTTGTGATTTTTATGGATATTGGATCTTGAAGGTGTTAAAGGAGTTGCCTAGAGAAAAGATCCAGTTGGCCACCAAATTTGGTATTGCTGGTTTTGACCTTGCCACTGGCGTGACAGTGAATGGTACACGTAAGTATGTCCGCTCCTGTTGTGAAGCTAGCCTGAAACGTCTTGATGTGGAATACATTGATCTCTATTATCAACACCGGGTTGACAAGTCAGTACCAATAGAGGAAACTGTGAGTGTTGTATTATATTTTCGTTATTTTTATTTTTTCCAAACCATTTTTGTAATGGTGTGATCTTTTCCTCTACTTGGAAGTTTAAATCATTTCACTAGCACGTTCCTTAAAAATATATATTTGTAATAATGTAGATGGAGGAGCTTAAGAAGTTGGTTGCAGAAGGAAAAATTAAGTACATTGGGTTATCTGAACCTAGCCCAGACACAATAAGGAGGGCTCATGCAGTTCATCCCATTACTGCCTTACAAATGGAGTGGTCCCTCTGGACCCGCGATATTGAGGAAGAAATAGTCCCTCTTTGCAGGTTTCATATTCCATCCTAAGTTCTAAATCTACCTCTTCACTTAGTCCATCCTTGCCTTTTATCTGTTTACATGTTAGTGTTCATGTTACTTCCAAATTCCATTTATAAAGATAAGGTTTCTGAAAGTCAAATTCCTTATTTTGGTTTCATGTTCGAATTTTTCTGGTAAAATTTCATACACTTCTCCTCACACTGAGACCTTAATCCTTATAGTCTGCAGTTATCTCAATTTGTCTTTTTACTTAATTTTATATGTTTTTAACTATGAGAGAATTTTATTTTGTATGTTTTGTAGAGAACTTGGAATTGGGATAGTTCCATACAGTCCTCTTGGACGTGGGTTTTTTGGCGGCAAGGTTGTTGGTGAAAATGCGCCTGCAAACAATTTCCTGGTGTGGAATCTCACCTATTTCCAGCCTTTTGTGTACTCATTTTTTGTTCCACTAAACTTTCTAGTCATAAACATTATTATGGACGTGGATGATTTTGATATATTCACCTTTGTCTTACATATGAACAAGCATGATGAACTGATGACCAACCTTTTGTCTTATCAGAGATTAAATCCTAGGTTTCAAGGTGAGAACTTTGAAAAGAACAAGAATATATACACTAAAATGGAGATGTTGGCTGAAAAGCACAGATGCACCCCTGCACAGCTTGCACTAGCTTGGGTTCTTCATCAAGGGGATGATGTGGCACCTATCCCTGGTGAGTCACACGTTCTTCCTCTCAACCTAGCACGCAAAGAACATGCTTAACATCTGTTCTTGTCCTCACAATAACGTGATTCATGTCTCTTTTGATTGTCAGTATCCTTTTTCTATGTTTTTTTAAATGAATGTTGATTCTCCATTAAACAAAATGCAATAGTTTTTTCCGCCACACAGATAAATCTGCGGACATCAGGACTAAACTTTTATGCTAAAATAAGTAAACAACAAGAAACTTACCAAATTGCTAATATCACAAGAAGTTGCTTTGTATTTTTTTTTACTTTTGGAAAATGTGCTTTTGAGATTTATGGTTGAGATATACTCATATTGATCCTCATTTGATATACATGTAGGGACCACTAAGATTAAAAATCTTGATGATAATATCAGTTCCTTGAGATTGAATCTCACAAAGGAAGTTTCAAAAGAGATATCTGATGCAGTACCACTGACTGAGGTGGCAGGTGCTAGAGCACCTGACCATTTTATTAGCACCTCATGGCAGTTTGCAGATACACCAGCAAGGGTATGAAGAAAATGAATTGAGACATCTGGGCAAGCAATCTGATTCTGAAATCATCGTGATTTCGTCATCGACCAAATGAAAGAGTATGGAAACATGAAATAAAGATATCTATGGTTGAAGCAGATGTCCACATATTCTAGAACCACATGAACTTAATCCAGTTGAAGCAGAGATATAGTTTCTGTTTGTTTACATCATGAGATATTGGAAATGTAGGAATGGGCAATGCTGTTGGATGTGTGTTGTAGTACGATTATGATGTAACTGAAAGATTGCATAACATGCTATGGATGAGATGTGTAGACTTCCATTTCGTTTCCTCCATTTACTTTTCTTTCAATTTTGACAGTAGGAGGGTCTCTTTGGAACCACCTAGTTTTTCATGATATGAAACCAGAAGCATAATTAAAGGGATATGGGTATTTTTATTCTGTCACTCATTGCTTGGCAAGTTGTGGAGAATGTTGCCAGTTCTGATTTGGCATCATCTATGGTTCTATGAAAACCAAAGGGTAAAAAATGTCTTGAGGGTCATAGCATTTAGAGAGGATAGAGGAAGGAGAGAAGTTGACAAAGGAAGATTCTTTTATAAGGCTATAAGAACATCTATAATATTGCTGAGTTCAATTTGATAAAAGGGTGCATTCTCTTATTCAACAAATTGAGGTTTTGACAGAATACAATGAAGAGTTGAGCATGCCATTGCAGCTAAGGCTTTCACCCTGACCATTAACTATTTCGATGCCACCTAATGCAAAGAGGTTGCATCAAGAGGATTCATCCCCTTTTTCCAAATAAGATGACTCAGTGAGAAACTTTACTACACATTCTTTTGAAGTTAAATGGCTTTAAGGAACGACTGGAATGGGCTCAATTAAGGGAAGAAATGCCTATTATTTGGCTACCTATATAGTTCACAGCTTAACCTATAGTATGCTTTCTAGTCATATTGGAAGTGGATAAAAAGTTTAACACGAGAAAGATGCAAAGATGATGTTAATTAATTAATTAGGATCCAAGAGGTTTGATTAAGTGACCAAACCTCAAGTTGAGTCAAAGTCACTTAAGCCCCTAAGAGGCTTTATATAAACCCCTTGGTTTTAGGGTTAGAATCTAACAAGATAGACTTGACCATTCAAAATGTGATATTCTAGAAAGCCTCTCTCTCTCTCTCTCTCTCTCTCTCTCCCCCCTCTCAAGTGTGTAGTCTCTCTACACAAGTGACATGGATCTAAGAAGAAACCATTTTATGGAAGATTCCAATGTTATTAAGATCCTCATATCAACTAGATTAGGATTTGGGGAAACACCTATATAGTGGATTAAGCTCCTATTTAGACTAATATGACTTATGTTGGAAGCCAAATATTTTATTAGCGCCGAGTTTTTATCTTGTGAAATTTGATTATTCTCAATACTTGATAAAGTGATAATTGGTTGATTTACAAAAGAGATAATACCTTCCATTAGCATGAACAACCAATGACAAAAATGTCGATTTTAAAGATACATTAATAGTTGAATTTTATAGATATATCAGGATATATCAAGAATAAAAAATATCGATAGGACAAGAACTCAAAACAATAATATACGTATGAAAGTTGTTTTGTTGAAAAAAATGATAATACATGTATAATTTTGTGATATTAAGGAATAGTATATAGAACTTCAAAATATATTTATAGATATTTATTTAATTTGGATGTATTGAAAGATACAAAAGAAATTGTTTCATATGTATAAATTTCCAAAAATATTTATAATTTTCTTCTCAAAATTATATTTAATTAATATATAAAAGAAATAAGAAAAGACTTGTTAAAAAACTATGATAATATTTTATGTATTTTAATATTTGAATATAATATAATTAAAATTATTTTTATTATTAAAATTTAATTTCGATATTTTTTATTTTGTAGGAATGTATTAAAAAGTATATTAACTTCTAGAATTTTCCTTTTTATTAAAATAAGAGAAAACAACTTTAGTATATGTTTTATGCTAGCAAATATTGTTGAAAATCAACAACATGATTAACTTTTCCATTCAAATATCTTTTTGATGGCTAGGAATATTTCAAATTTTCGATTAAATATTGACAAAATTTAAAAGGGGTTTCTTTCATTGTGAGATGGAGGTTGTGCCTTGTGGTACAGTTCTTAAGTTATTATAGTCCCAGCAATTCGGGGAATGCGTTAGTTTGGGATGCTCCTAGGAATGTCGCTCAAGGGAGATAAGGGAGGCCTAGAGGTTGGATCTTTGACAAATTAACCACCAGGAAGGTTGATGGTTCTTTTATGTTAGATCATACATTTCTCATCAAATCATGCATTTCATTGGGGGATATCCTTTTGACCAAGTTTTCAATTGACGAGTGGTATAAGGAGTGATCTTTGAAAGACCAATTCCCAGTTTTGTTTAACCTTGCAGTTCACAAAGATGTTTAGGTGTAGGAATGTTAGGAGATAGGAAACAAGTTGAAGATTGGAGATGGAGGTTGTGCTTTGTGGTATCATTAATGGAGCTTATACCAGCAACTTTGGGAATGAGTTAGTTTGGGAAGCTTCTTAGAATGGTGCTTCTTTAAGAGAAATCTTTCCACAAGGTCTTGGTTGTTGAAGTTCCTTTGCCTCCTTAAAGAAGAGATTTGCAGCCCCAAGGCAACTTTGAAGGGTGCTTCTTCTTATCAGGGGTGGGTGGAGAAAAATTCTAACCAATCAGCTGAGGAGAAGAGAAGTCTGACATTGATTATTGGGACTGTCTCTGCAAGAAGCAAATGGGGGACTATGTTTATCACATTTTGATTTATTGCTATCAAGCTGTCCATTTATGAAGTTTGATGTTTCCCATGTTTGGAGTTAGTTAGGTCTTTGTGTCTGCAGTAAAGAAGGTGTTACTTGGATTGCATGACCGCATTGTGGGTAAGCGGAGAAAAACAATCTGAAATATGGCCCTGCTATGTTTATTTTCTACCATTCAGAAATATAAAAATAGAAGAATCTTTGACAATGTGGAGCTTCACATGTTTCTCAAACTATAGGCTTGTTTGGAATTGTTTCCAAAAATAGTTCTTAAAAATCAGTTTTTGACAGTAGTCCTTAAAAGCAGTTCTCAATTGTTTTCAAAAGACAAAATTTTGTTTTGAAACTCAACTATGAAAAAAAAAAAATTCAACCTAATTTTTTTACTACAAGGCACTTTGTACTTATATACAATGCAAAAACTCTCATCCGATTCTCTATTTTTTCAATTGTTTCTTTAAACACTCTTTAAAAAACAGTTGAAAATACCTCAAATTTGTTCAAAAAAATCACCCAATTTTTAAAACAAATTTTTAAAAACTTGTTTTCAAGCTAAAATTTACCAACCTTGTTTTTGAAATTTTAAAAACTATTTTTTGTTCTAAGAACAGTTTCCAAACCAGCACTATATTTTCATAGTCCATTCATAATGGAAATGGATGATTTGTTTTTTTTTTTTTTTGTCAAGTTTTGCAAATAGTTTGGCCTTGTGAAAGTTGTAGATAGTAACTCTTTATTGGGCTTTGTGTGCCTTCTGTACTTCCTTTATACTAGGTTATTGATAAGACTTTGAATGGGTCACGACGTTCGCAACGTGCCATTAAAAGAAATCCAAAATATCATGCATGAAGACACATATGCATTCAAGTGGTTGTGGGATCATTTCATAGTCAAGCTGTTATTCTCTTCTGGCCAAGGAATTAGGAGGGATTAAAAACCACGTGCTAGAATGAGTCATAAGTAGTGGTAGAAGAATAAAAGCTGTTGCATTGATTTTAGCGAAAACCTTTAGTTTGTTAGACTGATTTGTATTTATTGCTCATGGACATCAATAAAGGATATGACATTTTTTAACCCATTTTTTTTGTGTGGTTTGTTCTCACCCAAAGAGAATACTTGTAATTAATTGTTAGAGTACACGATTCTTTGACTGGGACCTATCAGTAGTATTAGAGTTTCGTTACAATGACGTCCAACAAAAAGAGGATCGAGGCTTTGGAGACTGGACTCGATGGAGTTCAAGATGTAATGCAACGACTAGAGTTAGGCGTAACTGATAAGCTGCACCATTTGGAGGAAACCATCAACAAGCTGTCTGAGGCTTTGCGTTCAACTAAAGAACCCTCCAAAAACAACAACAACAATTGGCAAGAAGAATCCTCTCATTCGTACCGTGAGGAGAACGACGATGACATATAGGTTTTCTCTTCCAAAATGGCAAAGTTAGAATTTTCGAGATACTCTAGAGATGATCCGACTGAATGGCTCAACCAAGTAGCTCAATTCTTTGAATTTCAAGGCACGACAGACAACCAAAAGGTATCTCTAGCATCATTCCACCTTGAAAGAGAAGCCAACCAATGGTGGCAATGGTTGCGTTGAGCTTACCGAGAAGAAGATCGCTTGGTTAAATGGGAATCATTTAAGGAAGAACTGTGGGCTCATTTTAGACCCAAGGAGAGTGAAGATTTTGATGAAGCCCTATCTAAAGTTTGACAAGTCGAATCCCTTTGCGATTACCAAAAAGAGTTCGAGAGGCAAGGTAATCAGGTTCATAGTTGGTCTTAGAAGGCGCTTGTAGGATCGTTCATGGGTGGTTTGCGGTCCGAAATTTCAGAAACAATTCGCATGTTTAAGCTTAAAACCTTGAAGAAGGCGATAATCTTGGCTCATATGAAGGATGAACAACTCCAGAGGCAAGAAGGATCTCACGCTCACCACTACCTACTCACAACCTACCGGCTCTACCAACACCAACAAAAGCTTCACCTATAAAGAGATTAACTTGGGATGAGATGCAATGAAGATGTGCATAGGGACTTTGTTTCAATTGTAATGACAAGTTTACTGTAGGACATAGGTGCCAAGGACCTCAAATGCTATTGCTGGAGGGCCGTACCGAAACCAATAAAAGTATCTGTGAAGAAGTTGTGGATGAAAATTCAATAAAGAACCAACATGCAGATCTGATCGAACCAGAGATTTCTTTACATGCACTCACTGGCTAGGCCATCCCTCGCACCATGTGGATTAAGGCTCAGATTGGCCATCACGAATTAAAGGTGCTCATTGACAGTGGATCCACACATAACTTCCTCAATGCTAAAATGGCGGAGATACTTCAGCTATCAGTTATTCCGACGGCACCATTTGTTGTTCGAGTGGCTAATGGTGGCAATCTCAAGTGTCAGAGAAGATTTGAACATGTACGGGTTATCCTTCAAGGTATTCCCTTTCGCATTGACTCTCTACTCTCTGCCCCTCATAGGACTTGATCTTGTGCTAGGAGTACAATAGCTTGAACAACTTGGGCCGGTGATGTGTAACTGGCAAAAAATGACCATGGAGTTCCAATGGGAAGACCAAGATCATAAGCTACAAGGGTCAAATAATCAAGCCATCTAATCAGCATCATTAGAGGGGGTTTCAAAGGAAGTCCAACAAGAAAGTTTAATATTTGCTATTTATTTACAGTCTCTCGACAAGGTGGCTAGGCCCAAAATGCACTCTCATATGGAGAAGGCACTAGAAGCTTACGCAGATATTTTTAAAGAACCCACCTAGCTACCTCCTGTCCAAGATGTGGATCATTGTTTTCCCCGCAAAGACGGTATTAAACCCATCAATGTAAGGCCCTACAAGTATGCCTATTTTCAAAAAGGTGAGATTGAGAAACAAGTTCAAGACATGCTTAAATTGGGGCTTATTAAACCTAGCACTAGTCCTTTCTCTTTACCTATTCCACTAGTTAAAAAGAAAGATGGAACTTAGAGTTTTTGTACTAATTATAGGGCACTTAATGTTGTGACTATTAAAGATAGGTTTCCTATTCCCACTATTGATGATATGCTTGATGAGATCTATGGGCCTACCTACTTTACCAAATTAGATCTAAGGGCAAGGTACCATCAAGTGAGGGTGAATCCTTATGACACTCACAAAACAGCCTTTCGTACACATAATGGTCATTATGAATATTTGGTTATGCCATTTGGCCTTTGTAATGCTCCTTCTACTTTTTAGGCTATTATGAATTCCATTTTCTGCTCGCATCTTCGTAAATTCATATTAGTATTCTTTGATGACATATTAATTTATAACCCCAATTGGACCAGGCATCTTGAACATGTTATGAAGGCTTTTGACATATTACAATAGCACCAGTTTTTTATTAAAGCCAGCAAATGTGTTTTTGGGCAACATGAATTGGAATATCTAGGCCACATTGTGACTAACCAAGGGGTCAAGGTGGATCAAGGAAAGATTGAGGTAATGATCAATTGGCCACGACCTAATGATATTTTCGCATTACGTGGGTTTTTAGGTCTTACAGGTTACTATCGAAAGTTTGTGTGAAACTATGGGCTCATAGCACGTCCTTTCACTAACCTACTAAAAAAAAGGCAATTCAAGTGGAACGGTGAAGCCAAAGATGCCTTCCTCAAGCTCAAGCACGCTATGACCACCACTCCCATTTTGGCCATGCCGAACTTCAATGAGCGCTTTACAGTAGAGATCCCTTTGGAGAAGGAATTGGTGTTATACTCACCCAACAAGGTCGACCAATTGCCTTAATGAGCCGAGGCTTAGGAGTTGCCAAACTCTCTTGGTCCACCTACGCCAATGAAATGTTAACTATCCTACAGGCGGTGCGTACTTGGAGACCATATTTACTTGGCAGGAAATTTTTCATTCAGACAAATCAACGCAGTCTCAAGTATTTCATGAAGCAACGCATTGGGACTCCGAAGCAACAAAATTGCGTCGCAAAGCTGTTGAGTTACGACTATGAGATTATATACTGTCCGAGCTGTGAAAATTCAGTGGCTGATGCGCTGTTGCGGGTCTCGAGAAGTCCTATTCTCAATGCTTAATTTGTACCACATGTTGGGTTGTGGGACAACATTAAGTCAGCAACTAAAGATCATCCCATATGTGGACCACATATGTCAATTAACTCACAACAATCCGGGACAACCTTACTCTTGGTGGGACAAGTTAGTCTTTTACAAGACTCAAGTAGTGGTGCCACCCCCAAGACACCATTGATTCACCAGTTACTTAAAGAATTCCATGATACAAGAATGGGGGCTCACTCAAGTGTTTTACGCACGTTCAAGAGGCTAGCATAACAATTCTATTGGCCTTCCATGCATTGTACAGTCAAAGGGTATGTTCAATCTTGTGAAGTTTGCCAAATGAACAAAACTGATAATCTATCTCCAACAGGACTCCACCAACCACTTCGTATCCATTGCCAAGTGTGGGATGATATTATTCTGGATTTCATTGAAGGGTTGCCATCCTCTCATGGTCGAAACACCATTCTGGTGATCGTTGATCGTCTCAGCAAATATGCACATTTTCTGCCCTTATCTCAACCATTTACAGTAAAGATGGTGGCAGAAAAATTTGTTGAGGCCATTGTGAAACTACATGGATTGCCACACTCAATTGTCTGTGATAAGGACCCCATATTCATCAGCAAGTTCTGGTAGGAATTTTTTAAAATGTTAGGTACACAACTCAAGGTGAGCTTTGCTTACCATCCTCAAACAGATGTGTGGAACAATATCTGAGTTGCTTTGTCTATTAACAACCACGCCAATGGAGTACATTTCTTCTTTGGGCTAAGTTGTGGTAAAATACTGTATATCACTCTTCTACAGGCATGACCCCACTCCAAGCTCTTTATGGGTGATCACCCTCTCTTATTCCATTGCATTCGATGGGGTCTTCACCCGTTGATGAAGTTGATCATAGCCTAGCAGCTAGAGATGCATTGTTGAAACATCTCAAGGAAAACTTGGCGATAATGAGGAATCGAATGAAACAAATAGCAGATCGTGACCGACAGGATGTTACATTTCAAGAAGGTGATCTTGTTTTTCTCAAACTGCAGCCTTATCGCCAACAATCAGCTTTTCGACTCGCTCATCAGAAGCTTGAAAGCAAATACTATGGATCATATCCAATCAAGGAGAGAGTGGGAGTTGTCGCATATAAACTGAAGCTACCCGACAATGTGTGCCTGCATCCAAATTTTCATGTATCGTTGCTAAAGAAAAAGCTTGGAGATGGTTCCGTGATCAGTTCAAAACACATTCAGATGAGGGTACACTTGTGATTGAGCCCGAAGCCATACTAGACACTCGTTGGGTGAAACACGGGGCTAAGTTTAGTGAAGAAAGTTTAGTCAAGTGGCATATATTGGCTGCGAAAGATGCTACGTGGGTGGGTACCGAAGAGCTTCTACAGCGATTTCCAAATTAGGACCTTAAGGACAAGCGTCCACTTAGAGGGGGAAATAATGATAAGACTTTGAATGGATCACAACGTTCGCAACGTGCCATCAAAAGAAATCCAAAATATCATGCATGAAGACATGTACGCATTCAAGTGGTTGTAGGATCATTTCATAGTCAAGCTGTTATTCTCTTCTGGCCAAGGAATTAGGAGGGATTAAAAACCACGTGCTGGAACGAGTCATAAGTAGTGATAGAAGAATAAAAGCTGTTGCATTGATTTTAGCGAAAACCTTTAGTTTCGGTGCTGAAAGTTTGTTGAAATTTGTTACACTGATTTGTATTTATTGCTCATGGACAGCAATAAAGGATATGACATTTTTTTAACCCAATTTCTTTGTGTGGTTTGTTCTCACCCGAAGAGAATACTTGTAATCAATTGCTAGAGTACACGATTCTTTTACTGGGACCTATCAGTTGTGCTATCTTTTATTTTACTGTCTATTTACATATACATTCTTTCTTCCTGATCCACAAAAAAAAAAAAAAAAAAAAAAAAATCAAAATCTTTATTTAAAACATAGTGGTATCCTATCTTTTCTTGATTTGTCTATTGAGTGTAGTTTTTTGTCTTTTCTTGATTTGTCTTCTGCATGCAGTTCTCTCTACAATGATTAGAGCTTAGATGTTATGAAACAGGAAAAAGAAGCCTGAAAATATGGTTATACAATTTTATGGAAAGCATTTTTGAAAGAAAGAAAATATGTCCTTCTTGAGCATTCTCTATACAATCTGTGGTTTTGTGTGTATGATACAATTCTTTGATCCTGTGATAATTTAGCATGCCTAAATTTGTTTATTGTCCATAACACATGAAGTATAGCATGAGTTTAGGTTAACTTGGAACTCTTTTTCATGATTTTCTATTTGGAGATAAAATTCACAAATCTAATAAATAAATAAAAAAAGTGAAATTCACAGTTGTTTCATGTCGTAATTACCATTCTCCAGCATGCTTTCTTGGAGCAAGAACACAAACAAGAAGTGACAAAATAAATAAATAAATAAATTTCACTTTTAGGATCATAAAATAGGGATTGGAAATGATCATGCTTAGGCAAGTGATATCAACCAAGTATTAATCACTCTGGTACATACTACTATTTCTGTTATCAAAATGCAGAAAAGATCAATCTATGCAAACGCCTCCTTAATTTTTGTCTTTCTATGGTTTGTTATCAATTATTTTGATTTTTTTTGTAAAAGTTGTTTGTGATTTTTATGGATATCGAATCTTGAAGGCATTAAAGGAGTTGCCAAGAGAAAAGATCGAGTTGGCCACCAAATTTGGTATTGCTGGTTTTGATCCTGCCACTAGCATGACATTAGGCATCTAGTCCGATGCTCAGATATTAGGTGTGGTTAACCACGCATGTCAGAAATCTTGAGGACTTGATTGGATTGATTTGTTCGTCTGAAAGGTCAGTCAGCTTGGTCTGTCCATTTCGTCTGGTATTATGGAAGAAGGAAAACTTCTCACTTCAGGTGCCAAACGGAGCTTATCTTGGTCCAAATGGAGTGATCCTAAACGGGTTACTTTTAGTGCCAAATGAAGCTTATCTTGGTCCAAACGAAGTGATCCCAGACAGGTTTCTTTTGGTGCTTGACAGAGCTTATCTTAATCTGGACGGAGTGATCCCAAACAGGTTATACGTTTGCCCTAGTTGACCAAAAGATCTTGAGTCTAGGAAGAACACGTGGAGGGAAGCTTCCTACACAAACCACTTCAGAATCATTAATTTCAACGTTAACATGTATCTATAGATGGACAAAACTTCGAAAAAGAAAATGGAAAAATGCATGAAGATTACAAAATTTGAGAAAGACAATAGGTGTCATTCAAACACCTTAAAAGGCATTTAAACACTCCAAGCATTCCAACATCCAAAAGGTTTTTTTGTTGTTTTCTACTTCAATATTCACTATATTCTAAATTTCAAATTTTTTTTTGGAAAGTTTTAAAATTAAGTGTTCATCTCTAAAATTGATGTTTATTATATATATATATATATATATATAATGTTTTAAAATTAGGAAACTCTTCATAATTAAATACTAAGGTTTTTCATCTTTTCTAGTGGATAAAGGCTATGCTCCTATTCATATATCCTATCCCTGGCATTACTCCTCTAATTGATTTGATCAACCAATATATAAAAAGACAACCCAAAAATTGATAATAAAGAATTAATTTGTCTAGATACATAGTTTTATATATTAAGATTATTTTTTTTTTTAAAAAGCCAATAGAATTTGGTTTTCATGAGTATAGTCTTTCATCCCTACTCTTATTTTAATAGGACATCCAAATAAGAGTTTGTTTACTTAAGTAGTACATATGCAGGAATAACGGGTGCCACTTTAATGAATAATAGTTAATGCACTTAGTTATTATTATTTATGTAGTATCCATATTCCTTTCACATACTAGTTGGTGTTCTTTTCCATACCACTATTAGTATAATTGTATTATCATGAGCCTTTTCATATGATTCCAAAAGCACATCATTTACATACTATTAGAGTCAAAAGTGGAAACTCATATGAAAGAGTTAATGTGCTTGAATAGAGAAGTTTGAATGAGAAAAAATGAATGGTAAATGATTTAATGTAGGTGCTCTTTTGTCGATAAATACAAGAGAACTCTCCAATTTAAAGAAAAATAGTTTGTTCACTCAAATCTAAGTAAAAGACCCCTGATCGATTAAACTTTGGTTGGATTGATTGGGTAGTCGTTGGCACATTCAATACTCTGCAGATGATCGTTGATATTTTTAAAACTCGATGAGACTTCAACTACACCTAATTAGCTAGACACCAACTACTAGAAGAGAGGAAAGATTTTTTGAGCAAATTTGACTAATCTTCGACCAAAAAAGCCTACCTGGTTCCCTATTCAGTTCAACTAGTTCATGGCACCCTTAATCGATTGAGCAAAAATCAACCTAAAAATCTTTCAATTTTAGTTTTAATCTTCCCAATAACTTGACTATTTCATTTAAAAACCTTTGTAAGACATTTTTGAAAGAATTAAACATAAGGTTTTAAGGTAAAATGCATATTCACCCATTTTTAAGAACTTAAAGTTACTTTTAAGCTAACAAAGTATGAATGAATTACATTTATAAGTGGATAAAAGAAATTTGATCCTAAGTGCACTCGTGAGATTCATTTTACATTAATTCTTAGACATCTTGAGGCTTCAAGGATCCAAATCTTTATGACATTAGAATATTTTATAAGCCTACTTAAGCTTTTTTTTATTATTATTATTTTAAGAATAAAACCTGAAACTGTACTTGATTTAAACAAGTTACTATATATAACCTTATTTTTTTGTTATCAAAATATACATAGGAGAACCCAACAATATGAGAGCAAAATAAAAAATTGTTCAAAATTCACATTTTGCAGCTTCCAACAACACTTATATGTTTCAATTTGATAATTTAATCTTATTATTAACTTTAACCTAAAAAATGAGTTAAAAACACCTTGTGTTTTTTAAACATTCAGCCTAAGGTACAACCAAATGGGACCTAAGTAAACAACCATGAGACTACTTTTATTTCATTATTTGAGAGTGGAATTGAACAAATTGGAAGCACAATTATGAGACATGGGAGTGGGATGAGACAATATGGGAGTGAAATGGGACAATATGAGAGTGAAATTAAAAAAAAAAAATGTTCACATTTCACTTTTTTTTTTAGCTTCCAACAACACTAGTATGTTTCAAAATTGATAAATTAATCATATAATTAACTTTAAGCTTAAAATGACTTTAAAACACCTTTTTTAAAAATAATAATAATAATAATATGAGGTATAACCAAATGAGATTTGGATATAAAGTCATGAGACTACTTGTACTGCCTTATTTAAGAGCATAATTGAATAAATTGGGATCACAATTGGAAGACATGGGAGTGGAATAGGATAACATGGAAGCAAAAAGGCAAAATTGTTCAAATGTCATTTTTTAGCTTTCAACATCACATGATAAATTAATCATGTAATTAACATTAAGCTAAAATGTGAGTTAAAAACACTTTGATTTTAAAACAATCAGCCATGATACAAAGATATGAGACAATGTACAACCCAATGTAGTGGAACTAGCAGTTTAATTATATATATATGATAAGAAAGGTAAGAAAAAAATTCATAAAAAAATAAAAAGGAAAGAAAAGAAAAGGAAAAAGAATGGAAGGACACGGGAAAGGAAGGGATTTTGAAAAAAATATATCTTTAAAGTATAGTAATTCAAAAATATTTTTAAATCTATGGTAATAGGAAGGAATCCAATTGAGAGTTGTTTTTTTTAAAAGACAACTTTGATACTTAAATAGAACCTATCTCAACTTCTAATTGATGCCTTAAAATTTGAGAAATAAATTTTAAGTACAATATATATTGAAGGGACAATTCCGACTGATGCTTTAGAATGTGCTTGAATTTGGAAATAATTTAGAACAATGTTTTTAATATTAAAATTAGACCCAAAAAAATGGTTATCAACTCAGTTCAATATTTGGTCTCATGATTATAAATATCTAATTTATATATTATATAAAATTAAAAATAATTATAAGAAATTAAAAATATATAATTAAAAATTTAATAATATTTCTTTTTTATATTCGATGTTGTCAAATTAAATTATGATAAAAATGAAAATAAATATACATCAATATTTTTAATTTTATTAAATAAAACATGTATAAAAATTGAAAGTAATTTTAATTATTTTCATGATGACATCATTATAAAAATAAATATGAAAGTAAATACTTATATTTATTTAAGGGTCTTAAATAATAAAAATTTGAAAAAAAAAATTTTCAACCAATAATTTAGACTTTCATGACTCGACTTTTACGAAAAAAAAATCTAATAATTAATTTCACATACTATGACTTCTTATTTAGAAAAATAAAATAAGTAGCAGCTGATATTATGATATTTTAATAAATATTTTTTTCCGAAAGGTATTTTATCAAATTCTGAGAAGATGGAGGAGGTGCTGATAATTTTAACCTTTCTTAAATTATTTTTATTTGAAAGAAAAATATTAGACAGATGAAATAGAGATTAGAGGGGGTGAAGTTTAACATTTCTCAGATACTGCTGTCTTGCCTTGATTTTGTCGGCAAATGGCAATTGGATTGCTTAGAATTTCATCCCAAAGCTGAGATCACGGCTTTCGTCGGATGGTTCTACTCGTCAAAGAAGAAAATTGGTATTTTATTAAATTCCGGTGTCGGGGTGAGAAGATGGGAGAGGTGCAGGAAACTTTAACCTTTCTTAAATTATTTTTATTTGAAAGAAAAATATTAGACAGATGAAAGAGAGATTAGAGGGGGTGAAGTTTAACATTTCTCATATTTCGAAAGCTGAGATCACTGCTTTCGTCGGATGGTTCTACTCGTCAAAGAAGGTTGCTTCCTGTGTGTGGACAATACTGAAGTGAAGGACCAATGAAACTAAGCAAATCCCCCCACATTCTCTATAAATTTTTTGCTCTGCTAACACCTCTCTACACTCAGAAAGCAAATCTCTGCCTGAATTCCAAGGAAAGCAAATATGGGTGAGATTCAAATTCCGAGGGTGAAACTGGGAAATCAAGGACTAGAGGTAAAACCCATTTCATTTCCATCAAAAAAATCTAAATTTTGTTCCTTAGTTTATTATTCTTTATGATAATAATATTCCAAGTACTTGAAATTTGTTCATATTCAAGTGTATAAAACTAGGAAATTCACTATTTTGAGGTGCAATCCATATGAATTCCTTGATTATCCATCTGATTAGAATCAGGTAGTGGTAACTAAAAGTAGCCAAGTGTGAGGAGATGTAAATACCCGCTCCCAATCGTGTAGATATTGTCCCCATTGGACCCAAAGGGCCCTCATGACTTTAAAAGTCGATTACAAAGTTAAGAGAAGTTCATACTTATATAGCGTTAGGAACTTTCCCCCTATCCGACGTGGGATGTCACAAACACCCTCATCCAGACACGATGTCCTCGTTGTATCCCACGGCATTGCGATACCAAATAGATAAACACCCCTACGGGGCCAAATAAACCCCCACACCGAGGTCGGAGATCAACTCTGATACCATTTGTAACTACCTGCTCCCAACCGTGTAAATATTATCCGCTTTTGACCCAAAGGGGCTCTCATGACTTTAAAACGCATCTACAGGGTTAAGAGAAGTTCATACTTATATAGTATCAGGAACTTTCCTCCCTATCCGATGTGGATGTCACAAGAGATGCATTAACCAGAAGGGTTTTTGTACTCAGATTAGAAAGAAGCTAGTGAAAGTGGGCTTTGTCTTGTATGTGAATGAGAAATTAGAAATGAGTTTACGTTGGGCATTATCATGTATGTGTGTAAGAAAACGGAAATGGGCTGATTTGTACATTGCATGTATTCATGCGGCTGTGATATTAAGCCTTTTTTTGTCTTCTCCATGTTTGGTTGTATGCAGTATGTGTCTGTATATGTTCCTATGCATGTATGAATGATCTTGCCCTAATGTCGGTTTAGGCAAAGAGCACCAATACCAATACCAATACCTCAAAATAGGTTACCACAATGAATTGCAATATCAATTCCAATACTAATACATAATCATATTTTTATTTTACCAATATGAATCCAATACTTGAGATCCAATCTTTATGGCCATACTTTCTGAGAATCTAAGACTGTAAGCACCATTTTATTTTCCTTCTTGTATTGATTCTTATGATCCTAAATTTGAAGAAATTTTGAACAATCCAGAATCGTCTAGATTCAAAAAACTGTACTCTGATAGAATTCAAAGGGATCTTCTCTTGTTCTTGTGATTTGCAACTTGTAATCAAACATGGATTTTAACCCAGTATTAGAGGCTGATGGTATTAACAGTTAACTTCAATATTGTGTATTATTTTCTCAGAAACATGGTTTTGGACCATGGTATTTCATCATGCTTGTGTGCTACCAATATGAGCCCTATGCTTGGGATCTAACCTTCATGGCCATATTTGAGAAGCTCAGTACTCGTTGATGTTCTTTCCTGCAGTGATGCATGGTTATGGTCTTACATTTAAAGAAATTTTGGGCAAGCTACAATCTTTTGGATTCCGAAAACTGTAGACTGAGAGAACTCACAAAGATCTTCTCCTGTTCTTGTTGTGAGATAAAGTTGGTTGAAGCTTGTAATCAAGCTACAATTTCAACCGAGGTATTGTGGGATGGTAATATAGGAAGTTAAATACTATTAAGGGCAGTACTCTTATGCCGGGCTATGCATGGACACAAGTACAATGCTTTCTGGGGTTTTGAAGAAAACACAGACAGTAACAACTAATATGAAGAAGGAAACTGTTATACCAACCTCTAGCAATGTGTGCCAGGTTATACCTTGCCCATTAGCATAATCCATGACTTAATATCAATGCTTTATACAGTTAAGGAACCAGTTAATTTTCCTTTAGTAATTTTTAAATAATGATAAGGTGGTTCCTGTTGCTGAAACTTGTGATTTTGATCATAAATAAGTAGGTTGTACCAATTTAGATTGAATCACAATCCTTGTTACTTAAATGGATGTATATTTTTGGTCTCCATCAAGAATGTCCGCTAAAGCTGAAGTAGAGAAGACAAATTAATGCTGGGAAGCATTATAAATCTTAAGAAAACTGAAAAACTTCATATCGTCATTGACATTGCAATTAACCCCCTGTAGATATTCATTGAGAGATCATGGAAGAATATATGTTTATATTAATCTTACCCAATAAATGGAGAGGTTTTTATTTCTTATTCATTTAAATGTAAGATCTATTGTCTTATAGGTCTCGAAGCTGGGATTTGGTTGTATGGGACTGTCTGGAGTCTACAACAATCCTGTCCCTGACAATATTGGCATTGCAATTATCAAGCATGCATTCAGTAAAGGAATCACGTTCTTTGATACAGCAGATGTTTATGGACCCTTTACTAATGAAGTCTTGATCGGGAAGGTAACTGCAATTTCTCATGGTTCCTTCAAAATGCCACTAATATCTTTGGGCTAACTATGAAAACCTGAAGAATTTATTTATGTATTTATTTATTTATATATATGTCCTAATCTGGAACGAATTTCCAATTCCGTTAAGTTGTGCTGAATATTGGTTTTCAGGTCTTTGCTGCATTAGTAAGTAAATTTTTAGAAATTATATAGTTGGGTCTAATTTATGATTATTTTATTGGTTTATAGAATGGATACTGTTTAAATTGGCCAATCTACCTCTGGATAAAGCCGGGATTGAATATAAACTGTTTTTTATATCTTTGGGAGCTCTGTTTAGGGGAAAGAAAGTCAAATATGATATTGATCATACTATTTAGGCTCCATTTGTTTCAACCAAAGACACGTCAGGGAGAGGAGGACGATGTTATTTATGCCATGGTGTGTCATTATGGTTGATGTCAGTTAGGTATGTTATTTAACTATTTGTCTAATATAACATGAATCAGCAAAGCTAACTCCAAAATTTAAAGAAGGATACCACTTTATATATGGCCAACTGTGAGCAATGTTTATCCAGAGATAGATTTTGTTGGTCTTTACAGCAGTTCTGGGCTCAGGATTAATTTGGAGAAAAGTGAGACTGCTCTAATGGGAAGATGGAGAATGTGGAGCAGTTGGCACTTAGGCTGGGTTGTAGGTAGGGTCCTATCTACTAATTATCTAGGCCTGCCTTTGGGAGGGTTTTTCAAGTCCTTGCCTGTATGGGACCCTGTGGAGGGTAGGTTTAAGAAGAGGCTTTCCCAAGCCTTGAAGAGTGTTTATATTTCTCTAAGTTAGGTAGAGTTACTCTTTTGGAAAATACTCTATCTTGTCTCTTGATCTAGTTAATGCTGTTCTTTTTTATCCAAATGAAGGTGCAAATAGACTTGAAAAGATTTGGGAGAGATTTCCTTTGGGGGGAGTTGCTTCAAATGAAAGGACAACTCACATTTGTTAGATATATAGAGGTGGTTTGGGTATTAGGATGCCCTTGGTGGTCAATAAAGCTTTTGTTGGGAAAGTGGATGTCGCTATTTTATGTGAAGAGGGAGAGGAGGAGATGGAGAGGGAGATAAAGAGAGAGTTTGCATCGAAAATTCATGGGAAAACATGTGGAAAAGGAGGAGGTTTGGCGTTCAAGGGCAATTAGGGAGGCATAAGGATTGGATCTTTGAAAAACCATCGACAAGGTTGAGGGGTCTTTTATGTGAGATCTCATATTTCTTTAGAAGATGGCGTTTTGACCAGGTTTTAAATAAACAAGTAGTGTTTTAAGGGTTTTTTTTTTTTTTTTTTTTATGTTAAATTGTGCATTTTTTTGAGGATGACCTTTTAACCAAATTTTGAAAAAAGTAGTTGTGATATCCTACTTCAACTAGGGAGATAGGTTTCTAATAGGTTTAAACTTTTCTTACTTATGTGGACACATTTTAAAGTCATGCAAGCTTTGACCTAGAGCAGATAATATCTACATGAAATAGAGTATGTTGTTACAAATAATATTAGAATCAAATCCTGACCAAGTATGAGAGTCTGTTTGTCCAGCCTTACAAGGGTGTATATCTGTTTTGCCTACAATCCCATGAAACTGAATGAAGATGCGGTGTTTGGATGAGGGGTAATTAAGATATCCTATATTGATTATAGATAGAAGTTCTTAGTGCTTTATATGTCATGGGTATCTTTTTATTATATGGATTTGTTTTTAAACCGTGTGGGCCTTGACTCTAAGCGGATAACATCTACATTGGAGGGAGTGGGTTAATATAGTATTAGGAGAAATTTTTGAAAGATTAATTCCTAGTTTTGTTCAATGTGACAGTTCAAAAAAAATGTTGAAGTGGCAGAATGTTGGGAGATAGGAAACAGGTTGAGGGTGGGTTAGGATCCTAGATTCAAAAGGGGTTTCTTTGATTGTGAAATGGAGGTTGTGCCTCGTGGTACAGTTCTTAAGTTGTTATAGTCCTAGCAATTCGGGGAATGCGTTAGTTTGGGAGGCCTAGAGGTTGGATCTTTGACAAACCACCAGGAAGGTTGATGGTTCTTTTATGTTAGATCATACATTTCTCATCAAATCATGCATTTCATTGGGGGATATCCTTTTGACCAAGTTTTCAATAGACAAGTAGTATAAGGAGTGATCTTTGAAAGACCAATTCCCAGTTTTGTTCAGCCTTGCAGTTCACAAAGATGTTTAGGTGAAGGAATGTTAGGAGATGGGAAACACGTTGAAGATTGGAGATGGAGGTTGTGCTTTGTGGTACCATTAATGGAGCTTATACCAGCAACTTTAGGAATGAGTTAGTTTGGGAAGCTTCTTAGAATGGTGCTTTTTTAAGAGAAATCTTTCCACAAGGTCTTGGTTGTTGAAGTTCCTTTGCCTCCTTAAAGAAGAGATTTGCAGCCCCAAGGCAACTTTGAAGGGTGCTTCTTCCTGTCAGGGGTGGGTGGAGAAAAATTCTAACTAATCAGCTAAGGAGAAGAGAAGTCTGACATTGATTATTGGGACTGTCTCTGCAAGAAGCAAATGGGGGACTATGCTTATCACATTTTGATTTGTTGCTATCAAGCTGTCCATTTATGAAGTTTGATGTTCCCCTTGTTTGGAGTTAGTTGGGTCTTTGTGTCTGCAGTAAAGGAGGTGTTACATGGATTGCATGACCGCATTGTGGGTAAGCGGAGAAAAGCAATCTGAAAGATGGCCCTACTATGTTTATTTTCTACCATTCGGAAATATAGAAACAGGAGAACCTTTGACAGTGTGGAGCTTCACATGTTTCTCAAACTACAGGCTTGTTTGGCATTGTTTCCAAAAATAGTTCTTAAAAATCAGTTTTTGAGAGTAGCCCTTAAAAGCAGTTCTCAATTGTTTCCAAAAGACAAAATTTTGTTTTGAAACTCAACTATGAATAACAATTTTCTCGGCCTATTTTTTGACAAGGCACTTTGTACTTGTATACAATGCAAAAGCTCCCATCCGATTCTCTATTTTTTCAATTGTTTCTTAAAATACTCTTTAAAAAACACCTGAAAATACCTCAAATTTGTTCTAAAAAATCACCCGGTTTTTAGAACAAACTTTTAAAAAGTTGTTTTCAATCTAAAATTTACCAACCTTGTTTTTGAAATTTTAAAAACTATTTTCTGTTCTAAGAACAGTTTCCAAATAGTCACTATATTTTCATAGTCCACTCTCAGAATGGAAATGGATGATTTTTTTTTTTGGTTAGGTTTTGCAAATAGTTTGGCCTTGTGAAAGTTGTAGATAGTGGCTCTTCATTGGGCTTTGTGTACCTTCTGTAAATCCTTTGTACTAGGTTATGCTATGTTTTATTTATTGTCTATTTACATATACATTCTTTCTTCCTGATCCACCAAAAAAATATCAGTATCTTCATTTGAAACACAGCGGTATCCTATCTTTTCTTGATTTGTCTATTGAGTGTAGTTTTCTATCTTTTCTTGATTTGTCTCCTGAATGCAGTTCTCTCTACAATGATTAGAGCCTAGATGTTATGAAACAGGAAAAAGAAGCCCAGAAATGTGGTTATACAATCTGATGGAAAGCATTTTTGAAAGAAAGAAAATATGTCCTTCTTGAGCGTTCTCTATACAATCTGTGGTTTTGTGTGTATGATACAATTCTTTGATCCTGTGATAATTTAGCATGCCTAAATTTGTTTATTGTCCATAAAACATGAAGTATAGCATGAGTTTAGGTTAACTTGGAACTCTTTTTCATGATTTTCTATTTGGAGATAGAATTCACAGATCTAATAAAATAAAATAAAATAAAGTGGAATTCACAGTTGTTTCATGTCGTAATTACCATTCTCCAGCATGCTTTCTTGGAGCAAGAATAGAAACAGGAAGCGACAAAATAAATAAATAAATTTCACTTCTAGGATCATAAAATAGGGATTGGAAATGATCATGCTTAGGCAAGTGATATCAACCAAGTATTAATCACTCTGGTACACAGTCAGTTAACTATTGCTATTTCTGTTATCAAAATGTAGAAAAGATCAATCTATGCAAATGCCTCGTTAATTTTTGTGTTTCTATGGTTTGTTATCAATTATTTTGATTGTTTCTATAAAAGTTGTTTGTGATTTTTATGCATATCGGATCTTGAAGGCGTTAAAGGAGTTGCCTAGAGAAAAGATCCAGTTGGCCACCAAATTTGGTGTTGCTGGTTTTGACCCTGCCACTGGCATGACAGTGAATGGTACACCTAAGTATGTCCGCTCCTGTTGTGAAGCTAGCCTGAAACGTCTTGATGTGGAATACATTGATCTCTATTATCAACACCGGGTTGACAGGACAGTACCAATAGAGGAAACTGTGAGTGTTGTATTATATTTTCTTTATTTTTATTTAATTTTTATTTTTTCCAAACCATTTTTGTAATGGTGTGATCTTTTCCTCTACTTGGAAGTTTAAATCATTTCACTAGCACGTTCCTTAAAAATATATATTTGCAATAATGTAGATGGAGGAGCTTAAGAAGTTGGTTGCAGAAGGAAAAATTAAGTACATTGGGTTATCTGAATCTAGCCCAGACACAATAAGGAGGGCTCATGCAGTTCATCCCATTACTGCCTTACAAATGGAGTGGTCCCTCTGGACCCGCGATATTGAGGAAGAAATAGTCCCTCTTTGCAGGTTTCATATTCCATCCTAAGTTTTAAATCTATCTCTTCACTTAGTCCATCCTTGCCTTTTATCTGTTTACATGTTAGTGTTCATGTTACTTCCAAATTCCATTTATAAAGATAAGGTTTCTAAAAGTCAAATTCCTTATTTTGGTTTCATGTTCGAATTTTTCTGGTAAAATATAATACACTTCTCCTCGCACTGAGACCTTAATCCTTATAGTCTGCAGTTATCTCAATTTGTCTTTTTACTTAATTTTATATGTTTTTAACTATGAGCGAATTTTATTTTGTATGTTTTGTAGAGAACTTGGAATTGGGATAGTTCCATACAGTCCTCTTGGACGTGGGTTTTTTGGCGGCAGGGTTGTTGGTGAAAATGATCCTGCAAACAGTTTCCTGGTGTGGAATCTGACCTATTTCCAGCCTTTTGTGTACTCATTTTTTGTTCCACTAAACTTTCTAGTCAAAAACATTATGATGGACCTGGATGATTTTGATATATTCACCTTTGTCTTACATATGAATAAGCATGGCAAACTGATGACCAACCTTTTGTCTTATCAGAGATTAAATCCTAGGTTTCAAGGTGAGAACTTTGAAAAGAACAAGAACATATACACTAAAATGGAGATGTTGGCTGAAAAGCACAGATGCACCCCTGCACAGCTTGCACTAGCTTGGGTTCTTCATCAAGGGGATGATGTGGCACCTATCCCTGGTGAGTCGCGTGTTCTTCCTCTGAACCTAGCATGCAAAGGACATGCTTAACATCTGTTCTTGTCCTCACAATAACATCATTCATGTCTCTTTTGATTGTCGGTATCCTTTTTCTATGTTTTTTTAAATGAATGTTGATTCTCCATTAAACAAACAGCTAAGTTTTTTCCGCCACACAGATAAATCTGCGGACATCAGGACTACACTTTTATGCTAAAATAAGTAAACAACAATAAACTTACCAAATTGCTAAAATCACAAGAAGTTGCTTTGTATTTTTTTTTTCTGTTGGAAAATGTGCTTTTGAGATTTATGGTTGAGATATACTTATATTGATCCTCATTTGATTTACATGTAGGGACCACTAAGATTAAAAATCTTGATGATAATATCAGTTCCTTGAGATTGAATCTCACAAAGGAAGATTTAGAAGAGATATCTGATGCAGCACCACTGACTGAGGTGGCAGGAGCTAGATCATCTGACCTTTTTGTTAGCACCTCATGGCGGTTTGCAGATACACCAGCAAGGGTATGAGAAAATGAATTGAGATATCTGGGCGTGCAATCTGATTCTGAAATCATCGTAATTTCGTCGTCGACTAAATAAAAGAGTATGGAAACATGAAATAAAGATATCTGTGGTTGAAGCAGATGTCCACATAGTCTAGAACCACATGAACTTAAGCCAGTTGAAGCAGAGATATAGTTTCTGTTTGTTTACATCATGAGATATTGGAAATGTAGGAATGTATTAAAATTATTTTTATTTTTTATTTTGTAGGAATGTATTGAAAAGTACATCAACTTCTAGAATTTTCAAAACAACTTTAGTATATGTTTTATGTTAGCAAATATTGTTGAAAATCAACAACATGATTAACTTTTCCATTCAAATATCTTTTTGATGGCTAGGAATATTTCAAATTTTCGATTAAATATTGACAAAATTTCCCTAAATTTTCATCCATGTGCACAACTAACCTTGTAGTTGAAGTTAAAGATAGATTGCATTTTCTCTTGTTGAAAACCTTGTGAAGAATTACAAATAGTTTTTAAAAATAAAAAACAAAAAACTTGTTTGAATAAATTGTTTTTGAAAATAATTTTTTTGTTTTGATTTTGTAAAAACATTGTAAATTCAATTTATATAATATAAACTTAATTTAATTCAAGTCTTATCAAAAATGAAAATAGTTTTGTAATTACATATAAATTAAAATTAATGATTCTATGCAAAATAGAAATAATAGTCATTCTAAATTAATTTTTGTTCATAAATATTTGATATTAATTTGTTCACCATTTTAAGTTTTAAAATACTTTTAAAAATTACTAGACTTGAATCTACTTAATTTGGAGTTCATTTACCTAGTGAAAAAAAATTAAAAAATAATAATTTTATGTAAAAGAAAAACAATAAAGTGGTTTTAATTTAATTTTTATCTATAACTTTTTTGTATTAATTGGTTTATTATTTGAGTTTTAAGTTATTTTTAAAAATTACTAAACTCATTAATAAATTAATGCATTAAGTCTTATATATATAAAGAAAATTAACTTAAACATTTAAAATAAATTTCAGTCTATGACTTTTTAATATTATTGAGTTCCATGACTTATTAGAATTAATTAAATCGGTTTTTGAGTTTCAAATTATTTTTTAAAATGAATAAATTTTATGTATCTAGTACAAATTTAAAATTTATTTTCTTAATGAAAAATTTTAGAGAAGTTAAAATAGATTTAGAAAAACAAATGTAATTTAAAAGAATATTATATTTAAAGATTTTTTGTATCAGTATTAGATCATAGAGAAAGAAAAGAAATGATATCATGTTCAATTTTATTTGTTTTTTATGATTTTTTTTAAAATTTTTTTATTTATTTTTAAAAATCCAGTGAAAACAATTTCTATTTATTCTCTAAAAATTGTTTTCTATTTCACTTTAATTATAAAAATTGTTTCAAGAGTACGTTGGTCAAATAATGCAAGAAATTTTTAATAACTGTTTTTTGTTTTTAGAAACAAAAAATCAGTTTTAAATTGCATGACCAAACAAACTCTTATTTTTTAAAGTAAATTTTAAAGAAAGAAAACTATTTTTTGTACTTATTTTTTAAATAAAATTTTATTCTTAAAAATAATTTAGAATGGTTTTCATAACTGTTTTTTAATAACTGTTTTTCAAAAAGCCCATGGACTTCCAACCCAAGCTAATGTGGTTTTGAGATTTCTGCACGTTGATAGACCTGTCAAATCATACGGCTCCACGTATGAGGCACTGATAAATTAAGCGAGAGTCCATTTGACTGGCATTCTCCATAAATTTATTGAGCTACTGATCACCCTCTACAGAAAAAAAGAAGCTCACCTGAACTCTTTAGGAAGGCGAAAATGGCTGAGCTGCAGATGGTTGGGGTCCAACTTCCAAGAGTGAAACTGGGAAATCAGGGATTAGAGGTAAACCCCATTTTTTTCCTTCATTATCCATTTCGTTTGCTTCAACAAAATCTAAAATTTTGTTTTTCAATTTAGTATTCTTCATATTCCAACTGTGGGTAAAACTGGGAAGTCACCTGCTTGAGATGCAACCCATTTCAATTTCTCGATTAGCCTCTGCTAGTAGTAACTAAAAGGAGCCACGTGTTTCTGATGGCATTCACCAGGAAAGAGTGCTAAGATCAGAGAAGCCATGGATCTGAATGCATCTTGCATGATGGATACTACATGATTAGCAATATGGGTTTATCCATAAATGTGGGTATGAAAGCAGAAATGAGTTGATTTAGGAAGTGTCGTGTGTGTGGGTGTGAAAACAGAAATGGCTTGATCTGGATAGGGTGAATGCTTATGTCTGAGTATATGATTTGGGTATATTAGGTTTTGCCTTAAAAGTAAGTAATGATGATCAATACAATACTCATAGCATCACCAATATATGGTGGCTTTTAACTTCAATATTATGTACTATTTTCTTAAAAACATGGTTTTGGACCATGTATTTTATCATGCTTGTGTGCTACCAATATGAGTCTTAAATTGAGGTCCAATCTTCATGGCCATATTTGAGAAGCTAAGTACTGGTTAATTTTCTTTTCTGTATTGATGCTTATGGTCATACATTTGAAGAAATTTTGGGCAAGCTACAATCTTGTAGACTCCAATAACTGTAGACTGAGAGAACTCACAAGAATCTGCTCCTGTTCTTGTAATGTTAAGCAAACTAATAGACCTCAAATTGTCATTAACATGTAATCAATTCCCTATAGATAATCATTAAGATCATGGAAGAATTGATGTTTATATAATTCTTCCCAAATAAATGGAGAGGTTTTTATTCCTCATTCATTTAAATGAAACATCCGTTTTCTTATAGGTCTCAAAGCTGGGGTTTGGTTGTAGGGGACTGTCCGGAGGCTACAACAATCCTGTCCCTGATGATGTTGGTATTGCAATTATCAAGCATGCATTCAGTAAAGGAATCACGTTCTTTGATACAGCAGATTCATATGGAGCCCAGGCTAATGAAGTCTTGATTGGGAAGGTAACTACAATTTCTCATGGTTTCATCAGGACACCACTAACATCTTTAGACTAACTATGAAAACCTGTAACAATTATTATTATTATTTGGTCCTAATCTGGAACAAATTTCTGATTCCTTTAAGTTGTGCTGAGAATTGGTTTTCAAGTATTTTCTGCATTAGTAAGTATATTTTTTAGAAATTCTGTGGATAGGTCTAATTTATGATTGTTTTATCGGGTTATAGAATGGATACTCTTTAAATTGGTTTATGTCCCTCTGGATAAAGCCTGAATTCAATCTGAACTGTTCTCTATTTATCTTTGGAAGTTCTGTTTAGGGGAAAGAAAGTAAACTATGATATTGATCATAATATTTAGGCTCCATTTGTTTGAACTGAAGACACATCTGGTAAAGGAGGAGGATATTATTTGTGTCAGGATGTGTCATTATGGTAATGTCAGTTAGGTATGTTATTCAACTATTTGTCTAATATGACATGAACCAGAAAAGCTAACTCCAAAATTTAAGGAGGGAAACCAATTTCTACAAGGCCAATTGTGAGCAGTGGTTATCCTGAGATAGATTTTGTTGGTCTTTACTGCAGTTACAAGGCTCGGGATTAATTTGGAGAAAAGTGAGACTGTTCTAATGGGAAGATGGAGAATGTGGAAAGGTTAGCTCTTAGGTTGGGTTTTAGAGTAGGATTCTATCTACTAATTATGTAGGTCTGCCTTTGGGAGAGCTTTTTAAGTCCTTACTCCCTGTACAGCAGAGGTTTAAGAAGAGACTTTCCTAAGCATTCAAGAGTGTTCATATTTCTCTTAGTTTGGTAGAGTTACTCATCTGGATTATGCTCTGTCTAATCTCTTGATCTAGTTAATGCCATTCTGCTTTTAGCCAAATGAAGATGCAAAAATAGACTTGAAAAGATTGAGAGAGATTTCCAAGGGGGAGTTGCGTCAACTGAAAGGAAAATTCACATTTGTTAGGTTGTTTAAAGGTGGTTTGGGTGTTAGAAGGCCCTTGGTGGTAAATAAAGCTTTGTTGGGAAAGTAGATGTGGCTATTTTATGAGGAGAGAGAGAGAGAGAGATGTGATGTGGTTATTATATATCAATTTCTTCAACAAAATAACTTAAATATGTTTATAATTGCTTTTTCTATCATTTTTTTTTAGAGTTTTCCCAATCTTTGTAGAAGTTTTGATCAATTTCAGTCCCAATAATATTTTTTGTCTATATTTTCATCAATATTTCTTGATATCTATGTAAAATCCAACTCCCGATATTTTTGTGAAAACCGATATTTTTATCCTTAGGTGTTACTTGGATTGCACGACTGCATTATGGGTAAGAGGAGAAAGGAAATCTGAAAGATGACCCATTTTTTTCCATTTGGAAATAAAGAAACAGCAGAGCCTCTTTGCCAATGTGGAGCTTCAAATCCGTCTCAAAACTGTAGGCCCCATTTGGCAACGTTTCTTAAAACAGTTCTTAAAATCAGTTTTGAGGGTAGTTCTTAAAAACAGTTCTCAGTTGTTTTTAAGAAGAAAATTCTGTTTTGAAACTCAACCATAAAAATAATTTTATAGGCCTATTCATTTTGAAGGCATTGTGCACTTATGTACAATGCAGAAACTCATGTCCTATTTTCCGTGTTTCCAATTGTTTCTTAAAACATTTTATAAACAACTGAAAAACACCTCAATTTTTTTTTCTAAAAAATCACCTTGTTTTCAAAACAATTTTTAAAAAGTCGTTAATCTAAAATTTACAAAACATGTTTTTGCAATTAAAAAACTATTTTCTGTACTAAGAACAGTTTTCAAACATGCCCTATATTTTCATAGTCCAATCTCGGAATGGCAGTGGATGATTTTCCTTGGTTAAGTTTGTGAATAGTTTAGGCCTATGACAGTTGTAGATAGAGGTTCTTTATTTGGCCTTCATGTGCCTTTTATACTTCTTTTGTACCAAGTTGTGCTTCTTTTAGTAATTTTCTATTTATACTTACATTCTTACTTCCCAATCCATCAAAAAAAAAAAAAAAATCCATATCTTTGTTTGAAACACAATGGTATCTTATCTTTTCTTTGATTTTTCTATTGAATGCAGTTTTCTGTCTTTTCTTGATTTGTCTCTTGAATATAGTTCTCTATAATAAATAGAGCCTAGATGTTATGAAACAGGGAAAAGAAGCCTGGAAACGTGGTTATACAATCTGATGGAGATCATTTTTGAAAGAAAGAAAATATGTCCTTGAGCATTCTCTATGATATTCATTTCATTATACTTATTGGTTTTGTCTGCATGATATAATCATTCAATACTTTAGGTTATGCTGGCTCCTGAAAGGTATTTAAGGAAAGAAAAAAAATGTTAAGGAAAATGATTTTCTCATATTTGGTTGTCCTATGGAAAATAGTAAAGAAAATTAAATATAATTAAAACTAGTTAGAAACTTATGCATTTTTAAATTATTTGATCTTTATATGGATGAGTTAAAATAAGTGAAATTAGTTTGAAGTAACAAATAAAAATAATTTATTGATTTTTTTTTTTTTTTCATTTTTTTTTTCCTTCTACTTTTCCTCTCAATTTTCTTTCACTTGCAGGTTCCCTTAGATTTTTTAGGAACCAAATATAGCCTTAATGTTTTCACATGCCTAAATATATCCATAAAACACGAATTATAGCATGTGTTTAGGTTACTTGTAGCTTTTTCTCATGATTTACTATTTGGAAGTAGAATTCACAGATCTGATGCAAAAATTTGCAATTCATAGTTTTGGGTAACAACAACTTGATGTTGAATATTATTTGTTCTCCAACATGCTTTCTTGGAGCAAGAACATAAACAGGAAGCCACAAAATAAATAAATAAATTTCCAGAATCATAAAATAGAGATTGAAAATTATCATGCTTAGGCAAGTGATTTCAACTATGTATTAAATACTCTGATACACAATCAGGTAACTACTGCTATTTCTGTTATCAAAATGTTGAACAGATCATTGTATGGTTTTGTTATCAATTCTTTTGATTTCTTCCATAAAAGTAGTTTGTAATTTTAATAGATATTGGATCTTGAAGGCATTAAAGGAGTTACCTCGAGAAAAGATCCAGCTGGCCACCAAATTTGGTCACGCTGGTTTTGACCCTGCCACTGGCTTGATAGTGAATGGTACCCCTAAGTATGTTCGCTCCTGTTGTGAGGCTAGCCTGAAACGTCTTGATGTGGAATACATTGATCTCTATTATCAACACAGGATTGACAAGTCAGTACCTATAGAGGAAACTGTGAGTGTTATATTATATTTTCTCTTTTTATTTAATTTTTATTTTTTCAAGCCATTTTTGTAATGTTGTGATCTTTTGATCTACTTGAAGTTTTAATCATTTCACTAGCACATGCCTTAAAAATATACATCCACAATAATGTAGATGGGGGAGCTTAAAAAGTTGGTTGAAGAGAAGAAAATTAAGTACATTGGGTTATCTGAGGCCAGCCCAGACACAATAAGGAGGGCTTATGCGGTTCATACAGTTACTGCCTTACAAATGGAGTGGTCCCTCTGGACCCGTGATATTGAGGAAGAAATAGTCCCTCTTTGCAGGTTTCATATTCTATCCTATGTTCCAGACCTGTCTCTTCCCTATCTCCATGGCTTTCTTTTGTCTATTTACATGTTAGTGTCCATGTTACAAAAATCCATTTATAAAGACAAGTTTCTAGAAGTCAAATTCCTTATTTTGGTTTCATGTTCAAATTTTTATGGTAAAATATCACACATATTTCTCCTCGCACTCAGACCTTAATCCTTATAGTCTGCAATTATCTGAATTCATCTTTTCCTCTGCTGTATTTCCAATTTGTCTTTTCTTTTCACTCAATTTTATATGTTTTTAACTATGAGAGACTTAAATTCTGTATGTTTTGTAGAGAACTTGGAATTGGAATAGTTCCATACAGTCCTCTTGGACGTGGGTTTTTTGGTGGCAAGGCTGTTGATGAAAATGTTCCTGCAAACAGTTTCCTGGTGTGGAACCAGACCTATTTCCAGTCTTTTGTGTACTCTTTTTTGTTGCACTAATTTTTTTGTCAAAAACATTATTATGAGCCTGGTTGGTTTTGATAGATTCCCCTTTGTGCTACATCTGAATAAGCGTGGTGAACTGATGGCCAACCTTTTGTCTTATCAGAGATCAATTCCTAGGTTTCAAGGTGAGAACTTTGAAAAGAACAAGATCATATACACTAAAATGGAGATGTTGGCAGAAAAGTACAGATGCACCCCTGCACAGCTTGCACTAGCTTGGGTTCTTCGTCGAGGGGATAATGTGGCACCTATCCCTGGTGAGTCACTTAGTTCTTCCTCATCAGCCTAGCACCTAAAGAACATACTGGACATCTGTTCTTGTCCTCACAATAACATCGATCATTCATGTCTCTTGATTGTTGATATGCTTTTTCTATTTTTTAAAAATGAAATCTGATTCCCCATTAAACAACAGCTATAGGTTTTTTCTGCCGCAGATAGATATATCTGTGGACTTCAGGACTATCCTGTTATACCAAATAAGTAAATAACAATAAACTTACCAAATTGCTAGAATCACTAGAAGTTGTTTTTGGAAAATGTGCTTCTGAGATGTATGGCTGAGTTATATTTATATTGATCCTCATTTGATATGCATGTAGGAACCACTAAGATTAAAAATCTTGATGATAATATTGGTTCCTTGAGATTGAATCTCACAAAGGAAGATTTAGAAGAGATATCTAATGCAGTACCACTGACTGAGGTGGTGGGAGCTAGAGCACCTGACGTTTTGACTAGCACCTTATGGCAGTTTGCAAATACACCTGCAAGAGTATGAAGACAATGAATTGAGGTATCTAGGTATGCAATCTGATTCTGAAATCGTAATTTCCTCACTGACTAAATAAATGAGTATGAAAACAGGAATTAAGATTTCTTTGGTTGAACCTGATGTGGAACAACATTGGCTTCCTCTTTGACCAAGAGTGAAAATCATAGTCAAAGCTGAGTCAAAGCCATATCAGCCTAAGCCAGATGAAGAGAGATATAGTTTCTGTTTGTTTATCTGTCTGTTTATATCATGAGATATTGGAAATGTAGGACTGGGCAATGCTGTTGGATGTTGTCTGTTTTTCTATGATTGTGATGTAACTGAAAGATTGCATAACATGCTATAGATGAGATCTGGAGACTTGCATTTCATTTCCTCTATCTGGCAGTAGGAGGATCAACCACTTCTTAGTTTTTCATGGTATGAAACCAGCAACATGGTGAAAGGGATATGGGTATTTCTATTCTGCAACTGCTTGACAAGTTTTGGAGAATGCTGTCTGTTCTGGTTTGATGTTGTGTTCCTTGTCATAAAATAAAAATAAAAATAAAATAAAATAAAATAAAGGGTTCTTCCTATTGAATTTGTTTTATCAATTCTCAAAAAGTTGTCTTTAAGAATAGTTTTCAAAAGCAACTTTTTGATGTTTTATAGAATAAAAGTATGTTCGGGAATTTGAAATATTCTTAACTTGTTTTTTGTGTTTTCAAATATTTCTTAAAAATAACTAAACATCGATATATCTCTTATTTTTGTCTTAAAAATAGAAAATAGTAATGAATTCTATATAAAAAGTAGAACCCCTTATACAAAATGTATAGATTTACTTTGGAAATATTTATTTATTTTTCTGGTAAGTAATTCTGCAAAAATTTTAACAACATCTAAGCAACTTCTACGTGAATGTTCTCATTTTTAATTTCAGAAGTTCTAATTCAACTCTTAAGTTCTTACATTTAGCTCTTATACTTTGGCCTCACATGTGGAAATGGAGGAAAAAAGAAGGGTAAAAAAATGTTTCAAGGGTTGGAACATATAGAAAGGATAGAGGATAGAGCATCTAGAATATTAGCAAGCTCAATTTGATAAAAGAGTGCATTCTTTGATTCAACGGATTGAGGTTTTGTAAAAATATAAAATCCTGGAGAGAATCTATTAATGGTGAAGGGAAGCTAACTTTACTTAGAGTTCGTCGGACAATAATTTTTAGAAGCGTTTTTAACTTAAAAAGCATTTTTGAAAAAATATCAAGGTTTTTGATAAAAATTTAGAAAATACTTTCAAAATTTTGTAAAATCATTTATAGTGTTTTTTGAATAAATATTTGATTGGTAATTCTCTTACAAATATTTTCTAATGAAATAATTTTATTAAAAATACTTTAAGTAAAAATACTCCCAAACGAAGTTTTGTTACTATAAAGCATGTGGCTTCAGGGGTTACAATTGTAAGGGTTCAACTCTTTGGTTGAAAGGAACTTTCAAAACAATTTGGAAGGAAAATGATTTAATTAATAACAACTATTATTTGATAGTCACTAATGCTACATAGAATTTTGATTTTTTTTTTTTTTTTTTTTTTTGTGATAGTAATATTGTTGTCACTAATTTTCAAAATGTTGTTAAATATTAATATTATATGACAAGATTATAATGTTGTCATTCAAAATATTGTATTCACCTTGATACTTTTAGTGACAAAAAAATGTTACCATTGAAAACACTATAAAATGATTATTCAATGACATTATTAATATTAAAACAAAAAAATATTTATTAATTTGTTGATGTATAAAATATATGAAAAATGAATTATTGATAAATATAATTTATTTTTGCTAATACTTTATTTTGGTGACAATTATTGCAAACACAACTTATCACTTATCATTAAAAAATTTACTTTAAAGTTTTTCTAGTAACAACTTTGAGATCTTGTTAAATACTTATATTTTACGACAAAAAATAATGATTCCAATAATTGACACTAAGAGATGTTAGTATTTTAAGCGATAAAAAATACAATGTCATCACTAAAAACAACACAATGTTATTATTTTTAACAAAGTTATAACAAAATAATTTTATAAATATTGTCAAACTTTTAGTCGAATTTTTATTGTTAAAGATTTAATTCTAAATATTTAGGATAAATGTTGAAGCGATAATATATATTATCTCTATATTTATTTATTTGTTAAATTAGTAATAAAATATATTAAACAAAATTTATATTTAGATTCTTATAAAATTTAATTAAAGATGAAAAGTAATCCATATATATATTGAATTCGTAAAAAGAAGAATTTTATAAACATTATATTTGGGATAAATTTTTATAATTCTTACAAAATTTAAGTTAATTCATTTATTTTTAAATATATTTTTTGAAATACTTAGAATAAAACTTGAAGCAAATAAGTAAATTATCTTCATTTTTTTGTTATGCATATCATATTGTATTAGGGACAATCATGAACCAACCAATAGAATGTACTTCTTCGAGACCATCGAAGGGTTACAAAACAAGAAAATTTGTGAAAGATGCTTGTTGGAGAGAAAATGGAAGTAAATTTATTAAAATCGAGAAATTATTTAAAATCAAATAAAATAAGAAAATATGCATGCCAAGAGGAAAATGGTAGCAAAAGCCTTTTTAAAATTAGGTTTTAGAGACCTAAGAATGGCTAAGGAAGAATAAATAAATAAAAAGGTTGAAGAGTTAAAATTATTTGAAAATTGAACTTTTGAATCAATTTTTGGCAGCAAGGATAAAAAATTAAGGAGATGAGACAAAAGGGTTTTAAAAAAAATGCGCAGGAGAATGGCCCACAAATGCCTTGAATATTCAGCCTCGAATTTCCAAAAACCAAAGAAAAAAACACCAACTGCCCACCACATGCACCCATTTGAACCATAGATTTCCATATAAATATTCAGCCAATGAAAGTTCCATTACATAGTCACTTAAATCCCATGGAAATCACTTGGAATTTTCAGCCATTAACTTATCCATATACAACCACATGAACTTATTGATTTATTTTTAAAATATTCAGCCATAAAACAGCCACAAAACCCATCCCCATGCAGCCACTAAAATACCATTAATCTCATCATATACTTAGCCACCAAAACTTCAACCCATTTCCATTAAAATTTCAACAATAAACCCAATTCAATGGCACTGAATTCCATGCATTAATCCCTTGAAATTTTAGTTGCAATTCTTCTATTAACAGTCGCATGTGAGTTCTCTCATTAAAAAAAAAAACATAAATTGATTCCTCCATTAAGGCACACCAAAATCAAAGGCATTGAGTTCCATAGCTGCATCGTACACATTTGCTTTCATTTTTTGTCATTCAACTGTGTAAACTATTCTCTTCACAAATCCCATGGTTCCCACAGTTGCTGCTTTCTTCTAATAGTATCTTCTTCCTTCCTCTAGCTTCTCAAACCTTGCTACCCAAAAGAAATTCCACTGCCCTCCATGAGCACAGAAACCAGAAACCAGAAACTCCCATGAAGCAAAACAGAGTAGTTTGAAGAAAGTACGGTAAATGATAATGAATAGAGATGAAAATGAAATGACCCAAGAAAAACATAATATGATCCAAAAGAACAAACAAAATACCCATTAAATAAAAACCCATTTCATGTTGAAATCAATGGGCTCCATGATCAGTGGCAAAATTGAAAACCATATATGGATTTATCTTCAAGTGAATATCAAAAGAAAATAAGAGAAAAACAGAGCAATAATACACCCAAGTAACAATTGAAAGCCAGAAACCACAAGAAAAATATATTATGGCTCTGTTTGGTTCCCGGAAAATGCGAGAGAAAGAAAATTGGAAGGAAAAATGGAAAGAAAGAAAAAGGTAAGGAAATGAATATAATTTTTTTCACTTGTTTGGTTATCCATAGAAAATTTAAGGGAAAAAAAAAAAAATTCATTTTCTTTTGTTTGGTTAACCACAAAATGTAAGGAAAAATGGAAGGAAAATAAAATCAACAATTTGTCTTAAATGGTTATCAATTTGTTGAATACTAAAATAAATTAATCCAATAAAAAAACTGTTGAAAAACGTGAATTTTTCGACATAAAACATTGCTCATAAAAAGTCTTTGCTATTATTTTTTTTTATTAATAATTATAATATTTATGTATAAAATTTTCCTCATGTAATACAAATAAAATATACGAGTAATAACTATTTTTTATTTTCAAGGAAACATTTATAGCTAATAAAAAGCTCTTAAAAAATTCAAAAGGATTTTCGGAATCAAAATTTAAAAATAAAATATGTTCATATATTTTTACATGGAGAAAGGATTATTATATGCTGCATGCTACACGCACAATACATATATATTAAAAAAGGAAAAGAAAAAAAAAAGGTTAATTTGATGCACCTTTGTTGAAAAGAAGGGCCCTAGTAGAGCACCAAAATGATACTTTTTGGGTGAGTTCCAAGAACACATAATACCCCACCAATTATTAAGTCTAATGTGTGTAGTCGGTTTTCATAATTTTGTATTTTATTACTTTATTCCTAAATTTCATCATTTTTTAGCTAGGTCTTATTTATTTTTATTTTTATTTTTATTCAATATTATGAAATAATGATAGATATAGTTTCGAATTATGTTTATGAATTATTTTTTAAAACAGTTTCTTGTTTTCTAAAATAAAAGATCAAAAAAATAAGTTTAATAATTAGAAAATAGAAAATAATTTTATATTTTTAAAAACATAAAATGATTTTCTTAAAATCACAAAATATGATATTTTTAAATAATATATTTGAATTACTTTCACTTATTTTAAAAAAAATTACCTTAAAAATAATGATAAATAATAGAAAAAGGTAAAATATTACATATAAAAATTATATTTAAAGTATAGTAAAAAAGATTTAAAAAAAACTGGTTAAGAATAATTCAAGTTTCAAAAGTTGTTTTCAAAAATAATTTCCAAAAATTGCCTTGGTTTTTTCTTTAAAAAAAAAATAAAATTGCTGGATTGTATAAAATTCTTTCTGGCCTTTAACAGTAGCAAGGTGCTTTGAAGTCCTAAAGGAGAGGAGGCTGAGCAGAATTGATAAAAATAATGGGCACAATAGATCCAGATACAATAATGATGATTAAACATTGCTATATGAAACTGGTTAGCAGCACCCACAGGACTCTAGAAAAACAATGCTAAAATGGAGAACAGGCCACCCTAATCATTTAGTGAGGAAAGTAACCAGCGCGAGGACCACAATGGCCCCATGCATGCCTCTCAGCCCATTGATACTTGTGGAACAAGTGGAATAAAATCATGTTCTACTTTCAAGCCTTTTTAAGTAGATTATCTTTCCTCAGCAGATGAGACATCATATATTTACCTTTCTCAAAGAATGAAATGGAATAAAGGGTTCCAAAAAGAACATGATCTTGCAAATATAGAGAAGGCCCTAAAAGAACAGGAGCAGGTGATATGAAGCTTCCTACCCCATGTCACTTTGACATCTCATTCCATGATGTAAAGGAGAAACTCAAAGGAGAACAAAAAACTACTTCAAAAGCAAAGCATGATTCTGGGTCTCTTCCCCAGAAAGAGGCTGTAATGCTTATTCAAAATGACTATACGAAGAAGGAAACAATTATCAGCATTCCTGACAGTACAATGCATATTGATCATATTCAACAATTCAGTTATATAATAGTTTAATTAAAAGGCATTCTCTATCCAAATACCGAAAGATTCCTGAATATTCCAAACAGTGAGAAGCAAAAACTTTATCTGAAACGCAAAGAAACCACATGGATGCTGAACTGGAAAAGTAAAATGAATCACCATTTAACTTCTAATAGTCAACTATCATCCATGAGTTTTGATATCAAAACTTCACGTATAGCCCCAAAACAAAAAATAAAAGTAATCTCCATCTCAAATTAGGCATCAAAAAAAGTAGGTCCAAATTTAATCGACAACCAAAGCTTACGCCTATCAATTGGACAAGCAAGGAAGGCTCGGGCTGCACTCACATCACCGGTAAGAGCTTGATATGCTTTCATATGAGATACATCACTCATGCCTCTAATCTTAGCAATCTCTTCAAACAATTGCTCTTCTGTATAATTTTGAAGGTTGTTTCTATCAAGAGCCGCAACAACTGCATCCATTCCAACTCTAATTGACCTTAATTCTTCACTTACAATGTCAGCATATTTTGCTTTTCGCTTTTTTGTTTCTTTGTTTGACTTTGGTGCAGAAACAGAAGCATCTGCAGATGAGAAAGATGTCTCAGTTGTTGCTTCATTTTCAACATAAGGAAATGTTTCATCTCTAATCCCATGTTGTGATGATCCTAATGGAATTGTGTCATCCAAATTTTGTTCCTGGGCCCAACGAAGTTGTCTTTCTTTTGCACCTGCAGCAAGACTTCCTCTTGCTCGATCTTTTCCAAGAAGAATGGACAACTTATCATAATTTCTAATAGGTTTGTGTCTGAGCTGAGATGCTCCTGGGTGTGCCTTTTAACACCAGAAAAAACAAATATTAACAAAACTCGAGTTCAATTGTGATAATGTCTATTAGAAATTTATAACTCTACATTACATGCAAAATTTTTATTCTAATAACTCAAAAATAATAATTAACTCACCTTAGTGTAAGTAGTCCATACTTCCGTGGTAGCTTCGATCATTTGAGTTGATTCATTGAAACCAAATCCACTACCATTTTGTAAAACTTCTTGAGCAGCATAAAAGTTTTTTTTTTAAGTTTTCATTCTATTTTTTATGTGCTCAGAGTTACAACTCAATTCAAAATTTTCCCCAATTTCTCGCGCAACCATTGCATAAGTTGTCTTGGTGAAGACTCCTCCTATCTTTTGCCCTTTATGCATTTGCTCCATTAATCGATCAACCAAAAAGTTGTCCATTTCATCAATCCAAATCAAGTTTCTTTTTTCACTTACACTTTTGTGTACTTCAAAGCCTTCACTATGTTCCATCTGAAATAATAATACATATATATATATATATATATATATATATATATATATGTTTAAAATGAAAAGTCAAGAGAAGGAGATATAATAATAACTTCATTGTAACTCATTCAAAGTGTGATTTTAACTAGAGGAGTTATAGTTCTAAATACAATCATCGTACTTAATATGAAACACAAAAAACTATACAAGAAAAGAACCATAAAATAAAAGGACTCATAAACTGGGTATGTCTGCTCGTTCATAATTTAAATTGGGTATGTTTTTGCCATGATGTAGGTTTTGACAAAGGAAAGGGCTGCCTACAACACTCCCAATGTTATTTTTATAGGATAAACTTTCATATTAGGGTATATAGATTAATATTAGTTAATTAACCCATTGAGAGTATAAATGAGTCTGATTGGAAGGTATAGAGTGGAACACTCCCAAGTTCAATTTTTAACAATCATGTCAGAGAGTGGGTCTTCATCAAGATGCTAAGAGCCATATCGGCATGCTAGTGGAAAATTCACTAGCACTCCGTAACAACCTTCATAACTAGATTTTCCTAAATTGGTGGACTGTGCACTAATTTGGCAGATCTCTAGCATTATGATGGCTTCGAATTTTAGAGGGTCTGGATACATTCTCAATGTTTAGGAAATGAATCTGGGGCTCTAGTTTTCTGTAGAAACTGCTACAAACCAGTTGGAGATGTCTCAAGTTTTTGAATGCTGTTATAGCTTAGTTAGATATGTGTTCAATTATTTAAGGCTGGTATGCTTAAGGTTTATCATTAATCCCTGTGGCAAAAATATACAAAGGGCTTATAAGCTCATCAGGTTTGGGTTATAATTAATTAGCTTCGACACTGGTATCATGTTCTGGCTTTGCCCTCAATTTGCTGTGTGGGTACTCAATGGGTTTTGGGCCTTGCTGTTAACAATTTACTGATTGATGCTAATGTCCACAACCATTGTAAATGTACATAAAATTTTGGGCATGAATGCGTCAATTAATAACAGAATTTAATAGGATGGTAAAAAAAATCTGAAAGTTTATCCTATAAAAATAATATATCCTTCTGTACCCTTTGGACTTTGGAGCAAAATAGGAGTATCTAACAAGGTAACATCTGAAGCAAATAGTCACATTGTAATGACCAAGCCACAAAAAGGCACATGTTCATTTTCTCAAATAATTAATAAGTTTCTCAAGTGAACAATTCCAACATGGTTCACTTTAACCCTGTTGCACATTGGATGAAACCTGACATCCCTTTTTCAAATCAAGAAAAAGGCTTCAACCAATACACTCTGTCATGCTTATGCATTAACCCCAAAAAAAAAAAAAAAAAAAATAGGAAAGAAAAAAAAATCCTCAAAAAAATAGGAAGTCAACTGCTAGAATTGCCCTTCTCGGGGTCTCTTCCATAAACTCTAAGGTAATGAACCTTTTATTTTATTTATATTAGCATTCCTTATGTTAATTAATAATGTACTAAATATCAAACAATTGAAAGGAAATTTTTTTCTTGCCCATAGCATTTAGTTGTACACTTTAGTCAATATTCATGAGATTGACAGGGTGGATACCTGTAATTTAGGATCTGCCCAACATAGCCATATCACTTGAGGGGGGATCTTATTCTAGCAATGGGTTCTCCATTTGGTGTCCTTTCACCTGTGCACTTCTTTAACAAGTATTTTTCCTCTGTTGTCTAAATTCATTTGATGCTTCAACTTTTGGTTTGCTACTTGAAAAGATTGCTCTGTGAAGCATCATCTCAATGTAGATTATTTGGAACATACCTTCAAAATTTTTAATAAATTGCCTTTTATTTAATTTTTACATTCCTCCAGTGCTCTTATACTATGTTAAACCATGACAAATAATATTACTCATCCTAAATGCTTAACTTAATTATTACTCAATATCTGAATTCTACCAATATTAAGGAAAGCAGAAGCAATCAACTGTAATAGCATTAAAAGAAGAGTATTTCATTGCAGGAAACAACATTAATTTTTCCACAGCTTTTTCTAGTTTCATTTTTCCTTTTCCTATTTATGCTTATCTTCACTCTGTATTTCTTCCTTCATAATGAAGTTACTTACTAGTTGTCCTTGTAATTGTCGGTGCTAAATTCTTAACTGTTTGTTAAATTCTATAGATTTCCCATCCTATTTTTCATTGAGATTGATAAACATCTAATAGATGAATCACACAAATTTTCTTTCCAATTCTAGAAAAATCCCATGTTTGTATTTGAATCTTTTCAGTTAAAATTCAGATTTAATTCCTTCGAGCATGCCTAATGCCTAATGCCTAATGCTGAGTGTATGACCAGGTAAGAGAGCCCTTTTACATATTTTTTTTTATAGGCAAAGGCAGAAATATATTAGAAAAGGGCACCAAGAGGAAAACCCAATAGCATACAGGGAGTATACAAAAGGCCCCTTAAGGCACACACAAAAGAAGAGAAAAAACAAACCCGACCCTCATCTAGCGCCTAGCCAATCAATAAAACTAGGTAAAGTAAGAGGACCTTCATTTACAATTGTTTTTGTCCACTCCCAAAGATTACAAACAAAGAATTTTTCAACCTATGAACCGAAAAGTCCTCATTATCGAAAGCAATCCTGTTTCTTTCCAACCAAATCGCCCAAAAAAGGCACAACGGGGCTGCCTTCCACACCTTTCTATGCTTCTTGCCCAACATAAGGCCCCTCCATTCAATAAGGGTCTCTCTAGCCGAAGAAGGGAGAACCCAACACACTCCAAAAAGGGCGAGCAATAATTCCCATAAAGCTCTTGCCTTGGAGCAATGTATAAGAATGTGATCAATTGACTCCTCTTCCTCACAGCACAGAAAACATCTGTTAGCAACAGCCCACCCCCTCTTTTTAAGCTGATCCATAGTGAGCACCTTACCCCAAGAAGCCTCCCAAGCAAAGAAACTCACTTTGGAAGGCACACTAGGGTTCCATATCAAACCATGAGGGAAAAGACCAGCTCTTCTTGAAGATAGATCATTATAGAGTGATTTAACTGAAAAAATCCCATTCGAATTCACCTTCCACATCATTCTATCTTCCATAAGAGGATTAAGCCTTGCACCTCGGATTGCCAAAAGAAGCCTCTCCACCTCCTCCACCTCCCAATCATTGAAGGGCCTAGAAAATCTAGGACTCCAAGCCCCTTCCCCTCCCGAAGTGTCTCAAAACTCCTCTACCCAAGCCTCTTTAGAGGAGGCAAAAGCATACAAGGAGGGATAAGAATTGCATAAGGCGAGGTTCCCACACCATATATCTTTCCAAAATTTTACCCTTCTACCATTCCCCACTAAAAAAGCGACTTTAATTTGCATAAGGGCACCTTCCTTCCTTATTTCCTTCCAAAATCCTACTCCATAACTCTCCCTAACTTCTCTAGAACTCCAACCCCCTTCTTCCTCCCCAAACTTCCTACTAATGACGTGCCTCCAAAAGTTCTCATTTTCAATCGCAAAACGCCAATTCCACTTGCAAAGAAGGGCCCTATTAAGGATGGAAAGGCGTCTAACTCCCAAACCCCCCTTCCTTTTATCCATGCAAACGGTATCCCAATTAACTAAGTGAGGCTTCCTCTCCAAAGCACCCCCTCCCCACAAGAAATCCCTTTGAATTTTCTCCAACCTTAGACTAACCACTCTTGGCATTCGAAGTAAAGACATCAAGTATATGGGCATACTTGACAACGTACTCCGAATTAGAGTAATTCTCCCTCATTTGGAGATAAATTGTCTCTTCCACAAGGCCAGCCGTTTCCGAAATCTCTCTTCCACCCCATCCCAAACAACCACAGACTTATGATTCGCCCCCAAAGGGATCCCCAAATAAGAAGAAGGCAGTCTGCCCACTTTACAGCCAGCCTTAAGAGCCAAATTCTCCAAATTCTCCACTCTACCAACCGGCAAAATTTCACTTTTGTCCAAGTTGATTCTCAAACCTGATATGGCTTCAAACCACATCAACAACCGGCTTAAGTGGACCATCTGATCTTCAGAAGCTTCACAAAACACTAACGTGTCGTCAGCAAACAGCAAATGAGAGACCAAAGCCTCATTCCCACCCCCTCCATTAACCTTACAGCCTGATAGGAACCCTCCCCCACTGCTCTATGGATCAGCCTACTAAGGGCCTCCATTCCTATCACAAAAAGGTAAGGGGATAGGGGGTCCCCTTGACGCAGCCCCCTTGAACTGTTGAAATAGCCTTTCGGGGTGCCATTGATCAATACTGAAAACGTTGCTGTAGAGATGCACCAGGAGATCCACCCAGTCCACTTCTCCCCAAATCCCATGCTTTTCAATACAAACAGCAAAAAGTTCCAGTTTATGTGATCGTATGCCTTCTCTAAGTCCAATTTACATAACACCCCACTCTCGTTTCATTTCAACAAAGAATCTATTGCCTCATTTGCAATAAGGGCAGCATCGAGAATCTGTCTTCCTTCAACAAAAGCGTTTTGAGCTGAAGACACCACTTGGCCCACTACCTTCTTAAGCCTGTTGGCTAACACTTTTGCCAACAGTTTATACAATCCGCCCACCAAACTGATCGGTCTGAAGTCTCTAAGGTCCTCGGCACCAGCTTTTTTTGGGATTAGGACCAGGAAGGTCGAATTTAGGCTCCTAACGAATCTGCCGCGCTCATGAAATTCTAACAAAAAACCCATGATCTCTTCTTTGACAACATCCCAGCAAAACTGCCAAAACCTAAGGGGGAAGCCGTCTGGACCCGGAGCCTTGTCCCCGTTCAGGTCTGAAAGAGCCTTAAGGACCTCTTCCTCTGAAAAAACCTCCTCCAGTATAGCTGCATCCTCAACTCCAATTCTATTAAAGTCCAAACCTTCCATAGAAGGATGCCAGCCCCCCGGGTCAGTCAACTGGTCCTTGAAAGCTCTAACCACCCCTCTCTTTATCTCCTGCTCCTCTGTTAACCATACACCGTCAACTTTAATCTTGGACAGGCAGTTTCTCCTTCTATGGGAGTTAGCTATTTTATGAAAAAAACCTGTGTTTCTATCACCCTCCCTTAGCCAAACTTCTCTTGATTTTTGTCTCCAAGAAATCTCCTCCATTAGAGCCCATTTTTCGAAGTCCCCCTTTGCTACCTTTCTAGCTTCCAATTCCTCCAATGATAAGGGGCGAAGCTTCTCCTGACCATCCCAGAAATTCACCTTGTCCAGGGCCACTTTCTTATTGACACCCATCTGCCCAAAAACATCCTTATTCCACGACTTTAGAATAGCCTTCAAAGCCTTCAACTTCTCAGCAAGGATGAAACTAAACGAACCATTAAAGCTTAGACTCTGCCACCACCCCTTCAACAGATCCTTAAATCCCTCCTCCTTAAGCCACATATTTTCAAAACGGAAAGGAACAGGACCTCTTCTAACCCCTCCCCCATCCAATAAAATAGGGAAGTGGTCGGACACAGGCCTAGGAAGAGTACATTGCACCGCCCCCTTAAAGTGACCCTCCCAATCCTCCGACACCAAGAAACGGTCTATCCTGGTCATAGCTTGATTGTTCAGTCCTCCACTCCAGGTGAATGGACCCCCCTGAAGGGGGAGATCCCTCAAATCCAAGTCATCAATCACTTCCGAAAATCTTCTCATTGAAGAAGACAATCTTCCCCCTTTTTTACTCTCATTCGGAAATCTGATTAAATTGAAGTCACCTCCGATACACCAAGGATCGCTCCAAAGACCGCGGATGGCCCCTAGCTCTTCCCAAAACAGCTCTCTATATCTCTTTAAGGTAGGGCCATACACTCCTGAAAAAACCCAATTAAATCCATCTTCACAGTTCTTGAACCGGCAGGAGATGGAGAAAAGACCCACCTCCATCCCTTCCAGCTCCACCACTCTTTTGTCCCAAAAAACCAACACCCCTCCAACTGCCCCCCTCGCATTCAGAACTTCCCAATCTAAAAATCTTCCCACTCCAAGGCTTCTTACCACCCCTAAAGACATCTGAGACATTTTAGTCTCCTGCAGGCATACCAAATCCACTTTATGGGATCTGATTAAGGCCTTAATTGAACTTCTCTTATTCCTATCATTCACCCCCCGGACATTCCAAGATAGGATTTTAATTTTCATTTAAGACACAGAGCTCTATCCCCGTTTCTTCTATCCGAGCCTTTCTTCCTGCTTTCTCCTTCATAATTAATCGACCATTCCAATTTTTTCACTTCCCTATCAAACCTAGTCATCCCCGCAATACCTTTCTTCTTGCCTTGATCCCTCATTGATTTCAGCCTTAACAGTAATTTAAGGACTTCCCCTTCAATGCCAACTGTCGAGAATCCCAAAGTCTTACTGAACTTAGCCAAGCTACTGTCATCCCATCCGCTACCCTGGTCCTCTTCTTCCTCCAAATCCTCACTCTCCTTTGATCTGAAACCCCTGTTCTTTCCCCCCTCTGTACCCGACTCTCACGGATTGCCATCAGTCAACACGGCACGCAACGGAGCTTGAAATCCAACACCTTCGTCAATGACTACCGTACCCCTAACACCCCCCACCACCATAGCCCGATCGCACCCAGAAAGAGTAGAAGAAGAGAAGAAGACCCAATCCCCCTCAAGAACATCGATAACGGGCTCGTACCTGGATGCTTCAGCCGACAACGCTTCTTCAGTCATTCGCGTTCTCGCCTTCGCCATTAGAGACTCAAAATCCCTCCAATCTCCTCCTAGGAAGCACGCAATCGTCCTCCTTAACTTGGCCACCCGACGCTTCCATCGTAGCCCTAAACTTCATCCCCCCAGCCTCGGCACGAGGAGAAGCCCTATTTCCTCTTATCCCTCCCAACTCAGGCTCAAAACCCATGTCGGCCCTCCTTTCGCAGCCCGCAATCGACCCCTTTATGAGGAAAGGCCTCTCCTCGCAGCCCATTACCCATCCTTTTAACGTGATGGGCCTGGGCTCACAATCTGGCCCAAATATTTGGGCTCCCACAAAGTCTGGCTTAATACCATCCTCTTCAAGCCCGCTCCTGACTTGGGCCTCCCAATCGGGCCCAAAAACACAATCTGCTGGCCCAGGTTTGCTAATTTCCCTCCACCTCGAACTCTGATCCCGCAGTTGTCTTCTCCATCAGTCACCTCCTCTCCAGGCCCCCTTTCAGCCAACTCATATGGACAGCCTGAAGCCCTTTTTGAAGAACTACCACAGGGCGGCTCAGCTACTCCCCTCTGCTCCTTCGACTGTCCAACCTTCACCAACACGCCTCCTCTACACTCATCACAAGACCCACTCCCTGTAACTTCTACAGCCACTGCATCCCCTATCCCGAGGCCACTTCCCGCCGGCACCACCTGAGAGAACCAAGGTGGTGATTCCCACCACAGCTGGACTGAGAAGCACCCCATCTCATCCACAATCTGGACAGAGGAAGGTGTGTCCCTGCCCGCCGATTTCACCAACATTCTAGCCCATTGCAGCTCTGCCATTGAATCCGTCTTGTTATCCACAGCAATGAACCCACCACAACCATCTCCTATCAACTTAAACACCTCTCGATTCCATAAATGAAGGGGAAGACCTACCACTCTCACCCATACCTCGCTAGCAGAAGCTCCATTGCTAAAGCACCCCACCTCCGGGTGCCATCTTTTCATCAATAATACACTGCCTAGAACCTTTCTCTTCCCTCTAGCAAGAACACGCTCGGCCTCACTAATCAATTCGAACTCAAAGAGTATTAGCCCACCTCCCATTACAGCTATGTCCAGCTTGCCTTTGAGGAGCCAAGCGTGGACAACCCAGTTTTTCAGAAAATCCAACGCAGGGGGATGGTTCTCCACCTTATCCTATCTACCCACTAAGCAACGACCCAGCTGCTCTAATCTACCAGGCTTCACCCTCCTTCCCGCTTCCAGCCAAACCTTATCCCCAAGTCTCCCCAATCTCAGTTTTGCTACATCCGCATATGTCCTTTGATCAGGCTCCTTATCCTTCTTCAGCACCTCAAGAGAAAGAGGATCCTTTACTCCTCTAAATGGAGCTACCCCAACCTCTCTCAGCTTCTCAGCCAAGATATTCCATCCCCCAGATAGCCTCTTTCCTTATGGAAAAATTAAGCAAAACCTTTTTGCCTCCAAATCACGAACAGAACAAAGAATGAATCTACCCGCCTCATTTGTACGCCGCTCCAATCTATACTTCCTTCCCTCCTCCTCCCATGCGAGGGACCAATTACTCTCATCTCTATCTCTACAGCAGGTCTCCACTCCTTCCAACAAAATACTGAGACTTGCATCTCCAAATCTGATCCAAGATGATAACCCTTTGCATCTCTCCCAAATACATCCTCTCAGCTTTCCTCCTACTTCATCAATCACAAGTTCATAAGCTTTGGATTCCACAGTAAACCGTCTTCTACCTCCTCTAGACATAACCTTCACCATTGTTTATAGAAATTACAGCAGCAGAAATAGTAAAATACAACAGCAATGGGTAAAATACAGCAGCACTATATGTTCTCACCCTCCAAAAAACTGCAATGTAACCATAAACGTGTTAGGAAAGAAATATCCGTTTAGGATATGTCCTTGCAATAACAAACTCTATACTAAAAGATATCACCAACAACATTTCAAAACATGCATTAAGGCTTCAACCCTGTAAAGGACAAAAGCTTTACTCATGTTTACACTCCATTGATCACCCACTCTGCATCCATTACGGGCCTTAATGATATTACACCACAACTATGAACATGGCTTGGCCTTTGAAGCTGATTTTAGTACAGACTATGAAGTTATGTAATCCGCTGGCCTAATGAAACAATCCAAAGCCTAATGATATTACACCACAACTATGAACATGGCTTGGCCTTTGAAGCTGATTTTAGTACAGACTATGAAGTTTATGTAATCCACTGGCCTAATGAAACAATCCAAAGCCTAACTCTTTACTTTTGATGGTTTGAACACCCCCCCTCCCTTGCCTTCCTTGTCGCGCACACACTTCCTTTCCATTCTCTTGCAAGTAATTTACATACAATTTATCGTTTACAGTTTGTTGGGGGTCCTATTTCAGAAATTTTGAAAAAAGAAACCAAGCCCACTATGGGACACCCCTTTTACATATAAGAACTCATACTAAACCAATCCTTTGAGGATATAGAATAATAAAATAAAATTCCAATCTCATTGCCTGATAGGGCCAATACTAACATGGTTCTATCAATAAGAATCTTTACATGGGATAATATGCATATTCAAAATTACCATGAGATATATTCAAATATGAATCTAAAGTACCTGTTGAAATTGGAGCTGTAGTTTCAATAATAGCTATCTAAAAAGTTACTATCATGATGTTAGCTATCTACAATATTTATGGACATAAAACATCTAAATGGGTTTGGGGATGCTGAAAAATATATATGCACACACAGGAGTTCTTTATTTCAACACTAAGTTACAAAGCATTCATGTACTAGAGAATCCGTGGATTTAATGAACTTACTAGAAAGTTACCCATGCGGAAAATCAAAAGCATGCCTAACTGTTCAGTTTAGAAAGAATCTAAGTTGAGATTAAATCAAGGAAAAATCTAACTAAAATAGGTGCGTCAAGGACCAATCATTTATACTTATCCAATCTACTGCTAACTAATATCAGGAATAAGCAAAGGCCAAGAACCCTTCAACAAACCCTTCTGGTACTTCAGTACAAGCCTGCTCCATCTCTTGGTCATAGTGATTTGATGCAAGCTTGCTCCAAGAGTTATCACTTAGGCTTCAAGGTGGCATTATCACACCCCAACAACCCCTCTCCAACATGATGTTCTAAAAGCCATCCCCAGGGCTTAACCAGCTACATTTTTCCACCTCAACAAAATTATTTACTTATTATTAAAAAAACCTTCAAAGACCACTGCAATTCTGCAATTCTCAACCCATTCAGACCTTGAACACAGCTAATTTTAAGCCTAGAAACCAGTAATATATACCCTAAATTTTGAGCCAATTTTGTCCTGTCCATTGTTTTTACTCCAGGTTTCCTCATTGTGCATAGGACTTAACCTCTGGTCCTGGTCCTCTCTCTGAAACCCAGTCCTTTTCACTTTGTTGTTCCTATGTATATCAGTCTTGATACTGATTCTTTTGTAATAAATTTGAACCATATGTTTAATAGCACATATGTTTTGTCCAAGAAAAAATTATAATTGGTCAGTATTAATTTTTCTGCAAAACATAAATAGAACCTATGATTCTCACAACAGAAAACATGGTAAATAAACGAATCCACAGTAGCATGAATACACAAAAATCAAACAAAGGATCACCTATGAGTGTGTAACTGTCATAAAGGATAAAATTAACAATCCGGTTCACGAAAAAGAGGGGAAAATTGAGGGATAACGGGAAAGGCAAAAGCAACCTAGAAACCCAAACAGAGAACCCAAGAGAGAACGATTACGTTGGGTTCCAGGTTTTCACAAGATGAGGTGGATTGCAGTTCAATTCATACCTGATCTGAAGATATGGATCCGAATACATTCACTGGATTTGAAGAATCCATTTCATCAATGAGAACTTGATTTGAAGAGCGCACTTCATCCATGGGAACTCGGGTGCCTGAAGAGGGTAGGTTTTCGACCCTGAAAGGTGGTCGGAGTGATTGTGGTGGCCGTTGAAAGGGTCGACGACGGTGAGAAGCCATAGCCACCGATGAAGAGGAAGTAAAAGGTGAAGCGGTGAACAGAGCCCCCGATAAAATTTTCCCCCCCTTTGCCCTTCTCTTTTTCCCTTATTTTCCTCGTTATTTTTTAAGGAAAATAATAGGGAAAATATTACAATATTTTCTTTCATACTTTCCTTTATATTTTTTTTCCATCTTATTTTCCATGTCATCCAAACTAAAGAAAACTATTTTCCTCTACATTTTTTTTCCTTTCCTTAGCATTTTTAGGGAACCAAACAGAGCCGAAGAGTAATGTAATTGAAAAAATAAAAAATAAAAAATAGGAAATCCATAGTGCTCGCACTTGGGAGTGTTTCTTTCCTAAAAAAAATCAACAAAGTAGTTCCCCGAGCTCCTCTTGGCTTCATGCTCTTCGAGCCTCTCTGCACCTTTCCTAGAATTTGGCCAACTCTCTCTCTAGCTTGCAAGAATTTGTTTCCCATAGCTTCCACCAGTATTCTTCTCCTCTCAAAAATGGCTCCCTCATAACCTGCTCCTTCTCTCTGTTTCACAGTTCTCTCTTTGTTCTTGCTTCATGCTCACAGTTCAACTCTCTCTCCCCATTTCTTCCTGCCCAAGATACCTTATCTCTTCTCTCTCAAAAACCATTAGAAAAAAAGAAGCAATCTCCCTACTAACAACTCCCAAAAACCATCATCAATAGAGTGTTTTCCCCCATAGCTCAGAATCCTCCCTAAGTTTCTTTTCTTCTCTCTACTAAATGCTCTCTGTCCCCCCAGCTCACCGCTCTTACTCGGAAAATCTTATGTGTCCTAACCACCACACCATGCCAAGACAACAATGTCATTTGCAGGTGTCTCTTGCAATCCACTCCCTTGTAGAGATTATCCCTCACTCTTCTCTCTGTTCCCACAACAAAAAAGGTGCTCCCAAAAGTTGGAGAAAAGGCTTCACAAAAGGTGAAAAACGGACAAAAAAAAAAGGGGGAAGAAAGCGAACGGCTAGGAAGAGGGCATGTGTCCTCATTCCAACCAAGTTGCCCAAAAGAGCTCTAAAACTCTAAAAACACGGAGTTTAGAAAAAATCCTAACAGGCCTCCAATATTCGTATTCCTCCAATGGTCTCCAAAATATAGCTCAAAAATTAATAATAAGCCAAGTAGACATGGACCACTAATGAATGATAAAAAAATTAAAAGAAATCCTAAACACATGCTAAAATTAGCGGGGTGGGAGAAAAAATTAAAATAAAAATATGTGCTAAGGATAAAATAATGGGTCTACAACAATTTAATCTGTATTTTTTTTTTCTTTTTTTTGCTCTTTTAGAGAGGTTGATAAGAGTTCTTAGAGTTTTAGGGTTGAGGTCTTTGAAGCATTTGTATCTCCTAGCATTTTTAAAGATGTCGAAAACCATGATATTGAATGTCCTTAAGGGTATCAAAAGGTATGGTGTCAGATTGCCTCAAGGGTGTCCAAAGGTATCACTTCAATTAATCTTCTAACCTTTCAACTTGAAATAGTCCTCTTGACCCTTTGATTTTTAACTTCCAAAATAAATAAATAATAAATAAAAAAGGGTGGGTTGGGGTTGGGGGTAAAAATTATAACCCTCCATTTAGCATCAATTATTTAAAAAATACAATTTTTTTTAAAAGATGCTGTTATGGGTAAAAAGGAAGAAATGAAGGAAGGTCTACATATAAATTTTAAAGGATATTTTGGTCTTTTCATTAATAAGTATTCCTGTCATAAAAAAGACCACACATCGAACTTTCTATACTTATTTTACATCAAAACACTTTTGTTGTGTAGGTAATATTTTGAACCTTTACACAAATATTTCTTAAGTTTTATTTAATTTTTATTTAAAATCTGAATAATATTTTTTCATAATTTCTACCATGTAGACAAATTCGGCTGTTAGATTCTTCGTGTATGAAAAATACAAGAGAGGTAAGCATGAGCTTTGTGGTGACATTTCATGAGAATTTCCACGACCTTTGTGCCCAAACATGTGGCAAATCAAGGCTCTTCCAACGGATTTGTAACCCTTAAAATCTTGAAATTCTTGTCAAAAGAAAGTGTCAGAAGAGAAGAAGATGCCAATTCCAAGGGTGAAACTGGGTAATCAAGGATTTGAGGTAAAACCCATTTTGGTTACTCCAACACTCATTTCGTTTCTGTCAATAAATTCTCACTTTATTTTGTTTCTGTGGATGCCAATTTGGGTTCCCGATTGTTTTGTTGTATTTTCTATGAAATCATGGCAAGTAATTTTGAGTTAATGGTGGCAAGAATCTTATAGTTTGGGGGATAAATCATGGGTCTGTGATCAAATGATGATTATCTTCTTGGGTACCATGATTTGCTGCATTTGGCTTCGCATGAACATGTCCAATTAGTTGTGATTAGGAAGCGTTAATGGGGTTTTAATTTTTAGCATTCTATGAAATCTAGGTCTCATTTTATAATTTAAATTTTGATGCATAATACAACTTAGTTTTGATGTGTTTGGTTGGTGAGAAACTGAGAAAAATAAAAAACAAAAACAAATTTCAGAACTTTGTGGTTTGTGCAGTCTTGGTTTTGCAACATTAGGACTCACCTAAACAAAGCCCAACAGGTTGAATTCAGCTTGGTCATGAACAATGATAAAAGATACAAGATTTGCAATGTTCTGTTCGATTCCTAAGTTTAGTTAGACACAACACAGAGTATAACCAAAAACTTCAAATTATTTGGCTGTAAAAAAATCAAGTGTTTATCAAGGAGATTCCCACACTATGGTGATTTTAATACTAATACCCCTACCACTTATTCTCCAACTATGCATACACAAATATACACATACATATACCTGGCCAAGAAAACTTCAGTGGATATGCTAGATACAAATGATACTTTTCAGACTGCTCTTGAGTATTGTTTGACAAGAAGAGCCTCTGTGCAAGTACTATAATGGATGAATTGTAGAAATGATGTTATGATCTGCTAGATCAATTAGAGTTGAGTATATCTAGCTACCAATGGAAACAACTGTATTACTAATCAGAACGAATGTGCCTAAGGTGGATGAGTTCTAGGTATGGATTAAGAAAAGATTTATGGAAGATGATACGGTGTTAGAATACTTGGTTGTCCTTGAGGCCTGGCTCAAGTGGTTAAGAGATGGGGAGGGTTTGTGTGAGGTTTCAGGTTCAAGTCCCAATGGGGACAAAAATTTACCAATCAAAAAAAAAAGAGTTAGAATACTTAGTTGGATGAGATGTGACAAAAATTCTGCATCCCTTCGAATTCATTATGCACCTGCAAAGGATTTTCCTGCACACCATCATTTGTGTGATTCATGAACTGAAAGGGTTTGCACAAGGAGTGCACTGATTTTAATCTCAGGGAACAAAAAAACCATCTAATCTGACAGAATATCCTCAGCTATGAGGAGTTTTTTAGATTTCATTAATAATTACAGCCTGATGGTTTTTATGCTTAAAGGATGAGAGTTTACTAAGACAAATAGTTCCATTGATATCCAGGATTTATTATTTCCTGATTACTCCATAATGGGAGGAATATTTTCAGGATGTGTTCCAATATGTTCTTCCTTGACCAATTTTGGATCATCCCCCCAATCTTGCTTGACAGTGATGGATTAAGAAAAGGAAAAGGGTCCCATCCAGTTCCAAAACACATGGCTCAGGTTGGATGGATTGGGTAAAGACTGAGAGCTTTAGGCAAGAGCTATAAATTCAATGGTACTCTAAGTTTTGTGTTGGCAAAGAAGATGAAAACATTGAATGAAGACCTAAAGAAATGGAATAAAGAACTTTATGGTAATGTAATTGTTACAAAAGCAAGGTTGTTGGGAAAAATAAAGACTTGGGAGAAGGAGGAAAGGGGCCTTTGAGGAGGTGGTTTGGAGGAACAGGGAGAGAGATGAATGTTTGAGTCTGACAAAAATGGATGAGATAACAGAAGTTCAAAGCTATTTAGATAAGGCAAGGGACCATGGTGTGTAATTTTTCCATCAGTTAGCTAGTTAGGGATAAATTCCAGGGCTCTCTTGGTAACATAATGAGGAGAAAGAGGAATTAATGACTGGCAGAAATGGAAGAGATTAGTTGGAGGCAGAAGTCCAAGGTTCTTTGGCTTAAAGCAGGGGACAATGATAAATAGTTTTCCCATCATTTAGCTAATTGGGAAAAACTCCAGGGTTTCCTTGCCAAAGGAAGGAAACTAATATGTGATTTTCCTATTGCTTGGTAAATTTGTACTAGATAAGCAATCAATATGTAGTGAGGTTTAAACTTATGACTTTTCTCTAATTGTGGCTTTGATACCATGGTTAATCAGAGGTACTAGCCACTAGGTTCAAGTCCTCCCTCCATCGATTTATCTATCTGATTCTTGTGATCACAAAAAAGTGATTTATTTGCTGCTAATGCGGTTTGTATCTCCTACAATGGGTATGATATAAATTGCAGATCCAAATCCTAATAGCTTAAGCTTTTAGGAAAATTGATTGTCCAACACCTTGATTTGAGGTTTAAGAATGGCAAGTCTAGGTTGTATTGTGAGCTTGATTTTGTCATTGGCTTGCTTGGATTTTAGAGATGATGTTTATGATCCATCAAATTGTCCATCTTGATGATTAAATTCTCCTGTCTACATATGGGTCCCAAAAGGGTTTCTTAAACTCCTTAGATGTAGCCATTAGAGAAATGTTCTATTCCTACTCCTGTTCTTTATTGTGGTTTATAGGATTGGTGCATAGGATAGTGGAAGGCCATTTTGATGAGGGCTTCTAAGTGGGCTCAAGGGAAGGGGTGTGGGCAGGTAGTGTCAAATCTGCCCCATGCAGGTGATATTTTTGTCATGCATTGAAGAGGTGGGAAATCTCAATCACCTTCCTATAAGAAACTTGTTTGAATCCTGTACTAATGATAATATCTGAAAATTTAAGGTATTTCTGAAGGCTTAAGTAAAATTAAGTTAGTTATGTCTGTAAAATTAATTGTCTCTTATTGCTGGCACCTCTTGTATATAAATTTTTTTGCTCTGGCCTTTGGTTCACCCTTATGAATGAGCAGTATGTCAGCAACTATTGACATTGCTGTTGAGTCAACCACTTTTTGCCTAATATGTCACATGGGGAGGTCAAATGGTTATAAAACCTGGACCGCAGGAGACTGCAGGATAGCTTATACCAGTGGCTTCCCCTCAACTTACCCAACTCTTTCTTTATTATAGTCTAGAAAGAGATTCATGGATCTGGTAATATTAATAATAGATCTAGGTGACGTAAATCTTTTAGATGATCATCAAATTCATGGGGAATCTTTAAATTAATCTTTTCTGATGATCAAGGTGCTCAGGCTTCAAGGTTTGTAAGCAAGAGTTTTGTTAGGGAAAAAAAAGGAATTTTTTATTGTTTTTTTTTTTTTTTTTTTTTTCTTTTCCAAAAAGTAGAATTGCTATTTTTCCAGATTAATTTGTAATTGCTATTTACATTTGTTCTACAGGTCTCAAAATTAGGATTTGGATGTATGGGCCTGACTGGAGCCTACAACTCTCCTCTCTCTGATGAGGATGGCATTTTAATAATCAAGGATGCCTTCAACAAAGGAATCACTTTCTTTGATACAGCTGATGTATATGGAGGCAATGCTAATGAGGTTCTGGTTGGAAAGGTACATATATCTACATTTCATCTCATCAAGCTGGTATCTATACTGGCTTCAAAGCTTTATAAATTTCTATTTTGACTGATTGATAATACATGTGCTTATGGTGATAAGCCTAAAAACATTTTTCTATAAGCCTCGAAACATTTTTCTAAGTGTTTTCTTTATCTTTTGGTGATAAGGAAAAGATACATGGTTTCCTGTGCACATAAATTTCTATTTATGGGCAATAAATGAGGAAATAGCTGGATTAGGAATATTTTATTTTCCATTGGTGTGGTTTTCTTTAATGTAATTGTAACCAGCAAAAAAATATATATTTGAAGGCCTTAAAGCAGCTCCCAAGGGAAAAAGTTCAAGTAGCTACAAAGTTCGGTTATGTAAGAATGCAACCTATGTTAGTGAAAGGTACCCCAGAATATGTGCGCACCTGCTGTGAGGCTAGCTTGAAGCGTCTTGATGTTGAATATATTGATTTGTATTATCAGCATCGTGTGGATACATCAGTACCTATAGAGGACACTGTAAGTGATTCTCTTCCTGGTTAATTACATGTCAATGCTGGTGATCTCTTGAACATGCTAGGTCTTAGTCTTAGTCTACTTAAAATTTTAAATTTTATTTGAACTTATATTTCTTCTAATTGAGAGTGGGATTCTTTTGGAAGGATAACTTTGAAACTGTATTTTCTTGTAATGTAGGTGGGGGAACTTAAGAAACTAGTGGAAGAGGGAAAAATCAAATACATTGGATTATCTGAAGCCAGCCCAGACACAATAAGGAGGGCACATGCTGTTCATCCCATCACAGCCTTACAAATGGAGTGGTCACTCTGGAGTCGTGATATTGAGGACGAGATAATTCCACTTTGCAGGTTTGTTCAGATTCTAGTCCACCTTCTCAAATTTTTCTCGCAGGAGATCACTTCTAAAACCTTTAAGAATATCTGGAAGCATGTTTTGTTCATGTAAAAGTTTAAATTTAAAATTTATTTTCAGGTTTTCATCCAATGTCCAACAATTTTGTTTTGGAGATAAGATAGCAACCTGGAATTTTAATTCTGATTTTCTAGAACTTGGTTTCTACTAATTTTTTATTAGATTAAATTTGGCATAGAAAAGGATTATATGCTCGATACCTTTCTTGTATGGATACAACTCTCTCTCTCTCTCTCTCTCTCTCTCTCTCTCTCTCTCTCTCTCTTTTAATTAAAAATATGACATGCTGTTTTCATTTATTTAAATATGCAGGGAGCTTGGCATTGGAATAGTTCCATACTGTCCTCTTGGTCGTGGATTTTTTGGTGGTAGGGGAGTTGTGGAAAGTTTGCCTGCATACTTGGTATACATTTTGTCTTTTTTTTTGTTTCTGTTTTCTTAATGCAAAATATCTGAAAGAAATATTCTTCAGGAAACAAAGTATATTCTGAATGCTCCATTTATTATGATGGATTTTTCAGCAATCTTGGGAGAATTTTAATTTTCCTTTTTAAGTTAGGTTTGGGATAAAATAGTTCACTGCACCAAGAGTTTAATATTTTCTCCTGGAAATATTTTCCATTGAAGGAAATGGGGTCCTTTCTAAAATTGCTGAAATTGTTACGCATGTTTCTTTTTTAGCATTCATTTATTTGATTCCATGTTTATAAATTAGAAACACCTTTGAAGAATTTGAGAATATCAAGAATTTTCCCTTTTGCATAGATAATAATTTTATTGAACTGATATTTAGTTGTTTTTTCTATGAGGCTTTGCATCCTCGTTTCCGAAGAGAGAACTTGGAGAAGAACAAAAACCTTTATACTCAAATAGAAAATGTTGCAAATAAGCATGGTTGTACTCCTGCTCAACTAGCACTAGCATGGGTTCTCCAACAAGGGGATGATGTTGTACCTATACCTGGTGAGTCACTTCTTCTTTTTCTACCTTATTAATCTATTTTAATGAGGCCATGTCATTTGATATATATGTACATATATATCCTGTTTGGATTTTAAGGAAATAAGAAAAGAGCCTTTGTTAAACAAGGGGCTGAAGTTCTGTCACATGCCGATGATTCTTATCAAATCCAAAGCTTATAAAATGGAAAGTGTTCTGTTTTTTCCCTTTTGAGCTGGACTAGTGATTAATATTCATGCTAGATAATTTGTATATTAGAATACTGATTGGCTTCTTTTGCAGCAAAATGATAGATAAATGCACTCAACAATTCAAATGCAAGAGGCAATAATTCGTGTAGAGTTGTAATTTCGCTACACACACACACACACACACACACACACACATGTGCATACATCAAAAACAAAAGCATTTCATTACCATGAAATAAGTACAAAGAAGGATGAGATAAACTTCATAATACCATACAATAAGAATTTCCTAGTTTGAAACTCGAAGTTTCATCATAGAGAGGTGCCATTTTTCAGGACAGGGACTACATAGACTCAGTTGGGTTTGTGGTTGCATTGCCTTAAAAAGATACACTTCCCTCGCTTTAGGTTGAGCCACAGTTGCACTGACCTTCCTTTTGTCAAATGCCATTTGCATTGACAAAAATTGCTGATCTATATATATATATATATACATTGGTTTTACAAAATTGTATTTTTCTCTAGCAAAGGTTTTTCTTTTGCCCAACATATAAGAAGGATTACACTAGTAACTCATTTTATTTCTTATTCTAGAAACCAGGACACATGAATGTAATTTTCTCTCTTTTTATATATAACTTCACTGATAATATAGATATTGAAGCTACTTAAAATTAAACCACATAAAAACAAACAACCTAAAAGCAAAGGCACCTCAAATAAGCTCACCTCAAAGTCATTACCTCACCATGGAACTACATCGAGAAGTAACTTGCCATGGCAACTGACTCAAGAAAAAAAAAAAAGAGCTAACCACTCTTGTATCTTGGCTCTTGTATCTTTGTAAAAAGGTTAAAAATAATAAACAAAAAGCCTGCCATAAGACCAACAAATCCTTTATAAAAAATTGTTGAATTGAGTAAACGGATGATAGAGGATCTTCAAGAAAAATCTCAGAACAAGAAATTGAAGAAGTTTTCTACTTAAGCAACTTCAGACATCATTGTCCAATAAGATTCTTTGATATGGTAGTGCATGTCTTCCTATAGAAAAGGGACCTATCGACTGTCTTTTAAGGGTGAAATTGTGTTGATTAATAAAGAAGGAAGATCTGAAAAGGAAAGAGAAGGAGAAGATGATTAGGAATTCAAGACGATGAAGAGGATTTGCCTTTGCAAGTGAGCTTGGGTTTTATAGAAGATGAGAATGCAAAGAAAGAAACTTTAATGTTATCTAAGAAAAGTTTTTTTAAAAAAAAACTCTGGGAAAATGGAGAAGGGGAAAAAGGGAGGTGGTAGAAGTTGGTTTGCTGTGGACTCGAAATCTTTTGAGAATTCGATCAGTTCTATTGGGAGGAAGCTTCGTGGGACCATTTTAGAGAGAAGTAAAGGTTTTTCCAATTGGATTAGGTTTGGAGATTATAGTTTGAGGTGTTTGTCGGAGGGAGTGGAGGCTTGTTGCAGGGAGGAGAAGTTCGGGAAAGTTGTTAAAAGTTAGGAAGAGGAGGGAAGGAGATTTAGGCTAGAAAGGCGTGCTAACGAGGCAGGGAGGTTCATTCTCTGCTCTGTATGTGATCTGGAAGCGAAAAGGTTCAGTTTGGTGTTTCCGGAGGGAAGAGGGATATTAGGGGGGTGGGTTCTGCTAGCAGACAAGCTTTGCTCTGTAGGTGTTGCTCTACATTCTGAAGATAAGGTGGGTTTAGGCAATGTAGGTACCAAGGAAGAAAAGAGAGGTGAAGCACAAGCGGAGGAAGAGGAGAAAAATCGGTCTTTTGTTAAAGTAGCAAAGGCAAAGGCGGGAAGAATAGGGGATGCAGTGTGGCTTCAACTTGGGGGCAGAGCTTTGAGAAGCAAGAAGGAGCAATTAGGGCGTTGTCTTGTGGGAAGATGGGAAGCAAAGGCTGGCTAGTGTTCAGATTTAGATTGTTTAAGGACTTGGGGGAGGAGGCTATGGAATTTGAAAAGGGAGGTGTGTTTTTCGTTTCTGGGAGGAGGCTTTTTTCTTGCTGAATTTGAGGTTGCGGAGGAAGCTGAAAGAGTGCTACGAAGGGGGAACCGACACTTTCAGGACAGGGTTCTTCATCTTGAGAGATGGGGACCCGAAGCAGGTTGTTTCCGGCATGGAGCTCATGCAGATCAATGCTGGGTGAGGGCGGTGGGGCTTCCTCTAAATTTTTGAAACCAGGAGGTGTTCAGGAAATTGGGGGATAGTTGTGGAGGGTTGGTTGCTATAGATGGTGACACAACTAATTTCACACAGGCTTTTAGTGAAGACGGATGGGAAGGATTTACTCGGGTCGTTACATCTGGTGGTGGGTTCATTATGCTTCACAATCCAGTTATGGTGGGAAGTGCCACCTTGGGTCTCAGTGGCGGTGCCGGCGCAAGAAAGGGGGTGGTTGAAGGGTGAAGGATGCATGGATTCACACGTGGGAAGCAGCGTGGGTCATTCGAGGGTACAAGGAGCAGTGGGAGCAATTGAGGAAGACAAAGTTGAGCAGGTTGGAGCTGTTTCCTTTGAGTATGGCCTGGGTATGGCTGGGGGTACTGAGGCAGGTGAAGGAAATGATGGGAAGGGGAAAGGAGTGGTTAAGGTGTCCGGAGATGGTTCAGAGGGTGTGGTTTTAAGGGGGAAAGGATGTGGGCCTAGTGTGCATTGGGCCGAGTTAGTTAAGGGGGGAAACTTTAAGTTGTTGGGAGCCTACGAGGTCTGTAAGCGGTCTGTGGGCTTGAGGGTGTCCTTGGCCCAAAAGGGCCAACGTCTTTCTTCAGGGGATTTAGAGGACCGTGGGCTTAGGGTTTCGGGCCAGCCCTTTTGTCAAGAAGGCTTGGCCTAGTTGGATAATGTTGAAGGATTAAAGAGAGTTAGGGCTCCTAATTCTTCGTGTGAGGGGCCGAGACTCGTTGAGGCCATCGTCGGTGTTGCGCTGTTGGTTGCTGTAAGAAGGAAGACTGGAGCAGATGAGGCCTTGTTGGAGGAAGCTTCCAAGTACTCCCATTCCAAAACCTTTCTTAGCTTTGGGGGTCAGGGTCCTTCTTCTTCTTCTTCTTCTTTCTATGGGGGGAAAAAAGAGGTGTTTGTTGCTAATGGGGAACTAGTGGTGTTCAAGGGGCCTTCTTTTGTGGTCGGAGAAAGGTCGGTTGACCCCTTGAGGGTTATTTGGGCAGATGGGAGGGAGAGAGAAGCTCCGTTTGTTCTGGAGGAGGGGGTTAAGGAGTTTGAGGGGGGAGAGATGCTAACAAAAGTTGTGGAAAAGGTTTTTAGAGGAGGAAGACAGAAACGTTTTGGGTTCGTGGATGAATGGTAATTTTGTGAAACTTTGCTGATGTTTGGGTATGCCTACTGAGGGGTTTGAGGGGGAAATTTTGAAGTTGTTGAGAAAAATGGAAGAGAGGAAAAATCTTAAGGGTGTTACGGCATGAAAAAGAAGGAAGTTTCAAAAGGTTTCTAGATCAGAAAGAGAATTGAAAAAATTGGAGAGTTCAGTGAATTACTGTGGTGCTGGGAGAAGTGTGGGGGTACTTCAGATTGCTAACTGAAGTTGGGGTTGTGGTGTATCTGGGAGTTGAGAGGGGATTTTTGAGGTCGGTGATATGAAATTAAGAATTTTATCGTGGAATGTTAGAAGGGCTAATGATTGTGAGAAAAGAAAGGTGATTAAGGCCTTGGTTAAGGATCAAAAGGTGGATTTGGTGTGCCTACAGGAGACGAAGATGCAGGAGATGTCAAGGATGATAGTCAAAAGCCTCAGCGTGGGAAGATGTCTAGGTTGGAAGGCCCTAAACTCGAGGGGAGCTTTTGGTGGTGTGCTGGTGTTCTGGGATAAGAGGGTGTTACATTTATAGGAAGTGGAAGTGGGGACTTTTTTGGTGTCGTGTAGATTTAAAAGCTGTGAGGATGATTTTTGTTGGAATTTCTCTAGGGTCTATGAGCCTATGTTGAAGGAAGAGAGGGAGGTTTGTTGGGCTGAATTAGGTGCGGTGAGAGGGTTATGGGGTGGGCCTTGGTGCGTGGCAGGTGACTTTAATGTGGTGAGGTTCCCTGAGGAAAGCAGTAGAGGAGGTAGATTAAATTATTCAATGAGGAGATTTTCGGAGATTATTGAGGATTTAGAGTTGAGGGATCTGCCTTTGCATGGAGGCGCTTTCACTTGGAAGGGTGGGTTGAATAATCAATCTCATTCAAGAATTGATTGGTTTCTGGTCTCGAATGAGTGGGAGGAGCATTTTTTGGGGCTATGTAGAGTGTCCTTCCTAAGTCGGTTTCAAATCATTTCCCAAATCTTTTAGATGGGGGAGGAGTGAGGGGAGGTCTGATGCCTTTTAGGTTTGAAAATATGTGGTTGAAGGAAGAGGGTTTCAAGGAAAAGGTGCAAGCATGGTGGGTAGGGCTCAATTTTAATGGATCTGCTAGCTTTGTGTTGGCAGCTAAACTGAAAGCTCTGAAGTTGCTATTAAAAGACTAGAATAGATTGGAATTTGGTAAAGTGGAGGTCAATAAGGCTATGTCCTTGAATTAGGTGGATTTCTGGGACAAAGTTGAATTAACCTGACCCCTTTTTGTTCAAGAGGTGGATACAAGGAGTGGAGCAAAGGAGGCTTTTAAAAAATGGGCTTTATTGGAAGAAATTTTGTGGAGACAGAAATTAAGGGAAGTTTGGTTGAGAGAGGGGGACAGGAACACTAGTTTCTTTCATAAGATGGCTAATGCTCACAGGAGGAGGAACTTGTTATCCTAGGTCAAAATAAACGGCTCTTGGTTAATAGAGGAGAATGATGTTAGAAATGGGGTGGTGAATGAGTTTAAATTATTGTTGTCTGTTGTTGAAGGCTGGAGACCTAGCATTAGGGGGATGTCTTTGGAGAGGTTGGAGTCTGTGGATGCGGCTAGGCTGGAAGAGCCGTTTTCGAAGCAGGAGGTGTTAGAAACTCTTAAGGGCTTTTGTGAGGATAAAGTGTCTGGGTCTGATGGATTTACTATGGCTTTTTGGCAAGCTTCTTGGGATTTTGTGAAGAAGGAGGTCATGGGGTTTTTTAGGGAGTTCCATAACCATGGCCAGTTTGTTAGAAGTTAGAATGCAATTTCATTGTTTTGATTCCAAAGAAAGCGGGGACAGAAGATTTAAGGGATTTCAGGCCTATTAGTTTGGTGGGAGGTCTGTATAAGTGGTTGGCTAAAGTTTTAGCCAATCGATTAAAGATGGTGGTGGGAAAGGTGGTCTTTAAGGCTCAAAATGCATTTGTGGAAGGAAGGCAAATGTTGGATGTTGTCCTTGTTGCTAACGAGGTTATAGACTCAATATTAAAGAGCAATGAATAGGCGGTGATGTGTAAACTGGATATAGAAAAGGCGTATGATCATGTGGAGTGATCCTTCTTGTTTTCAGTCATGAGAATGATGGGTTTTGGGGAGAAATGGATCAGGTGGGTGCAGTGGTATATCTCCACAGCCAGTTTTTCTGTTTTGGTCAATGGGACTTCCTCAGGATTCTTTCAAAGTTCCAAAGGTTTAAGGCAGGGGGATCCTCTTTCTCCGTACCTTTTTGTAATAATTATGGAAGCTATTAGTAGCCTCTTAAAGAGTGCAGTGGGTGAGGGTTTTGTGATAGCTTGCAAGGCGAGGAGTAGGGGTGGTGAGGGGGTTTAGGTGTCTCACCTTCTGTTCGCTGATGACACTTTGGTTTTTTGTGGGGCTTCCAAGGAGCAATTGTTGTATTTAAGTTGGATTTTAATGTGGTTTGAGGCCATGTCGGGTTTGAGAATTAATTTGGACAAGAGTGAGCTAATTTCGGTGGGTAGTGTCGAAAATGTGGAGGAGTTGGCTGCAACTCTTGGGTGTAAGGTTGGAAGTCTTCTGACCACTTATTTGGGATTGCCATTAGGTGTGCCTCATAGATCGCTGGCTGTTTAGGATGGAGTGGAGGACAGAATGAGGAAGAAATTGGCTAGATGGAAGAGCCAATACATTTCCAAAGGAGTGAGGATCACGTTGATTCGGAGTACGTTGGCAAGTATGCTTATTTACTATATGTCTATGTTTTATGCCCAAAAAAGTCAGATTGAGGTTAGAGCAGATTCGGAGGGATTTTTTGTGGGGAGGTGGGGCCCTTGAAAAGAAGCCTCATCTTGTTCGGTGGAGCTTGGTTTGCCTTGAGAAGAGTAATGGGGGATTGGGGGTAAAGTGCCTTTCTATCCTCAATAAGGCTCTCTTGTGTAAGTGGAGTTGGAGATTTGCTATTGAGAGAGAGGGTTTTTTGGAATCAAGTGATAGGGGAAAGTATGGGGAGGAACAAGGGGAATGGTGTTCTAAGGAAGCAAGGAGGGGATATGGTGTGGGGTTGTGGAAATCTCTTAGGAAGGTTTGGGATGTTTTAAGAAGTAGGCTATTTTTTGTTGTGGGGAATGGGCAAAAGGTAAAATTCTGGAAAGATTTTTGGTGTGGGAACGAACCTCTTTGTGTTTCTTTTCCCTCCTTATTTGCTTTGGCTGTTTTCAAGGATGCTTGGGTTAAAGATGTGTGGTGTAGCAATGAGGGAGGGGGGGGAGTTAGGGCCCGCTTTTTTCTAGACCGTCTAATGACTGGGAGTTGGATGAGGTTTGCAGATTTTTTTTTGGCCTTAAACAGGAAGAGAGTTCAGCAAGCAGTGGATGATAGGGTGATTTGGAGAGAGACTAAATGTGGGAAGTTTTCAGATAAGTCTCTTTACAAATCATTAGTATCAGGCCCTCCAGCCTCTTTCCCTTCATCAGCCATTTGGAAAGTCTATGTGCAGCCTAGAGTGAGTTTTTGTGGGTGGGAAGCAACTTGGGGGAAGGCTCTTACCTTGGATCCACTTCAAAAGAGAGGATGGGCTCTAGCGAACAGATGTTATCTATGTCAAAGGCATGATGAATCAATAGATCACATTCTTCTCCACTGTGTAAAGACAAAGACTCTTTGGGCGTTGCTTTTCTCTTTGTTCGGGGTGCAGTGGGTGCTGCCAGCCACTGTTAAGGAGACACTTTTGGGATGGAATGGGTCTTTTGTGGGAAAAAAGAGGAAGGGTGTTTGGAGAGCAAGTCCTTTGTGTCTTTTTTGGGTGTTTGGAAGGCAAGGAACAAAATTGCCTTTGAGGAAGAAGAGCTGTCTATTCAGAGGCTTAAGTATTCGTTTGTATATTTTCTTTGGTCAGAGACGAAATTGTCTATAAAAGATGGTCTCTCGACCGTAGTTGATTTTGTTGGTTGGGTGGGAACCCGTTAAGGGTGTGTGGGGGGCTGCTCCTCTGTCCTTGGCTTTCAGCTAGGGAGTGGGGGGTGTGTTCTTTCTTGTAATTCTTTTTCCACTGCTTTGGTGGCTTTTATACAATACTTTTACTTATAAAAAAAAAGAGAATGCAAAGAAAGATATTGATCAAAATGTTTTAAAGGAGAAATACTGAAACTGACAACCAAACCAGAAAAGATCCTCCTATTTCTGGGTTGGTTTAATTCCTATAGTTGGTTCAGTCTGTTTCTAGGTTAGATTTTAGGTTAGCATTAACTGAAACCAAAAGGTTAGGTTAGATTAGATTTTATTTGTTGTCTAAATGTGTAATATGGTCACTCCCAAGGAGTGATATTGAAAAGGACGGATGGATGAATAAGTGACTAAGGAGTATTCTGGATGAAACATTGAATGTTAATTAAACTGAAAGGAGGAAAATATTAGGCTGTAAAATGATGTGTACCTAAAATGAGTATAGTCATAGGTGAGATGTTGAGATGGATGATATATGAGAGCCAAAACAAGGAAAAACAAAATAGAAAATGGCTGCATCCGTGCAAAGTTCTCGGTAGCACCACCTGAAGAAATGATGAGAATGTGATATTGATGGTTTGGCCCATGCAACAAAGACCAATTAGGCAATTACCATATTGGCTAGAAGTGATTCAAGATGAAGTTTCCATGAGGACAAAAAGGGCCTAAAAAATCTTTGTCAAATTGTTGATAAGATCAACTTGGAATCCTTGACCCTGCCTGCTAATATCCTCCACAGACACTCTCTAGCATCCCCATCTTGAGTATTTGCATTAGATCTCTGTATCTACCAATTTGATAGAGTAACATGTGGCTGCAAGCAGATATGATTGTCCATAATTTAAAGAAGCAGGAGTTGGGTGATTCAGAAATATAGTTTTCAGTGCTCTATGTACTTTGTATCAGAATATAGTTGTGCTTCATTACTTTCTCTTGAAACCTTTATGAAATTCTTCTTCATGGTAGCAAACTATCTCGTGAAGCTAGCACAAGTTTATTCTTACTTATAACTATTATGCTTCGCTCTAAGTTTGTAGATATACGTCACTTCACTGGATTAATATTTGTTCTTTATCTTCTTTGCTACATTTTGCCATATAATAAAATTGATCAACTGTTACCGGAGCATACTTTTAATTCAATTCATCAACTGTTTCTGGACTATATTTTTAGATGGAAGTGCCTCAATCCTAATTAGAATGAAAAATCTAGGTTTGCGACATCTTCATTTTTAGTTGTGAATCTTAATACAGTTGCAGTATAATAATGTGAAACTGTTTCTGTTTTCCGGGAATGAATATCTGCAGGGACAACTAAAATAAAGAACCTGAATGACAACATTGGCTCCTTTGCTTTGAAACTTACAAAAGATGACTTGAAAGAAATTTCTGATGCTGTACCTGTTGATGGGATTGTGGGTTCTAGAACTTTTGAAAACGCGGGTCATTTATCATGGAAGTATGCAAATACACCAGCAAAAGATTGTGAGGTTTTGACTTAATGGCTGCAGCCTATTTGTGGATGCAGCAGTTCGGACTATACAACACCTCTGAGCTTAATCTGGTCTGTAGGGAAGAGATCAGTGAAGAAGGATCTTTGAAGGGACAAAGAAGACAACTTTGAGGCTAAAACACATTGTTCCTTCTTTATTTGTGTTTTCTAGAGATTTAATATCGAAAGGGGCTTCCCCTTTCTCCTTCCTTTTGGCATTTTATACAGCAGAGAGCATGAGAAACCAGTCCACTGATCATCAGCTATTAAATTACCAAAACTTTCCCTACTGTGTTATGTGAATAAACCTCAGAAGCATGTATATTTTAAACTCACTGGGCATGACACAGAGTAGTTACATGCTCCCTCCCCCATTCCCTTCTGGTTATCTGGCTTTTGCCTGGAAATTATGCTGATGGAGTGGGTCAAAATATGAATACTAGGGAGGTTATAGTGCCAAACCCAATTGAAGAGCCCTAAGCCTACATAATGGGGGAAGCACCCAATCATAAGGCCTCGTTTGGGGTAGCATTCTGTTGGGCCTGTTCAATGGCAATTTACTGATTTGATCATTGAACCCTCAAATGTTTCCTATTGTTTTTCCTAATGTTTGTTCAAATTATGAAGATTCATTTCATATAAGGAAAATATTTCAAGATATAATTTTTTTTATTCTAGTGAAATTGAGAAGGAAAAACTATTAACTTCCCCCCTTAGGATAGAGTTATAAGACATTAGCCAAGCTAGTAGCAAACCTCATCCATGATTCACACCAGAAAATCTCATTAAAGAACTATACAATCTTATTAAGCATGGTACCGTACAAATGATGTCAACAACCTCAAATAAAGAACTCTTGAACCTTGATTGCGATTCAGAAACCAATGGACTATTGTCTCCCACAAGCAACCACTGTTGGTTCCAAGCGCAAAATAGCTTGATCCTTGCATAGCTTGCCCATTTGCTCCTCTGGCAATGTTACCATCACTGTTCTTGCAAGCCCTTCTTCAGGTGAAGGCAGCACCATAATCAACCCTTCACCTTCCACATTTCCCACATGGCAGGCAATGTGGACGGGCTTTGCATCCTTGAAGATGCCCGCATACCCTCGCGGAATAACCATGTGTTCCATGCTAACACAAGTAAGCTCAGGGCCATACATCCTAAAGGGTGCTCCAAACTGCCCTCCCTCTCCCTTCTGGGATTCAATCCAGTCTATAACTGATTGACACTCCTCTTCGTTGATGCTCGACACATGTTCATGGACGAGCCCCGTCACATGGCCTAACCTCCCATTATCGATCTCTTCCCTGTCCCGTGACAACAGTGAGAAATGCAGGGCATTGCCAAAATAGCCATATGGGAGAGGTGCATGCATGAGTTTCCTGAAGTCGATACAGATTGAGAGAGAGTGTTTGTGGTCAGGTGCAGGAGACTTCATGGGCGCAAGAGATGTCCAGAAGAGTGCTGCTAGGAGATCAAAGGGCGTAGCATCTGGGCAGCTTTCATGGACCTCCTCAAGGCATTGCTTGATACTGGAATCAGAGAACCTGAAGGTGGTTGTAGCCATTTTCACAGATGGAGGCTTGGCCTTGGACTTGGCTGCATAGTAATTGGCAGACTTTGTCTTGGTGTTCAACACTGGCCGGCCACGGAGCGCTGACGGGTGGAAGAAGGGCGGGTGTGCAATGGCTTCCCGGCGGTGAGCCTCAGACCATGATTTTAAGAGTAAGGCTGCACAGGTTGGATCTGCATGCAAGTGGGTGCAACTCAGTCCAATGGCTATGCCGCCTCCTTCAAATTCGTTTATCTACAAAATGGGAAAGAAACCTGTAAGTGAACACAAAGAGAGAAAGGGCTGTTTTTTAAAACAGTTTTAAAAAATATTTTTTAAAAACCGTTCTTTAATATTTTATAAAATAAAAGTCTATTAGAACTTAAATGTTTTGAATCTATTTTTAAATACATTTTAAAAATAATTTTAGAACATCATATTTACCTCGTTTCAATTATTCAACTCAAAGAGTCCAGTATTATTATTTATTGTCACTATATTCCTATATTAGGATTGACTAATTTGTGCGTCCATGTCAAGACACGTGAATCATGTCACGGTGGTCACATGGGGTCATGTGCGAGTTAATGAGTTTGTGAAAGCACATGAATATTCCAGCCGAGGGCCTGTCAGCTTCCATGCATTTGGATATGGTTTAGTGATGCCTTTTTTGGAGAGTTCAAGCATTTAATAACTTTCGTGTGTGTTTGTGGTCCATGACTCCATGACTCCATGACTCCATGCTCAACAAACATGAGCCCCATGGAGTCACCTCACGGCTCAGATAGTTATGTTTAGGCTGACTCACCAGCTCCTTTGTTTTCAAATATATCCTATATAAAACTCGCCTAAAAATTCTTCATTTCAAAAATAAAACCTGTGCAAAAAAATAAGATCTTTCAAAAAAAATTAGTCAAACAAAAAATCTTATTGAATTGGAAAAGGAGACTGTTGATTGACCGGACCAGTTGGATCTAGGCCCAACAACCAACACGACACAATCAATAATGGCTCTGGACCATTCTCTGCAAGGCCCCCACCAGTGAACTGTATGCACTCACGGGCCTCTTTCATAAGATACGGCTCTTTAATTTCTTGTCTTGTTACAGCAGCAGCTTTGAAGCCTTTGCCTAAATTTACAGTGGAACATGGAACATATTTATAAGAATATATAACCGTGGTTAAATATAAAATTTTCTGACAAAAATACCCTTCATCAAATTTTTATTTTCATCTCATTTTTAAATACTTTTTGAATAAAAAATGAATAATTATGTGAAATTAATAATGGAGATTATTTTATCCCTTTTAGCACTACTGTGATGTGTAAAAGTAAAGGGCAAAATTGGAAATTCGGAAAAAAAAGGACACCATAAAATGTACCTGGATCCGGAAAGGAGACCAAATAGTCGGATCCTGGGCCATGTCCTCCCAGACCGTCAGATCCCTCTCCTCAGCCCCATCAGCCGATCGCAGCCATTCATCCAGAGTGGTCCTCACCGTGGCCCTCAAAACCCGAACCCCGGCATCATTACATTTCACCACCCAATTTCCATCCTCCCCTCGGATCAACCGACCCGTCACCGCCGGGTACATCGAAAGCACCTCCGACAGCGACACCCAGAACGGATCCAAATAGAAGGACGTGGCAGGGTTGTTTCGGTAGTAAAATATCATGTGGATGGTGTGGAGACCCATCGCGTGGTCCAAGCCCGAAAGCTTGTGGGTCACACCCGGCCCGACGGGCTTGCTGGACGCCAGAGTCAGCTTCGAGTTCACGGTGACCCGACCCATTCCCAGAGACCAAAGATTGAGAAGAATGAGAGATAAGAGAGAAAGAGGGCAGAGTGGAGATTGAAGGGAGAGTTGGGAGGAATATATAGAATGGGAAATGGGAAATGGGAATTGAATGTAGAAGATAGAGATTAAAGAGAGGGAGTTGGAAACTGGTGTTGGTTGAGTTCATTAATGCGGAGGTGCAGGCGGTTTTCATTTTCTACTCTTATTCAACCGCCTTTTCTGCTGCTTCAAGTGGAAACTGGCTTTGTCTCCAGCTCATGGAATGCAACTTCTGATTGCTATTCCATCCAGTTGTTGTTTTCAGTTTGAGTTGTTTTTGGGGACTGTATTTTTCATTAATATTTTTGAAAAATATTAAGTCTTGAATTTTAAATTTTAAAGTTGTTTCTAAAAATAATTTTTAAATTGTTATATTTTAAAAGGTTTTTTTTGGGTCCAAAACCAACTGTAATTAGTTTCTGGTTGTTATATTTAGTGGGTAGATGGTAGAATATGAGAGGTATTAAGCTTCTGGTAGTTAGAGCTCAGTTATTACGCCCTCTCATTCTTCTCAATCTTTGGTTTCTGGAAATGGGTCGGGTCACCGTGAACTCGAAGCTGACTGTGGTGTCCAACAAGCCAGTCAGGTCGGGTGTGACCCACAAGCTTTCGGGCTTGGACCATGCGATGGGTCTCCACACCATCCACCACATCATATTTTACTATGGAAACAACCCTGCCCCGTCCTTCGATTTGGATCCATTCCGGGTGTCGCTGTCGGAGGTGCTTTTGATGTACCCGGCGGTGACGGGTCGGTTGATCCGAGGGGAGGGTGGGAATTGGGTGGTGAACTGTAATGATGGGGGTTCGGGTTCTGAGGGCGTTTAGACCCCAAGTGTGAATATAAATTATTCCGAATTTATTTTTATATTAGTTTTGAACCTAATTTCATCTTTAAATTTTAAATTTAATTATATTAAATTTTTTTTACCCATTCACACCTTTTAATCTTTAATTTTTATTATTTTATTTTATATAATCTTATTTATTTTTAATTATTATTATTATTATATTTTTGTTATAAAATATGAGAATTTATTGGATTTTGGGAACTTGTGAATGATCATCCAAATTGATATACATCTCTTTGTGACTCCCAATAAAAGGGAGATACCTTTAATAAAAATTTATTTCATTATCTTTCTACGTTCTAATTTCTCTTTCTTGTTTTATTCTTCTTTCACTTTATAATTTTACAACACATTATCAGCACGAATAGTCTCTACAAGAGAAATAGAAAAAATTTTCTCTATTCAAAAAAATAGAAAGAGTTCTTTTATTCAAAGAAATAGAAAGATTATTCTCTCTTCTTTCCCACAAAAAGTATGTGATAAATTTATATCATGATTTCCTATTTCATTACCCTTTGATCTTTTTTTTCATTTATTTTATTCGAATAAATATTACAATCCCTATAACCAGAAGTTATGGGATAAATTATAAATTATAGGGTAAATTCATAATTAGAAATTATGAAAAATATGTACAATTTCTATAACTAGAAGTTATGAGATAAATTATAAATTATGAGATAAATTCATAACCAAAAGTTATGAAAAATATGTACAATCCCTACAACAAAAAATTATGGGGAAAATTATAAAATTACAAATACATGACCAGAAGTTATGTATATAATCCTTAATTATTTATTTTTAATTATACAGTATAATTGGAAGTTATACAAAACAATATTATAGTCAGAAGCTATAAAATAAATAAATAAATGTTCATAGCCTGAAGCTATCCACAAATCTACCCAATGAATAGTTCATAACCTGAAGCTATATACAAATTTATATAAAAAACAGTTCACAGCTTGAAACTATGTACAAATTTAAATATTTTTTTGTTTTGATAAAATAATCATGGCCTGAAATTATGAAAGATATTAACTTTTAATTTCTTTAATTTCTTTTAATTATATTGTGTAACTAGAAGTTATACATAAATAGTTCATAGCCTGAAGTTATGTACAAATTTTCATATTTTTTTGTTTTGACAAAATAATCATAACTCAAAGTTATGAAAAATATTGACTTTAATTTTTATTTTCTACTTATTTTTCACAACATGAATTATGGAAAACAATTTTTATTAACAATAGTTTCATAGCCAAAAACTATGCATACAATTCCTAATTCTCTTGCATAACCAGAAGTTATTCAAACCAAAATTGTCAATGAATCTTGGAGTTATGATCAAGAAGGAAATCAAGCATCCCTGCAGGATCGCGCAAAAACACTGATTTTCTTTCGTCATCATCTCCATGAAGGTTTAACAAAAAATAAGCTTTTGATGAGAAATCACTAGTCTCGTCCAACTAGATTTTAATCATTCCCTAAAGTGATTGCAATATTGTCCCAAACTCGTGGACGATGACGGGGACGTGGTCATGGTCATGGAAGAAATCCCCGATGCCATGGTTCTTATAGTAATAATTCACCAAATTCTCAGAAAAGGAAAACCTCATTGCACCACCAGAAGTGGAATAATATTGAGGTAAAACAAGAAAATGGGAAGTGTTTACAAGATAAACCTCCTAAGAACTATGAAAATAAGTGTTATAGATGTGGTATGAAGGGACGTTGGTCACGTACCTGTCATACGCCTAAACATTTAGTCGACCTTTACCAAACATCAATAAAAGGAAAGGAAGTTGAAATTAACTTCATTGATAGTGGGTCAAGTGGATCTAACCCATTTAGATGTTTCGGATTTATTTGAGAATCCTAATGGGAAAATTGACCATCTAATTGGTGATGGAAATGTTTGTTATGATTAAACGTTATGTTTTTATTTAGTTCTTTATAAATAGGTTTATTTTGTTATCATCTTTGAACACATTGTTTATTGTTCATATTTTATAGTTTATTTCACATTTTATTATTTATCATTTAAATTCTTTTCTTTATTTAGACTTGAAGATACATGGATCTCTCTCATACCTTGATCCATCACTACAATTAGTTTGATTATTGAAATACTTCTTAATTATTTCATGTATAAATTGCTCCACACTTACAAAATAAAATGTGTGAGATATTTAAGAAATATATAACTTTAAATTATCTTTTCATATTTGTTTTATTATGTTATATATATTCTCATTGCTTGTACACAATTTATTAAGTTAAGTCATCATCGATGACTAATATTTTTCCATTGATTTTAACTTTTTCTCTATGATAATATTTCTTCAACTTTATAAAGATGAGGTCATCATGACAATGTTTTATGATTTGTTAATTTGATGAAACTTTTGTCTCATTAATTGCACAACATTGATGACAAACAATGTTAATACTATATTAGATGATAAAAACCTGATTAAAGGCTCTAGAAGAGCTTATATCATGTCACTAGTAGTATTTGATTCCATGTAAATGACACTTTATACGATACTAGATCCAGAAGAATCTTGTAAGACCAACTTGGTCCTTTGGGGTAAAAGATCATATGGATGTACATTATAAAACCATAAGTTTTTATTTAGTGACTAGTCCTATACACTTAAAATGGAGAATGACTTGTTGTGCAGATTATCATTTTAATGAGACAATTTTCCCGCCGTTAGGGGGAGAAGAGTCAGTTCCAGAAGAACGATGTGAAATTATTTGGAATGTATTGACTTTGACTTATCTTGATCCTCGTACCAATCAATGTGAACTGGAAGTTTAAAAGATTGTTTATTTGCAAAATCTTACAAATCAATTACCAGATGCATTCATTGAAACAAAGAAAGTGACAAAGTCATATATCCTAACTACAAATATTCCAACACGGATTGATGTCCCTGTAGGACAAATAACAAATGAATCTAAGATATGCCTGAAGCGTGGTAAACTTGTCGGCTTAAAGGATATAACTCCCTAGAAGAGGAGAACCTAATAAAAACTTGGCACTCTAGAAGAGACCATCAAAATGGCTTATCAGTTTAAAATTGATAAACTATAGTCCTAGAAGAGGCACAAATAATGTAGAAAGCCCCTGAAGAGGCACATATTAAGCAAAAAGCCCCTAAAGAGGCACATATTGAACAAGAAGCCCTCGAAGAGGCACAGGTACCTGAAAATTGTAAGATCTCAGTAAGTTATGTATATACGGGAGAAAAATGGGATCAAAATAATATTATTTTCACTTTCCAAGTGGCCTCCATAAGAAAAGATGAAGATCCTAAACCACGAAATGTGAAAAAATGCCAACATGAAAATGATTGGCCAAAATGGAAAGAAATTATACAGACAAAGTTAAACTCATTAACAAAATGAGAAGTTTTTGGATCTGTAGTCCAAACACTTGAAGATGTAAAGCCTGTTGGGTATAAATGGGTATTTGTACGAAAACGCAATGAGAATAATGAGATCATAAGATATAAAGTGCGATTAGTAGCACATGGTTTCTCACAGAAACCTGGTATTGACTATAAAAAAACATTCTCTCCCATCATGGACACAATGAAATATCATTTCTTGATTAGTTTGGCAATTCCGAAAGGACTAGATATGCGTCTCATGAATGTTATTTCAACATATTTATATGGATCCATGGATAATGATATATACATGAAAATCCCTGAAGGATTTAAATTGCCTGAAGCAAATTGTACAAAGCCTCGTAGCATGTACTCAATCAAGTTACAACGATCCTTGAATAGATTAAAGCAATCTGGACGCATGTGGTACAATCGCCTTAGCGAATAAGGGTATGTGAATAACCCTATATGCCCATACATTTTCATTAAGAAATCATAAACCGAATTTGCAATTATTGTAGTGTATGTTGATGACTTAAATCTTGTTGGGACTCCTGAAGAGCTCATAAGAACAACAAATTACTTGAAAAAGAAAATTTGAGATGAAAGATCTTGGAAAACCAAAATTTTGTCTCAACCTGCAGATTGAGCATTTTCCAAATGGAGTTTTAATACATCAATCAACATATATTAAGAAAGTTTTGAAGCATTTTTATATGGATAAAGCGCATCCTTTAAGTTCTCCAATGGTTGTCTGATCACTTAATGTGAAAAAGGACCCATTTCGTCTTTGCGAAAAGAAGGAAGAATTATTTGGTCCTGAAGTACCATATCTTAGTACTATTGGTGCACTTATGTATCTTGCCAATTGTATACATCAAAATATTGCTTTTTCTATCAATTCATTAGCAAGATACAGTTCCACTCCAACTCGAAGACATTGGAATGAGATTAAACATATATTGCGATACCTTCGTGGAACAAGTAACTTGGGTTTATATTATTTTAAAGAATCAAAATCACAATTGATTGGGTATGCAGATGCAGGGTATCTTTCAGATCCTTATAAAGCTCGATCTCAAATGGGATATGTCTTTACTTATGGTGGAATGATAATATCTTAGAGATCAATCAAGCAAACAATCGTAGCCACATCTTCAAATCATTCAGAAATTCTTGCAATTCATGAAGCAAGTCGTGAATGTGTATGACTAACGTAAATAATCCAACATATTCAAAAAACATGTGGACTACTTTCCATCAAAGGCAATGCAACCAAGTTACATGAAGATAATGCTGCTTGTATTGCACAAATTAAATAAGGATTTATAAAAGGTGATAGAACTAAGCATATCTCCCCTAAATTCTTCTATACTCATGAGCTCCAAAAGAAATGTGAGATCGATGTTCAACAGATTCGGTCATGCAATAATCTAGCAAATCTATTCACAAAGGCGTTACCTTCGACCACATTGAAAAAGTTAAGGTATGACTTTGGAATGCAAAGATTGAGAGATCTACCATTTGAAATGTTAAAGAAATCATAATCATGTTTACATGAGGGAGAGAATGATAATATGGATATAATGCACTCTTTTTTCCTTCGTCCAAGTTTTGCCTCATTGGGTTTTACTGGTAAGGTTTTTAACGAGACCGTTATAGTAATCCAAAAGAATATTGTACTTTTTTTCCTTCACTAAGGTTTTTTTCCATGGGGTTTTTCCTAGTAAGGTTTTAATGAGGCATATTCTTATGATCATCTAAGGGAGAGTGTTATAAAATATGAGAATTTATCGGATTATGGGAACTTGTGGATGATCATCTATATTGATGTATATCTCTTTGTGACCCCCTATAAAAGGGAGATACCTTTAATGAAAACCTGTTTCATTCTTTTCCTACGTTCTAATTTTTCTTTCTTGTTTTCTTCTCCTTTTACTTTATAATTTTACAACAATTTTCATATTATTATTTTTATTTTTATTTTTATTTTTTATTTTTTATTTTCTTCATTTCTTTTAAATCTTTTCATTGCTTCATTCTTTTATTTTCTATTATTTTCTTTTTCTTTATCTCCTTCCCTTTTTTTTTTTTTTAATACTTTTTTTACATTTTTTCCCCATTTGTTTCTTCCTTTCCATTTTCCTCCCCACCCTCTCTCCCCAATTCCGATTGCCACACGACCACACCCATTTTCCCTTTCCATTTTCCCCAATCACAGTCGGCGAGTTGTTGCCTATCGGCGACCCTCTTCCTCCCCTCTCATTCTCTCTCTTCCACCCATTTCTCCTCTCACTACTTTCTCTCTCTTTCCCTCTCATTCTCTTATTTTTTATTTTTTTTCATTTCTTTCTCCCCTCAATTCCACTATCACCCTTCAGCAACCATCCATCATGGTCTCAAAAAAAAAAAAAAAGTAAGTTTATTTATGCTTTATTTTATTTTATTTTATTACTTATTATTATTTTTTGCTTTATTTTCAATAATATTAAATTGGGCTTGATTTTGGTTATGAATTTGAATTAATGTATTAAATTGAGTTTGGATTATAAACTATTAAATTTAGGGATAATTGAATTTATTTTGTTTTGTGATATTTTAGGCTTCGCTAATTATGTTGTATTTTGGTTATTAACTTGAAAAGTTTGGACTAGGGCTATTGACATGGGGTTATACTTATTAATTTGGGTCTATTTCTATGGGTAAAAATTTATTGGATCAATTTAAAGTTTAAATTTAGGCTTGAATAATTATTTTGAACTTTATATATTTCTGGATATTTACCTATTGCCTCATTTTTGTTTTGTATGGGTCAATTCTACTATTGGTATTATTGGTATTATGTTGGTTGAGTACGGATTTGTGACTCGTGGAGAGCCAAATTTAATAGAAGAAAATGAGACTTAGGAAAGTTGTAAATGAAACATTGAGTTTATTGTAAGCTTGTTTGGATACATTTTATTTTCTTTATTTCTATTTAGTTTCATTTCTATTGGATCCTTTAAATATTCTCTTTTATATATTTATTGGGTGTACTAAACCGTTGATAACTTCAAAATTTTGTTTTAATAAAAAAATAGTTCAATAATTTTATTTTAATGAAAAAAAATTGTTTAGAAAATATTTTTTTTAATAAATGAAAGTTTTTTTTTAATAAAAATCCGTAAAAATGTTTTTAGGAAATTTTTTTTTTAACAAAATTAAAAAAAAAAAATTGTTTTTAGCAAGTTCAGAAATTTGTTTGATTAATAAAAATTGTCCAAAAAAATGGTTCTAGAAATAAAATTGCTCAAAAGGTTATCTTTTAATAAAATTGTCCAAAAAAAATGTTTTTTTAAAAATAAATTCTATTTTTGTAATTAGAATAGGATTAAAAGTATTTTCTTTATAGATAAAGGTCTTAAATAATTTTTGAATAAGAATGGAATTTGAAAATTGAAGTTGTAGAAATTCTTTTTTTTTTTTTTTTAATAAAATTGGGTTGAAAATATTTTCAAAAATATAATTTGTGAAAAAATTAATTCCATTGTAAATAAAATTAAATTAAAATACTTTTGCAAATAAAGTTGTAAAATTTCATTCTTTTTATAGTAAAAGTAAAAATGATTTTTATTATCAAATTGAAATTTTTTGTAATAAATTTTTTTGATAAAATGAGTGTAAATAACTTTTTTTTGAAAAGCGAATACAAACAAAATTGAATCAAATCACTTATTAGAAATGAATTAGAACTTTTTTGTAAATAAATAAATTGAAATCATTAATTTGAAATTGTTTTTAATAAACTCATTTAGAATTTTTTGAAAAGGTAATTTTTGAATTTTTTTTTAATTAGCTTAATAAATCAATTTGCATATTTCTTTTGTCATTTATTTTGTACATTATTGTAATATGTTTTTATGATTATTTTCTTGTATACTGATTTGTGTCATTAATATTGATATTCATGATTAATTAATTAATTGTCATAATTCCCTAGAAACTATAGGTATATAGGTTTAGAGATGTGCTATGGTTTTTCATTGTACCTTCTTGATAGCTAACCTGACCCCCGAATCTAAATTCGATTTTATAGACATGTTTTTTCTAAATAAAAAGTCACATAAAGTTTTCTTTCTTATTTTATTTTTCATTTTAAAAATAAATTAAAATAAGTAATAACTTCAATTTTTTTTCAAAAAATCAATTTTTTACAACTGAATAAAAAGCGAGTTTCGTTGTTTTAAATGGGGACGCACGTAAAAAATGCGGGTCCATAGAATGTTTGATTGAAACTTTTATTTTAAATTTTGGTTATAATTAGTTTGAAAATAATTTTGAAAACCAAGTTTGATAATCCATTCTTAGTTCCTGGTTTTGATATTCATAACAAAAATTATACCTACCGTACTTGGTTAAAAAAAATATCAATAAATAACCACCCTCGATGATTTTGGTGAGCTAAATTGTAGTTCACTTATTTTGTCGTATTTGATATATTTGGGCATGCAAGGGCACTTTCCTTAATTGAGAATATTCTATATTTAATGCATAATAATCATAAAGCATAGTTTATAAAATTAAAGGGAAAAGTACTTAAACATAGGTTAAAGATAAAGATTTTGAAAAATTATAACTACACTTTCCACACCCATTTGCCATCATGAGAAACCATGGTAGATATTTTCCCGTAAAATGGGTATTCCCTTCTTGATGTAGAAATGTTTTATCTTCAGAGTCAATTCTAAATATTTGTTTATTTGGAGTACCATGTAGTTTGATATTGGAATTTCTAAAGTTGTGTTTGGTTCTCGAAAAATTTGAGAAAAAATACAAATGAAAGAAAATAAAGAGGAAAAATAAAAAGAAAGAAAAAGTAAAGGAAAATAAAAAATAGAGTTAAAGATGATAAATTATTTTTATTTACTACTTCAAGCTCATTTTATTTATTTTAATTTATCAATATAAAAATTAAATAATTTTAAAATGCATAAGTTTTTAACTAATTTTAATTATATTTAATTTTCTTTAGAATATTTTATAGGACAACCAAACATGAAAAAATCATTTTCTTTAACATTTTTTTTCTTTCCTTTGTACTTTCCGAGAACCAAACATAACTTAAATGTTCTAAGAAAAATATTTGAAATAGGCTTTTGTCCAATAATTTTAATTTCACGTTTCATTCATTATTTAGATTTAGAGGAAAATATTATAAAGGTGTAACATGATATAAATAATTAAAAAAAAAAACCATCATATATTTTATGCCATATTAAGAGACTAGTAGATGTGAATTCCATTTATAATGTTTCCACTTAATAATAAGAGAAAATTTTAATTTACAAAATGCAAATTATATCATATAAAACAATACCTCACTAACCTAAAAATATCATTTACAAACTCCTCTGTGTGAAACCCTAAAATCATAATTTTTTTCTCTTCATCTTCATCTCTTCCCATCTTCAATCAATTATTATTTTAATTACATGTCAATGCTGGTGATCTCTTGAACATGCTAGGTCTCTTGAACATGTTAACCGAACCTATTGATAACAAGTTCAATTTAATTATGTTGGATGATATCAATAAGTTACTTTTAACTGAATAAAAAAAACTAATATATTTAGTTTTTTTTATTCGATCAACCAAAAAACAAATACCACCTTAGTTTACTTAAAATTTTAAATTTTATTTGAACTTATATTTCTTCTAAATGAGAGTGGGATTCTTTTGGAAGGATGACTTTGAAACTGTATTTTCTTGTAATATAGGTGGGGGAACTTAAGAAACTAGTGGAAGAGGGAAAAATCAAATACATTGGATTATCTGAAGCCAGCCCAGACACAATAAGGAGGGCACATGCTGTTCATCCCATCACAACCTTACAAATGGAGTGGTCACTCTGGAGTCGTGATATTGAGGACGAGATAATTCCACTTTGCAGTTTTGTTCAGATTCTAGTCCACCTTCTCAAATTTTTCTCCTGCTCAACAAGCACTAGCATGGGTTCTCCAACAAGGGGATGATGTTGTACCTATACCTGGTGAGTCACTTCCTCTTTTTCTACCTTATTAATCTATTTTAATCAGGCCATGTCATTTGATATATATGTATATATATATCCTGTTTGGATTTTAAGGAAATAAGAAAAGAGCCTTTGATAATAAACAAGGGGCTGAAGTTCTGTCACATGCCGATGATTCTTATCAAATCCAAAGCTTATAAAATGGAAAGTGTTCTGTTTTTTCCCTTTTGAGCTGGACTAGTGATTAATATTCATGCTAGATAATTTGTATATTAGAATACCGATTGGCTTCTTTTGCAGCAAAATGATAGATAAGTGCACTCAACAATTCAAATGCAAGAGGCAATAATTGGTGTAGAGTTGTAATTTGGCTAATACAAACACACACACACACACACATATGTATATATATCAAAAACAAAAACATTTCATTAGCATGAAATAAGTACAAAGAAGGATGAGAAAAACTTCATAATACCATACAATAAGAATTTCCTAGTCTGAAACTCGAAGTTTCATCATAGAGAGGTGGATTTTTCAGGACAGGGACTACATATACTCAGTTGGGTTTGTGGTTGCATTGCCTTAAAAAGAATTTCTGGATTGGTTTAATTCCTATAGTTGGTTCAGTCTGTTTCTAGGTTAGATTTTAGGTTAGCATTAACTGAAACCAAAAGGTTAGGTTAGACTAGATTTTATTTGTTGTCTAAATGTGTAATATGGTCACTCCCAAGGAGTGAAATTGAAAAGGACGGATGGATGAATAAGTGACTAAGGAGTATTCTGGATGAAACATTGAATGTTAGTCAAACTAAAAGGAGGAAAATTTTAGGCTGTAAAATGATGTGTACCTAAAATGAGTGTAGTCATTGGTGAGATGTTGAGATGGATCATATATGAGAGCCAAACCAAGGAAAAACAAAATAGAAAATGGCTACATCCGTGCAAAGTTCTCGGTAGCACCACCTGAAGAAATGATGAGAATAGTGATATTGATGGTTTGGCCCATGCAACAAAGACCAATTAGGCAATTACCATATTGGCTAGAAGTGATTCAAGTTGAAGTTTCCATGAGGACAAAAAGGGCCTAAAAAATCTTTGTCAAATTGTTGATAAGATCAACTTGGAATCCTTGACCCTGCCTGCTAATATCCTCCACAGACACTCTCTAGCATCCCCATCTTGAGTATTTGCATTAGATCTCTGTATCAACCCATTTGATAGAGTAACATGTGGCTGCAAGCAGATATGATTGTCCATAATTTAAAGAAGCAGAAGTTGGGTGATTAAGAAATATAGTTTTCAGTGCTCTGTGTACTTTGTATCAGAATATAATTGTGCTTCATTACTCTCTCTTGAAACCTTTATGAAATTCTTCTTCATGGTAGCAAAGTATCTCGTGAAGCTAGCACAAGTTTATTCTTACTTATAACTATTATGCTTCGCTCTAAGTTTGTAGATATACGTCACTTCACTGGATTAATATTTGTTCTTTATCTTCTTTGCTGCATTTTGCCATATAATAAAATTGATCAACTGTCACGGGAGCATACTTTTAATTCAATTCATCAACTGTTTCTGGATTATATTTTTTGATGGAAGTGCCTCAATCCAAATTAGAATGAAAAATCTAGGTTTGCAACATCTTTATTTTTAGTTGTGAATCTTAATACAGTTGCAGTATAATAATGTGAAACTGTTTCTGTTTTCCTGGAATGAATATCTGCAGGGACAACTAAAATTAAGAACCTGAATGACAACATTGGCTCCTTTGCTTTGAAACTTACAAAAGATGACTTGAAAGAAATTTCTGATGCTGTACCTGTTGATGGGATTGTGGGTTCTAGAACTTTTGAAAACGCGGGTCATTTATCATGGAAGTATGCAAATACACCAGCAAAAGATTGTGAGGTTTTGACTTAATGGCTGCAGTCCTATTTGTGGATGCAGCAGTTTGGACTATACAACACCTCTGAGCTTAATCTGGTCTGTAGGGAAGAGATCAATGAAGAAGGATCTTTGAAGGGACAAAGAAGACAACTTTGAGGCTAAAATACATTGTTCCTTACTTCTTTATTTGTGTTTTCTAGGGATTTAATATTGGAAGGGGCTTCCCCTTTCTCCTTCCTTTTGGCATTTTATACAGCAGAGAGCATGAGAAACCAGTCCACTGATCATCAGCTATTGAATTACCAAAACTTTCCCTACTCTGTTATGTGAATATACCTCAGAAACATGTATATTTTAAACTCATTGGGCATGACAGAGAGTAGTTACATGCTCCCTCTCTCCATTCACTTCTGGTTATCTGTCTTTTGCCTGGAAAGTATGCTGATGGAGTGGGTCAAAATATGAACACTAGGGAGGTTATAGTGCCAAACCCAATTGAAGAGCCCTAAGCCTACATAATGGGGGAAGCACCCAATCATAAGGCCTCGTTTGGGGTAGCATTCTGTTAGGCCTGTTCAATAGCAATTTACTGACTTGATCATTGAACCCTCAAATGTTTCGTATTGTTTTTCCTAATGTTTGTTCAAATTATGAAGATTCATTTCATATAAGACAAATATTACTAGACAGAATATTTTTTATTCTAGTGAAATTGAGAAGGAAAAGCTATTAACTTCCCCCCCTTAGGATAGAGTTATAAGACATTAGCCAAGCTAGTAGCAAATAGTTAGAGGCTTCATCAACCTCATTCATGATTTACACCAGGAAATCTCAATCTGAGACTCTTAATACAATCTTATTAAGCATGGTACTGAACAAATGATGTCAACAACCTCAAATAAAGAACTCTTGAACCTTGATTGCGATTCAGAAACCAGTGGACTATTGTCTCCCACACTCAACCACTGTTGGTTCCAAGCGCAAAATAGCTTGATCCTTGCATAGCTTGCCCATTTGCTCCTCTGGCAATGTTACCATCACTGTTCTTGCAAGCCCTTCTTCAGGTGAAGGCAGCACCATAATCAACCCTTCACCTTCCACATTTCCCACATGGCAGGCAATGTGGACGGGCTTTGCATCCGTAAACATGCCCGCATACCCTCGCGTAATAACCATGTGTTCCATGCTAACACAAGTAAGCTCAGGGCCATACATCCTAAAGGGTGCTCCAAACTTCCCTCCCTCTCCCTTCTGGGATTCAAGCCAGTCTATAACTGATTGACACTCCTCTTCGTTGATGCTCGACACATGTTCATGGACGAGCCCCGTCACATGGCCTAAGCTCCCATTATCGATCTCTTCCCTGTCCCGTGACAACAGTGAGAAATGCAGGGCATTGCCAAAATAGCCATATGGGAGAGGTGCATGCATGAGTTTCCTGAAGTCGATACAGATTGAGAGAGAGTGTTTGTGGTCAGGTGCAGGAGACTTCATGGGCCCAAGAGATGTCCAGAAGAGTGCTGCTAGGAGATCAAAGGGCGTAGCATCTGGGCAGCTTTCATGGACCTCCTCAAGGCATTGCTTGATACTGGAATCAGAGAACCTGAAGGTGGTTGTAGCCATTTTCACAGATAGAGGTTTGGCCTTGGACTTGGCTGCATAGTAATTGGCAGACTTTGTCTTGGTGTTCAACACTGGCCGGCCACGGAGCGCTGACGGGTGGAAGAAGGGCGGGTGTGCAATGGCTTCCCGGCGGTGAGCCTCAGACCATGATTTTAAGAGTAAGGCTGCACAGGTTGGATCTGCATGCAAGTGGGTGCAACTCAGTCCAATGGCTATGCCGCCTCCTTCAAATTCGTTTAACTACAAAATGGGAAAGAAACCTGCAAGTGAACACAAAGAGAGAAAGGCCTGTTTTTTAAAACAGTTTTAAAAAATATTTTTTAAAAACTGTTTTCTAACATTTTGTAAAACAAAAGTATGTTAGAACTTGAAAGGTTTTGAACCTATTTTTTTATATTTTTAAAACAGTTATACATGTATGGATGTGTTTATACAATTAAATTTTAAAACTGTTATAAAAAAATAATTGAAATAATTAAAAGATATTATTCATAAATATCATATATATATATATATATATATATATATATATATATATATATTTAAGAATAAAAAACAGTTTTTTTTGGTTATTTAACATGTTTTTCTATTTTTTTATTTTAAAAAATAAAAAAACTGTTATAAAAAAAAAGTTTTCAAACAAACCCATAACATCCCAAATTGGCATGAATCATATTCAATCACTTTGGAAAGCTACCACAATCTAACAGCCAAACACTTCTCCCACGGCAAGTAAGTGGAGAGTCAACAAACACATACATCACAATTTTCACACCCCCAGATATAATTAGGCTATATTTAAAAAGTATCTTGAAAAATGGTTCCAAAAAATAGTTATCAAAACCTATTCTACTATGTTTCATAAAATAAGGGTATGTTTGAAAATCTAAAGTAAGTAAAAATAAATAAAAATAATCGAGAGATGCTATTTAAAAACCATCATATTTTTTTTGTTCCAATTACCAAACTCAAAGAGCCCAATATTATTATTTATTGTCACTATCTTCTCATGTCAAGATTGAGTAATTCGTGCGTCCAAGCCAAGAGACGTGATGCATGTCATGGCCGTCACATATCAAAAATATTTTTTTATTTTTTATTTTGAAAAACAAAAAACTGTTTTAAAAAATAATTAACAAATAAGGCGTAAACCTTTTTAGGTGGCTGTATGTTCAAAAGGGTCACAAGAACAATCAGTTCATTCTATTAAAAATCTTGCACATGGGATCATGTGCAAGTTAATGAGCTTGTGAAAGCACATGAATGGTGTATTCCAGATGAGGGCCTGTCACCTTCCATGCATTTGGATGAGTATGGTTTAGTGTTGGCTTTTTTGGAGAGTTGACAAGCATTCAATAACTTGTGTGTGTGTTGGTGGTTCATGAGTCCATGCTCAACAAACATGGCCCCCATGGAGTCACCTCACGGCTCAGATAAAACTTGTAGAAACTTGTAGAAAAAAATATCTTTCGAAAAAGATTAGTCAAACAAAAAATCTTATTGTGTTGATTGAACGGACCAGTTGGATCTAGGCCCAGCAACCAACACGACACAATCAATAATGGCTCTGGACCATTCTCTGGAAGGCCCCCACCAGTGAACTGTATGCACTCATGGGTCTTTTTCATAAGATATGGCTCTTTAATTTCTTGTCTTGTTACAGCAGCAGGTTTGAAGCCTTTGCTTAAATTTACAGTGGAACATGGAACATATTTATAAGAACATATAACAGTGGTTAAAAAGCATAAAATATAAAATTTTCTGACAAAAATACCCTTCATCAGATTTTTATTTTCATGTCATTTTTAAATACTTTTTGAATAAAAAAAGGAATAATTATGTGAAATTAAGATTATATTCATAATGGAGATTATTTTCTCCCTTTTAGCACAACTATGATGTGTAAAAGTGGAGGGCAAATTTGGAAATTCAGAAAAAAAAAAAAAAAAAAAAAAAAAAAAAAGAACCATAAAATGTACCTGGATCCGGAAAGGAGACCAAATAGTCGGATCCTGGGCCATGTCCTCCCAGACCGTCAGATCCCTCTCCTCAGCCCCATCAGCCGATCGCAGCCATTCATCCAGAGTGGTCCTCACCGTGGCCCTCAAAACCCGAACCCCGGCATCATTACACCTCACCACCCAATTCCCATCCTCCCCTCGGATCAACCGACCCGTCACCGCCGGGTACATCGAAAGCACCTCCGACAGCGACATCCGGAACGGATCCAAATCGAAGGACGTGGCAGGGTTGTTTCGGTAGTAAAATATCATGTGGATGGTGTGGAGACCCATCGCGTGGTCCAAGCCCGAAAGCTTGTGGGTCACACCCGGCCCGACTGGTTTGCTGGACACCACAGTCAGCTTCGAGTTCACGGTGACCCGACCCATTGCCAGAAACCAAAGATTGAGAAGAATGAGAGAGAGAGAGAGAGAGAGAGAAAGAGGGCAGAGTGGAGATTGAAGGGAGAGTTTGGAGGAATATATAGAGTGGGAAATGGGAATTGAATGTAGAGGATAGAGATTAAAGAGAGGGAGTGGGAAACTGGTGTTGGTTGAGTTCATTAATGCGGAGGTGTGGGCGGTTTTCATTGTCTACTCTTATTCAACCGCCTTTTCTGCTGCTTCAAGTGGAAACTGGCTTTGTCACCAGCTCATGGAATGCAACTTCTGATTGCTATTCCATCCAGTTGTTGTTTTCAGTTTGAGTTGTTTAGAAAATATTTTTGTTAATAAATGAAAGTTTTTTTTAATAAAAATTCAGAAAAATGTGTTTAGGAAAATCCAAATTTTTTTAAAAAAAAAATTAAAAAAAAATTGTTTTTAGCAACTATTGTTCATAAATTTGTTTGTTTAATAAAAAAATGGTTGTATAAATAAAATTGCTCAAAAAGGTTTTTTTTTAATAAATTTGTCAAAAAAAAATGTTTTTTCAAAATAAATTCTATTTCTCTAATTAGAATAGGATTAGAAGTACTTTCCTTATAGATAAAGGTCTTAAATAATTTTTGAATAAGAATGGAATTTGCAAATTGAAGTTGTAGAAATCATTTTTAAAAAATAAAATTGGGTTGAAAATATTTTTGTAAATAAAATTTGTGAAAAAAATTAATTCCTTGTAAATAAAATTAAATTAAAATACTTTTGCAAATAAAGTTGTAAAATTTCATTCTTTTTATAGTAAAAGTAAAAATAATTTTTATTATCAAATTGAAATTTTTTGTAATAAATTCTTTTGATAAAATGAGTTTAAATAATTTTTTTTTTAAAAGCGAATACAAACAAAATTGAATCAAATCACTTATTAGAAATGAATTAAAACGTTTTTGTAAATAAATAAATTAAAATAATTAATTTGAAATTATTTTTAATAAACTCATTTAAAATTTTTTGAAAGGGTAATTTTTGAATTTTTTTAATTAGCTTAATAAATCAATTTTCATATTTCTCTTGTCATTTATTTTGTACATTATTGTAATATGTTTTTATGATTATTTTCTTGTATACTGATTTGTCTCATTAATCTTGGTATTCATGATTAATTAATTAATTATCATAATTCCCTCAATTCACTTAGTACGTATATGGGTTTTGAGAGGTGCTATGACTTTTCATTATACCTTCTCGATAGGTAACCTGAACCCCGAATCTAAATTCGATTTTTTACAAACACGTCTTTTCTAAATAAAAAGTCGCATAAAGTTTTCTTTCTTATTTTATTTTTCCTTTTAAAAATAAATTAAAATAAGTGGTAACTCCAATTTTTTTTTCAAAAAATCAATTTTTCACAATTGAATAAAAAGCGAGTCTCGTCGTTTACAATAGGGACGCACGTGAAAAATGCGGGTCCATAGGATGTTTGATTGAACCTTTTATTTTAAATTTTATTTATAATTAGTTTGAAAAATAATTTTGAAAACCAAGTTTGATAATCCATGCTTAGTTCTTGGTTTTGATATTCATAACAAAAATTATATCTACCGTATTTGGTTAAAAAATATCAATAAATAACCACCCTCGATGATTTTGGTGAGCCAAATTGTAGTTCTCTAATTTTGTCATATTTGATATATTTGGGCATGTAAGGGCACTTTCCTTAATTGAGAATATTCTATATTTAATACATAATAATCATAAAGCATAGTTTATAAAATTAAAGGGAAAAGTACTTAAACATAGGTTAAAGATAAAGATTTTGAAATTTTTTAACTACACTTTCCACACCCATTTGCCATCATGAGAAACCATGGTAGAGATATTTTCTCATAAAATGGGTATTCCTTTCTTGATGTAGAAATGTTTTATCTTTGGAGTCAATTCTAAGTATTTGTATATTTGGAGTACCATGTTGTTGGATATTGGAATTTTTAAGGTTATGTTTGGTTCTCGAAAAATTTGAGGGAGAATGCAAATGAAAGAAAATAGAGAGAAAAAAATAATAAAGAAAGAAAAAGTAAAGGAAAATAAAAAATAGAGCTAAAAATGATAAATTATTTTCATTTGCTACTTCAAGCTCATTTTATTTATTTTAATTCATCAATATAAAGATTAAATAATTTTAAAATGCATAAGTTTCTAACTAATTTTAATTATATTTAATTTTCTTTGGAATATTTTATAATGCAACCAAACATGAGAAAATCATTTTTCTTAATAGTTTTTTTTCCTTGGTACTTTTCGGGAACTAAACATAACCTAAATGTTCTAAGAAAAATATTTGAAATAGGTTTTTGTCCAATAATTTTAATTTCATGTATCATTCATTATTTAGATTTAGAGGAAAATGTTATAAAGGTGTAACATGATATAAATAATAATAATAAAAAAAACCATCATATATTTTATGCCATATTAAGAGACTAGTAGATGTGAATTCCATTTATAATGTTTCCACTTTATAATAAGAGAAAATTTTAATTTACAAAATGTAAATTATATCATATAAAACAATAACCCATTAACCTAAAAATATCATTTACAAACTCCTCCGTATGAAAGCCTAAAATCATAATTTTTTTCTCTTTATCCTCATCTCTTCCCATCTTGAATCAATTATTATTTTAATTATTTTCAAATACCAATTTTTTTATCATATAATTTAAAATAAAAAAGTGGTAAAAAAAATTAGAAACAATGAGAAGAAAATAAGTTAAAATGCTATAAAAAATAATATAATATTATTCCACTAATAGATTTCCTTTTAAATGCGTTAAAAAAAAAAAAACTTCAAATTACTTTTTAAAAAAAAATCCAAGATCCAATAAAATTGTTTCACTATTTAAATCTTTAGCCCAGGTCTTGAATGAAACCATAGTCAAATCGGGAACCACATAATTTCACATCACAAAAACCTTTCACCTATTCTTTAGAAAATTTTTCTTTCTGAAGTTCTCTTTACCTTTTTTTTTAGAAAAAAAAAAAAAAAGCGAGAGTCAAAGAACTAGAGATCGAGTCAAAGAGAGATTGAGATCTATATATATCTTTACTGGGGAGGTTTTTGGGCAATTTTTGACAGTTCCAACTCCCAAAAACCGCTTCCCCAGATCTTTGACATATTGGATCGGGTTGGGTCAACCCAACTTGGGCACCCACCCAATTCCAACATCTCCTACTTGCACAAGATGAGTTGATACAACCGACCAATAATCATCCAAGTCCATTCTCTCAACTTTTTGAAGGTAATTCATACAGGCAAATGGGTCGTGTGACCATGTGAGCACATTTATGATTTGGGAGCTTATAAAGTTATGTACATGTTAAGGATACATAATAGCTTAACCCTGAAACTCTTAGTGAACAGTTATAATCATGTCTCGCTGTACCCCAGATTATTTAGTCACATTTTAATGTATAGATTTAATCCCTCAAAGTTGTATACTACACAACAATATAAATGTATTCACAATTATATTAGCGACAAAAGCAATATAATTGGTTGACCGTGAATACATCTTTATCAGTATAACTAAAAAAAAAATCTTTCTTTTACACTCATGTATATAATATTTTAATATTTAAATATATATTATATACCTTTAATACTCACAGTTACTATTATATATATATATATATTATATGTATTAAAATATCCATTTAAATAAATCAAATAATATTTTAGTTTTATTTCTAATTTTATTTATTTTTTATTTTTAGCTCTCAATATCTTACAAGAATTTTTTTAATAATTTAAGACTAATATTAATTTTTATAAAATAGAGAAGATAAATTCATAATTTCGAATAATGTTCTACTTATATTTCTTATATTTTAATATTTTTTAAATAATATTACATGTAAAAATAATAATTTAATACTAACAACCATTACTAAATTTATTTACTTTCTTTTATTATATATTCTAACATTTTACAATTATATATTTCTTTTTTTAAAAAAAAATGGATATTTAAATATATATAATATTTTAATATTTAAATATATATTATATACCTTGTTACTATTTTATATTATACACAATTACTTTATATATATATATATTATATACATTAAAATATCCATTTAAATAAATCAAATAATATTTTAGTTTTATTTCTACTTTTATTTATTTTTTATTTTTAGCTCTCAATATCTTAGAAGAATTTTTTCAATAACTTAAGACTAATATTAATTTTTATAAAATATAGAAGATAAATTCATAATTTCAGATAATCTTCTACTTAAATTTCTTATATTTTAATATTTTTTAAATACTATTATATGCAAAAAAAATAATTTAATACCAACAACCATTACTAAATTTATTTATTTTATTTTATTATATATTCTAACATTTTACAATTATATCTTTCTTTTATTTTTTAAAATGAATATTTAAATGTATATAATATTTTAATATTTAAATATATATTATATACATTTAATACTCACGGTTACTATTTTATATTATACATAATTACTTTTATATATATATATATACTTATATTTAAATATTCATTTAAATAAATCAAATAACATTTTAGTTTTATTTCTACTTTTATTTATATTTATATTTTTACATCTCATTGTTTTACAACAAAATTTTCAATTATTTAACACTAATATTAATTTTAAAAAATATATAGGATAAATTCATAATTTTGGATAATGTTGTATTTCTATTTTTTAGATTTTAATATTTTTAAAATCATATATTATGCAAAATATATAGAAATATAATTATTCTATGATTATTATTTTTCATTCTCATTTTACTAATATTTTATTTTATTTTTAAATTTAAATTTTAATATTTTATAAAACGTATTATTTGATTGATAAACATAAGCAATAATCCTATTATTGCATATTAATTAAATAAACTAATATCATTTTTATTTTTTGAATAATTTAATTCATTTATCTTTATATAATGATAATTTACAACAAATAATATTCTAACAAAATTACAATAAATCAAATAAATTAAAAAAAAATACATGTAACAACAAATATCTATCATGCATTACACAATAAATATGAAATAAAGGCAAAAATATTACCTACGAATAAAATTATATATCTTCTTATTTTTTTGAATGATTTAATCTATTTAAAATAATAATTTCCAATAAATATTATTCAAAAAAATATTACATAATCCAAAAAAATTTAAAAACTTATATAATAATAAAAACTATACATTATAAAACAACTTGAAATTAAAATAAAGCAAAAATATTACCTTATGAGTAACGTGAGTGTCGAAGAAAATAGAGAAGATATGCTCAGAAGTCTACCAAAGAGAATGAGGGATATAGATGGAAGTGATGGAATGTGAAAAACTGATAAGTGAAAAATTAAGTTTCAAGTGGGGAAGATGGGAAAATGAGAGTGAAGAAGTTTAAATGGGAAAATGAGAGTGAAGAAAATAATTTATAGTGTATGATAAGTTGGAAAAAGGTAAGATGAGTGTATTATATAGGATAAGTGGTTAACGTTTGAGTTTCAAATGGTCTCAAATTGGTGGAGTAAATTGGTGGAGTATAACGGTCAAATTGGTGGAGTATTAAATGGGTGGAAATAACAACACATGCAATAGGTAAGATTCTCCTATACCTATAGGCTAGTTATGAGAGGGTAGCAAATGGTCTTCTTCAAATTGGTGTAATGAAGTATAATAAGTCAACACATGAAATTTTAACTTAAAATAGGTTAACACATGAAATTTTAATTTAAAAGATTAATATTTTTAATCTTAAAATTTATATAATATAATTAATTTTAAAATTAAAATAAAAATTTTTATTTATTTTGTAAATAATTATTTAATAAATTAATAATATTTTTTTTTAAACTCATTTTTTAATTGCAAAGTGAAATAAAAAAAACCAATAGATAAATATTATTTATCTTATATTAAATTAATTAATTTTATAATATATATTTATAATAATTGTATGAGTATAATTAATTTTGTAATTTAAAAATGGATTTATAATATATTTTTATATTAAATTTAATTATTTCTTTTTATAATATAGAGATAATTAAAGATTTTAAAATATATTAAATTGAAAATTGGGTTTTGAGAAATCGTTTCTTGAAGAGACGATTTACACTTAAATAATTTTTTTTTTTTTTTAAGGGAAATCGTCTCTTGAAGAGACGATTTCTGGGTTAATTGTTTTTTTTTTTTTTTTTTTTTTGGTGGAAATCGTCTTTTCAAAAGATGATTTCTAAGTTCACAAATCCCCTTCTCTCTTACCTGACAAAAACTGTCGTTGATTTGAAATTATTTTTCCTACTACCATAATTTAAGAATAATTTTTTAAATTTATCGTACTCTTATCAAAAGTCCATTTTATCATCAACCCTAAGAAAATCACTAAGGTTAAGAAAATCAATGGGGCTTCATCTGGTAAGTGATTTTTTAAAATATAAATTTTTATTTCGAAAGTAACTCTGCTGTATAAAAAAATAAAGGTACAAATTTACCTTCCATCCTTCAAAATTAATTAATTTATTTTTTTTTTTAAAATTAAGGTAGCTAATACCTCCAAAATTATTTCAAATACTTTAAGGCGACATAATCAAATCTAGGATTGTCGCATGCAGGTCTTGATTTTTGCAGGGACTGACACCACATCAACGACAATAGAATGGGCAATTTCCCTTCTACTCAATCATCCAGATGCTTTAAGGAAAGCTCGAGTAGAATTGGACACTCACGTAGGAAAAGACCGCTTGATCGAAGAATCTGATTTCCCCAACTTGCTGTACCTTCAAAGTATCATTTCTGAAACCTTAAGATTGTATCCAGCAGCTCCGCTTTTGGTACACCCCATATGTCTTCCGATAATTGCCAAGTAGGGGGATTTGATATACCAAGACACAATATTATTGGTTAATGCATGGGCAATTCACAGAGACCCTAAGTTGTGGAAAGATCCGACAAGTTTTAAGCCAGAAAGGTTTGAAAATGGAGAAAGTGAGACATACAAGCTATTGCCATTTGGGTTAGGAAGGAGGGCTTGTCCGGGTGGTGGCTTGGCTAATCGAGTTGTAGGTTTGGTTTTGGGGTCGTTAATTCAGTGTTATGATTGGGAGAGGGTTAACGAGAAGGAAGTTGGCATGGCTGAAGAGAAGGGACTCACCATGACCAAAAAAGAGCCACTGGAAGCCATGTGTAAAGCTGGTGCTATTATCAGAAAGGGTGTTGTAAAACCATGAAGCTATATTAGGTTTGTTGTTAGCATTAAAATCATGCATATATCTGTGTTCATCCAGTGAACTTATTTGTTAACTCTATTATTGCATGTGCTCATTACGTATGTAATAGTTTTATTATCTTAAAACTTGTTTGGGATTAAAAGATTAATATTCTTCCCTGAAAGTTTTAGTACTTTATTTGTCCAACATCATTAATTAATGTCCCACAAATGAACGGTTGATATTCAGCAAACTTTCTTTGAAAAATATGAAAGTTCACAGTCCTTGCAAGAATCGGACCCACGGTACTATAGTGATTAAATTATCGAGAGGCTTAGACTGTTGGTAAGTGGATTCTCTTCCTCTTCTTTGTGCAATAAGTCAGTAGATATATTACTAATAACTCTTAACTTGCAGGTTATGCAAGTAAGGGGAAGTAACAGTAGAATGAGCAATGTCCCATCTCCTCCACCATCCAGAGGTGCTGAACCAGCTTGAGCCAAGTTCCACAACAATGCTTGATTGATGAGATGATTGCAATTATAATTTCCGAGACCTAGCCTTTCCCACCAACCCAACAATTCCTTTTTACTCGAGGGTTCGAAGACAATACTTTTCATGGAGGTACTCTATGAAATATCCATGTTTATTCACCACCCACCTCCACCTTAACAAAATGCACATTTGGACTAATGTAGCTATCAAATCTAAAAATATATTTTCATTGTTGACATATCCATGAAATATTGTTTTTAAACTTTACCTTGTTGGAGAAGTTTTTTAGAGAAGCTGCTGAGACACTTACACCTTTGTAATATTCTAACAATCCAAGCAATAGCCCCTCAATAAAAGTCAGTCAACATCTTTTTTTCCAGGAAAAAAATATAAAAGAAAATCCTCCAGATGCATAAAAAATTGATCTCTTATAAGTGAAGTTTCATGAAATAGAAGACTATGTTTGGGAATATATTTTTCTATTATTTTGTTTAGAGGAAGAATATTGTTTTTAAAAACAGTTTTCAAAAGACATAAAGTCCTATTTGATTACTATTTTAGAAAAAAGCTCTAGAAAATAATTTTTTAATATTTTATAAAATAAATGTTTATTTAACAATATAAAAAAAAAATTACTTTATTTTTTATGTTTGACATATTTTAAAAATAACTTTAATATATAGCATTTTGTGTGGAACTTTTCATGAAGAAATACTCTATGAAACATTCAAGCTTATTCACCACCTACCTCCACCTTAACAAAATCTAGATTTCGATCAATTTGGGTGTGCGACGGGGTCAATGATTTGTTAAAAGTCAATACTTTGTTTTAATTATAAACTAGTAAGTAGACCCCATGAAATATTTTTATGCTAGCTTTACATTGTTGAAGTTTTCTAGAGAAGCTGGTGAGACCCTTCCACGTTTGCCATATTCTAATCATCCAAGCAATAGCCCCTCGATAAGAAAACACAGTAAGCATCCTTTTTCCCGGAAAAATGTAAAAGAAAAAAATTCTTTGTGGGACATTAAATAATTGAAGTTTCATGAAATAGAAAACTTTTAATTTTCATAAAAATGGAAAATCATAGAAGCCTCCATCATTACGCATGAATACTGGCAGCGTAAACACAGGAGCATGCATTTAAAAATTGCCATGGCCTACGAACCAGCAAGGCGGCCAAAACCTCATTGGAGGACCCATGGTTTTTGGCTCTAAAAAATTTTGCTTGGCAAATGAACGGACAGGCCCTAATCTATATTTACCCAGTCGTCCTCTAAGATTTTCTTCACCAAAACCATGGAAGATATCTGGCTATACACATCTCTTACCGTCGTCTTTCTATTGTTTGCTTTCAAATTCTTGCTTCACAGAAGAAGAAACCATGGAAACCTCCCACCAAGGCCGCCTGCTTTTCCTGTACTAGGTCATCTCCACCTGGTGAAATTACCTTTCCATCGAGCTCTACAGACTCTTTCTGAAAAGTATGGTCCCATATTCGCCCTCCGCCTCGGGTCTCGCCCAGTTGTTGTCGTCTCCTCTCCCTCCGCCGTCGAAGAATGCTTCACCAAGAACGACATCGTCCTCGCTAACCGTCCTCACTTCTTGACCGGTAAGCACCTTTGCTACAACCACACCACTGTGGAAGCCTTACCATATGGCGAAGACTGGCGCAACCTCCGCCGCCTCTGCTCAATCGAAATCCTCTCCTCCAATCGCCTTAACATGTTTCTAGGCATCCGCAGTGATGAAGTCAAGCTTCTGTTGCGCCGACTGTCTCAGGATTCCAGGGATAAGTTTGCAAAGGTGGAGTTGAGATCATTGTTTTCAAATCTGACGTTTAATACCATGACGAGGACGATTGCAGGGAAGCGATACCATGGCGAAGAAGTGGGTATGGAGGAGGTTAAGCAGTTTCGGGAGATCATAGGGGAGATTTTTGAGTTGGCTGCGAATTCAAACCCGATGGACTACTTGCCCATATTGGAGTGGGTTGACTATGGGGGTTACAAGAAGAAGCTGATGAAGATCAGTAGACGGACAGAGGCGATGCTGCAATATTTAATTGACGAGCATAGAAATAGCAAGAAGAGGGGTTTAGAGGATAAAAGCACCACCATCGACCATCTGCTTTCATTGCAAAAATCAGAACCAGAGTACTACACTGATGAAATCATCAAAGGACTTGTACTGGTAAGTGAATCTTGTGGCTCAGTATTTAACATTTTCCACACAAGTGTCATATGCTCGTTTACATATATTTTGTTCTATCTTTGTTTCCCTCATTTTCCCTTTTTCAAACGTAAATAAAATAAAAATATTGGTAAGTTTTACCCTAGTAAAATTCAAAAATTTATGATAATAGAATTAAAAACCCTAAAAATTGTAAATGGGTCAAGTGAGGTGAGGATAAGAATTAACCATTAAATTTATTATTTATTTGATGATCATTTCAAGTTTCCAATCAAAATGAAAATGAATTTAAACAATTGGGATAAGATTAGGATAGGATGAGTTGACTCAACATTATTGACATCCTTAGATCTAGAGTCTATATGGAAAATACTTCTTAAAATAGTTTTAAAAACAATTTTTTAAAATTAATTTCTAATGTTTTATAAAACGATAGTTTATTCAATAACCTAAAGTATTCTTAATTTATTTTTGATATTTTTAGATATATGGTAAAATAATTTTTATGTATAATATTTTATTTTAAAGTATTTTTCATATTTGTCTAATTATTTTTTAAAACATTAATACTTTTCATAATAATTTTTTTTTTTATTTTCTTATTGTCTAACATACTTTTCTTTTTTTAAATAAAGGTTAATAAACAAGTCTTAATTTTTCTAAAATTTACATGTAATCACATGTAGATTCTAATCCTCGGTGGAAGTGAGAGTACAGCGGTGACAATAGAATGGGCGATGGCTCTCCTACTCAATCATCCAGATGCGTTAAACAAAGCTAGAGAAGAGATAGACATTCACGTTGGACAAGGAAGATTGATGGAAGAATCAGACCTCTCCAAATTGGGGTACCTTCAAAATGTCATCTCTGAGACCCATAGATTGTGCCCTGCAGCTCCACTCTTGCTACCCCATATGGCATCAAGTCATTGTCAAGTGGGAGGATTTGATATACCAAACGGCACAATGTTGATTACTAATGCATGGGCTATTCACAGGGACCCTAAGGCATGGGATAACCCTACAAGTTTTAAGCCAGAGAGATTTAATAGCGGAGAAAATAACAATTACAAATTGTTCCCATTTGGGCTTGGAAGGAGGGCATGTCCTGGGAGTGGTCTAGCCAATAAGGTGATCGGTTTAACTTTAGGGTTATTAATTCAATGTTATGAGTGGAAAAGGGTTAGTGAGAAAGAAGTTGACATGGCAGAAGGGCTAGGACTCACCATGCCTAAGGCTGTACCATTGGAGGCCATGTGCAAAGCTCGTGATATCATCAAGATGGTTGTTTGAAACTACACAGGATATTAATGTTTGAGGGCATCATAATTCATGTAATTGTGTTGATGATGTAATATGTTATATAAATAATAAAAATTTGTAGTGGTTAGTTGGGTCCTTGGCCTATTCTATCAACATTGCCAATGGTGAATGGTGACAGTGATGATTAGTATCCATTTTGCATTATTCTATTTCCATCTTTTTTGGGAGTGGCAAAAGTGGTTAATTAGCTTAGATTATTCAAATGAAGCCACTTTTCCTTTTTGGCTTTTTCATTAAAGGAAAAATTGGCATTGAAATTAGTTGAATTGTAATTCACTGTATTGTTAGGGGTGTAACTTAAATTAGCTAGCTTGATATTAACTTTTAGCTACTTGATAAGTTAGGTTTTGAGGATCAAATTGTTTATTTTAACGTAATATTAAATTCTTGGTAGTTAGAAGATGATCATGACTTTGAATTTCACGGTACAATTAAATTTATTTTTCTTAATTTATAGAGTTTCCTTGCAAGGCCCAAGGACTCTAATCCTTCAAAATGGAATCCATCTCGATTTCCCATGTGTAAAAGAGACTTTTAAAGTAAAAAATTTATTTATGTATAATGCTTGCAACAATTGAATCTTTCATCCAAATTATGATATAAATTTAAGATTTGATTGAATTTGGATCATTGCATTTGGTCTATGACGGTGACACAAGAATTGTTTAAGAATTTGTCATCGATCAATATTTGATCATATTTGGTTATGGTGTGAAATGAAAGGAACGTACTATTTTGTTCTATTTTTAATCTTTTTGGTTGATAATATCTTTTTAATCCCAAAAAAATTTTAAATATATGAACATTCATTTTCATTGAACATTCATGTCTATCTTCTTATTTCCAAAAACAAAAATATATATATACCTTCACTTTCATATGATAATTAACCACCACATCTAGTGATAGAGTTTTGACCAACATGAATTATAAGACGTGGATCAAAACAATACACGGATATTTACTCATAGTCATGACAGGTTATAATATACATACTCTATATATATAGCTTAGATTAATTAATCAAAATCAAAATCAAATTAAAAATTGTGAGAAAATCAAATTTATACCTTCTAAACCAAATTTATTAGACTTGTATTTAACTTGACATGATCTATTAACTTATATTTAACTTAACATAATTATAATTAATTTCATCATTCTGTTATTTCAAAATTATACTTTAATTGGTTTTGTTAAAGAAATGTATCAAAATAAAAATATAATATAGTGTAAAATGTTGCAAGTGGTTAAGATTTGGGTTAGACAATAAGATCTTGCGAGTTAAAGAAGTAATTAACTCAATTCCATCCCAACATGATTTCGAATCCAAAGTACTCAACTTAATTCTAACTAATATTATGTTTTTGAGCTTATATCCAATGAAATTAGTTGGATTAGATTTAAGTTGTATGATTCAAAAATGTTTGTACAATATATTTTAAACAATGCATAACCAGGTGGACAGCTGTCAGGCTTTCTAACCGTAGGACCAGACAGAGAGCCCTTTGACCGTCAGAGCTAGTGATCAGTGGCCGGAAGTTAGTCACCCAAGGAGATTGGAAAGAGAGACTATTGACCAGTGAGCTGCAGTGACTAGAGCAGACGATGGATCAGAGGCAAGGCCGACGAGATTTTGTTCCTGGAACTGGAGTTCGTTCAAGAGGATCTGGAAGGGAAAGGCAAAAACTTAAATAATAAATGAGACAAAATTTGAAGATAGTGATTAAAAAAAAAAAAGTAAAAATGAATTTATATATCTTTAAAGAAAAAATATAATTTAATATGAAAATACATTAAAAAAAAAGGAGAAAATAACAAATAAATATTATTATATAAAATAATATAAATTATAAATATTATAAAAATATCAAATTGTTTCTATCAAATTCAAATTGTCAAAACCTTTTCTCAAATCTAATCTTAATTGAGTTTCAATTTTTATTAACAAGTTTAACCTAAACTCAATTCAAATATTAAATATTAAAAATGATCCTTTAATTTTGTCCTAAAATTCGGGTCGGGTTAAATGTTGGGGCTGTGAACCTACCAAGGTTTGATGGCGGCCCTTATATTTACCACATCTAGCTTGGATTTTCATATCCACAAAACCATGGAAGACGTCTGGTTGTACACATCTCTGTCTGTTGTCTTTCTCTTGTTTGCTTTAAAGCTCTTGCTTCAAAGGAAAAGAAGCCATGGAAACCTCCCACTAGGTCCACCTGTCGTTCCTATTCTGGGCCATCTCCACCTCCTAAAAGGGCCTTTCCATCGAGCTCTACACTATCTGTCTGAAACCTACGGTCCTATCTTCTCCTTCCGCTTCGGATCCCAACTCGTTGTTGTAATTTCCTCTTCTTTCGCTGTTGAAGAATGTTTCACCAAGAACGATGTGATCTTCGCGAACCACCCCCGTTTAATGGTCAGCGAGTACCTGGGGTACAAGTACACCAACATAGTTTCATCACCATACGACGAACACTGGTGCAACCTCCGCCGCCTTTGCGCGCTAGAAATCTTCTCCTTGAATCGACTTAACATGTTTCTAGGCATCCGTATAAGAAACTGGATTTGCAGGAAGGTTTCTTTTCATTCAATATATTTTCTACACTATTACAACCTATTTATATACTTCTAGAAGATGAGATAACTAACTAACAATTTACAAGTACATTAGTTAAGCTATAACAGAATAACAAACGGGACTATTATCTGGTGCAGATGAGGAGTTTTCTGGTGGAGTTTGGTAGTTAGTTTTGAGACTATTATGAGGTTCAACATCCCCCCGCAAACTCACAAGACGAGGAACCACAGAGAGTTTTGTATGAAGAGTGATGAACTATGAGTTTGGTAAATGCTTGGTGAAAATGTCAGCTACTTGATCTGTGGAGGGGATATATTGAATTTGGATTTCTTGACATAGAACTTTATCACGAATGAAGTGAAGATCTAATTCCACATGTTTGGAACGTGCATGAGAAACAGGGTTGGCTGCTAAGGCTGCAGCACTTTGATTATCACACCAGAGCAAAGGAACAGTTGTTTGAAAGATACAAAGTTCTTTTAATAATGCTTGCATCCATGTAATTTCAGCTGTGAGGGAAACAAGAGCTTGATTCTCTTATTCAGTGCTGCTACGGGAGACTACCTTTTGTTTAGTGGAAGACCAGGAGATGAGATTTGGTCCCAAAAATATGCAGTATCCTCCGGTACTACGACGATCATCTGGGAATGATGCCTAGTTGGCATCAGTGTAGCCTTGGAGTTCAAAGGATAAAGAGGCGTGTAATGACAGACCATGAGAGGGGGTGCTTTTGAGATAGCGTAGAATTCGTTTAACTGCATTCCAATTGGTTGTGGTTAGGTGTGCTATGAATTGGCATGCTTTATTTACAGCAAATGTAAGGTCTGGACGAGTGATAGTAACGTACTAAAGTGCTCCAACAGTGCTTCTATATAGGGAGGCATTTAGAAGAAGATCTCCATCAACAAGAGAAAGTTGTTGTCCGAGAGCTCTAGGTGTGCATATTGGTTTGGCATCAACCACATCAGTTCTATGTGACAAGTCTTGTATATATTTTTGCTAACTAAGATGAAGAGAATCTGACTGAGAAGTGACTTCAACTCCCAAAAAATAATTAAGATTCCCAAGATCATGAAGAGCAAATGTGTTGTTGAGGTGCTTGATAAAGGAGAAGACCTGAGTTGTGTTGCTCCCAGTAATGAGAATGTCATCAACATAAATGAGTATAATGAGTAAATCTGTAGCTGTGTGATGGAAAAAGAGCGAGGTATTAGCCCGGGAATTTTGAAAACCAAATGTGAGTAGATAGGAGCTCAACTTAGTGAACCACGCTCGAGGAGCTTGTTTGAGTCCATAAAGCGCCTTGTGAAGACAACAGACATGAGACGGGTTTTGGGTGTTCACAAAACCAGGAGGTTGATGCATGTATACTTGCTCTTGGAGATCTCCATTGAGGAAGGTGTTTTGAATGTCTAGTTGTCGTATTGGCCACTGAAAAGATAGTGCAAAAGAGAGAACAATTCGAATGGTCGAAGGCTTAACCACCAGGCTAAAGGTTTCAAAGTAATCAACTCCCGAAGTCTGATTGAAGCCTTTGGCAACAAGTCGAGCCTTGTAGCGATCAATGGTTCCATTTGGATTGTATTTAAGTTTAAAACCCATTTGCAGCGGATAACATTTCCATGTGAAGGAGGCGGAACCAAAGTCCGGGTATTTGTTTTTAATAGAGCTGTGTACTCAGCCTCCATTGCTTGGCGCCAATTAGGGTCTTGTAAGGCTTGCTCGACTGTACGTGGTTTAGCTGGTGCAGAGACGGTGAATGCCTTTTTCTTGAGTGTTCTAGTTTTGGATCGAGTTAGCATGGGATGATAGTTGGTCTTGTGGAAAGTGGAAATAGCATTGGAAGTGGATGAATTAGAGAATGGGACTTGAATTATAGGAGGAATGGGGATATGAGATGTAGAATTATGGGACGTTGGTGGAGAGGAAACTGAGGATGGTGAGGGAATTAGTTGTGAAGAATGAAGAAGAGCTGGAATTGCTAGGGTAATAACTGGTTGGAAAGACGTTGAAGACGATGGAAGAGAAGTAGATGAATAGAAGGGAAATTGGACTAATCAAATATTACATGCCTAGTGATGTAAATTCTATTGGTGGAACAATGGAGGCACAAATAACCTTTGTGAGACAAATTGTAACCAAGGAAGATACATAGAGCTAAGCGGTGAAGGAGTTTATTGGATGAATATGGTCATAAATATGGGTAACAAAGACAACCAAAAGTTTTGAAAAACCTATAGTCTGGAAGTTTATGGAAGAGAATTTGAAATGGAGACATATGTTGAAGGGTTGGAGTGGGCATACAATTGATGAGATGGACTACTGTTTGAAATGCATAAGTCTAGAATTTTAAAGGTAGGGAAGCAGTGTTAAGAAGAGCTAGGCGGGTCTCAACAATGTGTCTTATTTTTCTTTCAGCCCGTCCATTTTGTTCCGGAGTGTATGGGCATGAGAATTGATGATGAATCCCATGTTTAGCAAGACGAGAGCAAGAGCTTTGAATTCTCCTCCATTGTCAGATTGGAGGCTTTTAATGGATAGGTAGAATTGAGTTTCAACTAAGGCTTTAAATTTAAGAAATATAGAAGACACTTGATCTTTAGAATGCAAAACATATATCCAAGTAAATCTTGAAAAATCATCTATAAATAGAAGAAAATAATGAGCACCTGTTGTAGAAAGGATGGGAGCAGGACCCCATAAATTTGAGTGAACAAGTACAAGAGGATGAGAAGCCCTAGAGGTAGATGAAAAGAAAGATAGCTTGTGGCTTTTGGCCAACTAACATGCACAACAAATTTGTTTTGTATTTGTATTACAAGGAATTTTACAAGAAACAAGAATTTGTTTCTAGATTGGTGAAGCTGGATGTCCAAGTCTGTTATGCCACTTAGAGAATTCATTTTTTGGTTGAGCAATAAACGCTGAGTGACTGTATAAAGATGATACTGAACCGTGACAAGGAGTGCTAGGAAACTTGTATAGACCTCGTTCAGTTGTGCCTTGGTGGAGAATCTACTTTGTAGTTTTGTCCTTAATGAGATAGATATTGGGATGAAATTCAAAAAAAGAGTTGTTGTCAGTACAAAACTTAGACATTGATAAGGTTTGTGGTGAGTTGAGGGACATGAAAGACATCTTGAAGTTGAAAAGATTTATGAGACGAATGAAAGTATTTGGAACCAATACTGGAGATGGGCAATTGCTTACCGTTTCCAACTGTGACTTGGTCCTTGCCTTGATAGGGTTGTATGTTGGAGAGTTGACCCTCATTGTCGGATAGATGATGAGTGGTGCTAGTGTCAAGAAACCAAGAATCATTGAAGGCTAAAGAAGGTGAAGCTACCATTGCTTACATTTTGTTGGTGTTGACTGGTATATTTGATGAAGCTTTGGTAGGGTTTATAGGTAATATATCTAGTCCTTGGAAATTAATGTCAAATCTGTGATAACAAGAGATTACTGTATGCCCATATTTGCCACAAAGTTGGCATTGGGGTCTGCTACCAGATCGATGTGTGCACTGATTTAGTCCATGAGCATTTGGACGTCTTCTGTTTTGCTGGTGATGAAATGAATTCTGACTATTAAAAGAAGAGCTAGGTTTTCTAGTCTGGTATTTTCTAGATTGCTGAGGATGATCTTGAGTAGTTATATGTGCTGAAATGACTTCATCTTCTGCTGTAGAATTTTGGAAATGAAGTCTTTGTTCATGTGAGAGTAGAATGCTATGTACTGAATATAGTGTAAGATCATCTTCACAAGCTGTTAAAGAAGCTACAATAGGATTATAATCAGCTTCGAGACCAGCAAGAAGTTGTAAGATTTGATCACGTTCAGCCACTGGTTCTCCAATGGCAGCAAGACTATCTGTGATTTTCTTCATTTTTAGGATATATTCCATGATGGGTAGAGATCCTTTCCAGGTTGTTTGAAATGCAAGTCTGAGTTGCATTATTCTGGCTTTGGATGAAGCTGAGAAGATTTTCTCAAGAGCTACCCAAGTTGTATTGGATGTTTGGTATCCAATTATCTGTCCCATAATCTCGGGAGTAAGAGAAGAAAAGATCCAACTCAGGATCATGCGATCGAAACGTCTCCAGGTGAGAAAATCTGGGTTAACTTCACCTGTTGTAGTCATCTGGGGAGGACAAGGTTTGAGTCCTTCAATGTGTTCTTCAAATCCATTTGCATATATGACATTCTGCATTTGAGTTTTCCAAAGAACGTAGTTGTTTCTATCCAGCTTAATAGGAAGAGGATGATTCAGCATGTGCAGTGACTGAACCATGTTAGGCTGCTGTGATGAGGTGACTTCTGGACCATGGAATAGTTGCGAATTGGAACTTTGGATGGAATTGGCCATGGATTTAGCTATAAAAATATATATATATATTGGATGATGAGGATGGACGATAGCTCTGATACCATATAAGAAATTGGATTTGCAGGAAGGTTTCTTTTCATTCAATATATTTTCTACACTATTACAACCTATTTATATACTTCTAGAAGATGAGATAACTAACTAAAAATTTACTAGTACATTAGTTAAGCTATAACAGAATAATAAATGGGACTGTTATCTGGTGCAGATGAGGAGTTTTCTGGTGGAGTTTGGTAGTTAGTTTTGAGACTGTTATGAGGTTCAACAATTCAGAAGGATGAAATCAAGCATCTACTCCGCAGATTGGGTCGGGACTCGAGGGATAATTTTGCAAAGGTAGAGTTGAAATCCTTGTTTTCAAAGCTAACGTTTAATATCATAACGAGGATGGTTGCAGGAAAACGGTACTACGGGGAAGGGGCAGATTTTGAGGAGGCTAAGCATTTCTGGGAGATCATAAGAAAGAGTTTTCTATTGAGTGTGACATCAAATCCATGAGACTTTTTGCCCATATTAAGATGGATGGACTATGGAGGGTATGAGAAGAAGATGACCAAGAACAATAGAGAGTTGGATGCCATCTTGCAAGGTTTGATTGATAAGCATAGAAGTAATAGTAAGAATGGTTTAATGGGTAATAATACTATGATCGATCATTTGCTTTCCCTGCAAAAATCGGAGCTAGAGTACTACACAGATCAAATCATTAAAGAGGTTACAATGGTTAATGAAACACTTCTTTATTTATTTTTTGGAACTACATTAATTTTAGATTTTTTTTAAAAAAAAAAATTATTAATCTCTGAATTGTTGTATGCAGAACTTGGTTTTTGCCGGAACTGACACTGCGGCAGTAAAAATGGAACGGGCAATATCCCTTTTGCTTAACCATCCCGATGTGCTAAAAAATGCTAAAGTAGAACTAGACACTTGTGTTGGACAAGAACGGTTGCTAGAAGAGGTCGATCTTCCCAAACTACACTACCTTCAAAATATCATTTCTGAAACCTTTAGACTCTGCCCACTTGCTCCACTTTGGCTACCTCACATGTCATCTGAAAATTGCCAATTAGGGGGATTTGATATACCTAGAGACATAATGTTATTGGTCAATTCATGGACCCTTCATAGAGACCCTAAATTGTAGGATGATCTCTCTAGCTTCAAGCCGGAGAGGTTTGAAGGTAGAGAAAGAGGTGAAACGTATAAGCTATTACCATTTGGAACCGGAAGGAGGGCTTGTCCTGGGTCTGGTTTGGCCAATAAGGTGGTTGGCTTGACTTTAGGGTCACTGATTCAATGCTATGAATGGGAGAGGATCAGTGAAAAAAAAGTTGATATGATGGAAGGAAAATGACTAACCATGCCCAAAATGGAGCCGTTGGAAGCCATGTGTAGAGAATATGAAATCGTTAAAAAAAACCTTTAGGATGAAGAGACAATGGTTAATTAAATATTGTCTGTTAGCATTAAGATTTGTATTTGTGTGGATAGATGCAATCGACATATAGGATGTAGTTTATTATTATTGTGCTCATAATCATAACAAGTATGTGTCCCTTCTTTATTGCTATTCAATGTTAAAGTAAAGTTTATCCTGAAGACAAATCTCTTATGCTATAATTGGTTGTAGCTCTTGAGAGTTAAAACAAGAAAAATAAATAAATAACTAAAAAAGAAGAATTAGTGAACATTGATCACTTAAAATAATTTTAAAAAAATCTTTTTTTGATACATGATTTCCCCAAACATCGATCCCTTTAATCTTTTATCATTATCTCATATTAAAATTAAGTTAAATATGGAATAATAGAAAATAAAAATATGTGTATAATTAATTAAATGGTTGGCAATTGAAACCATTACATCATATGAATTTTCAAAAATAAAAATGCGTCCCAAAGGTCTGCACACCAAGGAAGGCAAGTTCCAATATTTCCAAGTCACCACGCATTAAAGTCCTTCCAATCTATCCTACTAGTTTTATTTTATTTTCTACTTTCATACGCTTCTTCCATCAACAACCTTCAAATTTAAAACAATACAAGTTATGTCGTGAACACCCTGATTTGATGGATTGCATCAAGTCCAAGCCATTTTTAGGGAGAAAAAGACATTGAAATTAGCAAGGTGTGTTAAAATATGGACGCACATATATGTAACATATTTCATGATTATGCTATTCACCTTTTGGTATTTGTTTTGTATCGGTTTTCTAAAGTATAGGCCACCTTATGTGTAGAGCCTAATGCCATCATGGACCTTAGATGATGGGCCTAAGACACGTGAAGGCCCAATAGCCCAATGGGTATGGTCCCTAAGGCAGGAGGGTATAAATATAAAGGTTAAGTGTCTGTTCTTCATCATCACATCTTTTGAATAAGAACAGAACCTGTTCTCTCCCGTTCTCATTGTCAAAGAGATTACAAAACGGTGGATTGCCCTTCACAACTTTAGAAGATCCATACCTTATCCATCTTGCGAAATAATGGACTCGGGTATGTTCCAAGAAATTAAAGAAGGCATGAATTGAATGCTTGATATATTTATATAAGTATCATGTATCTGTTTTTGGTGATAATGGAGAATGAACGTATATCAATTGGTATCAGAGCGAGGTTACGGTTCCATTTTCACCAAAACACCTTTTAAAAACACAAACAAAATATCTAAGGGGAAACAACAGAAAATCTGGGCCAATAAAATAATTAAAAAAATGGGTATTGAACCCGACATGATTTGGAGTTAGATGCACTACCAGTGACGGGGTGATGCTTGCGACGCGGATGAGGGGCGCTGTTTTGACGCCTATCTGGTGGTCGAAAAAAGCGTCGTTTGGCGTTGTTTCAGGCATTCAAGTTAGCGTCCTCGTTCGGGCGCCATTTGACGTTGTTGAGAAGCGCACGACGTCGCTGGAAGGACGGCATTTTTGGGCACTACAAGCACCGTTCCAGGCGCTGACACCATTAGGACGTCGTTCAGGGCGCCATTCAAGCATTCAAAAGGACGCCGTTTAGGCATCATTCGGGGCCCTTTTCAAGCGTTTAAAAGCGCAATTTTCAAGCGTCGTTCAAACGTCGTTTAGGCATGAAAAGACACCATTCAGGCGCCATCTCCATGCACTATTGCAGGCGTCCTAAACGCCGAAGAGAAGCACCATTTAAAGGCACTGTTGCATGCTCCTTGCGAAGTCGCTCTCGATGTCGTTGACAAACGGAGAAGATGGCCTCCGTCTTGGCGTTGTTTAGCGGCGTCACGCCGCTGCCGACAACGTAGGATGATTGCTCCGACGCCGTTTTGGCACCATCGATGATGTGGCTACAGACGACCTTGGGTCGTTTGGGGCTGCATAAGATAAGATAAGATAAAATAAAAATAAATAAATAAATAAATAATAAATAAAAAGGTTGGGTTCAGTTGTGTCCCCTTGTCATGGCGTGAATGCCCAGGTTCACTTCATATTTCCCATATTGAGTTGTGTCTATTTATGCACATGTTTATTGTCATATATACCTTGATGGCTATAAAAATGGTTATTGTGCATCCATGTTTATGATGCATGGGTACCAAATTGTTATATGGTATCTAGACTCAGGCAGGGTGACAATTTGGATTCTGCCACCAATGAACTTTCAGTAATAAAGGTTTGTTAATCCTTGATAAAAGTTCATTGATCCTTAGTCTATGTGAAGGCTACTTGGTAGAGGGTGAATGTTTTTTTTTTTTAAGTTCTGGTTGGATCATTTCTGGACACCATAGAAGTGGGAAATGGGGATTGCCCTTTTAAGGGATGCGAAAGTTTCAGGCTGTAAAGTCCCCGTTAAAGTATATTTTTTTGTTTGAATTGCATATGTGGTAAAAAATTTTACTATTTGATAATCTATTAAAAGAAGGCATGTTGCTACCAAGCTGGTGATGTATGCACAAGAATTTCAAGGAAATGGTGGACCACCTTCTTTTGCAGTCCAACCTTGGATCCTCAGTTTTTAATTTATGTAAGATGGATTGGAAAATTTTCCCATCTTATTATGTTCTCTTTGATGTCGACTCTTGCTCTCTCTCTTAGGCTTTTGCCTATTACCATTTAATGGAAGACTTGGGCTTTTATTTGGGCCTCTAAGAATTAAAACCAAGATTTGATGGGCCAATCATTTAAATAAATAAATAAATAATTTTAATTGAATTATTTCTTGCTATATTTGTGTTTAATATTTTTTAAAATAAATGAATTATGTATATTAGTTGCCAAAGTAACTTATATTACATAATTTATTTATTTTATAATATCTAAACATGTTATTATTATTATTTAAAATAATCGGCCCAAAGGAAGATTATTTTAATATAATAATAAATAAAGTAGTCATAAATATGTGACATAAAGTTTATTTTGCATTCTATATGTTAGTCCAAAGATAGGCATATTGTTTCGGTTTTATTGTCAATATTTATGAATAAATTTTGTATAAGGATGTCAATTACAAGTTGATATTTTTGTCAAAAACTAAATATTGATGATTGTGCTAGGTATCTTGTAATAGGCCCACATGCTTATACATATATACGTTAAATTTTTTATTTATTCATGCATGTATGATATTTATGTGACTGATTGTGAGCTTTATTATTATGAATTTTATATCTTTTATATTTGCAAATGCCAATAACATTCCTATGCTTAATGGTACAAACTTTAAGAAATGGAAAGAGCATGTTATAATTGTGCTCGGGTGCATGGATTTAGACTATGCATTAAGAGAGGATCTCTTTCCAGACCTAACTAGTGCCAACATTGCTGAGCAAAGGTCTACTATGGAAAAATGGGAGCGATCCAATCGCATGAGTCTAATGCTAATAAAACACTCAATTCCAGAACCTATAAAGGGTGCAATACCTGAGGAAACCCGAGCCAAGACATTCTTGGACCAGAGAGCAAACCAATTCGCTGCAAACGAAAAGGTTGAGACAAGCACTATTCTTAGTAAGCTTGTCTCCATGCGATACAAAGGAAAAGAGAATATAAGGGAGTATATTATGGAAATGTCTAATCTTGTGACTAGACTCAAGGCACTAAAGTTAGAGTTGTCAAAAAACATACTTGTGCACTTGGTCTTGATCTCTTTGTCTACACAATTCAGTCTATTCAAAATCAGTTATAATACACAAAAGGAAAAATGAACTTTGAATGAGCTTATTGCTCAGTGTATACAAGAGGAAGAGAGATTGAAACAAAAGAAGATAGAAAGTGCTCACTTGGCTTCCACATCTTAGGGATTTGGTACTAGCAAGAAAAGAAAGAGGGACAATAAAGGAAAACAAATTGCAGTTTCTGTGACATCAAAGCAAAAAGTGCAGAAGAAACAAGATAAGGAGATCACTTGTTTCTTTCACAAAAAGGTTAGTCATATGAAGAGGACATGTACCAAATATGCTACTTGACATGAAAAGAAAGGTGCACTTCTCAACTTTGTTTGTTCAGAAATTAATTTAGTTATAGTGTCTACTAACACTTGGTGGATAGATACAGGTGCAACTACTCACATAAGTGTCATGATGCAAGGTTGCCTAAGGAGCCAAATGCCAATTGATAGTGAAAGATACATCTATGTGGGAAATGGCAACAAGGCTGCAGTAAAGGCTATTGGTCTTTTTAGGTTACAGTTAGACTCTAGATGTACTTTGGATTTAGAAGAGACTTTTATGATTCTGTCGTTTAGACGGAATTTAATTTCTATTTCTTGTCTGGACAAATGTGGATATTATTGTTCATTTAGAAATGGAATGGTTAGTCTTTATCGAAATTCAAATGTTATTGGTATAGGTAGTTTAACAGACAAATTATACAAATTAAACATAAAGGCCACTAATGGAAATGAAACCTTGCATTCAAGTAATTATGGCATTAAGCGAAAATTAACAAATGAGAATTCATCAATGTTATGGTACAGGCGTTTGGGTCATATTTCAAATCAATGTATTCAAAGGCTTGTGTCAGAAGGAACTCTTGATCCACTTGATTTCTCAGACTTTCAAGTCTGTATAGAATGTATTAAGGGTAAACAAACAAATATAAGGAAAAAGAATGCCAATGGGTATAGTGATGTCTTGGAATTGATACATACGGACATTTGTGGTCCATTTCCTACTCCTTGGAATGGACAACAATATTTTATCACTTTCATTGACGATTACTCACACTATGGCTATCTTTATTTGATTCATGAAAAGTCTCAGTCATTGGATGTATTCAAGAATTTCAAAGGTGAAGTTGAGAACCAACTAAGGAAGAAAATAAAGGTCGTCAGATCTGACCGTGGAGGTGAATATTATGGTAGATATGATGGATCTAGTGAACAACGTCCAAGGCCATTCGCCAAATATTTGATAAAGTGTGGCATCGTTCCTCAGTACACCATGCCGGGGACTCCAAGCCAAAATGGTGTAGCAGAGAGGCGAAACTGTACTCTTAAGGATATGGTAAGAAGTATTATCAGTCATTCTATCTTACTAGAATCACTTTGGGGCGAAGCCATCAAAACAGTAGTTTATATTTTGAATAGAGTCCCAAGCAAAGCAGTAGCCAAAACCCCATATGAGTTATGGACTAGCAAGAAACGTAGTATTAGGCACTTGCATGTCTAGAGGTGTCCAGCTGAAACTAGGCCTTACAAGCCAAATGAAAAGAAATTGGACTCCAGAACAGTGAGCTACTACTTTGTAGGGTATTTTGAAAGGTTGAGAGGTTTCAAGTTTTATGACCCCTCAACTAAATCCTTCTTTGAAATGAGCAATGCTAAATTTATTAAGGATGTTGAGTTAAGTGGGAGAGAACCATTAAGAGATGTGGTCTTTGAAGAAGAATCTATTAGTATTCCTATTATTATGACTGGACATGGTCATATTATGTTTGATGACACTATCCAAAATGTACAGTCAATAACATAGATTCAAGACACACCTGAGATTCCTCCTACTCAAGTTATGGAACCAATTCAAGTTGATGAAAAGATAACTCAACAACCTCAAGAACCTCAAGCATAAGTGCCACTAAGGAGATCCACTAGAGAAAGGAGAAGTATAATTTCAAATGATTATGTTGTATATCTCCAGGAACATGAGTTTGACATGGGTCTAGAAGACGATCCAATTTCAATTAGTCAAGTTAAACAAAGTTCTGACTCTAAAAAGTGGATAGAAGCCATGAAGGATGAGATGAAATCAATGAAAGACAATGGTGTTTAGGACCTAGTAGAGTTGCCTAAAGGTGTAAAACCGATTGGTTGTAAATGGATTTTTAAGACCAAGTGGGATTCAAAAGGCAACATTGTTAGGTATAAGACACACCTAGTAGCAAAAGGTTTCACTCAAAAAGAAGGCATTGATTATAAGGAGACCTTTTCACCGGTTTCCTCAAAGGACTCCTATAGAATCATCTTGGCACTTATGGCTCATTATGATTTAGAGCTGCATCAAATGGGCGTTAAAACTGCGTTTCTTAATGGTAACATTGATGAGACAATATACATAGTGCAACCGGAGAACTTTGAGTCTAATGATTCAAAGCAACTTGTATGCAGATTAAAAAGGTCCATATATAGTTTAAAGCAAGCATCCCGACAATAGTACCAAAAATTTGATCAGGTGATTACTTCATTTGGTTTTAAGGAAAACACCGTTGATCAATGCATATACCTCAAGTTCAGTGGGAGCAAATTCATTATCTTAGTGCTATATGTTAATGATATTCTACTTGCAAGTAGTGATGTGGGACTTTTGCATGAAACCAAGCGATTTCTATCCAGTAAATTTGACATGAAGGATCTTGGTAATGCATCTTTTGTGCTGGGTATACAGATCTATAGGAATCATTCAAAAGGTATACTTGGGTTATCACAAAAGGCCTACATCGATAAGGTGTTGAGTAGATTTGGCATGAGCAATTATGCACCAGGAGACACGCCTGCGGCAAAAGGCGATAAATTTAGTTTGCACCAATGTCCGAAAAATGAAATTGAGAAGAAGGATATGGAGAGGTTTCCCTATGCCTCAGTAGTAGGAAGTCTCATGTATGCACAAGTTCGTATGCATCCGGATATAGCGTACATTGTTAAAATGTTAGGCAGATATTTAAGTGACCCAGGTATGGATCATTGGAAAAAGGCAAAACGGGTTATGCGGTATTTACAAAGAACTAAAGATTATATGCTCACATACCGTAGATCCAATTATTTAGAGATTATGGGATATTCGGACTCCAATGTCGCGGGATGTCTTGACAGCAGGAAATCCACTTCAGGCTACATCTTCATGTTGGCTGGAGGAGCAATTTCATGGAAAAGTGTTAAACAAACACTTATTGCTTCTTCCACCATGGAGACAGAATTCATAGCTTGCTATAAGGCATCAAACCATGGGATATGGTTATGGAATTTTATCACTCAATTGCGGATTGTTGATGGGATTGAGAAACCATTGAGAATCAATTGTGATAATAAGGTCGCAGAATTGTATTCCAAGAACAATCGAAGTTCGTCGAAGTCGTAACACATTGACATTAAGTTCTCAGTTGTGAAAGAAAGAGTTTAGAGTCTTCAAGTATCAGTTGAAAACATAAGCACAAACTCCATGATTGCGGATCCGCTCACTAAGGGTTTGCCACCCAAAGTATATCATGAGCATGTCACACATATGGGTGTTGTACACATTGATGATGTGCTAATATAATGGGAGTTTGTATTTAGATTTTGTGTTTTTTTTCTTGATGTGATATTATGTTTATGTTATCTGTACAAACCTTGATTTTAAAGACTATTGTATTTAAATACTCTAATTGAAATAATAACTTTCAAAAGCAGTTTAGCATCAAGTGTTAAAAGTGGAATTTGACTATTTTTAGTCATAAAGTAGGACTAATTGGAAATAGACATATTAAATATCACATTCTATGTAATTTCCATGCCACACATCCATGTTTGATCTATGTTGTTGATTTTGTTAATATTGTGATAATTGATGGGTCTAGTTAAAATTATGATTAACGAATGCCGCTTTAATCCTGTGTTAACATAATTAGTAAACCGGATTGTTTAAGGATATTAAAATAGAATAGCAAGATGAGCTCAATAAAGTACTATCATGAACATTGTTTTGTAATATATGTGGTCCAAGTGGGAGATTGTTAAAATATGAACACACATATATGTAACATATTTCATGATTATACTATTCGCCTTTTGGTATTTGTTCTGTATCGGCTTTCTAAAGTATGGGTCACCTTATGTGTAGAGCCCAATGTCATCACGGGCCTTAGATGATGGGTCTAAGACACGTGAAGGCCCAATAGCCTAATGGGTATGGTCCCTAAGGCAGGAGGGTATAAATATAAAGGTTAAGTGGTTGTTCTTCATCATCACATCTTTTGAATAAGAATAGAACCCATTCTCTCCTGCTCCCATTGTCAGAGAGATTACAAAATGGTGGATTGCCCTCCACAGCCTTAGATTGCCCTCCATAGCTTTAAAAGATCCATACTTTATCCATCCCAAGAAATAATGGACTCAGGTATGTTCCAAGTAATCAGAGAAGGCATGAATTGAATGCTTGATATATTTATTTAAGTATCTTGTATCTGTTTTTGGTGATAATAGAGAATGAACGTATATCAAGGTGAGCTGCAACACTAGGATATAACATGGTCTACAAGGCATTCTGATCATAAACAAATTAAGAAGCTCATTCCAATCCAATCAAAGCATGGAAGCTAGATGGCTATACTCATCCCTGTCTTTTCTATTCTTTGCGTTTGCTGTCAAATTCTTGTTATAGAGAAATAAAAAAAAAAGCCATAAACCTTCCACCAAGCCCCCCTGGTTTTCCTATTATTGTTCATCTCCATCTCCTCAAAGGGCCACTCCATCGGACTTTACATCGTCTTTCAGAGCGACAAGGTCCTATCGTCTCTCTCAGATTTGGATCAAGGCTCGTGATTGTGGTGTCTTCGCCATCAGTTGTAGAAGAATGCTTCACCAAGAACGATGCCATCTTTGTGAACTGCCCCAAGTTTGTGATGAGCAAGTATATTGGGTATGACTATACTGTTATATCACTAGCACCATATGGTGACCATTGGCACAACCTCCGACACCTTAGCGCTGTTGAAATTTTCGCTTCGAATCGTCTCAACTTGTTTTTGGGCATTAGAAGATGTGAAATCAAGCAATTGCTGCTCAAGCTATCTAGAAATTCAGTTGAAAATTTTGCTAAAGTAGAGTTGAAGTCCATGTTTTCAGAGCTACTGCTTAATATTACAATGAGAATAGTGGCGGGGAAGCGGTTTTCTGGTGACAACATGAAGGATGTTGAGGAGGCAAGGGAGTTCAGGGAGATCAGCAAAGAGATACTTGAATTAGGTGGGACAACAGAAATTCAGCATTTTTTTTTTTTACCTTATTTATATTCTTTGAATGTAAAAATACAGATTTAACTTAGAATCCACCAAGAGTAGGCTTTTCCAACAATTATAAAATTCTAAATTGCCATGGCATGATGCATACATGCCTAAGTGATTTTTTTTTTTCTTTCACATTCTACTACACTCCATGATACATAACAAATCCTAATTAACTTAGATGACGCCATATCAACCACAATGAAGTCAAAAAATTAAAAGCACGTAATCAAAACCCTTCAAACCCATGACACACGAAAAAAAATACACGATTTATTTATTAATCAAATAATAATTCATTGAAAATCAAATTTCACACAAAGAATTTAATTTTTTTTTAAAAAAAAAAAAACCCTATCTTTATGCTCTAAGGCAATCATAATGGTAGATGTAGTTGAAATCCACAAGCAAGTCATGAGATCCTCCTATAATCGTTACATGATAAATGATTTAAAGATGTCAAAAAATCAAATGACTACAAATTGATTAAATTAATTTAATAAAAAATGACTTCCAATTTCACTTTTCATTTTTTGGTAAAAGAGAATGAAAATTTATGAATATTTAAATTTTGAATTAGAAATTGGAAAAGGTTGGTTTTTGGAAGTGTCTAGCTTGGAATTTAGTTTTCATGCTAGGGAATTGCTAATGAAGGCTAATTTTATTGCACTTCTTATGTTTACTTTTTCTTTATATTTTCAATGAAAAATGTCTCTCAACCAAAGTCTCTTTATATGTTGTAGCTTATAAGTGTCACCTATGCAATAGGTGATAGATCTCTATGCACCCTTTCATTGGATTTTGTTTATATAACAGGGAAAATAAGTGAAATAAATTTAAAGAATTCATATAAAACAATGGGATAACTTATTAAAAGGGATAAAAGAAACATGTAATTACAAATCTAACCTTCCACATCTTTTTTACCCAAAAATATATTCATTTTGGATAAGAATATCATCACTTTTTTCTTCCATTTTATTGGATATTTTTTGCATTATCAGATATTACCAATAAACTTCATTATTGGATATTCTCATCTTTCCATTTCCCTACAGATATCCAGTTCTTATGTGCGATATTTTTTGCATTATCAGACATTACCAATAAACTTCATTATTGGACATTATCATCTTTCCATTTTCCTGCAGATATCCAGTTCTTACGTGCATCTACTGCATCCATCATTTTCACATTCGATGCACATCCATCATTTACTCACTACATCCACTATTATTATTATTATTATTTATGAGAACTATTCTTTTCGAAAACAAATAATATAAGAAAGAGAGCATTGTGTTTTACACCTACTTGGGTTTAATAATTAATAAAAGGTCCTCCAAACACCCATAATTGATTACAAGGATATAAGATTAGAATAGACAAAAATACCTCTTTGACTTATACCCATCATTTTTGTCTTTATACCACCACTCTTTACGTGCCGCATCCATAAAATTCTCCTTTATTTAATCATTTTTTTATTTTTAATTATTTTTTAAACTCTTTTAAAAATAATTGAAAAATCAGCATTATTTTCTATTTTTAAATTATAAATAAAAAAAATTATATTAATGATATAAAAATTATTTTGGAAAATACTTTAGAAAATTTTTTTTACATTTTAGAAGTAAATGTATTTACAATTTTTTTTCTTTTATACTAAAAAGTATTTTAAAGTTTATTTTTTTTACTATTACAAAATAAAAAGTTTAATTTTTTTTAAATTTTTTTTCCTTCCATATTTTAATAATTTTTTGAACATAGACTTTTGGTAATAAGTTATATGAATGTTCCAAATTTGTTTATTAAGGAACTTTTTTAATGATTTGAATTAATTGAAAATTTATTGAAATGAGAACAAAGAAAAAGAAAGAAAGAGGATAGATGAAGAGTTTTTATTTTAAATATCCACCTAAAATATTTTCGTATTTAAAAATGGATTATATCAATACATAGTATGGTAGAGATTGAATTTTTCTCATATAAAAGGGTTAAATGATATATTTACTCATTTTAAATGAAAACGAGTAGTTCAAAATTATATAGATTATGTTTGAGTTTAGTTTTAAAATATTTTTTCTAGTTTTTATTTTTTTATTTTTAAAAATAATTTTTATTTTCTATATTGTCTCTTTTTGAAAATACATTTAATTAAAAAATATGAAAACTATTTTTAAAAATGAAAATTGAAGACCTTGTTTAATACTATTTTTTTTATATGAAGATAATAAAAAGAATTAAATTTCATTTATTGATTATTCTTTTTTATTTTTAAAATATAATATGTTCACAATTAAATAAAGGAATTGGTCAATTGTATATTTTTTTCACAAAAATGTAATATGTTCATAAAAAAAATTGGATTTAAGTTTTTCATCATTTTTTTAATCAAATTACTAGAATTATGTTTAATACACATATAGGCATACATGCACTACGGGGATATGAAATTTGTGTCACTGTACAAGGGTATTTACTAACTGTACCAAGGAAATTTACTAAGTGTACAAGCAATGTATAAGGTTACCATTTATAAAAGATTTCAATCTATTTTGAACCACTTCTTTATTTTCCTTTATCACCCACAAATTGCATACTCATGTCATGCACTTTATTTAACTCCCACATGAAAATTCCGATACTTTCCCTAGTAATGATATTTGGGGAGAAAAAATTAACCCTAATTCATCCACCCTTTTCTCAGTTAAACCATTAGAAATATGGTTAACACACCTACGTGGACACATTACTTAGGAGAGATATATTGCACCACCATCATACAATGGTATTACACTAATTGTACAAGAGAAATGTACTAAGTGTACAAGGGTGTACAAGGCTACCATCTATGAAAGATTTTAATCGATTTTGAATCACTTTCTCATTTTCCTTGTCACCCACAGATTGCATACTAATGTCATGCAATTTAGTTAACTTCCACATGGAAATTTCGATACTTTCCTTAGTAATAATGTTTGGGGAAAAAAAAATTAATCTTAATTCATCCACCATTTTGTCAGCCAAACCATTAGAAATAAGGTTAATGTACCTACGTGGACACACAACTTAAGAGGGATATATTGCACCATTATACAATGATGTTACACTAATTGTACAAGGGAAATGTACTAAGTGCACAAGGGTGTACAAGGCTACCATTTGTGAAAGATTTTAGTCGATTTTAAATCATTTCTTTTTTTTTTTTTTGTCACCCACAAATTGTATATGAAATTTGCACTATTGTATAAGGGTGTTACACTAACTATACAAGGGTGTTACACTCACTGTACAAGGCAAATGTACTAATTGTATGAGGCAAATGTACTAATTATATAAGGGTGTACAAGGCTACCCTTTATGCAAGATTTCAATCAATTTTGAACTTTTTTTTTTCTTGTCACCTAAGGATTGAACATTTTTCCCCCACACATTCCTTCACCTAAAAATTGTTTTAATTTTAAATTTTAAATTTCATCATCCAAAATTTGTAATTGCATATTTCATTTAAGTAGTTTTAACAATATTTTTTCTTACTACATTTACATCCTATATAAAGGAAAATTGACCATAATATTTAGGTATTACCTTTTTTTTAGTGAAATCAAAATAATATAAATGGATAACACATTAGTGTCATTGTTTCAAATGACTTAAGACAATATAAACAACATATAATAATTGTTGAGGAAAAATTATCAATATTTTTTACCAAACTATGTCATTTAGATCTTCCCTACCAAAATTAAAACATAGAAAATAAAATCAAAATTAATCACATTTAAAGTGTTTATTGCAAGTAAACTGAATGAAATATTTTTTTTTTACTATTTTACCTTTATAAACATAATGTCAGCAGAGATTAAAAGAATAATATTTAAATAGAATTAAAAAGGACAAAAATTATCTTTGAAACATTTATAATTTAAAAAAAAATCATTAATTTAAATTATCAAGTTAATTTAAAATATTTTTTTTGTTGTAATTATAGTTTTGAAGATTCTACGATTTTTATATTATTAATTCTAATTTATTTTCTTTGATTTTTTATTTTAAATTTCATCTAAACTTGTTTTTTCTTGCATTTACATGTTTTCTATTATATCCCTATTTAAGGTGATTTTCATCTAGTTTGTGTTCCATTATATTCTCTTTTCGATTTTAATGTGTTGTTATACCTCTTTACATAACAAAAGATTTTGTTATTTTTTATCTACAAAACTTTATATAAAAGATATCATGTACGAGAAAAAAAATAAAAAAGAGAAAATTATGATATAATTACATGCAAATCTCTTAATATGATACATTTGTTTGACTTAATGGCATTGTGCTTTAATAATTTAAACCATGTCAAGTCCACATCTATTTTAAATTTAAAAGGGTATTTGAATATTTTTCAAATTATTAAGTTATAATACATTATTCAATTAAAAATTAATTATCACCATTAGTTAAAAGATGATCCTGTTACAAAATAATATATTAAGACAATATCTATGTATTGTCCATAAAATAGAGAAAATATTCAAATAATTGTCTATAACGTTAAAGATATATATAAATATTATATATTGGATAAAAAAGAATAATAATATTTTTTAAGGTGTTTAAAAAATATTTATTATATATTTTGTAAGTTTAAAAAAAAAATATTTTATGAGGTGTTTAAAAAATATTTACTTTAAAAATGTAGTAATAATCATTTTTAATCATTGATTTCCAATATTCAATTTATTAGGCATAGTTTTTGGGAGAAAAATAATGGATGGAAATAGTAACACCTCCCTAGTAAGAAATTAATTTACATGTCCCACCAATTAATATGTGAGAGAAAGATAAGGTGAATGATGAGAGAGAAAAGGAAAAAGAGAATGAGAGAGAGTGGGAAGTTAGTTGTTTTCTTTTTCTTTTTGATAGTCAAGGGCATTTCAGGAAATTTTGAAAAGTAATGTCCTTCAACTCAAGTTTCACTCATCCACTAGGTTTTGGGCTTAAATACAAAGGATATGAGGATCTTGGGCCAATTTTCAAGCTCAAGTTGGTGTAAAACTCAATTTTCCTTATAAGAAACTATGTTCTTTCTAAAAGAAAATAGAACAGGAAACAAACCAACATGCTAGGATACCATTGTTAAAAAAAAAAAACTTCAGATTACCTTTTAAAAAAAATTCAAGATCCAATAAAATTGTTTTCATTGTTCAAATTTTTAGCCCAGGTCTTGAATGGAACCACAGTCAAATCGGGAACCACCTAATTTCACATCACAAAAACCTGTCACCTACTCTTCATAAAACTTTTCTTTCTGAAGTTCTCTCTGCTTTTTTTTTTTTTAGAAAAAAAAAAAAAGAATGCAAAAGTCAGAGAAACAGAGATAGTCATATATATATATATATATATAGTGGGAAGGTTTTTGGGCAATTTTTGACAATTCCAACTGTCAAAAACTACTTCCTCAGATCTCTAACATATTGGATTGGGTTGGGTCAGCCCAACTTAGGCACCCACCTAATTCCAACAAAAGGAAATTAAAATCCTAATAGAAAAAATAAAATATAATTTCACTAATAGGTATAGTGGGGTGTCAAGGGCATTGCACGTAGGGCGCACATTAGTGTGTAGGATTTTAATTTAAGTGTTTAATCATGTCCTAATGTCTCTCATTTTGTATTTATTATATTTGTTCACATTGTAATTTACTAGTATGCATAAATAATTTCATTATTTCATAGTAAGATCAATTATTTTTTCGAAGTTACATCAATTTAGATATAACTTAAAGAGTTAAAGTGAAGTATTTCATCCTCATTCTAAAATTTTTAATAAAATAATTAAGAAAGAGAAAATCTGGAGTATAAGATAGGTTTAGGTTGCTTAACTGAAAAAACAAAATTATTAAAAATGAATTAAATTGTAACCTTCATTTTCTCTACCGTGCTTTAGTGAAGATTGTATTAATTCAACTTTTCATTCCTTTTCTCGAGTCATCAATTGATCAACTTCTTCCCCTTCTCTACTTGTTCTTCCATTTTGTTTTTTCCTTTCCTTTCAGCTTGTTGCATTTCAAAAGTTTTTTCTTTGCATCATTCTCCATGTTCATGTCAATCTTGACCTCCTATTTAGCTTCCATTAGTCTAGACATGTTGTATTTTAATTCATTTATTTATTTCATTTTCATAAAAACTTCTAGTTGTTTTAATAGATTGTTTTTTTGAAACTTAGAGAAAGCTACTCTTTTGATAATCATTTCTAAACCCAACCCCTAAGTACACCACTTGAAATAATTGATCGTGTTATAAAAGTGCTATAATTTAGAAATAAAATTTAATCGATATTCATCATTTATTTTTAAGATAATTCATACTTTATAGTTATATAAACTTTTAACTCATCATTATATCAATTAAATTAGTTAAATAGAAATATATTCGAGGTAAATTTAGATATCAAATTATTCAATGTTTGAAAATTAATTTTTACAATTAGTAATTATGCATATTATATTTTTTAAATTATGTGATTTCTAATTGATGGGGAAGTTAAATCTGTATGTTATATAGTATTTAGGGAAATTAATTCTTTTAAACTAATTAAAATAATATATAAAATGATATAATATACCAATAATTTAATTACATTTCATTAAATACTTTATATTAATTTCTAAAGAACTAAAGACACGCGAATAAAAAGATATACTAATTCATCAACAAGATAAATATACATGTCATGTCTTGCATATCAAAATATTTACATTTTATGTACAAAGTATAAAAGAAAATGTAATATATAGAAGAAAAACTAATCTTCTCCCTTGATACTAAAAAAGAATAATGTTAGGATTATACACAGTGTCTTCTATAACTCTAGAAGTTGTTTTTAATAACCATAACCCCCTAAGATTTTTATGCCTAATAGAATTTGAAAAACTTGCATTTCGCAAGTTAGGAGAAATAGAAAACATTGTTGTTCATCTAATGGCATTCTTCACAAAACATATTTGCCAATGTTCCTTAAAAAGAGCTACTAAGTCATCAAAAGACCTATTTGTCAAATCATGAGGCCTTTTTTGAACGAATTCCCATATATTTTCTAAAACTTTATCCTTAGGTTTTGTTAATGACATTTGTAAAATTTATTTTTTATGGTCTAACTGAAAAATATATTCCACTTCCAAACACTTATCATATTAACCACATGATTCACATGTTCATTTATAGAATGATTAGGGTCCCTCTTGTAATTCATAAGTATATCCAAAAAGGGCCAAGGTCTTCTACCCCTTTGTACTCTCCTAGTTTTCTTCATTCGTACCATTTTGCACCTAACCAAAAGAATTTAATTTAATTTTAATGAGTAACATATACTCGAATTTAATTTAATTTTAATGAGTAACATATACTCATACTTTAATTAAATATTTGAACAAATCAAAATTTAACTAGAAAGACACAATTATTAAAAAAAATGTATTTTATTGTCCCTCAAATTTTTATTATTATTTTATACACAAGTCAACATTCATCATTTGAAATAAACAATATAATACCAATAAATGATATTTCATGTCATATCAAGTGTTGATACTTTAGTAGTAATAAGTGACTCTTTTAAAATGATAAATTTAGGTTCGAATACTAGGTGTTGCATTGCATTATTATTTATTTTATTTATTATTTTTTACTACAGGATTGTAGTGTCATATATATCCTGTAATTTATTTATTTATTTTATTCTAATGATATTATCTTTATATATATATATTTGGATTATCTACAACAGGGTGAGTCTACAGGATTATAGTGTCATCCCATTATTCAATTTTTTTTTTAATTATAATATCCAATTTCCATTTTATTGGATATTTTTTGCATTATCAGATATTACCAATAAACTTTATTATTGGATATTATCCTCTTTCCATTTCTCCGCATATATCCAGCAAGAAACAAACCAACATGCTTCGATACCGTTGTTTAAAAAAACTTCAGATTACCTTTTAAAAAAAAATTCAAGATCCAATAAAATTATTTCACTGTTCAAATCTTTACCCCACATCTTGAATGGAACCATAGTCAAATCGAGAACCACCTAGTTTCACATCACAAAAACCTGTCATGTCTTGAATGGAACCACAATCAAATCAGGAACCACCTAGTTTCACATCACAAAAACCTATCACCTACTCTTCATAAAACTTTTCTTTCTGAAGTTCTCTATGTCCCTTTTTTTTAGAAAAAAAAAAAAAAGAATGCAAGAATCAGAGAATTAGAGATAGTTATATATATATATATATATATATATATATATAGTGGGAAGGTTTTTGGGTAGTTTTTGACAATTCCAACTGTCAAAAACTGCTTCATAGATCTCTAACATATTGGATCGGGTTGGGTCAGCCCAACTTAGGCACCCACCTAATTCCAAAAAAAGGAAATTAAAATCCTAGTAAAAAAAATAAAATATAATTTCACTAATAGATATAGTGGGGTGTCAAGGGCATTGCACGTAGGGTGCACATTAGTATGTAAGATTTTAATTTAAGTGTTTAATCATGTCCTAATGTCTCTCATTTTATATAAAGTAAGGATATACTTGACTTTAAAGTGAAAAATATGAGTGTATATTTGACTTTTGAATTTTTAAGATCTTACTTATCAAGTAGATGACCTTTACCATCTTTATCACATTCACTTCACCCTATGATAATTTTTCCTATATCTGTAAAAAGTATGAGGATACATTTGACATTTGTTTTTTGAGGCCTTTTGAAGACTTATGTACGTATATAACCTTTACCAATTATTATCACACTCAATCCACCCTATATGGTAATTTTTTCTACATGAAACTAATGGGGTATCACGTACGTAAGGTGCACGTTAGTGTTTAGGATTTGACTTTTGGATTTTGAGGTTATGTTGGGATATACTTGACTTTAAAATAAAAAGTGTGAGGGTATATTTGACTTTTGCATTTTGAAGTTTTTTCCTAATAAATAACTTTTATTGGTCATTATCACATTCAGTCCATCCTATATGGTAATTTTCCTATATGAAACTAATGGGGTGTTATGTGTGTTGCATATAGGGTGCATATTAGTGTGTGAGATTTGAATTTAAGTATTTAATCATGTGCTAAGTGTCCATTAACTTCATATTTATTATATTTGTTCACATTAGAATTTACTAATATACAGAAATAATTTCATTACTTCAAAGCTAGATCAATTATTAAATTGAAGTTAAATGAATTTAAATAAACTTAGAGAATTAAAATAACGTATTTCATCCTATTTCTAATATTTTGAATGAAATAACAAAGAAAAGGAAAACCTAGAGGATAAGAAAGGTTTAGGTTATTTAATTGAAAATACAAAATGATTAAAAATTAATCAAATTGGTATCTCCATTTTCTCTATCATGCTAATGTGAATGCATTATCAATTTAATTTTTCCTTTATTATCTCGAGTCAACCATTTTATTTTTTGTTTTTTGTGTGTGTGTGTTTTTTTTTTTTTTTTGCCTTTGCCTTTGCCTTTGCCTTTAGTTTACCACCTTTCAAAAGCTTTTTCTTGATACCATTCTCCATATTCATGGTAGTCTGGCTTCCTAACTTTCCATCGATCTACCCATGTTAGGATTTTAATTCAATCATTTCTTCCATTTTCATAAAAACTTTTAGCCATTTTGATCTTAGATTACTTTTGTGAAATCTAAAGAAAACTACTCTTTTGAAAATCATTCTCAAACCAAGCTTCTAAGTGTACTACTATAAATAAATATGAACCTGTTAAAAAAAATGTTCTTATTCAGATATAAAATTAAACCTATATTCCTCATTCATTTTTAAGATAATATGAAAATGTAATATTACTTCATAATCATATAAATTTTTAACTCATCATTATATTCGATAATTCTAGATATTAGATTATTTAATATTTGAAAATTAATTTTTATAATAAATAATTATGCATATTATATTTAAATAATATATAAAATGATATAATATACCAATAATTCAATTATATTTCATTACATTAATTTAGGGTTTGATTGCATATTTTTTGCTCAATAGCAAAAAGTTTTTTCTTATCAAATTGACATCACTACAAAGGTTGTGGAAAAATAAAATTGATATCAAAATAGATTAAAAAAAATATCATAAATAAAATTGTTTTGGGAGTGCATTCATGTTTATGTTGTTTTAAAGGTATATATATATAAACTAAATTATCTTAATTTTAACTAAATGAAGGTCTATGTAATTTCTTCTCAAGGCAATAAATGACCGTATTGAAAAAAGGTGTAGATGGAACAATTATTATTTTATTTATTTTCAAATAAATGTAATAAAATAAAAGAAGTAGAAGTAATGAAAAGAGAATAAAATAAAATGTTAGTAGAAATAACCTAATATTATTACATTAATAGATCTCGCTTTTTAAAATTTAAATGCTTGTAGAAAAAATAGAATATAAGTATGTAATTATATGTAGGATGCACGTATATGTGCAAAATTGTGTAGGATTTAAGTATGTAATTATGTACTAATGTCTATCTCATTTTGTATTTATTATATTTTATTAAATTTATTAGTATACAAAAATAATTTCATTACTTCAAAGTTAAATTAATTATGGTTTGAAGTTAAATAAATTTAGATAGAATTTATTCTAATCCTAAAATTTTGAATAAAATAATTGAGAAAGCGAAAACTAGAGAATAAAAGAGGCTTATGTCAATTAACTGAAAAAACAAAATTATTAAAAATTAATTAAATTATCCCTCGTGCTAAAGTCGACTCTTTGTCCATTCAACTTTTCCTTCATCAAGTTATCTATTCGTCAACTTTTTCTCCTTCTTTATGCATTCTTCTATTTGTTTTTGGTCCTTTTTTTTTTACTCTCTATCCATTCAACTTTTCCTGCATCAAGTTATCTATTCATCAACTTTTTCTCCTTCTTTATGCATTCTTCCATTTGTTTTTGGTCTTTTTTTTTTTTTTTTTTTGGTCTTTAGCTTGCAGCCTTTCAACAACTTTTTCTTGATATCATTCTCCATCTTCATGCCGATTTTAGCCTTCTCTTTAACTTTCATCGGTTTACACATGCTAAATTTTAATTCAATCATTTCTTTCATTTTCATAAAAACATTCAGCCATTTTGAAACCTAAAAAAAGCTACTCTTTTGAGAATAATTCTCAAATCAAGCCCAAACTTTTAACTCATCATTATATCAACTAAATTAGTTAAATAGAAATGTATGTGAGCTACATCTATATATCAGATTATGTTTAAAAATTAATTTTAATTATTATTTTTTATAATTAGTAATTATGTGTTTTATATTCTTTAAATTATATTATTTCTAATTGGTAGGGAAATCAAATCAATATGTCATATAGTTGGGGAAATTAAGTCAAGTCAATATGTCATATAGTTGGGGAAATTAAGTCAAGTCAATATGTCATATAGTTGGGGAAATTAAGTTAGTATGTCATATAGTTGAGGAAATTAAGTTTGTATTAAATAATTTAAACTAGTTAAAATAATATATCAATAATTCAATTATATTTCATTATATTAATTTAGGTTTTGCTTGCATATTTCTTTGTCAACAGCAAAAAGGTTTCTTCTCGTCCGATTGACACTCATGATAGGAATTGGAGAAACAAAATTGATGTCAGAAGCAGAAAAAAAAAATTGTTTGGTAAGTACATTCAAATTTATGGTGTTTTAAAGGTATGTAGATATGCAAATTAATAATCTTAATTTTAACTAACTACAGGCCCATGTGACTTCTATGTCTAATGCTATAGTCTAGATAAAGAATGATTGTGCTAAAGAAAGACGTAGACAGGGTAATTATTATTCCAATTATTTTTAAATACCAATTTTTCTCTCACACCAATTTTTTCCTCATATAAATTCATGGTCAATTTTACCCTTCAAGAAGCTAATTGCATATTGTCAATATCTATTCTATGTTTTTTTGGAAATCCATTGAACATTGTTAGAAAACCAATCTTTCTTTATAGAAACATAATGCTTGTGATTATTTCCTAGTTGCAAATAAATCCATACATGATAGCATTACACTCTTTCTCCAATATTGGTTTTAAGAAAGCCTAAGTAAATCATTTAACAATTGCTTTTCAGTAATTCAGATAGTAATGTTATACACTTACGTACTTACAGATTTTGGATTTGAAATGCTCAAACTTTGTTGTAGAAGATGATGTCTGGATTCTAATCTCTTTATCATGCAATACCCCTTGAGCTTTAGGTTGAAGGATTCAAGATATCGATATATCCTAGTAAATGGCTATGCAAAATAAATAAGCCAGTGCAATCTTTTGTGCTTAGAGAACCTAAATTAAGGGCTAGCATGATAATTCATATGTTTATCATTCTTTACTCAAATTTTCTTTTGACTTCCTACTTGATATCACTTTCTTTTTTTTTTTTTCTTTTTTTGAACCTTATTTATTAATTCTTTGAATGTAAAAATACAGATTTAACTTAGAATCCACCAAGAGTAGGCTTTTCCAACAATTATAAAATTCTAAATTGCCATGGCATAATGCATACATTCTAATACACTCTAGGATACATAACAAATCCTAATGAACTTAGATGACGCCATATCAACCACAATGAAGTCAAAAAATTAAAAGCACGTGATCAAAACCCTTCAAACCCATGACACACAAAAAAAAAAAAAAAAAAAAGACACGATTTATTTATTTATCAAATAATAATTCATTGAAAATCAAATTTCACACAAAGAATTTAATTAAAAAAAAAAAAAAAAAACCTATCTTTATGCTCTAAGGCAATCATAATGGTAGATGTAGTTGAAATCCACAAGCAAGTCATGAGATCCTCCTATAATCGTTACATGATAAATGGTTTAAAGATGTCGAAAAATCAAATGATTATAAATGGATTAAATTAATTTAATAAAAAATGACTTCCAAATTCACTTTTCATTTTTTGGTGAAAGAGAATGAAAATTTATGAATTTTTAAATTTTGAATTAGAAATTGGAAAAGGTTGGTTTTTGGAAGTGTCTAGCTTGGAATTTAGTTTCCATGCTAGAGCATTGCTAATGAAGGCTAATTTTATTGCACTTCTTATGTTTACTTTTTCTTTATGTTTTCAATGAAAAATGTCTCTCAACCAAAGTCTCTTTATATGTTGTAGCCTATAAGTGCCACCTATGCAATAGGTGATAGATCTCTATGCACCCTTTCATTGGATTTTGTGTATATAACTGGGAAAATAAGTGAAATAAATTTAAAGAATTCAGATAAAATAATGGGATAAAGAAACATGTAATTACAAATCTAACCTTCCACATCTTTTTTACCCAAAAATATATTCATTTTGGACAAGAATATTATCACTTTTTACTTACAAAAATAATATTTCTTTTAAAACATAATAATGAAAATATTGAAAGGTATTTATGTAAAAAAAAATGGGCTATGCTTCGAGTTCAAACATGGAAGAGGTTAGTTTTATAAATTTGAGATATTTTCATCATTTTTAATCAATTAATCATAAAATAATTTATGGATTTTATATATTTTTTTTCTTCACTTTTTTTTCCTATCACTTTTCCTTCCTATTTTCTTTTCTTCATATTTTCCCTCAAATTTTCTAGAACCAAACATAACCTAAAGAATTAAGTTTGCTACTACATAGTATCAATTCCTCTTCACTTCTTGTCAATTAGTAGACAGGCTGGAATTCAATATTGGTGTAAAATGTTAGTTCATATTTATGAACCTATATTGCTTTGGTAGCATTCAATTGTGTATCATAGAAAGATAACATATTCATTTTGAAATGTGTATAGGTAATATTTCCTTTTTCATACATTTTTGCTTCTATTAATATATGTTATTTTTCATGAATTTAATAGTCCTCATTGGTGTTATTTTGTAGATATGTCACAATCTAGAGCAAGGAAAAAATTCATTGTGCTTTGTCTTCATGAAGAAAATATTGAGTCTTAGATTAGGAGGGACATCAAAACCTATTTTTATCAAGTTCATATTTTAGGTTTGATTTATGTTTTATTTCTCGGAATTTATCTCTTAGATTAATGAATATTTTATTTCAATTGCTACTCTATATAGATTGTTGTAAACAATTATTTTTTGGGTTTCTAAGAAGGGAGGGATTAGGTTAGAATGCATATGGAGGGATTTGGATTTGATTTTGGATTGTAAACTTGTTTGAGAACTAAAGGTTATGTTTGATTCCGGAAAATATTAAGAAAAGAAAAAAATATTAAGGAAAATGATTTTCTTATATTTGGTTTCATCATAGAAAATATAAAAGAAAATCAAATATAATTAAAATTAATTTGAAATTTATATATTTTAAAATTATTTAATCTTGTATAATAGAGATAAATAAGTAAAATAAGTTTAAATAAACATATAAAAATAATTTATTAAATTTAAACCTATTTTTTATTTTTCTTCACTTTTTCTTTCTTTCTACTTTTCATCTCTATTTTTTTTTTCTTCATACTTCCCCTCAAATTCTTCGAGAACCAAATATAGTCTAAAGGTTTGAATTATAGGTTATAGATTTTGGAGCCATTAGGCTAAATTTGAGTTCTCTCTCTCTATAAAGTGTTATTTTCTAAAATTCATCTAATAAAGTTATTAAATTGATTTATTAAAAGTTATTTTTAATTTTAACTTGAAGTATTAAATTATTTTATCAAATATACTCATGCTATATTTGGTTCAGAAAACTTAAGGAAAAATGTGAGGAAAAGTAGAAGGAAAGAAAAAGTGAAGTAAAATAAATAAAAAATAAAGTTAAAGTTGATAAATTATTTTTATTTGCTATTTTAAACTCATTTTATTCATTTTAACTCATCAATTTAAAGATTAAATAATTTAAAAATGTATAAGTTTCTGAATAATTTTAATTATAGTTAAATTTCTTTGAAATTTTTTATTGGAAAACTAAACATGAGAAAGTCATTTTCCTTAATATTTTTTTCTTTCCTTAATACTTTTTGGGAACCAAACATAACTTTAATATAATTAATAACTTAAATTGAATCAAATTAAATATTCATCAAACACCACTCCTCAAACAAAGAGCCAACATTATGAAAATTTTTGTTTTTCATGTATATTGAAACTGAAGTTGTTATTAACATACGCTCCAACCATTAAAATTTTAGTCAACCTAAATCATACTTAAATATGAACCGATATATTAGGAACAAAGAACTAAGGCTATGTCTGGTTCCGGGAAAGTACTAAAGAAAGAAAAATAAAATGTTAAGAAAAATGATTTTCTTATGTTTAGTTTTGTTATAGAAAATAGGAAAAAAAGTCAAATATAATTAAACTTATTAAAAAATTTCTATATTTTAAAATTTTTTAATATTTATATAGAAGAGTTAAATAAATGACAAGAGTTTGAAATAATATATCAAAATAATTTATGGACTTTAAATCTATTTTTTTATTTTCCTTCATTTTTTGTTTTTTTTTTTTTCTATTTTTTATTTATTATCTTTCTCTTGCAATTTCCTTCAAACTTTTCGAGAACTAAACATAGCCTAAAGAGTCGGGAAGTCAAGACTCAATGCTTTCATTTGAACCAATGTCATGAAATTTTTTGCTTTCATAGATATCGAAGCTTAAGTTGCCAATGACTTGGGATTCAACCACTAAAATTCGAATAAACCCAAATCATATTTAAATCTCAAGGCTTTTATTGGAGCCAATGTCATGAAATTTTTTGCTTGTCATGGATATTGATGCTTAGGGCTCATTTGGCCATATTTTTTCTAAAACTTGTTTTTAAAAATTATTTTTAAATTAAAGAACAAAAAATAGTTTTCTAGAGTTTCATAAAAATAAGGGTGTTTGAAAATTTGTTTTTAAAAACATTTTTTTAAAATAAAAAACAAAAAACTTGTTTGGGTAAATTGTTTTTAAAAATAATTATTTTTTTGGTTTTGTAAAAACAGTGCAAATTCAATTTATATTATATAAATTAAATTTAATTCAAGTCTCATTAAAAATGAAAATAGTTTTGTAATTAAAAATAAGTTATATATATTGTAAAACATGAATAATAACATTATAATAAAATCATAAATTATGTTTTTTTCATAAAAAATATACTATTTTAGTATAACATAAGAATATTAACATCTTTATAGATTTTTTTTTAAATTAATAACAATAATTTTAACAATATTTTTTTTAACATGCAAATGAGTTAAGTTTTTCATGTTATGTACACATTTAATACTAAATTAAAAATATATTATTTTAGAATGTTTTGATTTAATTTGCAATCAATTAAATTGTTTTTTGAATTCAAAATTATTTTTAAAAATTAAAAAATTCATTAAAAAATTTAAGTTATATATTATATATCTGTATAGAAAAAATAGTAAAGTCATGACTTATAATATATTAGTTTTAATCTACTGTTTTTTAATGATTAGATTTATTTTTTGAGTTTCAAATTATTTTTAAAAATTATTGAACCCATTAATAAATTCAATACAAATTATCACTTGGTTTGAAGTTTATTTTTATAGTGAGAAAATTTATAAAAATGTAATTATATACATAAAAAAAAAAATGATAGAACTATTATAAACTGATTTTTATCCAAAAAGTTATAATATTAATGAGTTTATTATTTAAGTTTCAAATTATTTTTAAAAATTACTAAAATTATTAATGAATCCAACACATAAGTCTTATTAAATTTGGACCTTATTTGTCCAGGTAAAAAATTAAAAAAATAATAATTTTATGTAAAAGAGAAACAATAAAATTATTTTAGATCAATTTTTATCCATAAAATTATGATATTAATTAATTCATTATTTGAGTTTTAAATTATTTTTTAAAAATGTTAGACTCGTTAATGAATTTAATGGATTAAATCTTATTTAATTTAGAGTTTATTTGCCTATAAATTTATATATATATATATATATAAATTTTGGGCTATGACTTACTAATGTTATTAAGTTCTTGATCGATTTTTGAGTGTTAAATTATTTTTGAAAATTAATAAATTTTGGCTATGTTTGGTCCATAGAAAGTGTCACGGAAAGAAAAAAATGTTAAGAAAATTGATTTTTTTTTTTTAATGTTTGGTTTCACTATGGAAAATATAAAAGAAAATAAAATATAATTAAAATTATTTAGAATTTTATAATTGTTTAATCATTTATATTATAGAGGAAAATAAGTAAAATGAATTTGAAAAAATATATAAAAATAATTGTTCAATTTTATTTGTTTTATTAATAGTTTTTTTAAAAAAAATTTTATGTTTTCTTTTGGTTTTTAAAAATCGGTGAAAACAATTTTTACTTGCTCTCTGAAAATTATTTTTTATTTTACTTTATTTTTAAAAATTATTTTCAGATAACAATGACTAAATAATATTAGAATTTTAAAAAATAATTTTCTTTTTTTAGAAAAGAAAACTGTTTTTTAAATTTTACTTGGCCAAATTCGGGTCAATTTGAATCAATAATAGACCCGACCCGATTAGGACCGAACGACTTAATGTGACCAAAAGTTAAGACTCTGTGCTGTATTCGTTCCTTCATAATCCAGCTAACTGCACCTTTGTCAGACATTCTCTCAACGTGTAGTGTGGTCCGCGCCACGTTGCCGACGGCGAGACACTCCGAAATGGTGGCTCGGAAGTTCATCGTTATCCACAACGACTCCGACTTCCACGTTGACTACGACACCGACGACGGCTTCGAAGTTCATCTCTCAAACTCTCCCTTTCTCTAAAACACCCGTACCCACCAAATCTCTCTAACACCTTCCCGTTTCCAGGTTTTCAAATTCCAGCTCTTCTCTCTCACCAATATTCCTCCCGATGAACAGAAGGCATTCCACAATCTCTTCCTGTAACTATTACATTTTATGAATTTGATGATCCAATTTTTTATTTTTGACATTTTTGGTGGTGTGAAGATCATCGGAGGAGATGGTGGTCGGGCGGTGTCGGATGACTCCGATCTCAGCACAATTTCGGAGAAGCTTCGTTTGGTATCTCTCAGCGAAGAGGGGGAGGAGAAATTGGGGAATTCTGGTGCGACTTGCAGCTCTGGTATAGCGCAATCCGATGAGGAATTGGCTCGGATGTTACAGGTCTCTTGTGCAATTTTATGAATTTTGAGTAATTGGTTGATTATGTTTTTGTTTTGATTTTGACTTTTGGGAGTGTTTTTTATTGTTAGGCAGAAGAGGAGGCACTGATGTTTCAGCAATATATTGCCTCTGATAATGGGGCCGAAATGAAGAGGAAAATACGGCCTTATGTGGAGCAGGTTCTCATGGTAATTCTAATATGATTATCTGCCCCTTTTCGTTCAATTTTTTTTCTTTTTTTGGTTAAAATTTTCTTTGATCTCTGTTTGGTTCCCGAGAAAACAGGAAAAAGGAAAATCAAACATTTGTAACGTGTTTTGTCTATCTTTCGGAAACAAATTGGTGGCAATTTTAATACTTTTTAATACTTTACGCACTATAAAGCTGAGGTGATTATTGCAAGAATGGTTCTGGGAATGCACTGCCATTTGACATATTGAAATCATTTTTTCTTTTCTTCTTTTTTTTTTTCTTTTTTTTTGAGGATGCGCTAACATTGAGTTTTTTATTGTTCATGTTTTCTGCCATTTTGTTTTACCTAAATTGAGTGGGAACTTTTGATTTTCTATGTTAATATTCAAAGTGGTTATTTATTTTCATGTTTCCTTATTAAAAAAAAGTGGAGCACTATGTTTTTATTTTAGAAAATAAATAAATGTGATAACTTGACATGCTCTTGGTCTAGTATGAAGACCCAAAGCGCCAGGAGGCAGCTAGGAAAACAGTTCCTGTGCTTGAGCTTGAGGAGAAAGCATTGGTTTCTTTAGCTAAGGTTGGAACTTCTTTTTTTTTTTTTTTTTTTTCTCTACTGTTTTTTAATATTATATTCATATAAATATTCATTGGACAATATAATTATGCATAATTTAAGGATAAGTATTGGTGTAGTTTTATACACAATGAAAAATACATTTGATTGGCTTTGATCTAAAAGCAAACATGAGGTCAAGCTGAAGTATATGCTAGAAACAAATGTAGTTTTTTTTTTTTCTTTATATTGCAATTCTAAAAAATGGCTCTTTTTTTTGGGTATCTATTTTTATGTAATCCCTTGCTCAATTTCGCCATTCAAGTTATCCTTACTTTGAGAAGTTCTTTAGTTGCACTTTGTTCTTCTTTGGTTTTGTTTTTAGTTTCTAAACTTAGTGTGTCAAATCCAGTCCAATTGGGCCATTTGATGAATGGTCATTGTTATTAAATGTGATCAGTTTCAAACATTTCACTTATTTTTATGGCAATTCTCTTTTAAAGAAGGTTTTGATCTTTGTATGCTTGGGTTGAGGATTTATAGGTGGAAGGAGGGAACCTTGGTCATTGGTTGCCTAGATTTAGAAATAACTTTCAGGATTGGGAGTTGACATTTGTGGAGTCCTTTTTGTACCTTATTCTTCCTTATATTACTAGGCCTAATAATGAAAATAGGTGGGGATGGTGGGCAACTAAGAAGGGTATTTTCTTTGTGATGTTCTTTTATGTTTCACTATGCTCTTTCCCTTCCAGAGATTTGGGCTTCAATTGCTCCTTTAAAATTGTGCTTCTTTGTGTGGGAGGCTACATGGGGAATGATTCTTATTATTGATCAACTTATAACTATAAGGTAACCTCTAGTGAATGGATGTTTTATGTGTAAAAAGGAGGAGGAAACAACCAGTCACATCCTCAATCATTATGAGTAGATTGTAGACTGTGGTTTTATTATTCTCTCTTTTTGGTGTGGGGTGGGTTCTCCTGAAGGCATTCAAGGAGCTCTTGCTCACGTGGCAAAATAGTTTGTGGGAAAGAGATGCAAGAAAGATGTGGTCACTAGCACTTTTTCATGCTTACTTTGATTTTTTTAGGAGAGAAATAGATGGATATTCCAAGGTGTGGAGCAGTTGGAATTAGTATTCGAGATAACTTCCATAAAACATTTTTCTTTTGGGGAAAGAGAGTTGGGAGGGAGGGGTTTAAGCCGTCTTTCTTAGATTTGATTGACTGTTTTGGTATGAGATAGTTTGCCTTCTAGCCCATTGCATTTTTCTTTTTTGTGCAACCTTGTAGTGCACTTTGTGTGCTTCTTGTGTATTTGGATGCCCCTTCTTTGTTAGGCGCTCTTCTATAATATTTTATTAACCTATCCCAAAGGGCAAAAAAGGTTTCAATCATTGTTAGTCCATTTATGCGCATGACATGTAGATATTTAGTCATGTGCCATGTGTCTAGTTGTAAGTCCTAGGCTTTTTTTTTTTTAATTTTTTTTTTATAGTTAAATAATGATTGTATTATCAATAGAAGAAAACATGGGTAAGTATACACTATATATACAAAGAAGCCAAAAGGCTCAAAAAGGGTGCGAAGACACAAAGAAAGGAACTGCGCCTTACTTAGAGCCTAACCAATTCACAAAGTCCACCATTGATGAGGAACAATCCCTTATAGATACTTTAACTCATTCCGAAAAGATATACAAAAAAGAATGTTTATTTGCTTTGTCCATTTTTTCACAATTTTCAACAGCTATCCTATTTTTCTCCCACCAAATGGCTCAAGACAAACATAATGGAGCATCCTTCCAAGCCTTTTTTGCTTTTGTTTCCTATGAAGAACCCATGCTAGCTTAAAAGAGCATCTTTAATTGAAGATTGCATCACCCACTGCACGCTAAAAAGAGTATAAATCAACTACCATAAAAAGCTTGCTTTTGAGCAATGAAGGAGAATATGGTCAATTGTTTCTTCTTCTTTGCATATGTAACATCTATTTGGATCTTCAAACCCTTTTGATGAGGATGTATCTCCAAGATCTATATCAAGAAGGAGAATTAGAGGGTGTTTGGTAAGACTTAAAACTTATTACTTAATAACTTAAGTTGACTTTAAGTTAAATTATTCTTAAGTTATTAACTTAAAATTTATTACTTAATTTTTACTTTAAATATTAAGGTTATTTGGTAAAGTTAACTTAAAATTTATTCTACATCATCAAATTGACATATTTACCCTCATTAATTTTCATTAATATTAAATAATTAATTTGTTTGTTAAATATTCTTATTTAAAGTATTGTAGATACATAAGATAATTACAAAATATTTATAATAAAAAATGAATCATGGATGTGGAGCCACGATTGTAAAATATACTCTCATTAGTGTGGGTAAATGTGACAAAAAAGATTTGTGATTAAAATTAACTATTTTGACTTAATACTTGAAGTTTTTTTTTTTTTTTTTGATAGGTAATACTTGAAGTTTTTTTTAACTTTAGATTGTGAGATTAAGTTATTTTACTAAACATGCTCAATCTACTTAATGCCCTCTTAGTATTAGTTGAAATTAAATTAGGATTAGTATTTGTTGGAGTTAAATTAGGAGTGGCCAATTATTAGAATCATAACTAGGTTATAGAAGAATTAGAATTTGAGTCATAATAAGTTATTAGAATCCTTGAATTTCTTAGAGAAGCCTATAATTCTAATTGATGTAAACGAAAGTATTGATTGATGATTAATAATATTACATTTTTTTGCATGCTTTGTGATTCTCAATGGTGAGACTCCATCGATTTTTTTCTAGGTCAGAATTCCAAAAGGCCTTAGTACAACTCTAAGGTTTCTATCCTTCTTTTTCTTATATTTTTATTTTATTTTATTACGTTGCCACAAGCTTTATCCCTTGTTCCTCTCCTTAAACCCTAAAAGATAAAAAACTTAGCCCACTTATTTGATTGTAGGCAATTCCTACATACCTTCCTTTTGAGCTGATACAAAGTTAGAATCCTGCCCCAAGTAGCTTCCCAAGCAAAAAAGTTAACCCTCGATGGCACCTAAGAATTCCAGATTGTGCCAAATGGAAATGCCTTCACCTTCCTATATGATAAAGAGGAATCAAAGGATTTAAATGGAAAGATGTCATTCTTTGCAATCAACCACACTAAATTATCTTTAGAGGAATAGAAGGACTTAACTAAAAAATGTCATTCTTCGTAATTAAACACACTATATTATCTTCGGTGTTCATACTAATGGAATGCTCATGCAACCTCCTGAAAATGACTTTTACCTCTAATTCCCAATCATGCAATTGTCTTATAAACCTAGGGCTTGTGCTACCCTCGTCCCATACATTAACTAGTTGTGCGTTTTGAGTAGAGGCTATAGAGAGAGCTCCGGGTAAGTATCCATCAAAGGAGTGTCCACACAACGCCTATCCTTCTAGAACTTCACCCTGCTTCCAAAACCCACCTTAAAACTTGTTCTGCCCTTGAAGACCTCCCAACCACCCTTGATTGCCTTCCACACACCCACTCATAAGCCTCTGTCACTTCTCTAGTACATCGACCCTCTTCTTGCATGTACTTCCCCACATTCACTTGTTTCCAAAGAGCATTTCTTTCATGCACAAATCTAGAACACCATTTTCTGAGAAGAGTCTTGTTAAGGATGGCTAAGTTTCTGATGCCCAACTCCCTTTCTGCTTGTCCATGCATAAGTTGTTCTAATACTTTTAAACCCCTTGTTCTCTATTTCTATTTTAAAAAAAATTATATTTTCATCTAATTCTATTATTTAGAAGGCTTAGAAATTTTAGAAAAAAAAATAGAGTTTTAATATGATGCAAGATTATTAAATTTCCATCACTACAAAAGTTTCTTGTAAAATAGGATGCTTGAGCCCAAGAAGTCTAAAAATTAAAAAAAAAATAAAAATTCAGTGACAGGCACATTAAGATTCCTATGCTAGAACACTTAGGGTTTCTAAGCAATTTCATTGAAAAGTCAAACACATCCTTGTGTAGAAACTTGATAGCTATAAAAAATTCTTAATAAATAAATTTGAAGACTACATAGGCTTATTATAAAGTCATAGACTTCGATTTTCTAATAAGATTAAAGAATCAATTTCCTAGTAGGAATGACTTTCTTTTCTAATCAACTCAAAAGCTAAAATAAATAGAAATTTGACATCAAAACAAGAAAAAATCCTAATGAAATAATCTGATAGAAAAAACTAATCCTAATGCAATAAAAGATTCAAATACAATAGGCTACTAGTCTAATGCATACTAACAATTAAAAAATTAGTAAACTGTCCCTGAAAATATTTCTTCCTTTTTTTTTTCACAAGTCTTCAAAAGTTGCTTCAATATTGTTGTTCATGATCTCTCCCCAACTTGGAAAAACTTGACTATGGCAAGTAAAATAAATGATATTTCTGATACATTGAAATTCAATGGTTGCAATATGGTATATATATGTGTGTGTGTGTAGCAATATGATATATATATATATGTGTGTGTGTGTGTGTGTGTGTGTGTGTGTGTGTACACATATTTGTATGCATGTATGTATGTATATATTTCAAATCAATCTTCAAAATGATGGTAGAACTCACCATCATGTCTAATATATCATAAAGTCAAGATATTAGAAGCTTGTATTTAATTGTAATCTTGTTTATTGCATGACCATCAACAAATATACACCAAGTACTATCCTTTTTAGGCATGAGCAAAGCAGGTATAGCACATGGCATAAGACTTCCATGCAGAAACCCCTTTGAAAGCTACTCCTTAAATTTCCTTTTTGGTTTTACATGCTTTTATAGATTCATTTAACATGCTGGAGTTTAGGTAATTGAGAACTTGGTATCAAATGAATGACATGTTGAACACTCTATATCGGTGGCAATTCCTTGGTTAAATCATTTGATGCAACATCTAAAATATCATATAGCAATTTGGACAAGTAAAGATGTGCTTCTTGAGGTGATACACAAGGGTTGGATCCTTTTTTGTTTATTTGGCTAGTGCCACATACATGGTCTCATTTTTCTTACTTTCCCTTTCAAACTCCTTTGTAAGAATGGATGAAGACTTCTTTTAAGTTCTAGTGATATTCTTTGGATTTTCTTCTTGATGTTCCCTCATTTTTTCATATTCATAGGCTTCAAAAAACAATGTTCTTTTTATGGAATGTGAAAAAAATATTTGATTGCTCCTCCATGATGACACACATTTCAATTATACAACCAGCCAGCCAAGTAATATATGCATTAAAGTCATTCGGACAATATCATATCATATGGAATCATTATTTTTTTTTGATAGGCAAAGGCAGAAATATATTAGAAAAGGGCACCAAGAGGAAAACCCAATAGCATACAGGGAGTATACAAAAGGCCCCTTAAGGCGCACACAAAAGAAGAGAAAAAACAAACCCGACCCTCATCTAGCGCCTAGCCAATCAATAAAACTAGCTAAAGTAAGAGGACCTTCATTTACAATTGTTTTTGTCCACTCCCAAAGATTACAAACAAAAGAGTTTTTCAACCTATGAACCGAAAAGTCCTCATTATCGAAAGCAATCCTGTTTCTTTCCAACCAAATCGCCCAAAAAAGGCACAACGGGGCTGCCTTCCACACCTTTCTATGCTTCTTGCCCAACATAAGGCCCCTCCATTCAATAAGGGTCTCTCTAGCCGAAGAAGGGAGGACCCAACACACTCCAAAAAGGGCGAGCAATAATTCCCATAAAGCTCTTGCCTTGGAGCAATGTATAAGAATGTGATCAATTGACTCCTCTTCCTCACAGCACAGAAAACATCTGTTAGCAACAGCCCACCCCCTCTTTTTAAGCTGATCCATAGTGAGCACCTTACCCCAAGAAGCCTCCCAAGCAAAGAAACTCACTTTGGAAGGCACACTAGGGTTCCATATCAAACCATGAGGGAAAAGACCAGCTCTTCTTGAAGATAGATCATTATAGAGTGATTTAACTGAAAAAATCCCATTCGAATCCACCTTCCACATCATTCTATCTTCCATAAGAGGACTAAGCCTTGCACCTCGGATTGCCAAAAGAAGCCTCTCCAAACATTATAATGACCATTTAAGAAATAGAAACCAAACATTGTTTTATTATTAGACTAGAATATTGTTGAACCATGCTAAGGTTAAGGATGTGGCTTTAAGGGCAACCTTGGCCTTGCAATGGTATCTTCAAACACAAAATTCATGCTATTGACTCCACTAATAATTAACTAACCGGATTCATATGCAAAACATGCAATGCTTTTAAATATGGAGGTATATTTCCAATCTTCATTTTCTTGCTTTAGTGCTAAAAAAAATGTGTCTAATGAGTAATAAAATGAAGAATCTCTAAACAAGCTTCCCAAGCCAAACTTTGCTAAGCACAAAAACTTAAGTGGTACTTGATAAAACTGAAAATAAAGTACCAAAAACTTTAATGTTAAATCATAAGTGCTAAATTTAATTAACCACGGTTAAAAAAATAATGACTAGACATGTGTGCATTGTTACATGAAAGGAGAAATGTATGGAGTCTCTCAAAGTATTTTTCTTGTGGTATCGTTCTTTAATAAAAAGGGTAGATTACGAAATCAGCCTTGTATTTTCACCCATGTTGCAATTTAAGAGGGTGATTGATAAAATTTAATACTTTTTTTTTAATGACTTTATGCTAAATCATTCATAAGATATTGACTTAAAACTTATTACTTGATTTTTACTTTAAGTATTAAGATTAATATATACTTTAAGTATTAAGATTATTTGGCAAAGTTCACTTATATTTTTTTTATTTTAAATCATCAAACTGACACATTTACCCTTATTAATTTTAACTAATATTTACCTTCATTAATCTTAAACAATAAATTTGTTTGTTAATATTTAATATATTTCATGACTTATATTAAGTTATTAAACATATTAAGTCATTAAGTTGATTTACCAATAGTAAGAACATCACAACATATAAGCAATGATTTAGAATTGAAAAGACCATTGCAATGTGTACTTCACATTATAATTGTTGAACATACTAATTTTTCTAAAAGCTTAAGCTTGTAGGATTTTGACCCACAATGTATTTATGCACTCTAACACCTCCCCTCACATGCCGCCCCATACTTGCATATGGAAAGACACATAGACTAGTAGGCAAACAACCACAACCGGTCTCTTTTGGGCTTACTTAATAAATTTTGAATATAAATATATAGTATTAAGGTTTGTAAATATGATTGCCACCAAACGAGGCTCTAATACTATGTTGAACTATCAATTTTCTTAAAAACTTAAGCTTGTAGGATTTGGACCCACAATATATATGATTTGACTCTAACAATAAAAAAATACATAAAATTCTCAATTCACCACAAAATAAAAACAAGTATCATAAATTTCCATTGATTCACAAAAGTTTCAAGGCCAAAAGTCTCCATAGTGGGTAATCCAATACACACAAACATATTAAATTTTTTTTTTTTTTTTTTGAAGCATTGTCTTCTCTAAACTGTGCATGATTAATAGACTCTTCTATTAGGATTTTCCATCAAAAATTGATGGAGATTCCCATGTGACAAACATGTGGATATTGAGATATGTTTTTATATGATATATTTAAATATGTCTAATTTGTCTACTTTCTTGTCTCATGGATTTCTGCATCCATCTTTGATGGAAAATCCTAACAAAAGGGCTATTGGATATTGGGCATAATTTAGGGTTGATGTTACTTCCAAAGGGGGAAAAAAACAGTTTCAGGGTTAAATTGAGACATGAGGGAAAGATGGGTGATTTTTGTAATATGCCTTAGAAACAATAACTCATTGAAATGAATTAGTAAGTATAATGAAGGATGAAATATCTGTCCAAAATATATTAAAAAAATGATTAAAAAAATGAACAAACAAGACCAGAATACTCCAAAGAAAATCAAGATAAACTGCAAAAGTAATGTCCCTTCTATGGAACTAATGCTTTTATTTCTTAAATACACTAGGTAGAACCATAATTTCAACTCATCCAATTTCTTGGAATTAATTGCAGCACCCCTTTCTTCTCCCAGTGGCAACTTAAATCTATTCTGTATGTATCGATTATCAGTTTGGCTATGGCCAAGAGGTACATCCAGATATCCAACATGGTAACATTTCATGTTTGACCATGTGGACATAAAAAATTTTCAGGATCTGTAGCATATGTTAACTGATTATGCTGTTTTGTGGATCTTAATCTGATTACATCAGTATTGCCTGACTTGCATAACTTTTTGAAGCATTGTCAAAACTTGTTTGGTCCAAAACTATTTTATTGAAATTCACTTGTTAAATAGTCAAATCGTGATGCTTTTTTACCCCATTTTGTGGAGCAGATAATTTTCTGAAAATCGAAGGGGTCACCCTTCCTCTTTTATTCTGGTCTAGTAGTGTGCAAACTAGGCCACATAAGATGTTCCTTTTTGGAGAAGAGGCACATCCATCAAATACTGTCTTACCAGCATGGTTTATGCTGTTAACACTTCCATAATTCCATATATTAACATGAACAATAGTCACAGACATTTTTTTTTACGCTGAAATTATGTTAATAATGAATTGATATCATTGGTTAGCAGTAAAGTGGTTCCTAAACTGATGCTTTTATAAAGTTATTGAATTTCCTAAATTAATGACAATTTCATTGGTAGTCTTAAAATTAATGGTGTTTGGTTGGAGGAAGAGGAGCTCAAGGATGACATTTTTTTTCTTACTTTAATTCTGTGGCTGAAAGTCCCCAAGTGAGGAGACTTGACATGACAGCTGAGCTCTTTAAATTTATTGAAATGTAAGATAGAGAAAGTTTAGAGAGTCCCTTCTTGGAGGAGGTGGTGCTATAAGCTTTTATAGAGTTAGGGGAGATAAAGCATCAAGGTTGAATGGTTTGTTAATGGCATTTTGGAAGTTTTGTTGGTCGATAGTAGAAAAGGGGAGAGGGTGGGGGGTGGTGATGCAGCTGGTTCAAGGAATTTCATCCAAAGGAGTCCTTTGTCTACAGCCTTAATGCTACATTTCTGGTTCTCATTCCTAAAAAGGGAGGTGCGGAAGACATGCAGTTTTGTGGTAGTCTGTATAAACTTCTAACAAAAGTTTTGTCTAATAAGCTGAAAAAGATGGCTGGAAAGGTGGTGTCAGATAATGAAAATGCTTTTGTTGGGGGGAGACAGATTCTTGATGCTGCTCTGATTGCAAATGAGACCATTGATTTGAGGAAGAGAAGATTAAAGTGTGGGCTTAGTATGTAAATTGGATATAGAAAGAGCATATTACCATGTGAACTGGAAGTTTCTCCATTTGATGTTGGAAAAGATGGGTTTTGGTCTTAAATGGATAGAGTAGATAAACTTTTGCATATCCTCCGTGTGAATGTCAGTCCTTGTCAATGGTACTCCCACAAACTTTTCTCGACCTTTAGAGGCTTGTGGCAGGAGGAACCTCTCTCACCTTATCTTTTTGTGCTAGTCATGGAAGCGCTTAATTGTCTAATATTCCAGCCTGAGCAGGGTGGCTTCATTGGTGGCTTCATTAATGGCTTAAGGTTGAGGGTAGAGGGCGAGAAGGAATGCATATCTTTTGTTTGGAGACGATGTTCTTCTCTCCTATGAGGTTAACACAAATCAGTTGTGATACTAGAAATGGTTTGTAACTTGCTTTGAGCTTGTGCCAAGTTTAAAAAAACATTGAAAAAAATGAAATTATTCTAGTGAGGGAGGAAGAGAAATTGGATAGAGTGGTTTCTTTATTTGGATGCAAAGTGGGAAGCTTTCCCTACTTCTTACCTTGGTTTACCTCTTAGGGCACCTCATTAGCATTGTGCTGTGTGGGAGGCAATAAAGGAGAGATTTATAAGGAGATTAGTGTATTGGAAAAAATAGTACCTATTCAAAGGAGGAAGGTTGGTCCTTTTAAAGAGCACTCTCATGAGTCTCCCAATCTATTTTATGTCTCTCTTTGCAATCCTCAAAAAAGTGAGCATTAGATTAGAGAAAAATCAAAGAGACTTTTTATGGGGAGATCTTGGGGAAAGAAAAAAGATGCATCTTATTTGTTGGTCAAATGTGTGCAAGGATAAGAAGTTTGGAGGATTGGGATTAGACGATTAAAGGTTAACCAAGCCTTACTAAGGAAAAATGGTTGTAGAGGTTTAGTATTGAGCAGGAGAGTTTGTGGAGAAAGGCAATCCTAGGTAAAATTGGGGAGTTGAAGAGTGGGGTGGAGTAGGTGAGGGAGTCTTTTGGTATGAGTTTGTGGAAAGACATTTTAGAAAAGGTTGGGAATATTTTAGTCTCAAGCTAGCTGTCTGAATTATAAATGGTAGATGAACAAAATTTTGGTGGGACATATGGGTAGGGGAGAATTGGTTAAAAGATCTTTTCTATATGCTTTTCAGAATAGCTTCTTCCAAGAATGCCATAGTTGCAGACTTATGAGAGGGAGAAATAAGTGGAGGCCATTGAAGGGTGCAATTTTGAAGGCCCTTCCAAGATTAGGAGTTGGGGGAGGTAATAGAGTTTTCGGATCTTATTCACCCTTTGAGAGTGCAAAAAGCAGATGAGGATACTTTACTCTAGAGAGAGGATAAGGGGGCAACTTTAGTATTAAGTTGTACCACAACTCCTTATGTGATGAGAGTCATGAGACTAATATAGTCTTCCTAGCCAAAGAGATTGGGGGGTGATGAGCTCCTCTAAGAATGTTTGGTTTTTTTTTTGCATGGGAAGCCATTTGAGGAAAGATCTTAACTGTGGATATTTAAATGAAGAGGGGTTGGACAATGGCTAACTGCTGCAGTCTTTGTAAAGACAACAAGGAATCAACTGAACATATCTTGGGAAAAGACAAGAGTGCTACAGAAGTTTCTTTTAGCAATTGTTGGCTTGAATTTGGTGTTTCAAGCTTTAGTGAGAAATCTCCTCCTTGAGTGGAAATTTACAGCATTGTATAAGAGAGAAGAACTGTTTGACATATGACTCCCTTTGTTTGTTTTGATTTATGTAAAGAGCGAACTGAAGGATTTTCAATGAAGAAGTGTTCTCAAATCAAAGGTTGAAGGAGTTCTTCATTAAATCCCTTTTGGAGTGGTCTCATGCTCCTTTGAAAATGGAGAGCTTCTCAATGATGGATTTCTTAGATACCCTTTTCTTTGGATAGTTTGGTTTTTTTATAGGCTGTTCCTGTTTATGCCTTTTGGTGTTTTGGTTGTGTTTTTTTGTGTATCCTACCTATATACATTACTGGTCCTGAATTGATGCCATTTGTCCTATATATAAACGAAAAGAAAGGAAAAAAATCTTGGTGCAGTTTGCTCTGTACTAGGTACTTGTTAATATTGTTATTGCAGTTCTGTTCTTATAAAATTTTGCATTCCCCCTATGCTTGATATAATTATGGGACAATGATAATTAATTTTCTTGTTTTATCACTCTATGTAGAGCTTCCTTTTCAACTAAAACTTCTTTTCAAGTCTTGGTTTCTCAAATGTCCTTGGTACTTGTTAACATTGTTATTACAATTCTTTTGTTATAAAGTTTTTTGCAGATCTCTCTGAGCTTAGTGTGATTATTTGACAATGCTAATTCATGTTCTTGTTTTGTTCTCTTCTGCAAAGAGTTTCCTTTCCAACAGAAACTTGCTTTCCAACTCTTGGTTTTTACTTGCCATGAAAGTGGCCCACTTCTTGTTCTGTGTTCCCCGGTGTTTTTCTTTTGATTATTGTATGGTTACTGTACTATTATTATGTTAGTTTATGTCACAGGACTTGAAATAGTAGTATTAAGTAAACCTGTAAGCTCTGATATTTATTCTGCAATGATGCCTTGGTAATTAGTGTTTCTGACAAATATGTTTTAGGAGGGGAACTTCAAACCATCAAAAACAGAACAAGATCATGCTTTCCTGCTGCAGCTACTTTTCTGGTTCAAACAATCTTTCAGGTTTTCTTTTTTTTCATAACTTTGCTATTTTTTACCATGGGTCTGCCCAAAATTTTGGTAGAATACTGCTGTGTAGTTACAGTTGCCTGGGTTTCACTACAGAAACAGTGAGTGACAACGTTAGTTCCTTAAAAATGGTCAGTCTACCTCCAGCGATATCATAGTATGCTATTTTGTATAAGACAAGGAACAAGAAAGGGAAGCAATATTTACACTGGTGTACCTCACAATGCAGACTGCTTTTAGTAACTTTCCCAAACAAGGATTATGCACACCAGTATCTTGGCATATCCAAGCTTCAGCTCAAGTTTAGGTCTGATGTTGAGTGTAGGTGGAGATGAGATGTCTTTGGCTTATGATAAGACTCACCTGACCAGTGCAGAAATTCTGTGTGTCCTTTCAACAAATATTTGATGCATTTATTATATTTGTTGAGCTTCATTTTTCGACACTCAGGAAATTGTTAGTATCAAAAGTAAATAAATTTGTCTATACTATGTATTTATGTCATATACTATAACTGTATAAATATCTCCTTCTAGATAGTTGTCTTTTCAAAAATGTCCATGGTCGTGTATCCTGTCATTTTGTGCCTGCTGCATAGAGCTTGAGTCTCAAAATAATTATTTTTCTTAAGATCAACCAAAACTAAGTAGAATTGCATGGTTATCTAATTAAAATGGAAATGGACATATTATATTTCCTCACAACTGGTCCATAGTAGAAAAAAATGTTGTGCCTTGACATGTACACTACATTTTTTATGTTTAAAAATGTATCCAGCATCAAAAAGAATTATTTTAAAATTCTGGGCATGTCAGTATGTGTCCATGCATGTTAGAGGACTGTTGTATATGGCACAGTTTTGATGTGGATGTGGCTCCATGTAAGAATTTTCCAGGCTCATTGCTGAACCCTCATGCCTTGAGTTTCGCCTCTCACATTATAGGTATTCTTGATCCTCGTGCCTAATGAGGCTATGGACTCTAGGAAAAAACATCTCAAGAGGGGGATTAGTGTGCAAAGTAGACATTAGAAAAAACCTATGGTTGTATGAATTGGAATTTTTTCCTTGCAATTTAGGGAAAAATGGACACTGTGCAAAATTAGTTGAGATGGATGCCCTCTGTACTTCTGCCATGAGATTTTGATATTGGTCATGATACTTATAGGAGTTTTTCTTGAGTTTTGGAGGCTTCTGGTAACCTCTTTTCACCTACCTTTTTGTGTTGGTTGTGGAAGTAGAGTTGTTTTCATGTTCAAAGCAATAGAAAGGGGTTAAACAAGTGGTTTTAAAGCAGATGGGAGGTGGGAAGAGGGGATGGAAATCTCTCACTTAGTATTTGCAAATGTTGCGGGACTGTTCTGTGATGCCAATGTGGAGCATCCCAAGATCTATCTATAGAATGAGTAAAATCATTCTTGTTGGCAAGGTGTTGGAGATGAGAGATTTGTTTGCTTGTTTGGCTATAAGGTTAGTTGTCTTCCTTCTACATACTTTGGTTCGCCTCTACAAGCGTCTCATAGCTCTAGTAGTGAGGTAAGATTTAAAAGAAGATTAGCCTCTTGAAAGTAGTAATTCGTCGAAGGAAGGGAGATTAACCCTTATTAAAGCACCCTTTTGAATTTCCTATTTATTTATTGTCTTGATTTGTAATTCCTTGGAAAAGTGAAGATTAGACTAGAAAAGATCTAGAGAGATTGTTTGTGGGGGAATCACTTGGAGGGGAAAGGTACATCCTGTGAATTGGAGGACGGTTTGCAAAGATTAAAAGTATGGCAGGGATAGGAATTAGGAATTTTGATACTTCGAATAAGTTGCTACCTAACAAATGATTGTTGAGAAAAGCTTATGAGCATGATAGTTTGTGGTGAAGGATTGTAAGTGTAACATATGGTGAAGTGGATGGAGGGCAGTGCACTAAACAAGTGAGAGAAGCTTTTGGTGTGGGAATGTGGAAATACATTAGGAGGGGGTGGGAAGCGTTCTGACATAACATTTCCAGGTTGTGAAAAAAAAAAAGTTCAGACATAACATTTCCATTTTTACTTGGAATAATATAAAGATTGTTTTTTCTTTGGATAACTTGGTGGGGGAATGACCTTTGAAAGAGATTTTCCTATGTTGTTCATTCTAGCCTCTTCGAGAAATGTTAATAGTGGCAATTTTGTGAGAGATAGAGGTGGATGGAGATCACTAGTCCTTGCATGTTCAAATGCACTTTTAGGATCGGAAATAGAGGAGGTCGACTAGTTTTTAAAGTTTGCTAATGTGTGAGCTTACAAACAGTAGGGGAGAGGGTAGCTTGTTTGGGAGGGAGGATAATAAAGAGAGATTTAAGGAGAATCCTTAAACCTCCTTATGCATTTTTTTTTGAATAGGCAATAGAAGAGAATATATTAGTAGCCCCTTAGAAGGGGCACCCCAAGATGCACGATGTATACAATATGCGTGAAAAGGTTATCAAATGAAAGAGAAAACAAAAACCGAACTCTCTCTCCTTACTTGGAGCTTAACTAATCAATGAAGCCTACCATGGACATTGAGTGATGATCTATGTACGCTCTAACCCATTCCAAAAAGATACTCATAAAAAAATATTTAATTGCATGATCTCACTGTTCAACATCTTAAATGGCCTCCTATTTCTTTCCTTCCATAGAGTTTAAGATATGTACAAGGGAATAATCCTCCAAGCTTTCTTCTGTTTCTTCCCCACAAAAGAACCATGCTAGCTTAGAAGATTCGCTTTAACTGTAAAGTGCATCACCCATGTCACACAAAATAGAGAATAAATCAGCTACCATGACATTCTTACTTTGGCACATTGGAGTAAATGATCAATTGATTCTTCATCACATTTACAGATGTAGCATCTATTTGGCATAAGCAATCCCCCTTTTTTAAGTTGATCAATCATCAGAATCTTTCCCTAGACAACTTCTCATGCAAAAAAACCTACTTTCATGGCATCCAAAGATTTCAAACTATATCTGCAGGAAAAGAATCCCCTCCTACCGTTGGCTAAGGAAGCATAAAGAGATTTGATTGAGAAGTTAACAACCCTTGGTTTCCTTCCAACCCATCCTATCCTCCTCATCGTTTCTAATTGAGATCATGTGCAAATTTCTTCAAAAGGCATCCAATCCCTCAAGTTTCTATTCATTGAATTGTCTTGAAAAGTGGGGACTCTATTGGCCCTCATCCCCAGCCTGCTCCCACACCTCTGCTACTCAATCATCCTTGATGATGGTTATAGAAAATAACACTAGAAGAGCCTCTTCCAATGTCATATCACAACACCATCTATTTTCCCAAAATTTTACCTTTTTGCTATTCCCTACAATAAAGCAAGACCTACTTTTAACATCATTCCACCTGTTTCTAATTGCCTTGCATGCCCCTACCTCATAACCATCCCACACATCCCTTGAACACCATCCTCCTTCTTCTCCAAACTTTCCCACGAGGACTTGTTTCCACAAGGATTGTCCTTACGCATGTTTGAGGGATGGGGAGTTGTTTGATGTTCAAAAAGTTTAGGGTACTAATACAAGAATAAGAATCTGTTTTTTCTTTTCTCTGGGCATGGGAGGCAGGTAGGGGAAAATCTCACCATAAGTTTTCTTATTGGGGGGGGTAGACTCTAGTGAACAGATGCAAACTTTGTAAAGCTAGTAATGAATAAGCAAAGGGTTTGGTCAGTAATGAGAGGAGCTTAGTCTGGGTTTGAGGAGATGATATCTATGTATTTTCTTATATGGTCTAATCCATTTTTTATAAATCTCCTTGTATAGTGGAGGAGTTCAGTTATGTTTTGATCAGTTTTTGTAATTGTGGGGAAGATTTCTCATCCTTCCCGTGTACTTTTTATCCATAATTAATACATCTTTTGTTTTTTGTTAAAAAAAAAAAGAAGAAGCAAATCACATTCTAATTTACTGTAGCATAAATGGTGTGAAGATTGTCTCTCCTTTACTTGTTTTGGTACATCTGGAGAGAGAGCATGAGGATTAGGTTTTTCATGGAGAAGAGCATTGAGATTGAAAGCTAAAGGAGATTTTCATTAAACCCTTCTGTAAATTATCGAGAATTTTATTAAGCCCCTCTAGAAATGATCTAGAATTTCATTAAACCCTGTGTGCGTAGGGTGCATTCATTTTTGTATGCGCCTTTGATCAAAGTTTTATATATATGCGTGTGTATTTTTCTTCTCAACCCTATCATGAATGATCAGCCAGATTATTAACATCCACCTTTTAAAAATCTTTGATCAGGATCACACAAAATATCAAACTTTGTTTTAAAATAATTGCTTTTCTTGTATTTGTGGTTGTAGCATTTTGTGGCAGTTTAGGGTCTGGACTTCCTTTCTGCTTTAAATCTTTATCACCCAATATATAGCATTAGCAGAATCTCAAGGAAGTTAGAAAGATCCTAGATTGATTTTCGTAACTTGGATTCTGGCCTAGACTAATTCTAAACCTGGTTCCTCTTCCAAACATTTTTGGATGCACTTCAAATAGGATGTCTTGTCTTTAACTGAGTTTTAAATTAGTAATCTGTTGTTCCTCAATGCAGGCTTTCTTTTTTAAAGTTTCCATGTTTTTCCTTCTTGTTCTATGAACTGTACACCAACAGTAGAAAGAGACTCTTGAAGATTTTTGTTTTTCAAAATGAAAGTAGACCCTGCAAACTTGATCCACACTGCATCTCCTGTGTTGTTAATCTTATAATGAGGCAAGTAACTCTAAGTTGAAAAGCAATGATTATGGTGTGCTGTGTAAGCTTGACATTGAAAAGATTTATGATAATGTTAATTGGGACTTTTTGATTTCGGTACTGTATAAGATGGGGTTTGGGCAATGGCGGATCATTGGGATTAAGTGGTGCATATCAACAACTAGATTCTCGGTCCTTGTTAATGGCACCTTGTCTAACTTTCTTCAAAGCTCTAAGGGCTTGAGGTAGGGTGACCCACTCTTGCCCATTTGTTTGTGCTCCCATGGAGGCACTTGGTTACCCTCTTAAGAGGTCTAGGGGGGTGGTTATTTGTTGAGCTTTAAGGTAAGGGGTAGAGGCAGAGATGGAGTGAAAGTTTCCCATCTATTGTTTGTTGATGATACTTTGGTTTTTTGTGAGGCCTCTCAAGTTCAAATATCCTATTTAAGTTGGTTTTTATGTGCTTTGAGGCTATTTCGGTCTTGAGAATAAACGAAATCAAGAGTGAGATGATTCCAATTAAGAGGGTAGAAAATATGGAAGATTTGGCTTCTAAATTAGGAGCTAAGGTGGGAAATTTTTCATTCGCTTACTTGGGTCTTCCTTTGGGTGCTCCTCATAAATCAATGGCAGCTTGAAATAAGGTGGAAGAGATGTTTCATAAAAGATTGGCAATGTGGAAAAAGCAATATATTTCCAAGAGAGGGGGACTCAATATGATCTAAAGGACTTTATTTAGCTCACCCATCTACTTTATGTCTTTGTTTTAGATGTTTTGGAATTGAGATTGGAGCATATTCAAAGGGATTTCTTTGGGGCATTGGGGCTCTAGAAAGAAAGTTGCACTTAGTAAAGCGGGCTATTGTTTGTTTAGACTAGAGAAAGGGGAGCTTGAGAATTAGATGTCTTTCTTCACTCAATATGCCTTTGCAAGTAGAGATGGCGGTTTGTGTGGGAAATGAGGCCTTCTTGGAAACAAATCATTAGGGGAAAATATGGAGAAGATGAATGGGGGTGGCATTATCAGGAAGTGAGAAACAGGTATAGGTTAGGTTATGGAAGCTATCAGGAAGGATTGGGAGATTGTCAACAATAGTCTCCTTTTCAATGGGCAATGGGAGAAGGGTAAAGTTTTGAAAGGATAGGGGATTCAGTGATGAGATTTTGTGTTATCCTCCCTCTCCTTATTTGTCATAGCTGCATTGAAAGAGGTGTGGGTGGCCGAATTGTGGAATCGGTCTAATAAATGGGGGTTTTTGGAATCCTTGCTTCTCTAGGCATTTGAACAATTAGAAGGTTGAGGATGTGGAGTGGTTCTTTTCAAGGCTTCAACAAAAGGTGATCAATAGCGGAGGAGAATAAAAGGTGATTTGGTTGGAAATAAAGAGCAAAACTTTTTCTATTAAATCTCTTTACTTTATCCTAGAGCCAAGAAGATCGATGTGTTTCCTTGTGGGTGTCGTTCACCTAAGGTGAGTTTCTTTGATTGGGAGGCGACTTGGGGAAATTTTTTTTACCTTGGATCAACTTCAGAGGAGAGGTTGGAAATTGACTAATAGATGTTTCATTTTCCATATCTTGGAGGAATCAATTGATCACATCCTTTGTATTATGGCAAGATGAGGGTCTTGTAGTAGCTATTGTTTTCTTTTTTTTGTAGTGTCTTGGGTGTTATCTTCCTCAGTTAGAGAGTTCCTCTTAGGTTGGTGTGACTACTTTGTTGGGAAGAAATGGAAAAAGGTGTGGGGAGTAACTCCTTTATGCATTTTTTTGGACAGCTTGTAAGAAGAGGAATACAAGATCATTTGGAAACAAGGAGCTTTCTGACAAAAAACTGAAAAGTGTTTTTCTTTGTAAGTTGAAATTTAAGTTTCCTTTAAACTTTGGTCAGTTCAGAAATGGAATCAATTCTTGGAAGTTTGAACCCAAAAATATTTTGATCCATATGACAGTGATGTTGGGTAAAACTTCAGTCATTATAGAACTAACATGAAAACTTAGAGAGGTTCAGGGAGTAGAAAACTAAGTGCTACATGCAGGAGTTTTGGTTGTCTAGACTTGAATGCCTACTAGGAATTTGATTTAGAATTAGAATGATACACTTATAATTGTCTTCAAGGACAATATAGAACATACTATGTATTATCACATTTTATTCCAAATAATTTTTCCTTGTGTTGAACTTGTATCTATTGTTGCACAGAGTTTCAATGCATTTTGTTGTAAAAGAATTTGTGTTCCATTTTACCATTAATTGCTGATAGACTGAATATCATGGGTATGTCTATTCATCTTGTGATATTGTAGGTGGGTCAATGCACCTCCTTGTGATAGTTGCGGCAACCAAACCATAAGTGATGGCATGGGTAGCCCACTTCCTTCAGAAGCTCTTTTTGGAGGTTCTCGAGTTGAACTTTATCGGTATGGCAGTGAGGATGTTTCCATTCTTAAGTTGTCGTTTTGTGTCAATGTTTTCTCTTTTAATTTCAGCTATCTTATGGTTTCTCTGGGATTCCTTGTTTACTTTTGATTTCTATGGTCCTATCCCCTCCCTTCTCTAAGCATACACCAAAAATTTTACCAATATTTGGCTGTTGAGCTTCTATTATGGCATGCATTGTGGAATTAGGTGTGATAAAAAAATTAGCACTTTTGGTTCCTTTTTTCGATTAAATTCATCAGGATGTTTCTTTTAGGAACAAAGACATATCTATCACTTAACTATTTGTTGACACATGAACAATTTTAAAGATTTCTCTTGCTCAACATCTGTTCTGAAATCTCCTGGCAGCTCCAAGAACAAGTATATGAATGGCATTAATTAACTTATCTTTTTAGGTTAATGTGTAAGATGGTGTAATTTTCTGAAGTTTCTTCATTGAAATTTATTCTGCTTCCCAAATACTGCCATTGCAGTGATTTTAGAATTTTACAGGGCTACACTTCCCTAGGCTCAAATGTCTCTTTTGAATGTTTATCCAATGGTACTTCTTAGATTTTCTTTTCATGCCCAGGTGTCTCTAGCTAGAATCCAATAATAATGATAATTCCCTTAGGAATTGCATTGTGTTGGAGAAAACTCTTTTTTGGAATTCAGCATCAATTGCATTGGTTGAGGGTCCTGTTTATTTGCTGATATTTCAATCCCGATAATTGCACTTCCAGGGATTCAAACTCTGTAGAATTTGAATTCTTCATAAAAACCTTAAAGTTTGTTCGTACATGCAACAAATATCAAGTACATGTTTCTAGTAAATAACATGTGATATTTGAGCAGAAATCATATTTGTGCATCCATTTTCTTCTAGCCTAACTTGACTGAATATTATTTGGATGTTAATTTGCAGTGCTAAAAGAAACTTCCAGATTGTAGAGAATTTGACCATAAAGACATTTTTAGCAGCCCAGTCCCCTTGAAATTTCCTTGTATCAAAAGTCCCTTTAAATTTTTTTGCAAGAGCCACATCCTTGAGTCTGTTATGGGGAATTTTTATCCCCATGATTCTTGCATGATTGTAGTCTCAGTTTTTGTTGTTAGGCTCTCATTTTCTTCTGTTTCCTTAATCTCATTCTCCTCTTTATCTTTGTTCAGTAATATTTTTCTACCTAGAAAGGTTCCATTGAACTTCAAATGCAAGGTTGCATAACACATCCTCATGCACTGTAACTGGACTTTTGGGTTATGGTCCTTTGTATTCTCTATGTTTGGTGTTCCTTGAGATTTCCCCCACTTAGTTAGAGCTATCTGCTTAGCTGGCAAGTTGCTTTTGTGGAAATCAGGTTCAAGGTGGTTTTGAGGTTGATTACTTGGTATCTTTTCTAGGTCATTTGGAAAGATCACAATGGTAGAACCTCTGAAATTGTGCAGTGTTCCAGCTTGGTGGTAGAAGTTGTGTTTTAAAGATCTTGTTATTGTGGTCAGGTGAGGGATTGGTGTAGCTAATTTTTCCTTTTTGGGTTTTGTCAGTGGTATGGTTGCTGGCTAGCTAGGTGAAAGAATTAGTTGATTAGTTCCTCTCTTCTTTTTGCTTGTATACATCAGGTGTACATGGGTTGCACCCACCCCTTGTTTTTAGGCACTTTTATTGATACATTTATCCTATTTTCCTATGTCACTTGTATGGTGGTAATTGTCACAGAAAAAGAAGTTACAGCATTAACTTTCTCTAAATTAAAGTTCTGGATGGACTTTTCAGTGGCTAGATTTTTATTTGGGAAAATTATGCTTGCAGACCCTTTTTTAAAAATATTGAACAAATACAACTCCCACTTCTCACTCTTACTTGCTATTTATCCTATTTAAAAAATGATTGACTTACTCTTTACACCAAAAGCGTCCTTCTCACCTACTTTACAAATCCATCCATATTACTAAATGCATCCCTTTTTTTTTTTTTTCTTTTGTCTTTTTTACCTTTCTAAACATGATTTCTGTTTTTCTTATTCATGCTACTATTTATGAAATTTATTATTACATTTTTATTCAGAAAATTATTATCCATTCAATTTGCATTTATTTTGAATAATTCAAGATTTATTTTTAATTGAATTAAAATTTGTGTGAATTTTTATAATGTTAGACTTCATTCTTTAAGTTTTTAAAATTTTGTTATTCATTTTTTGACCAACAAATATGATTTAATATTCACCCAAAGTTTGACAAGTAGAGAACCTTTTTATTAAAGATTCTGAAAAAGGAAAAAACCAAAAAAAAAAAAAGGGCATTTAGCAAGGTGGGTGAGTTTGTAAGTGAGTGAAAATTGTAGTTTTGAAATAAGGAGCAAGTTATTGTTTGAAGTCTTGTAGGAGCAGTTATTTTTAAAGCAGGGTACATGGCAGGCAAAGGTGAAAAGTGGGAGCTGCATTTATGCAATATTTTCTCAAGAGGGCCTCAAAGCATGATTTTCCATTGTTTATTTATTTATGTTTTTTATTTTTGAGGAGACCTTTTTGCAAGTGTATTAGATTGACATTTTGGTATTGATCTTGCACTACAATCAAATTGCTGGTACTTTTGCCTTAAAAATGAGAATGACAATTACCTTCATCCTGTTGTAACTTTTAATTCCTTAAGCTGTTTGGTTAGCGGTTTACATCTTGAAATGTTGTGAGAAGTATTTTTAAATGTGGGTGATGCAGATTTTGAAATTTATAAAGATTGACAAATAAGTTTATAGTTTTGGTTGAGTCCAAACATACTTGCATCATTAGTTGATTCACTGACAATTTGTTAAAAATAATCTGCACTTCGCGTTTCCTCTGTTTGCACGTGATGTTCTTGTTTTCTCTTTCATCGCTCTTAATAGATTAATTCACTTTTTTAACATCAGGTGCAATTCCTGCTCAAAAATCACTCGGTTCCCACGCTACAATGATCCATTAAAGGTATTGAAGTTTCATTATCTGATTAAGAAGTTTTTATTTCATATACTTCCCCATATCCTTTTCTGTGCAGCTTGTGGAAACAAGAAAGGGGCGCTGTGGGGAGTGGGCAAATTGCTTTACACTCTATTGTCGAGCTTTTGGTTATGAATCTCGCCTGGTTAGTAATCCTGTGAAAATTATTTGTTGTTTTTTACTTGGCTTTTATACTGGTGTTGGAGAATTTAATATTCAAGTTTGAACCTCTTGAGGCATAATGCTCCAAAAGAGTCTAGTCTTCTTTTTTCTTTTTCCAGGAAATGGTTTAATAATTGAATTATTACACCTGACTTTTGAATTCATGACTTAATCCAAAATGATAGGGATTTAAATGACACTTTTGAAACCCAAGATGGACTCAAAGGAAGGCAAGTGTATAATTTCCTATATCCATTTAAAATTTTGATATTATTGTTCATAGGAAAGCTTTGCAACATAGGATGTGTCAATCTTTTTAGTTCCCACCTCTTCTTAGCAATAATTACAAAACATTTAACTATGGGGGAGTGAAAAGGATTTATGTTCTTATAATTTACACAACAAAATGATAGTGTACCAATCAATAAGTATCATACATGTAACAATAAATAATACAAATCAACAATATCCATGCACATCATGCTCTCCAATTCATGTAAAAATGAATAATATAACTCAACAATGTTCATGCATATTGTGTTTCATGTGTGTTACCTCCCATAAACTGCTCACTACTAGTAGAAGCTCATGCAAATAACCCATATCTTTTTTAACTCTCAACCCAAAGATGAAAGCTCCCATGCCTTTAGGACATGACAATTCGGGGATGACCAATCTTAACAAGTACTCAATAGAAGGCCATATAAGAGGTGACCCCCATATCAATGAATTATATTTTTAGGATTCCAACCTAAGACTAAATGTTGTACCCTGTGTATCTTGGGACTTATAACTCAAGGACTAGAGCTATATCATATCTTTTAGAACTCATAACGCAAGAGCAAGACCAACCTCTTATGTTTAGAGACTATAATCTAGGGGCAAGACTAATTTCACACTGACATCAAAGTGTCTTCCCGAAGGGATTTAGGGATTTTCACCCAAGAATCAATGGTCCTACATATAAATAATATATGGAAATTACCATCTAAAATAAAATCAACATATCAACTTGGGGAGTATTATCTCTTATACCAACCACAAATCCAAGAGAATGCAACAAGCTCTAAGACATAGTTGTTAAAGGCGTGCTTAAAGTATGCCTAGGCCCAAGGCTCAGCCACTTCCTAGTTATGGTGCCTTGCTTGCCAAGTTGTGTGCCTTGTTGGAGAAGCATGCCATGTCTACTTTATTTTTCTTTTTCAATACATTTATTTTAAAATTTTCTAACTGTATATTGAAATTTATATAAATTCATTACTCTTTTATTGAATTTTTTTTTTAAAATATTTGGGATCTTAAACTTTTTGTTGCTTGGATTGGATTTTGAATCATATTTTATAAAATTGATATGCATCCTAAGTTGTGTTTCACTTCGCTTCGCTGTGCACCTTGTGTTATGCCTTGTGCATTTTAAAACTAGGCTCTAAGAAAACAATCTAGCAATTGTATCATGTTTTTCCTTGTTCATTATGATGGCAAAATATATGTATTCCTACTTTTATGTGCAGGTGTGCACCATGCTTTAGTACACTAAATAGGATGCTACATCACAAGTATCACATTTTATTAACAAGATAATCCACATTCAATCTATTTTGTTCAACACAAGCATTTCACATGAATTTCCATATCAATATTTGACAATCGTATTCACATCCATTTTAGTTTCTTGATTTCCTCCTCTTGTATTGGTTCCTTTGATCCCATATTGGGGCTTTCCAAGAAGTTTTAACACATGGTTTCAGAGATTTCTGACATTCTTGGGAATTTCTAAGATATAAGAAGAGGAGATGACAGATTTAAACTGGATGAAAATGGGGCTGATATAAGTCTCAACAATGAAGGCTAAGCACAACAGTTGGCCAAAAAGGCCGAAGAAAAAATGGCAATGAAGGCCTAGAAGAAGATGACACAGATTGCATAATTGTTAGCTGCTCTGATACGTTGAAGGAATGGATAAATTCTCGCTCTTGATTCTCAAAAAGGATGTGTACAACTTATATAGAAATGAGGCTATAGCTAATTTAGGGCTAAATCAGGGATCCTAGGCAGATTTTTAGTGAAGAAATAAGGAAAGTAATATAAAATATACAACCATACAAATCAATTACAATATTTACGAACAAATTATAGTCATTCAATTCTAGACATAATTTGTCAAATCTTCCAACAAAACTGACTTTTGAAAGCTGTTACATTGAAATAATATGTAAATATGCTGTTTCCTTTTGTTGTATTTGTTAGCTAAATTACATGGAAACTTCACAATATGTGAAGTATCCATGTTGGACATGACATCATGACAAGGGTTCGGGTAAGGCATGTGTGCAACATGCTTATTGATCATATTTGTACTCATTGGTATTGTCTAACAAGGACAATAATGAATGACTCCATATTTTATTATAAGTAACTTTAGATTTGTTTGGATAGTTTATCTTAGTCGTACACATTTAATTTTCTTTGATGAATAGAATGAGTAGAAAGGGCAATTAGATTATTTATCCATATTCCAATGTCCTAAGATGTGGGGATTAAACAAATCTGAGAGTTAGACAAGCTAGCACCTGAAATGCGTACCCTAGCCTCTGTAACACAATTTGTTAGTCATTTTAACCATAAAAAACCTGTTGAACAACCAATTCTCTAAAAGCTTAAGCTTGTAAGATTTCAGTCCACATTATATAGCTTGCTTTCCAACACCCTCCCTCACATGTAGCCTCCATTTTTTAGCATACACTTGGGCTTTATAAATCGGGGAAATAAACATATAATGATAAGATTCAAACACTTGACCTCCCACCAAATGCAGCTCTAATACAATATTGAACAACCAATTTTCCTAAAAGCTTAAGCTTGTAGGATTTGGGTCCACAATACATATCATGCTCTCTCCAACAAAACCTTCTCCATGGATAAAAAATTCCATTGGTTTTGATGCATGCATATTAAGAATTTGATCCTAAAGAAAGTTTCATTGATATATTTGTAATATTCATGACAATTTATCCAAAGGAGGATTATAGTTTTTCTGTATGATAAACATGATTAATATAAATCTTAAAGCATATTAGTTTTTCTATTTGAATTTTATACATTTTATCTACTAGAATTTAAAGACCATGACATCATGTTTGGTTTTCACCTTGACAAGTTTCTATAATGTGAGTACTCATTAATTCTAATCACTGAAATTTCCCCAGCGGTGGCAAATTGGCATGTTTCATAATGCCTTCTCAATTTTGGAAATTAATATCTCTAGTTTTATATGATAGTTCTGGGATATATTGTTAAAAATTGATTAATTGCAAGAAAGATGTGAGCTAAAATTAAATATACGTGTAGGAATGTCAACTTTAATGTAGAAATTCTAGCTTTTTGCATTTATTTTTCTCTGTTTTTATATTTCTTTCTATTGTATCGACCAATGGAAAGTGAATTTTAATGGGACTTCTAGTCATATACAATAGAAAGAAATATAAAGGGAATTTTTAGAACCTGAAGTTCAATGGAAGCCATATCTCTGCTTACTTTCTTGTGTTTCAATTCCAGGTTCTGGATTTCACAGATCATGTTTGGACAGAATGCTTCTCACATTGTTTTGGAAGGTAAACTTCATTTCCTGATGGAGATCTTTAGTTATTTATTTATGTTGAACCATCCTATAATTCTTGTGATTCATTGGCCGATGTAAACTACATAGTAAAAAATGTGTTGAGCTTTTATCATTTTACAGATGGATGCATCTTGATCCTTGTGAAGCAATATTTGACAATCCATTGTTATATGAAAAGGGGTACTTCTCTATCACAGATATGGATATATTTCTTGAATTATCTCTTCATTGTTTTTCTTGATCTTGGACAAATCTTTTAGCTCTGAACTTTCTCAGTATTAAATGTTTAACCTCATACTTTTTCTTAAAGCTGGGACAAGAAATTGAATTACATAATTGCTATCGCAAAAGATGGAGTTTATGATGTCACTAAACGCTACACAAGAAAGTGGCATGAGGTAATAAAATTATTGTAACATTCATTCATCATCAGTTTTTCAGAAAAAGGCAATTATTTATTCTGCCCTTCGCATGCGTGCATGCTTGCTGTTTTGTTCAGTTTTTGATGGGGCTCCAATATTTTCATGTTACAGGTTTTGTCCAGGCGAAATATTACTACAGAGGCTGTACTCTCTGCTGTTCTTGCTAATATAACAAAGGACTGTAGAAAAGGTTTTACATCTCAACTGCTTTCTACACTTGAGGAGCGTGATAGGAATGAAATGGAAGCAATTGAGAGAGAGTACCATTCTAAAGATTATGCTTCAACCTCGTTACCTGGAAGACGGAGTGGGGACAAAGAGTGGAGGATTTCAAGATCAGAATTTGGTTCTAATGACAATTGCTCTTTGAGTAGTTCTTCTTGCCCAGTTCGTAGGTGCATTGACGAGCATGTGACAAGAGTTTACAATGCTCTTTATCCTGTCCTTTATTCATTCATTTTGAACTCTCTTTCTAAATCTAGAGCTGTTGAAATCCTCAAGATGTTCAAAAGGATTGTTGTGGAGCTCAGGGATTCCCCTTTTCGAACGAGGAAAACTTCCATAAAGTCAGATTCTAGTAGTGCAAAATTTTTCGTGGATCAGATGCTGCCCTTTTTTGGTGAGTTGCTTAAAGCTCTTAGCCTGAAGAGTGAGTTGGGAACAGATGGGAGGGTCGAAATTTGTTTGGCTGGCGATCCTGTTAAAACCTCATTAGCATTGCCTGTTGTGTTGGATGGGTTAGATGATGCGATCCACAATTTTAACAACTGTGACAACTTTGGTAAAGATTCCCTCTCATTGCCACTTGTGAAGTTAAACAGAATATGTTCTGGTTCAGTCCTTGCAAGTGGTGAGGAGCTTCCTTTTGGAATTGTAAGTAAAATTTTAGCTGGTGTCTTTTTTCACTGTATCATTTGAGTTATATAGAGTGTATCCTTAAATGTTTATTTATTAATCCAATCTTGAAAATGTTTTTTTTTTTCTGTCTTTATCAGGCCACATCCGCATTTGATGGAATTCAAGAGTCTAAATGGGAAGAACCAAATGGTGCAAGAGGTACTCTGGACCAAATTAATGATGAAACTCCTTTTGTCATAATCATGAGGCAACCAAACAGAGAAAAAGAAAACTAAAAATAAAATAAAAATGAACATGAGAAGTTTGATATATGATGATTTTTAGGAATTTAAAGCCCAATGCTTTTTTTGTTTTTTATTTCCCTTCCATTTCTTTCTACCTTTTCTCAATAGACATTCTCTAACATATCCAATTTCCAACCCAAGCCATCCTCTTGATAGCATTGACAACTGAGTTTTGATCTCACACCTGCTCGAACAATCTGAGATCGTTGTACAAATCTAATTCTGTGTTAAGTTACTATCCTGGGTTATTTGTAGATTGATATGTGGTAGAATCTCAGGAGCTTTGAAGTTATTATATCCTGGGTCATTTGCAGATTGATATGTGGTAGAATCTCAGGAGCTTTAAATTGAAAATGTTAAGCTATCAATTTGACCCAAAAAACTTAAGCTGTTTGATAATTGGCCAACAATTCAGGCAACAAGGCTTTGATGCCATGTTAGCTACCAATTTGACTCAAAAGTTTAAGTTGTTAGGTAATAGGCTAATAGCATATATCAAGTCAATTTAGGTTAAAGCCTTAACAGCAAACAAAACAAGAGATCCAGATGATGTAACTTGTGCTCTGTGCAAGCATCATGTTTCTTAAGCTAAGTTCAGTCCCTTTCAATGACTTCACGAAGAAAAACTGGCTCTGATGAAATTAAGGATGCAAAAGGTGACAGTTGCAGAATTACTATTTTAATAAACAAAACTTGTTTTTTCATTCAAGAATCATTAATGTACTAGAAGAAATAATGTGTCGGTAAAGGTGCAACTAGCTCATGTAGCATCTGGACGGAAAACCCCTGCAGTTATTTTGATTCATTGACTTAGAATGCTTCTCTTGCAATGTGCCTTTAGCTTCCTTTTTGGAATTTATATTGCTAAATCTCTGTGAAATACAAATTTATTGATCTTTGTTCTTGGGAGTCCAAATATACACCTTGCATTTGATTATTAGGATTTATGGTACAAGGATGTCCTTACTTCTGCCTCTCAAAGATGTTTTCAGACCATCCATTTTTCCATTTTCTCAAAACAAAATTGAGCATTGCACAACAAGACTGACCAACACAACCAAACCCAGAGGTTGATGGTAGTCAACAAGTTATATCATAATGATAACTATGCAAAGGGTAGAAAAGAGCTAGTTAATTCTAGTTGGAAGGGTGGATAATGCAAAGAAGTTGCCCTATGAATTAAAGTGTAAGGTAGGTGAACTTCCGTGTTCTTATATGGGGCTTCCACTAGGCACTTCTTTTAAATCAATGATGGCTTGGGATGGAGTGAGAGAGCGGTTTTGCAAAAAGCTATCGATGTGGCAAAGACAATATGTTTCTAAAAGGGGAGGCTTACTTTCATTCGGAGCACATTATCTAACTTGTGCATCTACTTAAAACAGACCCATACCTCAAAACAGGGTCTCTGGGTCTTCTCATCTTGCTTCTTTTTCTTTTGATCGAGCTCCGGAGGGGGAGTATTACGATCGTTCTGGGGTTTTAGGGGAGGAAATCTGGTTGAGAATCCACTACATTTGATAGTTGAAGATGGGTCCGATGAGGATGGCAATGGCTGTTGGGATTTGGTAGAAATTAATAGTGTCAGTAATAAGGTTAGGGGTATGGAGGGGGGCTCAGATACGTCCGAGCCTCAAGATGATAGGAACGAAAAGGAGGATAGATGGGAGGAAAGTAGCCTGGCAAAGTTCAGCCACTTTTTGGGTTTTTCGACAGAGGGTTTGGAAAAGGAAATTCTGAGTTTCTTGATCAAAATTAGAAAGAGACGGGAGAGGATTCATAGCAAAGAGCTTTTGGAGAAGTCAAAATTCGAAAGGGAGTTAAAGAGGCTGGAGTGTTCAATTAATTATGAAGGGGGGAATAAGCAGAAAGGCCCCTCACAGGGCAAAGGGTGTCAGATTACAGTAGCCCAATGAAGCTAAAATTGTTGAGTTGGAATGTGAGGGGAGTAAATGATAGCTCCAAAAGGAAAATTATCAAGACTTTCATAAGGAATCAAAAGGTTGATTTACTGTGTATTCAGGAGACAAAAATTCAACCAATGTCGGAGGGTGTGGTGAGAAGCTTAGGTTCGGGTTCGGGGAGATTCTTAGATTGGAGGGCATTGGATGTGGATGGGGTTGTGGGAGGTATCTTGATTTGCTGAGATAAAAGGTCTCTGGAAATTTTGGATTGGGAGGAGGGCCAATTCTCCTTATCCTACAGATTCAAGAATGTGGAAGATGGTGTTGTCTGGGTGTTCATGGGAGTCTATGGTAAAGAGGAAAGGGAATGCTTATGGGAAGAGATTGGGGCGATTAGAGGAATTTGGCAAGAACCTTGGTGCTTAGGGGGTGACTTTAATATTACTCTTTTCCAAAGAGAAAGGAGCAAACAAGGGAGAACAACATCAACGATGAAGAGATTTGCTGAGATTATCAATGATTTAGGGATGGTGGATCTTCCATTGCAAGGGGGAGTGTTTACTTGGAGTGGGGGTCTTAACAATCAATCCTGGGCTAGACTGGACAGGTTTCTTGTGTCTCCTAGCTGGTTAGATCAATTCAGTGGTGTTCTCCAGAGCAGGTTGCCTCAGCCTATCTCTAATCACTTCCTTGTCCTTCTAAAGGGTGGCAGGCTAAGAAGAGGACCCTCTCTCTTTAGGTTCGAAAACATGTGGCTTAAGGTTGAGGGCTTTAAAGATCTTATTTGAAGTTGGTGGCGGGGGATTAAGCTTAGAGGCAATGCTAGCTTTAGATTGGTTGCAAAGATGAAGGAGATTAAATAGAAATTAAAAGTTTGGAATAGAGAGGTGTTTGGGAGGCTGGAGTGCAATAAAACTTCAGCTCTGCAGCAAGTGGAATTCTGGGACCGGGTGGAAGTGAGAGAAGTCTGTCAGTGGAGGCAACATAATTAAAAAAGGAAGCAAAGGAAAGCTATAAAAAGTGGGTGTCTCTGGAAGAAATTCACTGGAGACAACTCTCAAGGGAGATTAGGCTAAGGGAAGGGGACAGAAATACGGGCTTTTTCCATCGTATGGCAAATGCCCATCGTAGAAATAACTTCATGGACAAAATTAAGATTAATGGGGTGTGGGCTTTCAGAGGAACAGGAAGTGAGGGAAGGGGTTGCTAATGCCTACCAACAGATGCTTTCAGAAGACTCGGTTTGGAAGGCGGATATTGGGAGGCTACAACTAGATCAAATCAGCCAGCAAGAAGCGGAGAATCTGGAGATTTCTTTTTCTGAGGCTGAGGTCCATTCGGCTTTGATGGAGATGAATGGGGACAAAGCCCCTGGGTCGAACGACTTTACTGTGGCCTTTTGGCAAAGCTGTTGGGATTTCGTTACAGAGGAGATCTTAGAAATGTTTAAGGAGTTCCATGAGCAAAGCTCTTTTCTCAAGAGTCTCAATAACACATTCTTGGTTCTAGTTCCTAAGAAAGGTGGGGCTGAGGACCTTGGGGACTTTAGACCCATTAGCCTATTGCAGGGGCTGTATAAATTGTTGGCTAAAGTGCTAGCTAATAGGCTTAAGAAAGTGTTAGGAAAAGTGGTATTCCCAGCCCAAAATGCCTTTGTGATGGAAGACAGATTCTTGATGCTTCCTTAATTGCAAATGAGGTGATAGACTCATGGCAGAAAAGAAAAGAGAAAGGGCTCATCTGCAAATTGGATATTGAGAAAGCGTATGACAGTAATAACTAGTAGTTTTTGTTGAAGGCCTTACAAAAAATGGGATTTGGATCAAAGTGGTTGGGTTGGATGTGGAGTTGTATATCTTCAGCCAAATTTTCATTCCTTATTAATGGGGTACCAGCTGGTTTTTTCCCAAGTAATAAGGGGCTTTGCCAAGGAGACCCCCTATCTCCTTACCTCTTTGTCTGGGAATGGAAGTGCTGGATGCTCTTATTAGGAGGGCTGTTGATGGGGGATTCCTTTCAGGGTGTAGTATCCGAGGAGGTAGAAGGCTTCCTCTGAATATCTCCCACTTATTTTTTGTTGATGATACAGTTGTGTTGTGTGAGGCTAATAAAGAGCACCTAACTCACTTAAGCTGGATCCTATTCTGGTTTGAAGCTACATCAGGTCTAAGGATTAATTTGGCCAAAAGTGAAATCATCCCAGTTGGTGAGGTGGATGAGATTGATGAGTTGGCAGTGGAGTTGGGGTGTAGGGTGGGCTCCTTGCCTTCTCAGTATTTAGGTCTGCCCTTAGGGGCTCCTAACAAGGCTCCTTCTGTGTGGGATGGGGTGGAAGAGAGAGTGAGGAGGAGACTTGCGCTTTGGAAACGGCAGTATATTTCCAAAGGTGGGAGAATCACTCTCATAAAGAGCACATTGGCTAGCATGTCAATCTATCAAATGTCTCTTTTCCGGATGCCCAAGACTGTTGCTAGAAGGTTAGAAAAAGTGCAAAGAGATTTCCTTTGGGGAGGGGGAAACTTGGAGAGGAAAGCTCATCTAGCTAATTGGGAGGTGGTTTGTGCAGATAAGGATAAGAGCGGGTTAGGCTTAAGGAAGTTAGCCCTTTTGAACAAAGCCTTGCTTGATAAATGGATATGGAGGTTTGCTTGTGATAAAGACAATCTTTGGAAACAAGTGATCATGGCAAAATATGGGCAAGATGGCCTTGGTTGGAGGACAAAGAATGCTAATGGAGCGTTCGGAGTAGGGGTTTAGAAGGAGATCTTGAAGGAAACTGATTGGTGTTGGGATAATATGGTGCTCATAGCTAGGAAGGGCACTAAAATCAGATTTTGGACTGATGTGTGGTGCACTGGTACAGCGCTGTCCCAAAGCTTTCCTCATCTCTTTGCCATGGCTGCTCAAAGGAATGCTACGGTGGAGGAGATGTGGGACCAGAATTTTGGACAAGAAGGTTGGAATCTAAGATTTTTGAGGGATTTTAATGATTGGGAGTTGGATATGGTAGGGGACTTGCTCCATGTCTTGAGGGGTCACAGGCCTTCTTTGGAGGAAGACTCGGTTTTTTGGAAGGGAGGAAGAAACGGACAGTTCAGGGTTAAGGAAGCGTACAGCTTGTTGGCCAACCCCATTGACACCGCTTTTCCGACAAGTTGTATTTGGTTGGATAGAGTTCCAACCAAAGTTGCGTTCTTTGCATGGGAGGCTACGTGGGGGAAGGTGCTCACTCTTGACAAGCTCTAGAAAAGAGGGTGGCAGCTCTCTAATTGTTGTTTTTTGTGTGGTTGTGAAGAAGAAACTATAAATCATATTCTTATACACTGTATAGTAGTCAGAGTCCTGTGGGATATTGTCCTTGGCTTATTAGGTGTTCAGTGGGTCTTTCCAGAAACTATAAAGGAGGTCTTAACTAGCTAGAGGGGCCCTTTTGTGAGGAAGAAAAGGAAAAAGATATGGAAATCCATCCTGTTGTGTATTTTTTGGACGGTTTGAAGGAGAGGAATAGATTAGCCTTTAGGGGGGTGTGTTAGATATTCAGAAACTCAAGAATTTTTTTTGTTTGTAATTTATGGAGCTGGGCTAGATTGTATATTGGAGAGGAGCCTCTCTCCCTTATAGGCTTTTTGGAGTGGTTAGCTTCCACTTAAGGGGTGGTGAGGTTCTTTTGGCTTTCTTTTTTGCTTGTGAGGCCTTAGCTACCTTATATATCCCCTGTATGCTGTGTGGCTTTTTGCCTCTGGTTTAATACATTTCTGGCTTAGTTATCAAAAAAAAAAAAAAAAACTTGTGCATCTATTTTATGTCATTGTTTTCCATTTTGGTAAAAGTGAGAATGAGGTTTGAGAAGATTCAAGGAGACTTTCTTTGAGGAGGAGGGGCTTTGGAGAATAGTGAAGTGGTCAAATGTCTACACGAAGAAATGAAGGGGGGCTTTTGGTGTTAGAAGTCTTTCTTTACTTAATAAGGCTCTTTTGTGCAAGTGGAGATGGTGATATGCATATGAAAGGGGAGTTTTCTCTGGAGATAGTTTTTAAGTGGAAAATATGGGGAGGAAGAAGGTAGAGAGGGTCTTATGATGTGAGAGATGGGCATGGTGTTTGGTTATAGAAAGCTATCAAGAAGGATACAAATATCTTTAATTGTAGAATTTCCCTCTTTTTATGGAAAATGGGAGAAAGGTGAAGTTTTGGAAAGATAGGTGATGTGGGAACGTGTCCTTGTACATTTCTTTAACATCTTTGTATGCTTTAACCTTATCAAAAGAGGTTTACGTTGCAAATTCCTGGGACCGGACAGGTGAGAGGTGTCATTAGAACTAGACATTTAAATGATTGGGAATTGGATAATGTAGAGTTATTCTTCTCTAGATTGCAAGGTAAGGTGGTGAATAGAGAGGAGGACAAGGTAGTGTGGATGGACACAAGGATAAATAAATTCTCCATGAAGTCTCTTTATGTTGTCTTAGAGTCAAGGAGGTCAATTCCTTGTTTGGTGAGAGTCATTTTGAATCCATGGGTTCCATCTAAAGCAAGTTCCTTCGTGTGGGAAGCTTGTTGGGGCAAGGTTTTGACTCTTGATTAGTTTCATAGAAGAGGATGGACATTGGTTAATAGATGCATGCTATGTAAAGTTAAAGAAGATAAATTGATCATATTTTTCACTGTATCAAGACTAGGGTTCTTTGGCAGTTGTTTTTCTTTTGGTTTGGTGTTCCTTAGGTGTTGTTCACATTATTCAGAGAGTTTCTTTTTTGGACAATTTGGAAAGAGAGAAATTAATGGTCATTTGAGAACAAGGAGTGATCTATGTTCTAAAGAGCCTGTTCCTTGGTAATTTCTTTTTGTGGGTAAAGGTGTACATAGGTGAAGGCTCAATGCCTTTAATTGGTTTTGTTGATTGATTTGGTTTTCATTAAGGGAGAGATGCTTCTTTATAAAATTTTATTATTGCCTATCAAACAACAACAACAACAATAATAATATGTGTGTGTGTGTGTGTGTGTATAAACAAAAAAGAAGAGAGGAGAAAGAAGAGAAGAAGAAGAAAAAGGAGATGAAAATGATCACACTCAAGTGAACTGAAGTTTTATATGAGAGTTTTTCTCTCTTTATCATCCGCACAGCCTCAAGTTTTAACTCACTTTTATTATATTATGTGTTTTATTAATTGAATTTGGTCTTGTAGGTTGTTGGATTATATACAAAGTAGACAATAAGTTGCAAGAACTTGTGGCATATGAGTTGATGTCAGCTAATGAAGCTCCAGAGAGAGATCCAATGGATTGGTATGTTTTTCTGAAACATAATGCTATGGTTTATCTTTTTCTCCAATGTTACTTCAATTTTATTTCCTTTAACAAAGAACTTGAAAATGTAGAAATTTTAAAATAATTTAGCTATATTTTACCTTCTATCCTTGTTTTCTAAAACAAACAAGAATTTTGATGTTCATCCTGTTTTTCCCCTCTTCTTGATACTTTCTGAGATTCAAATGGAGTTTTAAGAAACGAAAGTTAGAATCTAGCAGTAGCCAAATGACAGGAATAAGAAAGATTAGCAGATTACTCAAGAAGAGTAATTACAGATGCAGACAAGATTGGGAAGTTAACTATGTTTTAAAATTTTAAAATATAGATATTTAATTAACTGCCAGAATTTAAAAGATATAGATCCAGAGTATTTCATTGTTTCAAGCGTCATGCTCATCAGTCTTTCTTTTAAGATGATTATCAATTTAATGCCACTCATCTCTGAGGTGGTTTTGGAGCCAAATCTCTGGAAATATGATTTATATATATACCCACACAAGAATGTATCTAAGCAGGGGACAAGATAATAGAACTTTGAATAAAATGGAGTGGCAAATTAATTCTGCAGTAACATTGTGTGGCTAAATTAGAAGTGGTCCTGTTTCTGTTTATCGCAGGTCCTCTTATGAGTTTTATTCTAGGTAGAAGATTCTAGATTGTTGTTAATGAGTGCATTGGAGTCAGGTCGAGGAGTGCTTTCTTTTAGTAAAACCAACAGCAAAATGACCATGTAAATTTTGAGGGTTTGCTATATATCTTGAGGTAGATAGGTTTAGGCTAAATCAGATAGAAAAGTATCTCATTGTTACACTTTTTTCCCCAAAAGAAGAGATCCAACTGGGGCAAACCCTCATACATGTGAGATAAACAAGGAAAACACCCAAAAAGGAAAAGGAAATAAGCTCAACAGATAAGTCCATTGGCAAAATGATATTATCAAAGGAAGACAACTGGTATGGGCAAACCTTATATATGGAAAGTAAACAAGGAAACATACAAAAGAGAGAAGCCAACAAGAGCAACAGCTATGGCCCACAAACTCGGCCCAAAGTTAAACTTTCTACAGTCAAGTCTTTTACATGCTTGTTAGTAAATTGCATTGGAATCTTCTGGAACTCGTGTGATTAGGACAGGTGACCTGTTATCTCCTGGTAAGTTCTTATTTTGAGGAAAGCTTTTGATGGATCTATACGAATCCAATTTATCTTTCTATTATGTTGTTCCTCTAATAACTATTAGATGATGTCTAGATATTTTAGGTGCCGTCCTGGTTACAAATCATTCCAGGTAACTCTTAATTGATTGCAATGGATGACATCTTATTCCTTTTCTCCCTTATTCCTATATTTGGATAAATGTTAAGAAGGCGGGAATGGAATAAAAAATTATTTAGGCAGAAATCAAATCCAACTTATAAGTCGGATTTGAATTCATCAGAAGTAGATGGTATTCTGATTCATTAAACCCATTTGATAATATAAAATAACCTAAATTTACTATTTTACCATCTTATCTCATTCAAGCCCGATGCTTATCTTCTTTGCAAAGCTAGAGACCTATTCATCATCCACTTCTTATCTTCTTTACAAAGTTAGAGACTCATTCATCATCCACTTCTCTACAACAAGTAATTCTCCCAAATTAAATCAATCAGACTTTCCATGACATTTAGAAAAAAAAGATGCTCTTATATTTTTTTTCTCCTTTTTTTTCTTTGTAAAATATAATTCTATAGCTTTTTTTGCATGACAAATTATTTAAAATTTTGATAAAAAAAAAAAACGAATATTTAAAATTTTTTAAGGTTATGGATTTTATCAGATATGATACTTGTTGAAAATTCGAATGAAATTTATTCTTTTATTTCCTCTTTGGGAAATAGGAAAAACATTTGCTAACTTTGAGAATTTAAATATTATAATAAATATATATTTTTTTTTTTTGGTAAAATATAATTTTATAACTGCTTAAGCATGACAAATTATTCAAATTTTTAATAAAAATAATAATTAAATATTTGTACATTAGGGTTATATGATTTTTTTATGGTTAATTTTTTATTTATTGAGTATATACATATTTTTAGTCCTATTATTTAATAACAAAAAAAACTCTCAAAAATTATTTTTAAAAAAAAAATATTTTAAATTATATGTAAGGATATTATTGTAAATTTATTTATTTTTCATTTCCATTCCTATTATTATCAAACATTGGAATGGAAACAAATAATCATTCCAATTTTGCATTCCTAAGTTCATCCAAATATTAGAAATGGAATCATCAAATTCATTTCTATCCACTAAGAAATAGGAATGGAAACAAAATATTCATTTCCATTCTCTATTCCGACGTACCAAACACCCCCTTAATTGATTGCAATGGATGAGGTTCCTAGTTTAGCAGAGCAAACAGGGCAGTTTCTCCCAGAAGGGTTGTTTCCTTCTTCCTATCTTTGGTATTCCTCTGGAAGCCCTATCTTGAACTAGGGTCATTCAAGAGCAATTGTTAAAAAATTTCGGAAACGATTAGATTCAGGATGTATTTAGTATATGGGTATGGGACTGGAAATATGATGGGAATGGAGGTGAATCATAATCTCATGCAGAAGAGAGGAATCAAAATCCTAGGAGGAGTGAGATGTGGTCTCCAGGACAATGAATTTTTTATTCCTATTCTCATTCTCAAAAACAATCCAAACACATTAGCGAATAGGAGATGGAACTGATTTCTCATTCTCATTCTCTATTCTAGCATTCTAAAAATGACCTCAGTGAAATTCCCATTAGTCTTGAAGGGTTATAAGCTTATTTTTAAAAGCTTGCTTGCAAACTTGCATGCTGATTTCTCATCTTCTGCTTCCAACTTTACCTGTACAAAGATTATAAGTCAAGGTACTTTCTTTAGACAGTTAAAGATGATGGAGAGAACTTTGAAATAAGATGATGATTGGATATTCAGCCTATTTTAAACTTAAGTCCCTATTCCGGCACTTACTCCCAAGATTTTGTTTGATCAGATGAAGATTGTGGATGAAGGCGACATCAAAAAAGTATGGTGAAAACTGGGGTGGTTGGGCCTCCCCGCAAGTTTCAGGTCTTTATACAGTTCAGGGAAGAGCATTTCCAAAAATGATCTGTTCTTTGATTAAGGGAACCCAGATTTGGGATGGGGATGAGGATGAGGATGAAGTTGCTGAACACAGTATCTGGTGTCAGAATGTACCCTCTAGATGCTGTTCCCTATTTATTTAGTATTAGCTATAGGTACCAACATTTACAAACCTAAAGGCAGTCTTGAGGTGTTTTGCCAAAATGAGATGAGGCATAAGCGTCAACCTAAAAAATAAAATAGCAAAAAACCATATAATAAGAAAATTAATTGTTTGTTATTCTCAATAGTTTCTAATTTAGTTCATTTTTCTCTCTTGCAAAATTTAACTCTCTTTCATTGCTATGAAATAATCTTCAACCCTATCATCATTATCAGTATTTGGATCATCCAAAGCATTGTATCACATCTAATTGTTCCATCATCCTCCCTATTAGTGTCAATGTCCACTCGTTCTTCTTCTTCATCTGACAATTGCAATATTTTCTTTTCATTATCTATCAATAATTAAACAATAACTATGAGCCCAACCATTACAACAGTTATTAACTCTTCTATTTCTCCTCAATCTCTTCCCATTTTTCTTTTCTTTTAAAAGATTTAGTGAAAGCTAAGAAAACCCTAACCATAGTTGTTAAAGGCACACCTCAGGTGCGCCTAAGCCCTAGGCCTAGCAACTCCCTAGATATAGTGCCTTAACTACTAATACACACACTTTTGCCTATTTTCTATTTTCTTTATACACTTCAATTCGTGAAATGTATGACTGTGTATTGAAATGTTATATAATCACATTAGTTTTTTGTTGGATACTTGTCTTGATTTTTTTTTTTGTTTTGTTTTTTTGGTTGCTTAGATTAAAATTTAGATCATATTTGATGATACGAGTGTATGCTAATGCTTGGATGTCCAAATCAAGAGTATTTTATAAATTGACGTGTACTCTAGATTGCAGCTTACTTCACTCAAGCAAGTGCTTTGGGTTGGCACTGTGTCTGGCCCTATGAGATCTTTGCTTCTTAGGTGCTTCTTGTGCTGTATAAAATTATGATCTTTGTTTTATAAATGATTTAACCCAAGCCCTAGACCTAAGGCTCAAGACCTATGTGTGGATCTTGCCACACAATAGGTGTTGCACGCCCTTTGGTTTTGGTTTTTATTTATTTGAAAACAATTATTTATCTATTTTTTGGAAAGTTTATTTTCGTTGTTTTAACTTGGGGTCACCACTTATTTTATTTTTTGCATGCTGCATTTTTTTTCTATGGCAGTTACCCCTTAATGCTAGTGTGTATTCACAGTCCATCTAGAAATCATTTTTCTTTAAGATCTTACATACTGTATGCTCAGTCTTCTTGAGCCATGAGCGTTTTGCTTTTCAGGGTTGTCGAGGGAAGCAATGATGGGGGATCCAGCTGGCATGTTTTAGATGAGCAGTTCTCTCAGAGGTTTGAAACCCGTTTCCAGCGTAAAACATTTAAGGTTAATTCAGCGGGTCTTCTATCCAATGCATTCAGGTAAATATTTTCACAGAATCCATTTGAATGTGCATACATGATCTAATTTTTCATGGCCATTAATTGTGGATAAGCATGGCAGGCTCAGGTTTCTTAAGGTACGAGATGTTGAAGCAACTTCTCGTCTGCAACTAGGTAGCATTGACCTCTATGCAAGAAGCAGTTAGAGTCTGCAGTTGAGATTGTGAGCCAGGGTGCTTTGTTATTTCGTTGGGAAAGTCATAAATGTTCCATAGAGCGACTAAAGAAAAAGCTATGAATGGTTATTATAATTCATCTGCCTGCATTAATTATATTTGTGTGGCCAAAGGAAAAGGGTCTGCTCCCACAATCTGGAGTTTCTCAGTAGAGGTCATGTTGCTTCTTGATCATATTTCTTGAAAGGTTCAGAAAGCAAAAGCAAAAGAGAACTGGAAGAATAGTTGTACTTAATTTTCAAATGATATCTCAATATCTCAAACTACTTGGTTGAAGATCGTCATGATCATTCTTTCAGATTTTCAAAGCTGTATCATGTTCGATGTGGGACCTCGAATGTGCCTCAAAAAAAAGCGACCTGAGAGTGTAAATTGAATTGTCATTTCTATGCAATACCGCTTCTGCAATGATGTAAGCTTCGATATACAGGTTGCAGCTTCTGAAATGAACAACTGGACTACTGGCATATAGTGCAAGGAAAAGCTTTTTACCCTTTATGTTCCCAACCTTTTGTGCCTGTGCAACACGTGATTGTCAACCCATATTCTTCCTTTGGGGAGCAATATTTTCAAGTCTATTTTATGTTCGTGTATGCCCAGCGACTTGTTATAGATTCATCTCAGTCACAAATCAGGTTCTAGCCACAGATCCTGGGATGCTACCAGGGGCAAAGGCATGATATCTTTATAAACAACGAGTTGTAGCTTGGAACTTGGAAGTTAACCTGGTTTTCACTGCCAGCCAACCTAATATTCATCTGAAAATGTGCCAAATAAACTATTGTTTCAATCTAAGGTAGAAAAACAAGAACCCTTTCAGCATGAAAACAAACCAAACCGAAACATGCATCTCTACTCAAACATTCCTGCTAATTTGGAGAGTTCCAACACAAGACCGCTTGGCCCATGTAAAAATTAAGTCCGCAACTCAGAATTGCCGTGACTTTTCTGTTTTGAAAAGACACTTTCTAAGTTATGGTTCCCAATTCCTCCCAACCATCAAGTTCACTGTCAATCTTAATGTCCAATAATTGGTCTGAACTATAAAGCGAATACCAGGATATTAAGGTTGATCCCAACAGTGACCCTTTTAATCATTCCAAGGCCCCTTTTCCATTACAGACGGAAAAAAAGAGGCATTTTTTATTTCCACAAGGTACTAGCATTTGCAACCTGAGTTGGCCAAACAAGAGATTTCAAAGGAACTTCATGATTTGAACATTTGAATACAAGGCGTGTCCCATAGGAATTCTGAGAAAGATGTTGACATAGAACCCCCATAATTCATGCATAGAATTGTGAACTGCATATTCAATCAAAATTCTGAAAGGTTAAAATTGACAGGTTAATGATAATTCCAAATTACTCAAATGTAATCACCATCTTTCTTCTTTTCTTTGCTCATTTTGAGTCGGTGGTTCAATGGTCCTCGATCTTCTTCAATCCCTTCATATCAGTGGTTTCCACCCTGCATTACAAACCATGATGCCACATTAGTTTTCCCCCTGCATTACAAACCATCCCATAGTAACAAGGTATATACATTGTAGACAACCGAAGCTCTGAATGGAATTACATCAAACAAGAAGTCAATCAAACAGGCAATATATATTTATGACATGTATTTACTGATTTTGGAAAGAAACTAGGACATGTAATGATGCAGTGTAATTCCACCAGAAACGTGAAAGGAAGAATAATATCCAGTCTTAGCTGCATCCCCCATTATATTAAGCACCGTAAATGGAAATTGACGTTGTCCACTGGCTTAGAGAACAACGAGCTATACTGTATCATGAAGAGGATGTGCATTGTCTTAACACAACTACTTGTGATATCTCCTAGAAATAATAGCATGATCAGATTGTCAACTTAATGAATCCATTTCAATTTACTTTTTAAGCTTTTAGGATTTACCATCATCTAATAATATACAAACTACAAAATGTAGTTGTTGGGCTTAAATTGCACCCATACTGATCTAAAATCAGAACTAGAAGATGCAATTCTTGTTCTATAGCAGTTTCCTGAGGTGCAAACAATCAGAGACAAACATTTGCATTCAATGATCAATTGATAAATACAAGAAGGATTGGTTATCTTTCAAAAATGTACAAAATATGGTAGAAAGTAATCCAAAACTAGAACCACAAGAACTAGCCCCTCCTCGTAAAAGCCTGCATATATACGGGAAAGATATTGCAGTATGGAAAACTCCTATACATCCTATTCATAAAATAACTAATACAAAAACCACTACAAATCAGAAATTAGGACTAGTCGCAAGATAACTCCATACTTGGAACTTTAGGCAGCCTTAAATATCTGGTATAGATGACCTCCTTTCAAAAGGCAATTACTGCTCAACCTAGTTGATAGGCCCATTGGTTGGTCAAGGCCAACATTTTTTTTTTTTTTACCAGAATGGCAAAGGCCAACATGGCTCACACAACATAATTCATAAATTACATCTCATCCCAAAAGATAAAATGCATTTTTCACTACCATTAATAAATTACATCTCATGCCACATAATTCAACAACTCCCAGGAGCATCCTTGGTTCTGTCACAAAATGAGGGCAATTACGATAATTACTTGCAGCAATGATGGTGTGAGTTTTGTAATTCAACTAAATTGGCTTTTGGTTTGTGATTCATGGTAGAGGTGTAAACTCTTACTTTGATCAGGTTTTGTATTCTGTGAGAAGGACCCCTCATCCTTCTTTTTTTTATCAGTAAAAACTTATCTTTGTTTCTGATAAAAAAAAAAATGATGGTGTGAGTTTTTAGTGCTCTTTTTAAGATAATTCTTTGTTCAGAAACATGGGAGAATAACCTAATCATCAACCAAATGATGAGAAGGGGAAGGCGCCCTCTGGACTGGTGCAACATGTGTAAGCAGAGTGAGGAATCCGCCAACCACCTTTATATCCATCATTCAATGGCTTGCAACCTATGGTCTTTGCTGGTTTCTATCTCTGGGTTGCATGCACTGTGAAAAATTGGAGGGGAATGTGGAGAATGACACCTTAATGCTTATCTAGGTATCTTTGGAGAGAGAGAAATCACAACATTTCAGGAATCGAGTTTTTGTAGTAGAAACTGAAAGAATCTTTCCTAAATCCTTGTTTTATTGGAAAAGGGACTCCTTTGGGGAGGGATATTGGCCTTTTATAGAATTTATTCATTAACAGATTGGTGAGGGCCTAGGCTTTTTGTATTGTATAATTCCTGTCCCTTGAAGTTTTGCATGTATACCTCACCTTTTATAGATTTTATTCATAATAGGTTGGTGGAGGCCTAGGTCTTTTGTATTGTATATTTCTTCCTCTGTTCCTTGAAGTTTTGCTTGTATACTTCTATACTAAGGTGATGCCCTTTTTAAGCATTTTATTAATATATTTGTGTTTTATATTATTATAAATAATAATAAGTTCAAAGTCATAGTACATTAAACTGTTAAATAAATTCCTTTTATCAAAAAACCAATTGGTGTCTAATGAGGATAGACCAAACCTTTTATGGCATTAGACCTCACACCCTGCAGGTTTGTTCTAAAAGTCATCATTTAAGAAACCCATCCCTAGGCTTAAGAGTGGCATTGTTCCAAACTAATAATCCCTCCCCCAACATGACACACTCATGAATCAAACCCATGGCCTTTGGCACCGATACCATGTTGGATCGAGTTTTGACCATCTCATTTGAAAACCAATTGATGTTCAATGAAAGAAGGTTACACCATTTACAGCATTTGACATCACACCTCTCAAGCCTATTCTAAAAGTCATCATTTGGGTGAGCCATCCCTATGCTTAAATGGGAAACTGTTGCACCCCAACAAAATATATATACAAGGAAAAACATTAAGGAAGAAGCATTATAAGACAGTGAACCACTTGAAATGCAAACATAGCAAATTAAAGCAAAAACCGAAAGAAGAACAGAAGTCAAAGCATGAAAAAAAAACACTAAGAAAAAGGAGGAGAAAGAAAGAAAAGACATGTTTTAGAAAAGAGAAACTTACGTGGATCCATATAGAACAATCTTTTGAACTTTTGTGATTTCAGAACCAGATTGATTGTCCTCAATAAAAATTGTCAAGCTAATCCAATTGAACAAGTAAGATCAACCAACAGTTCTCCAAGATACCACAACAAAATATATGAACACAAACAGATCCAACATACCTGCGAACATTTTGAAACTTGACATACTTCAAAACTATTGGCTTCCCCTACAAAAGAAAAATAATTGTAGCATAATGCACTCAATAAAATAATATTGAAGCCATTACATACTAAACAAGTTCTCTTTCATTAAGAAGAAACAATATAGCAATGGAATGCTCATGTATGTACCAAACTCTACCTTAAGGTTATCTGAGGATAAAGCAACTGTATCACTTGGAGGAAAGTCATTGACATTACTGGATATCAACATTACAAATAAGAACATCTGAATAAAATCACAATGAAATAAAACATTGTATAGTTTTCATCAAATCTTTAAAATGAAATTGAACATCTGTCAAACAATACCTAAATCCCATGTGCTCCTTATTTGAGAAAAGTTTCAGAGTCTTGGGACCTGTAAATTAACTCTGCATTAGACTCATGAATATAATCAACTTAAGATGAGACAATGTAAAGAGACTTAAAAAGCAAATTAAAAGAAAACCGGGAAAAGAAGTTACAACAAAACCTAAAGAAAATGTCTTATTAGGAACAGTGAACTAATGAAGACAATGTCAAAGGGATTAACCACTAGAAGATTACATCCTTACATCCTAAAAATATTCCACCATCCCAAGTTTGAAGGGAAGATTCCATGTAGTTTAATTAGCCACTTTATGCTCTGCCACTTGACTTGCAAAACCTTAAACTAATTCATATGATGTTTGGGTGTGCATCTGGCTCTAGATAAATTTGGATAATAGATGATTGTTGGGATCACTGTGAAGCAGGACCAAGTTCAGGCTTTAGCTTCCCTGTTAGATTGCGGGGCTTGCCACGTGAAGGGGAATCCAAGAGTTATTTCCTTTTAGTATCCAATCTTAGGAAGGATATATAAACATTTGGATAGTTGAAAAGAGTCTATTTATCTTTTGGTGGTAGAATCACTCCTATGAACTCGTGTTTATCACTTATTTCCTATTTGTTCCCAAAGTTCCAATTAAAGTGGCTTCAAGGATTGAGTTTTAATAGAGAGATGTTTTTCTTTGATTAGGAGGGGGAAAGTAAAAAGAGATCACCTCGTTGGATGCAACCTAGTGTGTAGGGTTCTAGGTGTATGTATGATTTCCCTGCAAATAGAGGCCTCATAGCAAAGTGGTTGTGCAAGTTTCCTAGGGAGAACAACGTTAGTTAGCACAATGTCATTTTGAGTTCTATGGCCAGTCCACATCCTAATGGTTGGGATGCCTACACTGTTGTTAGGTGGTCACACGCACCATTATCCCTCAAAGGCTATTGCTCAAATCTTCTATAATTTTCCTCATTTCACTTGCTTTTTTACTGGTGATGGTAAAAAGATGCACATTTTGGAGGACAATCGGTGTGGTGATTTACTCTTTCATCTTCAATACCCCCCAACTCCTTGAAGTTGTAGGGAAAGAGAGATTCCCCAATCTATTATTTTCATACATTCCTTCCCTTTCTTGTCTTGGAGTTTTAAATTTTTTTGAACCTCTTAATAAAGGAAATTGAGGAATTAGATCTCTTGATGTTTTCTAAGCCCCATGTGTGTCTATCACCTTTCCACCCTGATGTGAGAGTTGGGTCCTTGAGCTCTTCAACAATGTCATCAGTTAGTTTGTTCTTTAAAGCTCTTTATCATCTAAAGTCCTTTATCATTCATCCACCTCTATCTCTTTTGCTCTGGCTAATTTTATTTGGAAGTCTAAACCCCCTCCAAGTATAATGACATTCATGTGATTTTTAGCTAGTAAAAGTGTTAGTACCAATCATCTCCTCTAAAAACTGAGATCCTTCAGAACTCTTAATTTAAAGTGGTGCGCCATGGTAAAAGAGAGTGGAGAATCGACTTATCATCTCTTCCTTCATTGCCAATCAATTTGAATTTGTAGCATAGATTATTCGTCCTAATTTGGATTGATCGGGTCCCACCTTGTACAATGGTCTTTCAAAGGCTTTAACGATCATTCTAAAAGTAAGGTACAATATTGCTAAATTCAATTTGACTTGGAAAATATGGAGGAACAAAAAAACAAGGATTTTTTAGGATGTTTTGAGGACATCAAATACAATTAGGACATGTTTTAGTCTTCTTCCTCCCTTGGGCCTCTGCTAGTGGAGTAACCACAAGCACTCCTTTTAGCCTTATTTTATTAGATTGGCACCTTATATGCAAGTTGAAGAGATTGGTTGAGAAGATCTTTGTATGGTCACCACAGTTGAAGGGTTTGTCGAGTTGAACTTTGATAGATATTCTTTAGTTACCTTAGAGCAAATTAGAATTAGTGGAGTGATTAAATATCATCAAGATAAAGTGATAAAAGGTTACTTTAGACTTGTGTAAGGGTTTTACAATGGAGGCTAAGATCCTAGCTATGTTGCAAGGCCTCGTGTAGGCTAAAGCTTTGGGCTTGTCCAATCTTGTAGTGTAGGAGATTTTGTTGTTATTTCATAGGTGGCTAAAAAGGAAATAGGTCCATGGGTGGCTCCCCCAAATATTTGAAATCGTTACAAAGTCGGGATGCTATATTCATTTGGTGCCTCTCTTAGCTAATCAAGTAGGTGGACAAAATATCTAATAAACTAATGAATTCAGAAAGGAAAAAAAAACAAGTGCACCAAATTGAACTTAATCAAGTCAACTTTTTCAAAATTTCATATTTTATTCTCCAAAGTACAATCTAACCCAATCCCAAAAAAGATATAAAAAAAAACTTTTAATTATTTGGTCCAAACTTTCACAATTCTCAAAGGCTCTCCTATTTCTCTCCCTCCAAATGGACCAAAAAAGGCATAAAGGAACAACTCTCCTCCTATTCATCTTGGACCTTAGTTTCTATTGTTTATTACTTATTGTGATTTGTATTATCATGTGATCATGTGATGTTCTAGATTAGATTATCATGTGATTTGTTTATTGTCTACATAAAAGATTTACATTGTCATGCAAGCATGTATCATCTTATGTTGGATTATTATGTATGTGATATCCTAAATTAGATTATCATACTTTAAGGTCGCATATTATGCAATTTACATTTAGACATTTAGCGTGAAAATAAAATAATTGGGCTGTTATTTTTCCAAAAAATATATAGCCTTAATTTTGGCCTGAAACGAACCTAAAACAAACCAATGTCAAGTCAAGTTGGCCTGGATCAACAAATAAACAGATTCTAATTGGTTCCAATTTAATTTAAATTGACCAACTTAATTTGGTTCTCAGGTTGGTTAAAAACCGACCTAGACCGAATCATGCAACCATTACAATCAAGTGGCTGACCTTTTAGCAAAACAGGAGCAAAGCAATTTGTGTCTTTTTCTTTTTTTGATAAGAAAGCATTTTGTGTCTTTTGTAGGAGATTTTTTGTCCACTTGAGTTGTTATTAGTGTTTGTCTATGTTTGGCTCTTAGATTTCACAACCTTTTTCATTGTTCAGCTTGTATGGCTCCTAAAGGAGTTTCTTCTCTTATTTTGATCAGATTTGTGTAAAGAAACTTATTTTGACCAGATTTGTATATTAAATGTCTTGTCCTTTTTGTGCTTTTCAATTAATAGAAATAGTCTAGTGTGTCTCTGATTTATAAATAAATAAATTGCCTGCCACCAGATTGTTCCAGTAAAAAGCCATCAATTGGGAGGAATAAAGATCCTAGTAAGAAACCTCCTTATAAGATTGGCTGCTCAGTTTTGCTCAAAAGATTAAATCATTTATGTGGAATTTTTGGAGAGGCGGGCTTGCATCAAATAAGTTTATTCAAAAAAGGTAGTAAAGTGATCATGATGGCAATTATCACAGGCACGATTTTCCCCACACAAGTTTTCACGTCTGTGTGGCGCTCAGAGGCCCTCTAAGCCAGCCTACACCTTCCCCACGAGATGGCAACAACACACACAAGCACACATGAGGTTACAGGGCACCAACCCCAACTTGTATTTTATTAGATCACCGAATAAGAATATAAAACTCAAGCCAGACTCCCACAATAACTTTGATGGGTTCAAGCTTCCCTCATGATCTCATTGTCTGTCAAGGAAGCTCTATTGTCCCCCTCTTATAGAGTGGTCACCACCCACTCCTTGTCAGGCTAGGAGTACACATCTTAGTCCTACTGGGACTTTTACTGATAGGTTGTGGCACCAACCACTCATACTAGGATTTAGAGCCCTAGTCCTACTCAAACTACAATTACAATAGGCATCAAGACTCCTACTCATGGTTGACTTGCAATCCCACTTTGAGTCCAACTATTCATGTTATCGTCGCATGCATCTATATATGTGGCTCATGTGCATGCTAAGCCCTCTTTTGGCCTGCACATTCAAATTGCATTCATGTCGAGGCAACATGCTCCTACATCCGCCTTGTTGCTACTGCTGCTTCGTGCCTTGCCCAAGTCCTCTTCTTAGTGCAACAACATGTCTTGGCATTGTGCCCATAACTCCCCATGCGCAAGGCATTGTGCCCTTGTGTATTGCATCTGAGTCACCATCCTTGCTCCACATTGTTGTACCCCATCCGAGTCTCTCTCTTGGAGCTACACCTACCATGGCATTGCGCCCATGGCTCACCAAGTCATCTCCTTGCACAAGGCATTATGCCCTGTGCCACCTTGTTATTGTCTCACTCATGAGGCCAAGGTGCCACCCCATGAAGCCTTAGTACCGCATGGTCCATATCAAGGGGCTAACAGCAATAGACTAAACCAAATTATTCAAAAACTATAAGTTTGCTCATCAATGTTGGAGGAGTATCTATAATCACTATTATGCATCAAGTGCCCATCAAGATGGAGAGAAATGGATCCAAGAGAAAATTAAGGTTTCTAGGAGAAGCCTTGATAACATGACTAAGGTAAGGAGCATTTTGTAGCACCTTTTCTTTTCCTTTTTTTTCTTTGAACATAGATTAAGATGCCTTTAACAAAAAAAAAAAAAAAAAGGTTCAACCCCAACACATTGGGAGAATAGAAAAAACAGAAAAACCAAAACTGAAAAAAAAAACAGATACAACCTAATCTTCATCCAAGCCCTCAATGATATCTATTATGAGAAGGTTTACCCCACAAGGGATTTCTTATCCCAAAAGTTTTCAAGAAAAAATCTTCTAATACTTAATTTGGATGCTCCTCTCCCCTGAAAATTCTGCTGTTTGTTCCTAGACTCCTTCCATATGCACCAAAAGAAGCATAAAGGGGCCAAGTTCCACGTTCTCTTTCATCTTTTTTGCATTCTTGTCATATTCTAATCTAAGAGAAGCACGGTAACAAACTTTGGAAATGCCACTGCAAGAAAAACAAAGCCAAAACAAGTCCCCAAAGATTTCCAGTTTTAACACAATGGACTAAAATATGACATGTCAACACTTCTCTGACCCTCTAAAAACAAAGCCCACATCTAACCCCTCTTCATAGGCAATCAAAATCTTCTTCCAAACAACTTCCCAAGCAAAGAAACATGCCCTTAAAAGGGCTAGAATTCCATATTTTCTTTGCTATAAACTTCTTATAGATTTCAAAACCTAAGTAATAGTAATACTAATAATAATACTAATACTAATACTAATAATAACAAAACACTCAATTCTTTAGCCCTTCCATACCAATCTATCCTCTGCTAAACCCTGGATAGACACTGCATGAACGTGCTTAAAAAATCTTCACTTTCCCCATCCCCCCGATGAAGAGAATCCATACAAACGCAAGAGTTCCAACAAACTCTCTTATCCTCCACACACAGATCATCTACTCTTAACATTTCTATTAAAAGCAATTAGGAACAAGGGAAGTGATCTTTCAACTTAGGATCACCACTCCACCTATCCAACCAGAACTTGGTTTTAGCTCATTCCCAAAAGAGATACTAGTCCTGGGCCAAAACTCATTTTACGCACATCTAATAGCCTTCTATACCATGGCACTTATGATGCTATGAACATAAAGTTAGTTCCAGACATTACAAACAAAACCCCATTCTATTATGGAGAAAACCACCAGATTGTTTGTACCATTCTCAATATGACAAAATTGAGAAGAACACTGGCAGGAGAGTCAAATGCAAAAGGAGTTGCCAAATTGAAATCTCAAATTGTGCCTTGCCAGATTTAATGCTGCCTAGTGCAGCTCCATCCAGAAATATGAAAGTTACAAGGTAAACCTATTGTAATGCATGTTACTTGATTCAGGCCAGTCCATCCAGCCTTAACAGCCAAAGCAATGGCAGCAAGAAAAAGATAAGAGAAAGCTCGAGCCAAGAGCATAAAGAATTGATGCTTGTAAGGGAAGTAGGAAGTCAAAGGTTATCAGAGTGTCTTAAAAGTCCTAAAAAAGCCACTTGGGCCTTGGAGAACATGGACCATGGTAAAGATCACTAAAAAATCATCATAATGGAAGAATGAAAGTCAAACTTCAATCTATCCATGGGAAGGAAATTAAGCAAGCAGAATTTTAGAGGATAAGAGTTATTTAATTATAAAATAATGCTGCAAAAAATATCTTTATAGAAGACATAAAATCAGTTACAATCTAGGACTTTATGTAGAGGGATGCACTCTGAACAAGTAGAGCAAAAAAAAATAAATGTTCAAAGGCTTATTCATCATTGATTGCCTGCATACTATCATTGAAGAAGATTGGAGATAACAAGAAGCAATTAAATAAGAATAAATTGTAGCACAAACAGGCTTATGTTCACCTTCCTCTTCAGGTCCTTTGATGGCGATAGAATGCAGTTTAATAACTTGTGTAAACGGTATATAGATCAAAAGCTGCTCATCTGCATCACTCTCCAGATGCAAACCATCATCTTCTCTGTAACCCTAACTCAAACAAACAAATTAATTAAACAAAACCTTAGTTTTCCAATTGGTTTCTGAGGAAGTACAGGAAAAGAAAAAATAATGATTTTTGAATTTTTATTTCTTATTATTTAGTAACCATTATTTAGTAACCAAGAAAACAAAAACCTCCTAATATAAGTTATATATAGATTAAGGAATGCATAGGACAATATAGTAATACAACCAAACATGAGGAGAGCGATACAACCCATAAACAAAAACAAGAATCAAAGGAAATATTGTATAATTTTATCCAAAGAAAAAAAAAACCCTAATTTTTTAAATCAAATTCCTTAGTTCTCCTTGTAATAGTACGAGAGAAAAATACAAGCAGGAAGGAGGAAAAATAAACAAAACTTAGGCTTGCTTTTGGGAGAAATCATGAATATTTCCACATAAAAAGAAAAAATAGTGAAGTATTCAAGAATAATATTGGAGCAAGAAACCAGATTAGATCTTTAAAAAAAAAATAGAAAAATGGAAAAAGAAAAAGAAAAAACCCTAATTTCGTATTGCAATTGTAAGACAACGGAAAGAAGAAAGAAAAAAGAAACAAAAGAATATTAATCCCAGGCTTGTTTATATGTAAATCTCAATTAATTCCACATAAAAAGGCGAAATCCTTGTTAAATGAATCTTCGAGTGGCATATCATCAAAGAGATGAGTGTAAATGAAACGAGAAAAAGCAAATTGGAAAAGGTACCTGCTTGAGAGCATTGACAAGAGATTGACTGGTGCTTTGGTTGAGGCACTCGACTCCAGTCCAGTCGATGAAGTCGAGTAGGTCAGCCTGATCGGAAGTCATATAATCAGAATACAGTTCTATAATATAAAGTTCTGCTTGATTGCTCAGAAACCGTGGGAAAATGAAAGAAAAGAAGACAGAATGTAGAATCTTTGAAACAACAAGTATTCCAAACTCAAACAAAGTGTCGAATTTTTCTTTGGTTTACTTTACGTTTTCTTGGCAACCAAACAAATGAAAGAAAATTGTTAAAAAAGAAAAAAAAAAAATGAAATGACTTGCTTGGTTTCTTTGAATTGCAGTGGCAGATTCGGCAGACATGCTGGATGAAGTAGAATTTTCCAGAGAGAACTTGAGAGAGAGAGAGAGAGAGAGAGAGAGAGAAAGCAAGAGAGAAGCAGGGAGGGCGACGGAGCGGACAGTGGCTAAAACTTAAAAGTTAAAATGGTTCGGTAAGATCTCACGTAAACGACATCGTTTGGTTGGAACTTGGAAGTTGGAGCGGCCCCTTTTAAAACGGCGTCGTTTCAGAGGAAGCCACCCACGTCTAATTCGAGTCCTCGTTGCAATTCCTATGCCCTACAGACTCCATTTTATGATTTTCATCTGACACGTTACGACTTACGAGCAATGATATTAGAATCAAAGCGATAATTGAATCGGATAAGTTATATACTTATATATATAATTTAATTTCTATTAAAATTAAAATAATATATAAATTTAAAATTGATAAAAAAAATTTAAATGAATAACATTTTAAATTTTATTAAATAAAATATATATAATATTTAAATATGAAAGTACTTTTTAAAAATGAAAAAATAATTCCATGTAATTTTACCTACATATAAAAAGTTATGTCTTATTATTTTATAATTTTTAAAAATATTATATTATTTTTGTATTATTTACATATTTATTATTATAAGAAATTTTTTAAATTGTATTTCATTTAGTGTTTTATAATTTTTAACACCAATGTAGCATCAACTATCATCAGTCCACTATCTATGGAGGAGACTCTTATTATACTTGTGGTGGTGTCAAACATCCCACACTTGTGGTGGTGTCAAACATCCCACCTGTAATACCATTTGTTGCTACATTGGTTGACGAGGAATTGGTTCCTACAACAAACGATGACAAAAAAGGACAGCATGATTATTGTGGTTGAGGACATGGTAGGAGACATGATTGTCGAGGACATAGGTGAGCACATGTTAGTCCTATAGAGCCAATAGTGAAGCATGCATATTATCAACGTCCACAACTAAAGAGGAAAACTCTTTCATATAATACATATTGAGGATGTTACCATATATTGTATTTGGATGTTGTTAATATTTTGCATATTATTATTTTGGACAAATAGTCATGATATGTATTTATTACTCGTTGTATTTTGGATTTAGTGATTGTTGATTACCATAAGTTCTATAGTATTGTACTTATTCTGAAATTATTTTAGACAAAATAGTATTGCTACTATTTTGGAAGGCGTTGACTTAATTGACATTTGGTTTACAAGTTTTGATTGATATTGGATTGAAGGGTCAAAATATTAATTATGATACACATGTGATAAAATTTAAACATCTAGTTGTAATAAAACTAATTAAGAGATAGATTTTAATTTTTCTTTTTTAAAAAAAAGTTGTCTCTTTAAGAGACACCATTAGTATAAATTCAATTTTGTGAAATTATGAAAAGAATCTCTTCAAGAGACATCTTAAATATAAATTCAATTTTTTTAACATGTATGACTAATAAAAAAAAAATTATGGAATATAAATTCAATTTTATGAAACTGTGGAAGCTGTCTCTTCACCTTTAATATAAATTTAATTTTGTAAAATTATAGAAGTTTAGTATAAATTCAAAAAATTTACTATGTGGTTGATATGAAAATCGTGGAATGTGTCTATTGAAGAAACCTTTTTAGTACAAATTCAATTTTATGGAATTGTAAAAGATATTTGTTCGAGATACATCTTTAGTATAAATTCAATTATATATATATATATATAGGTAACTGATATGAAAATTGTGGAATGTATCTCTTGACGAGACTCTTTTAGTATAAATTCAATTTTTTCATTGTGTGGCTAATATGAAAATTGTTGAAGGTGTCATAACACCTTTAGAATAAATTCAATTTTGTAAATTATGGAAGGTGTTTTTTAAAGAGATATGTTTAGTATGATTTTTTTTTTTTGGTGAAAGATATCTCTTAAAGAAACACATTTAGTATAAGTTTAATTCTATGGAATTGTGGAAGATGTCTCTAAGAGACACCTTAAGTATAAATTCAAGAAATATTTGGTTAAAAGGTATGAAATAATCCTCAAAATGTGAATCTAATCCTTGCCATATTTTTTCTTAAAAAGTAATCAATTTTTTTACACAAATGTCAGTTACCATTTCAAGTATGTACATGTAGGTTTTAAAAGAGAGTTATTTTTACAAAAAAATAATAAGGGTATTTTTATCCAAATGAAGCCAAAAAAGGTTAGAGGTCAAATTTCAAAATTTGGGTTTTCAAAACCCTTTTGATCAAATAACCTGAAATTCAATTTTTTTTTTTTTTTTTCATGTATGACTAATAAAAAAATTGTGGAAAGGTGTCTCTACACACCTTTCACATAAATTTAATTTTATAAAATTATGAAAGGTGTCTCTCTAATAAATACTTTTGGTATAAATTTAATTTTATAAAATTATGGAAGATGTCTCTTCAAGAGATATTTTTAGTATAAATTCAATTTTTTTTTTATTGTATGACTGATATGAAAATTGTGGAATGTGTCTTTTAAAGAGATACTTTTAATATAAATTCGATTTTATTAAACTGTGGAAGATGTCTCTTTAAGAGACACATTTAATATAAATTCAATTTTGTGAAACATATATAATTGATTAAAAAAATATATATGTAGAAAGATATCTCTTTATAAATTTAATTTTGTAGAATTATAGAAGATTTTCAAGAGACATTTATTATAAACTCAATTTTTTTTTAATGTGTGTCATTGATATGAAAATTGTGTTATTGAAAGACACCTTCCCACATGATAAAAAGTGTCGTAAATTTGTTAATATTTTTTTAACTACCAATTTTTAAGAATTTTTTTTTCAACCCGTTACATTCATTTCAGTTGAAATTTGAGGTTATTTCAAAATAAATCAACCTTTCAACTAAAAAAGAAAAGTCATTCTAATTACACACTTTTAGCGGCAAATATATATATTTTTTTAACATTAGTGTTAAAAATAATTGTTTGAAAAATAAATGCAAAAATAAGTAGAGGAATATCATACAATAGGGGATACTTAAAAAAGTACATATTCAGGGAATACATTCAAAGGTTGCCCACTTGTCTTATTGACTTTCAACTTTGTTTTACTCCAAGAGATAAAATAAAAGAAAAATGAATGATACCAAGCGAATAAAAGATTTAGAGTATTGAACATATAATTCGATAAGATTACAAATAAATAGAATTAAGATATAAGGATATAAATAAATGATATTAAGATTAAAAATATTATTAGAGTTTGGTGACTTGAATTTTATTCGATCTGACCCAAAAAGTCTTAAATGCGGTATTTGTGGTGAAGTTAAAATTATAAAATTTTTTTAGGGGGTCAGTGGTGGACTAGGGGATTGGGTCTTGCTCTCGCAATATGGACCTACTTTATTTATAAGCAGTAACCGCTCACACTTCTCACCTTTTATATTAATTTTTGACATTGTGGATCTTTTTCTCTTCTATACGTAGTTTTTTCAGTCTAAAATTTTTCATAAAAATTTGTATGTTTTTATTTTATTTTTTAATATCTATTCTCGTGTTTTTTGTAATAAATAGATGTATAAATATGTATGTGATATCATTTAATGATATTATTTTTTTAATTATACAAAAAGTATTAGATTGTTTGAGAGTATGATTTAAAAATGGTTTTTTATTTTTAAAAATATAAAATTGTTTTTAAAAATTCTCAATATTATTTGACCGTTGTTATCTAGAAATAATTTTTAAAAATAAAGTGAAATAGAAAAAAAATTTTAGGGAATAAGTGGGAGTTGTTTTCACTATTTTTTTTTTTTTTTAAATAAAAAAATAAACCGTGAATCATATTTTTTTTAAAAGTTAAAAAAAAAAAAAGAAATTTAAAAAAGTTTCAAAACATGGAAAAAGGGGCCACCACTTCCCTATAGCCAGAACTTAACCAAAACCCAATGGGGATCCTTTATCTCGAGTCTTGACATGGTGGAGAAGATCTGATTGTTGGGGGTGATGAGAGCTGTGGGTCAGCGCCCTGAGGCATGCCCAAAGGTTGAATAACAGACAAACTTTATTTTCACTCCTGAAAGCTTCCAACAACCCCATCAAAAAGCCTACCCCTCAAAAGGCAAAGCCAAAGGAGATAGAAAGATAGATCAAATCATAGTATACACAGCAGCACAACCACCTCCCATTTCACCACCGCCACCCACCACCAACCAATGGCCACCCTATCCCTCCTCTCTCCCCCCAACTCCCACTCCCTCTCCTCCCTCGACCACCGTAATGCCCTTTCCCTCCGCACCTCCTCCATCCTTACTCTCCGCACCCGCCCCCCTCTCTCTATCAGAGCCTTCTCTGCACCTGCCCTCACCCAAGACGACCTCAAGAAGCTCGCCGCTGATAAGGCCGTAGACTACGTCAAAAGCGGCATGGTCCTCGGCCTCGGCACCGGCTCCACCGCCGCCTTTGTAGTCGCCAAGCTCGGCCACCTCCTCAAAACCGGCCAACTCTCTGACATCGTCGGCGTTCCCACTTCCAAGCGCACCGAAGAGCAAGCCCTCTCTCTCGGCATCCCTCTCTCCGTGCTCGACCACCACCCCCGCCTTGACCTTGCCATCGACGGCGCTGACGAGGTTGACCCGGATCTCAACCTCGTCAAGGGACGCGGTGGCGCCCTCCTCCGCGAGAAAATGGTGGAGGCCGCCTCGGATAAGTTTGTTGTGGTGGTGGATGACACCAAATTGGTTAATGGCCTTGGTGGGAGCGGCTTAGCAATGCCAGTTGAAGTTGTGCAGTTTTGCTGGAAATACAATTTGGTTAGGTTGCAGGAGCTGTTTAAGGAAGAGGGCTGCGAAGCGAAGCTGAGATTGAACCCGGATGGGAAGCCCTATGTGACCGATAATTCAAATTACATAGTGGATTTGTATTTCAAGACGCCGATAAAAGATTCAATTGCGGCAGGGAAGGAGATTTCATCCTTTGAAGGGGTGGTGGAGCACGGGTTGTTTCTGGACATGGCCACTGCAGTGATTATTGCTGGGAAGGATGGAGTGACAGTGAAGGCCAAGTGAGAGATCTTTAGGTGGTGGTGAGAATTGATTTGCCCCCCTACTTTGGGTTTTTTGTTTTTCAGGTTCTATATACTTGTTGTTCATTATTTCTTGGTGATTTTGAGTTCATTTGATGTGACTCTTAGATGGGTATCTATCAGAGGGAGTTTTTGTAACTTTGCAGTTCTCAATGGTGAATTGGGCATCTTGAATTTGATAAGTACAAGAACAGTGTAGGTGGGATTGGAGAAATGTGAAATAAAGAAAATAAAATGTTTTGATTTTGATGTCCATAGGCAATAGTTTGTCCTGATAATTTTTCCTTTGGTTTTGATTCTTAGATGAGTAATTCTAGATTTTTTTTAAGAAATTGTGCGCCAGCAGTGCATCTGGTTTATTGGGTAGGCTGTACTTGTGTGCTAGCATAGAAAGATAAATAAAATCAGTGGCATGTGAAATCATTGAAAATGTGTTGTTTCTATGCTCATATGGTCTTGGAATTCCGCTTCGGGGTTTTGATGGTAGGAGTTTCTCTTAACTGAGGTAGGAATTAGAATAAATTGTTCCACTCTCTGGCTTCGCTAGACCTAGAATTGAGTTGTGATTGTGGCCATTATCGGTTTATCACTATAATCATTTCTTTTTTCTTTCTTTTTTTGTCTTTTTTATTTCCAGTACTGAGCAATGCTTTTTATTTTTTATTCAATTATGTATTTAGTTTTAAGAATCTTGTGTAATTAGTAAATGCAGTTGAGGAAAATATAACAGAATTTTCTTGTAGAAAATTTTGGCGCTTATTAACCGTTTTTTTTGTCTGCACCCTGTTTTCTGTTCATGGGAACTATTAGGTGCCAATGTAGTGAGATAGTTAAAAATTCAATCTGGGTCCTTGAACTGGTAGTTTGAATATGGGAAAATCTTTAGTGGTTGCTGGTTCTCTGTAGTAGCTTAGGTACCCATTTTGCCTAGATTGGTTCAGGTTTACATAAGTTTTCTTTAATATAATCCATGTATTCTATAGTACCTGAATATCCTTAGTTCATGAACACACTAGGTCACAACATTATCGAAAACAGATTTTAATTACTTGCTTGTACAGTATTTTTTGGAAATGATCTTCAGAAGTCCAGTCAATGGTTACCTTTACACGGCTGTACTTGTATGGGAAACAATCCTTGAAATTGACAACCTGCATTACAGTGACGGGTGACCCATATGTGCATGGAACATGCAAGTAGGTTACTAATTTGGTCAAACAATCCCTCTTTCACCTCTTTGAGGGCCTAGTGAAGGGCCTAAAGGAATGTCATAGATCAAGATGAGTAGCAGGGAAGTCCTTTATGTAGTTCTTCATTTTATTAGTATCTCATTCTTTGGTGATCATATATGTATTATCTACAAAACACAGGATGTGGTTACCTCTTCCTGTAGGTTCGGTAAAGTTGAAATTTGATGGATGTTCTTTGAGTAAGCCAAAACAATTGGGTATGGGAGTTATGATAAAAGATCATTCAGGCACTATAATGAGGGCTTACCCTGAACCGGTTGGAGTTGGTTCAACTGTTGAGGCAGAGATAGTAGCTTAAATTGAGGGTTTGTTGTAAGCTAAAGGTGTTTTTCCAACCTAAATGTAGAAGGAGATTTTGCAGTTGTTATCTCTTGGTTATCTCTAGGGCTAGAGGCTTATGGAATTTCGACATTCGGCTCTGCAAAATTCTAGATGTTGCTATTAAGGTGGGATTCTCCTTCTGTTAAGTTCCTTACTCAGCTAAACAAGCTTCAGACCAGATAGCTAAGCAGGAAGTAAAACAATTAGCTTCATTTGTTGGAGGCCTTTTTTCTCCCCCAAGCATACAAAGCTTTTGCAATGTAAATATATTGCTTTGTCGGCTTATAGTTTGTGCATATAATTGTAGTTTTTGTGAGCAGTACAGGTTTCTACTTTTTGATTAACAATTGCACATCTTCAAAGAATTGTTCATCTTTCTTTACTTTTACCATTCAATCAAATGAATATATTTTGTTTTTGAGAATTAAAAAGAAAAACCTCTCTCACACACACAGAAGGAACTTTTGGAGTTCAAATTGAAAGAAGTCTTATCTTAAATCTTTGTATGATTTTCATTTGGTTTATGGACTCTCTAGGAAGCTTATCCTTTATAGAGTTCATTAGTATGCTGGGGACTTCTTAGAGCCCTTTATATTTTTTCTTTGTAATTGTTACTTTATGCTTCTTCCTTTTTGCATGTTGCTTGTGTACTTCCTGAGTACTAGGAGCCCCTGTGTAGGCATTTTCTGACATATTTTCAGATTTCTTATTTAAAAATCTACTGACTTTTGGTTATTAAAGCAATTTGGGATGAAAAACTTGACAGGGGCTTGTGCTATTCTGGGAATTCACTAGCTTAGGAATAGAGGTTTAGAAAATTGGAGCATCTTTTATTTTCTATATTGAAGTTCTTAAGTAGTGACAAATTAGCAATAATGAATGAGTCACATGACTCAAATGGACACATCAAGAATGAGGATCTATCATGCGCTAGCAGCTGTAAGTTTCATTTATTTATTTTTTTTATCAATGCTGTAAGTTTCATTTATATTACTTTATTCAAAAGGCCTGTGACATGTTTCTGGTTTGAGTGTTAAGGAAATACTGATTAACCATGGTCCTAATCTCTGGATTTTTTATGCAGTAGTGGTTGGACATCTCATAAATTCTATATGTTGAATATGACTTTAGACGACTTAGCATTGTAAGAAAACACTCCAATAACCATGGTCCTGATACGCCAGATCCAGCTATGAAAGTGATGGCATTTTGGGAAGACCTATAAACATGCATATGAGCTGCTGGTTTAGCTGTTTTAAGTAATGTGATTGAGCTCTATTAAAGAACATGATATACATTATGAACCCAAATCCTACAAGCTTAAGTTTTTAGGAAAATTGGTAGTTCAGCATGTTATCAAAGCTTCGTTTGGGAGGTCATGTGCTTGAGCGTCACCACATATTTATTTCTCCAATTTATTAAGCCCACAAATAAGCCCAAAAGAGGCTGATTGTGGTTGTTAGTTACAGATGTGAACCTTAGGATCATCAACTAGGACTCAAAAACCATGGCAATTGATGCCAATTGTTTGTTTTGGGATAATTGATGCAATGCTTAGAGCTCAACCCCTCTACCTCTTGAAAAGTATATTTTGTAATTGTATATTTCCACAGCTATCTCAGCTTAGGCTTGCCTTATGTTTTATTGAACCCCCAGTTGAATCACCACCCAAGGACACAAGCATAATCATATCCACATTGGAGGGCTAATCAAAAGTATTGCATGACAATGGCTGGATATTTTATTAAAACAAGGAACTATTGTGTTTGTGCCCCTGTAAGGTTGAAATATATGGTCTTGCATTAATTCTCATTGGCATCTATGCAATTCTCATTAAAGAATAAGCAGCAGCATTGAGGCCTTTTATATTTGAGATTTCTAGAATTTTATAGAAGTAATGCCACTAGCAAAGAGATCATCAGTTAGTGAATTTCTACAGTGGCCAGGCATGGATGGAGTTCCTAAGAAATAGATCTGGAACCTAATTCCTTTTAGTTGGGGATTGGAATATATTGGGATGGAATTGTTAGTTGGACAGTATCACAGTAGACTTCTTTATCGGCATTTGCCTTGCCTGTTCTTAGGACAAATCTTGTTTAATGGCTTGAACTTTTGGGGAGGGATATATCATCCTTTAGAGGAACACGTTATTTAGCTGCCAAAAGATTTGCAGTTGGTTAATCATACGAGACATATGTTGATCATAGGTAGACTGCAAACAAGTAGAGAGTGACACTGTTACATCTACTAAACAACAAAACAACAGACTCATGATATTTATTCAATAGTGGTCCTATGCATCACCTATGACTCTATATAATATTTTTACAAACTGGATTCTACACAAGAATCAGATGGAATCAGAAGAGCAATAAACCAAACACATGAATCAGACAGTATAATGAAATCTCGTATGACATAACTAAATTCCAATGTCCTAAGATATGGGTCCAATTTATATTCCTAGTCCTACTTCCACAGAAGTAAACCCATGGAGATCAGCACTAGAGCCATCCAATGAGCCTTGCCTGGTAGAAACGAGCTACCTGGAAGAACAAGAGCAATAGGGAAGAACATCAGATTTGTCTGAAGCTTAAGTCATTTATATGAAAAGTAATTTGACTTTTCAATGCCTCAATTAGTACTCATACCAGCCTTCCCCAAAAAAAAAAAGAAATAATATTAATACTAATGGTAGGTGAAAGGTGTATTTGGTAGCTTTAGGAAAATGGAGAACACAGGCCTTGAGTCAACTGCGTAGAGATTTAAACTTAGAATACAAATTCATTAATTAGTCCTTTTTCTTCAAGCAATACCAGCCACTTGGCTTTAGGTGTGGAGTTTTGTGTTAGTTTCCAAGAGGGTAATTGGTTGGACCTATCTAAACCATTTATTTAGAAAACTAGTTGTCAAAATAGATGAGGACACTTTGAAATCAGTGTCCGTCTATGTGGGCATATGCAGTCTTACTTTCAGTAGGATTTAGAGCACACAACTGAAGTCTTTGCTTAGAATATATAGGATTGGTCTCTATTCTGATTAGGGTTTAGAACACAGGACTAATTATCTCCAAGTCTTGTGATGTCTATATATGGCACTTTGGTCCCTTGTATCTGAAAACTTTTGTTTATGATACACCCCATAGGTTTCGGTAGAAAGAACACGGAGAGAGAAGATATGAAGTGTTATTTGCATGGCTAATCTCACCTCCACTCCCATCACCTGAATTTGGCGAGGACGTCGAATTCGAAACCTTGATCCCCAGCTTCTCACAGTCGCTTCCAAGTGCACCTTAAACATCAGAAGCCCAAAAGTCAGATTGTCATCCTTCAAACTTCTAATTGATTACCTTAAGAATTTTAAGGATTAATATTTTCTTACATTCACTGTAGCAGGGATAGACTGAGATATTAAGAAGATTCTGGTAACCAGAATTGCATTCACATTTGTAACCATATGCTGATGACCTTGTGCATTTACCTTCTCCACAATACATCCAATAGCAAGCTACAAAAATCACGGAACCAAATAAACAATATATTAGAAGGAATTCTAGCCGGTGCTTCCGTGACTTTGAAGATGATGGTAGTGTAACAGTGATTACGATCAAAGGCCTGATTCATTATGTGGAATGGCTGGAGCTGGAGCAGGAGACGGGGCTGTCATGCAGGAGTAGTCCAGTGTGCCTGAAAAGACAAGGCAAATAGATAAGAGACGATCATGGTCAGCAGTGCTGCCCAGAGGACTGAATTCCATTTGATTTGCTTACAGTTTGGAATGACACAAGGGAGATACTTCAGACCATCTTCATTATCAAAACGGGTTCGCTTCCAACCAGAATCACACTCACAGATGAAGTTGAATTTATACTCAAGACTGGCTTTGCATGTTCCTTTCCCGCATTCCACTTCATCACATAGATGGTCTGCATACACAAAACACATCTATTTTACACATAGATACATAAACATATATGTCAGAAATCTTAAATCTCTCTCTCTCTCTCCTCAATTTATATATCAATATAGTTGATTGCAAGTACCTAAAAGGGGGGAGAGAGCTGGAGACCAGTCATCTCCCATGGCACTCAAAGGTAGCAGAAGCAGAAGCAGAAGCAAAGCCATAGAAGCCATGAGGTTAGTGGAAGCCATGGGAGAAAGAAAAGGAGGGAGAGCAGAGGTGAAGGAGATGGTGTTGTATTGAATTGCTTGCTATATATAAGAATGTGGGATTCAAGTTTTCTCAGTGGAAGCTTCTACTATATCATCTAATTCTCAACATGGCTGGTCAATTGGCCCACCACTCTATGATTTTTTTTTTCCTTGTTTTTTTCTTGTCCATTAATTCACTGAACCCTGCTCACTCGTCAATGCTATATTATTTTATGTAGGTCGAAATCATGGATTTTCTGTATTTTCCTTTGGGTTTGGTTTTGAAAGAAGTTGCCTGCAAATGACTGAGAAGCATGGAAGCTAAGTCCACCCTCCGCATTTCCCAGGTTTTCATCTAGATAAGTTTACTCTTTTGAGTCTTTTCATCTTTATGACCTTTTAGATTTTTGGGTACTTGAGTGGTGAAAAAAGTCAACAAAATCCATGTCATCAGAAGCTTCTCATATATATCCCTTAAATTTAAAAATAATATATATATATATTATATATATATATATATATATATTTTTAAATTTAAGGGAATAAAAATTTTTAGTATCTTAATTTAAATAAAAATAATTAAAAGTGGTTATCTTTTAATGATCCGTTTGGCCATATTTTTTTAATCTTGTTTTTAAAAATTATTTTTTATTTTCTAATTTAAAAACAAGTTTAAAAATACATGATTAAAAGGATTGATATTTTTTTTTTGTTTTTAAAATTCGGTGAAAACAACTCTTCTTTATTTTTTAAAAGTTATTTTTTATTTTACTTTATTTTTAAAAATTGTTTTTCAAGAATGACAGTTACACAGTTTTACAAATTTTGAAAAATAAAAAATTGATTTTAAATCACACACGTAAATAAACTCTAGGACTAAAAAAAGTTACTAGCATTTTTAGATATCCAAAGGAGCACTTGTAATAAATTTGATCAATTTGTATTTATGTTCTATTGTAAAGCATAGAAAAAAAAAGTGTCCTAATAAGCATTTATACTAAATTTGACCAATCAATTATAATTTTTTTTAAAAAATAAATACTCTTACTTAGTGTAATGAAAGGGAGGAAAATGAAGATTTTTTTAATTGGATTTTGTTTGAATTAGCCTTTAAAAAAAAATTAAAGTAATCATTTTTAAACTCAATAAAAGCTTTTAATATATTTTAAGTAATTTAATATATAAAAAATTAAAAATATATATAAAAAATAGTATATAAGTCAATACAATATTATTTGAACGCTTTTTCTTTTCTTTTCTTTTCTTTTTTTTTTTTTAAAATAATGCATAATATTGTTTCTTATATAATTAAAATTTAATTATACAAAAATTATCTCATTAAAATTATAATCAAAGAATAATTAATCATATTTTAAACATATACAAATTTTAACAATAAGACCCACATAATCGTACAAACCCACAAACCAAGTATGAGACATTCAATATGAAAACTCTCCTTGATATGAGAAATTCCTCCCATGAAAATGATGGAGAGAGACCAAATGCCTCAAAATCTTCAATGCTCAACTTCATACAAACTTGACCCCACAATTTCCTAGAAAAAGATGTAATAAGTAATTTGCAGATAAGATGAATGGCAATTCTAAGAAAAATTAAGTGCATGATGGCCCAACTTCACCTCTCCTTACCAAAACGAAATATGAGGAGTTATACAGATTGATGTTGACTCACATGGAAGCTTCTATTTTGACATTGTACTAGTAACTTGTCCGAAATTCTTTCTTTTTTTTTTTTTTTTTTATTACCCCTTTTCTTTTTTTTGGGGAGATTTTATTTTAAGACAATCTTATTTAGAGTTTGTTTGTTTACTATGAGTTGTTGTTTGAGTTACTTTATATATTATATCTTATTTATTTCATACATTTTTTATAATAAATCCTTGAAAATGGCAATCTTGTATTGTGTTTATGACATGTTAAAACTCAAACATTCGATTAAATTGATTGATTCAAACATGATTCAAATAATAACCAAGTAAATAAGATGATTATGACTCGATTGATCTACTTATTTAAAATTAAATTTTAAATGAGTTAAATATAGGTTAAATAGTTGAATCCAATCAAATTTGTATTTAAATATTAGCCCAAAAAAACCTGTTTATTAAATAGATTTTTTAGATTGATATAAATTTAATCTAAATACGATTGTACTCCATTTAAAGCCATAAAAATTACATTGAATTTGAGTTATAGTGACGAATTATATCAAATTTTATCATTTCTAATCAATTTTGCTATGATCCTATTTACTTATCATGATTTCGTTAATATTATATTTTCCATTTGTTAAATTTAACTCGAAATTTAAGACTTCCACATAAGCAACTAGTCATCAAATTCTAATTTTAGTAGTGTTATGGTCTAAAGATCTAGACGAGGTGTCTTTGCTTGCAAGGGCCAAACAAAGATTAAAAAATTGAGGGGAAAAAAAGTGGGGTTTTCATAGCTTGCTTACAAGTTAAGTTAGAGATTTGCACAAGATTTTGAGGGAAGCAATTTGAAAGCAATGTTTCATTTCTCCCTTACAAGGGGAAAACATTGTCTTTAAGGGAGGAAATGGGGGAGATTTTGCTGCAACACATCCAAATTTCATAAATAAAAAAAAAAAGGAAAAAAAAAAGAATTTAATTATGATTATTTCATATTTGAATCAACAAGTGAGCTTTTTCTACAAAAAAATATTTTGGTCTAAAACTCCTTATCATTAGACCAAATCCCAAATCCCAATCTAGTGGTATTCATCATGAGAAATGAAACCGACCCTTATCATTATAAAACCCACTACTCTAATCCACCAAATATTTAATTTATGGGACACTCCATGTCATGATTCAATACTTGGGTTTCTTTTACTGGAAGTTAGTTTGGTCAATGTTGAGAAGAGGTCTTCTGAATTGGCAACATTGTCTTCCACATTAACAGACAAGAATCATGCAAGAAGAGAACAGTTGCAAAAAGACAAAATCCATAGTTCAGAACAACAATGCTATTCAAGAAAAGAAGCTGGATTCACATACTTGAATCAATTTTAGAAGAGATTTATTACTTCTAATCGTTCAATTTGTACACGTGTCACACTTTCAAAGGTGTTGTCATGAATGTGTTTTGTGAAGTATTGAATTATTAATTATCTTTTAAATGATGTGTTATTTAATGTGGAGGAAGTATTTGGTTATTGATACAATGGGTAATGACTTGGGTAAGAGTGAGTTGAAATTCTTAATTGATTTAGAACCCAACTTTACTAATACTGGAAAATCTTTTATAGGTGAAAGGGCCAACTCCAATTGGGTATAATCCCAAATTGGAGATGAGCGCAATTAGGGAAGTACCATCCAAGTGTGAGCCCAAGATAATTATTGGAGCATTTGCTAGAATGACATGAGTTCATCCCTTAGTGGCTAGGCTAGCATCATGTGGGTCACCATGATGGACACTTGTTGGGATGGTGTGTTCCATCAATTGAAGGCATTGCTGATCATGTGTCTAGCACCACTTAGGTAGTCCTAATGAGTTCAAAACAACTTAAGCATGGCTAGCATCACGTTGCGATGGAGCAAGGTTAGAGTTAACCAACCAATAATGACTTAGCATTGTTGTCATAGCTCACCAAGGCCTCTACCAACCCAACCATGGTTGGCCAACCTAGATTAGGGTATATAGTGACTTTAATAGCTTACAAGATTATCATATTCATATTCCTTGAAGCTTAAAAGCATATGTTAGGTCAAATAACCCTATAACTTTGAATGAATCCTTTATGTTTACTTTTTTGCTCTGCGTCCTACTAACTTGACCATTGGAGTGCCTTAGTTGAGGGTCATCTAATTATCCTTATTCATAGAAGTTCATCCACATAGATAAACTTAGCTTAGTCACTTAAAAGTAGGATAAGTTTGTTGTTAGACTCACTCAATCGAAGACTTTGTGCACTAACAAATGTTGCCTATAAGAATGAATAGTAGCACCATGAAAGATAGTTGGACGTAAGCTCTCATTCTTAAGGAGGGTTTTATAGCAATTAGGAGATGATAGAAACATAATAAGCAGAACACTGACTCCAAATAAATGAGATATAAAAAATGACCAAGCAACTTTTTCATGAAGTAAAATTGTATTTGCTTAGGTGGGCATGGTCATGCAGTACCATTTGATGACTACATAACCACCCCCCTTCCCCCTTAAGTCACTCATCAAAATGCAAGGACACTACTAAAAGGGTCACCCGAAAAAACAAGAAAAGTCACTAAAATGAAAAAGCTTAACTAAACCCCTATTTAGCTAACCCAATTGAACCTGACGTACACCCTGTTGGGATTGAGCCATATGGGCCCAACATGGCTGGCACTTAGCACATTCGAATGGAAGGCCAGAGGTCCAGAGTCGTGGCCCTTAATCCGTCAATTGTTTATTTGTCCACAAGGGGGCGTCCCCAAGAGGATTCGAAACTAGGACTAAACCTTATGTCCAACCTTCTCCTGGTATCATTTGAGCTAGTAACTCAGATGGTACCAGGAGATGGTTGGACATAAGGTTTAGTCATAGTTTCAAAAATCCTCTTGGGGACGCCCCCTTGTGGACAAATAAATAATTGATAGATTGAGGGGCCACGGCTCTGAGCCTTTGGTCTTCCCTTCGGATGTGCTAAGTGTCAGCCATGTTGAGCCTATATGGCTCAATCCCAACACACCGAACTATTACCATAAATTTAAGGATTGGATTATAGCTAGGCATATGTTAGCGATGTCATATATCTTTTCCACTCATTCAAAATTTGAAAATCACTTCAATTTTTTATTTTTCACACCAAGTGCACTTGACTTTCCACTCATTAGATTACACTCACATCTCTTGATTAGAAAAAGGGCATTATCCGGGCCTAGCCCAATTTGGTATGAGCCCAACTGGAGACGGGCTCAATTAAGAAAGTTGTTGCCCACGGGTCGGACACCATCATGAGTTAAGCACTCAAGGAGGCAACAATTAACAACACTCGAAGCACCTATTGCACATGAGGGCCCGAGTCGAAAGAAGGCCACCTAGGATAGTAGCTTAAAGGGGCCTAGCCTGATTGGGTATAGGTCCAACTAAAGCGAACCCAATTAAGAGGGCACTCAAGGTGAGCCCTTGACCAACAACCAACAGCATTCAAAATACCTAATACACATGAGGGCCCGAGCCGAAAGAGGGCACCTAGGATAGTGGCTAGAGCATTCACAAGAAGGAACATACATTCACCTAACAAGAAATTAAGATCTATCCCACCCTAATAGCCAAGTTGGCATCACATGGGTCGCCACGATGGACACCTATCAAGACTTTGATACATTCTATTGGTATGAGACATTCCCAATCATCTACCAACCACCGCTTGGGCTATCTTAATTAGTTAATAATAAACCAAGTATGGTTACCATGATGCTGCGATGAGAGCAAGGTTAACCAACCAATAACGAAACCAACATTATTCCAATAGCTCATCACAAAAGTTTGTATCACAACGGATAATCCTTTAGTCTTAGTCAATCCTTTGCATCTATTTCTTTGCTCCTCACCCTACTAACTTGACCATCAAAATGGTATAGCTAAGGGTTGTTTTCATCCAGATTGATCAACTTAGCTCAATCGCCCAAAAGTATGACAAGATTGTTGTTGGGTTTGCTTACTCGCTCACTAACTAGTCACCTGGTCTAAGACTTCGTACACCAACAATAAGCTAGAATTAATTCAAGGATTTTGATTGACATTTGGAAAAAAGGTCAAAAAAAAATAAAATTATTAACTAGTAACATGAAATTCAAATAAGTTAAAAGTGAAATTTTTTTAACAAGAAGAATTTTGAATAAAGAAGTTTTACATTTAATTGGATTGAAATGTTTGAGAAAAAGCATCAAAGAAAAAAAAAATAAAATGCAAATTATAAGGATAGGAAAAGAAATAAAAAATAAAAAATAATTTTATATTTAATTAATGTCCTATTTGATAACTATTTTTAAAAACAATTTTTTATTCTCTAAAACAAAAAAAAAAAGAAAACAAGTTTAATAAGTAGAAAATAAAAAATATAGTATTTTCAGATAATATTTTTGAGTTGTTTTTATTTTTTTTTTCTTTTAAGACTGTTTTAAAAAATTATTATATACATATAAAAAATGATTAAAAATGAAAAACTAGGTATAAAAGCTATTTAAATTACATTTAAAAATAATTTAAAAAAATTATTTCTTAAAATTATTTTTAAAAATAGTTTTCAAACAAACCCTTAATTTGTTAACACTTTTTAAATTGATTTGTATTTTTGTTTAGAAAGAAGAATTTTGTAAGATTTTAACTTTCTTTCCACTATATTTTTGTCTTTTTCGTCAAACTTCCCAAATCCCAAAAAAAAACCCTTAGAGTTTAATTTTTTATTTTCCATATTAAATAAAAAGTCTCTTTTCATTTTAAAGCAACATTTCACCCGAAATAATAGCTACACTTGACAGACCTTAGAAGCGAGTTGATTGATGAAAGCATTAAAAAATGATTTCATATTTTATTATAGCCACAAACAACCTATGGTATATATTTTATTTGTTGGGATGATGAGTTACACATGAATTTTTAAAGGGAGTGGCATGATTGAACAAATCCACAAGTCAAAAAGTACCTACCCAAGATGACATTGGAGTGGTTATGAAGGCAAAATAATCCCATCACCTCAACATCCCCCTCTATTCCAACCTAAATTTCCAGAACCATCATAAAGTCACATACCACCCACACTTGCATTTTCGAAACAAAAACACAAAAACAAAACTGAGAAGTCTATGGTATCACTCAAAACCCAATGCTGATCAAGTCCAAACCAGAGTTAGGTAATCACCAATCACAAGTAACGCACAAAAAGGGTGATTGCATGATACACAAGACACCTTGAAAACAGCAACCTATGAGACCACTACACCTCAAAATGTAGAAAAGGACACTACAAAGAAACAAAAGGACATGGGTCGTTGAGAAAGCTACAAAAAGGAGAGGTATCTGTGAGAGTGGCAAATGGCTTAATTTGGGGGGTTTTTGCAGGCCTTGCCCACTAAACAATCACACAAAAGGCCAGAAAGCTTCATCGTAGGTGAGGGTCAGTGGTGAACCAAAAATAAATAAGGTAGTATGCTTGGGATAAGTCAAAGGGAGTTTTGAGTTGTTTATAAATGAGATTGGATGTAGTTTTGTAGAATGAGAGCTAAGATTGCTTGACTAAGATGGGAAAGGCCGGTAGGTGGATTAGGAGCCTCTTGGGAGGGAAAAAGGAGGAGAAATACAAGAAGAAATATGGCTCATTTTCTGGGGAGAATGTGGAGATCTCGACTGCAATTGTGCCAAGAACTCCTAAGGAGAAGCGGAGATGGAGCTTCGGACATAAGAGTTCAAGAGCCTTTGGCTCAATTGTCTTTCCCCCACTTGTAAACGAGGGCAGTCCGAAGCAGAAGAATGAGCAGAGCTTTGGCATGGCTGTGGCAGTTGCAGCCACTGCAACTGCTCAAACAACTACGGCAGAAACTAATGGAGCAGGAAAACACAGCGTGGTTGAACACGCTGCTGCCACGAAGATTCAAGCCATTTTTCGTTCTTATTTGGTACTAATTCAAACTTGGATTGAATCTCATTTCTCGTGTCAAACCACAGGTTTTGAATATGCAGTATGTCATACTCACCTACATGATTTTCTATGGGAAAAGAAACCAGTTTGCTGAGAGTTCATTGTATGTAAATGAAATGATGGGTTGAATGTATGCTTTAACAGGCCAGGAAAGCACTGTGTGCTTTAAGGGGACTAGTGAAGTTACAAGCACTTGTGAGGGGTCATCTGGTGAGAAAACAAGCCAATACGACCCTGCGGCGCATGCATGCACTGATGGCGATTCAAGTTAGGGCACGGGTTCAGAGAATTCAGGTGGCTGAGGAAGCACAGATTGTTGTGAATAGGCAATCATCGGTCCACAGAAATTTCCATCAGGACAACTGGCTTAGGATAGGACTTGGGGTATGTCTTAGTCATCATATACAACATTTTCCAATTTCAGAATTTTCTTTTCAATTTATTCAACTTGGTTACTGATGAAATATAGAAGTAGAAAAAAGGTACTTTAAAGATTTTCTGCCATTTTAGAACCTAGAGAAGAAAAAAAAGCTCCACTTAACTACTGTGCCTTGCAACTATTTCTATGAACATCATTTTCAAAAATCAAAACTTGTTTTCTTTCTTTTCACATTGTTCTCTCAGAAAATGAAAAGAGGCTAAGGGTGCCAGAAAGAAAACTTGCTTACCTGCTGCCTTGTAGCCTGAATATGGAATTAAAAGAAGGAGATCTGAATTCATCATCTCATATGCCATCTGGTCTTTGTGTCTGCAGGAGAAAATGGAAGTGAATCAGGATGGAACACAGGGAGATTCCAATAATAGACATGGCTTTCTGAATTACTCACAAATACAAAGAATAGAGCAAGGGATCATCAAATATTACTCTGGAGAGGTTACTCCCCATCACTATTCTCCCATGTACAGATCAAACTCAACAAGAAAATCTTTCTGCTTTCCTCAAGCAGACTGCCATGCAGACTCATCTCCTCACTACCCTTTCTTACCAAACTACATGGCCAACACTGAATCTTCAAAGGCAAAGGCCAGGTCCCAAAGTGAACCAAAACAACGACCCAAATGGAGCAACAAGCAAAAGAGCAGACAAACAACATTAGTGGGAGAAGCAAGTGGCTCACAACATGTTCAGAGACAACATCCAACCTCACATGCAGGAAGTATTTCTATTGAAAACCCAGAGCCCTGGTTAATCAAGCTCTATCAATCAACAATGGCTATCAAAGACAGTGAGTGCGATTCAAATAGCACGGTAACCAGCACTTCCAACTACTGCACCCCTGCAGTTGCATATGAGGTAAGTCACTGATGAATGCTTTACTCACTCCTTTTTCAATCTTTGGATGGCTAATGTGTTTCAACTATGAATGCAGCCCCATGTGACTATGTTCTAATTGTTCATCACTTGATATAAAGTCAAAGAATTTCTGAAGGAATACTTGGAATACCACACAGTTGATCTGAGTAACAGAAGAACAAGAAGGCTATATATATGATGCAGTGATGAAAAGAGCGATAAAGATTACTAACTGGACTCCACTCATGAACCTGTAAACAGAGCTCTTAAAAATTAATACAAATTTAATGACATTGTAATAACTGAGACATTTAGTGCTGGTACCAATCTATTTTCAAACTGAATAAATATGAAAAGATATGCTTCAGCAAAGACCAACCAACTTCAGCAACAGTAATGGGATTGATCAAACAATATTGTAGAAAAATAAAAGATCATATAAACACTTGAAAGAAATGTATTTTCAGAATAAATTTTCAAAAAATAATTTTCAGGTAAAAAATTTGTCAAACATATTTTTAAAGTTACAAAACTAGTTTTGTTTTTTTTTTCTCCTTTTTTCTTTTGTTCTAAAGAACAGAAAATAGTTTCCAAAAACTGTTTTTAAATAGTATTGCCAAAGAGGGTGCAAACATGCCAGCATATCAATCAGAAAATTCGGACTTACAAAATGTTCTCCCCATTGATGAGCTGCAGGAGTAGGTGACATTTTGGTAGGACCCCTACTTTTTCTGCAGAAACACTTCAAAAGAAAAATAAAATTTTCAGAACAAGGATATTGTTTTCAAAGGTTTCCCTAAGAATTTGAAAACAGAGAAACGAGAAATGGCACAACTGGGTTGCCATGGTAATCACTGATAGCCTACAACAGGCTTGTGTTGCCATTTAACTTAAAGTCATAATTTTTCAAATGCAATTTCCTGACAACTAGTTACCCCCATTTCATTCCCCAAGCTAAGAATTCAGATACAGAATGTCTACTTCAATGAAAATGATAAAATTGCTACAAGGGAAACTTCATTAAGAAAAAAAAAGAAAATCTAATTATAACCTAGACATTAGCCTCTGCCTGGTGCCTTCACATAATGAAAATTTATAGACCCAACTCTAAAATTTGTTACAGAAACAATTAGAGTACTGATGTCAGCTGTTCATGGACAATGATCTTCCTGCTTGCCTGTATTTTCCTTGAAGCTCTTAGTTAACCAGATAGCAGTTTCCCTAGGAGAAACCTTTCCAGGCCCAAATGGCTTCAGTAAAACCCCAAGCTCTTCATACCTTTCCTCATGCAGTAATCTTGCACTAAATTCTAGCAACCCTTCCAAAGCCTCAGCACGCTGCCGGTGCGATGAGGTATCAAATCGACGGCGGCGTAAGTCTGATGAGGCCTGGCTTGACGCACCAGCTGTGGCATTTTGATCAGAGCAGTCACCTGCATCCTCCCCATCCACCTCAAACGTGGTGCCTTGAGTTACTGGCCAAGCATTAGTGAAACTCAGCCTGGCAAGGGCTCTTTCACAAACCTGAATTGTGCATTTATCCTTCGTGATTGAATGATCACCAATTATGGAGTTAGAGGAGCCTTGTGCTGAGGTTGATGAAGTTTTTCGAACAGGAAAGGGACTATCGTATGAAGCCAATGGGAATTCAGCTATCCTGTCAAATCGAGGGGCATTGACAGAAACATCTGGGGAATTTATGTGGTGAAGGAGACCAATCTTGGACCTGCAAGCGGATTCTTTAACTGTAGATCTCCTTGGCAACGGTAGAGATGCTCTGCGAGCTGCTGGGGCAGATTTTTTCACAGGAGTTTGTGAAGCTCGAAACTGCAAACATAGGCATACAACATGTAGAAACTTTAACCATAACATCTGGTGAAAATAGAGATTGTAAAACAGCAGGATTTACCAAGTGAGTGATAATTCCAGGAGCTTAAGCTTGTCTAATGAATTAGTTAGCACATGTCCGTATGTATGCGCGCGCGCGAGAGAGAGAGAGAGAGAGAGAGAGAGATAGAGTTGGTTCTGAGAGCTTAATGAATTAGTTTGTGCATTTCAATCAGTTATTATTTGTGTGAATTGAGTGCGTGTGTGCGTGTGTGTGCTAGAGAGAGAGAGAGAGTGAGAGTGAGAGAGAGCTTCCATAAAATAGTTAAAAGATGAAATATCATCTACATTTCAAAAGCTTAATCTTTGAACTTTTCCCATGATAACCATCTTTACTATATATATTCTGCCAGGGTTCACTTCAATCAATTTTTAGAAAACTAACTGCTTGAGTTCTAGATATTAAATTTCAATATGAGCTTACCAGTTCACGATCTTTTGATGGCTCCGTCCATCTCTTAGGTGTGGCTGAAGCTTTAGCTGGAGTCAGTCTTGGAGTCTTTGTGATATTTGTACTTTTTGAAGCTACAGACCTAATAATGGTTGTCTCTTCATGGGTGCTTCCAAAAGATATTTCTACCAACCTCTGGTTCAGGCAAACTGGGGTACTATGTTTTCTTTGGGCAGAACTCAAAAAGTCTTGCTCAGCTCCAGATATACTTGGATTCAAATTCCTGTCATTGCAAAAAGACTGCCTCTTCTCTCTGTACGTTGAAATAGGGGCATCCTCTGGCTCTGGAAATCTAAATTTTTTTGAGTGATTGGGTTCAGACCAGCAAATAGGTAAAGTATTATACCTAGGGCTATTAGATTTAAGATGAATTTTAAGGACATAAGCCTGAAGGTGCGGGTGCCTGAGCAGCTCTGCAGCCTGTCATGACAAATTTCAAATAAGAAAATGCATAAATCTCTCCAAAATGCATAAACATAGGGGCATAAATGCAAACAAACACAAACCAAAGGCTTCCCTATAAATGTTGCAATTGACAGTCAATTGAGAATCAGAAATGCCACAGCACAATAGAAAAGGTATTGTAATCGTTTTACCAAACAAATGCCAGTTGTATTAGGCAGCATTTGGTTCTGATCTCCATAAATAATTTTAAGAAGCAAGAAAAATAATCGATTTCTTTCCTTTTGTGCCTTGATGCAAAAAAAGAAGTAAAACAACAATATTTGGTGAGCTATTATGAAAATTTAAGACAACAAAAAGGCATGTGTTGGTATAACATTGTTTATAGGCATGGGAATAACCATGGACACTGGTAATTTAAAAAATAACATTTGTTACAGCAGAATGGTAGGTAAACTGACTATAACCATGGGAAATAGTGACTGAGGTAAAGAAGTCGTAATTACAAAATGTTTGTAATTTTTTAGTTAAGTGATAGCAACCACAGCACTCCTACAGCAAGATCTAGCACATAGTTATTATCAATGGGTTAGGTGTAGCTATAACTAGAGAACAAAAATAAAATCATGGATAGAATGATATTATGTTATGAGATTTTAGGTTATAAATTTTTTGGCAGATCACTCAATCCCTATAGATGGATTTCATGTTTGAAATGTAGAATAAAAATAGCACATACACTTGGCCGCAGTTCTGGGTTCTTCCGCAACATGCTTTTAACAAGACCCCGACTGAAAACAGAAGTGAGAAAAAAAATCAGATAAGAAAATAACACTAGATAAAAGCTAGCCTGCATAGAAAAGGAAAAGTTTTCTGAAAAACAAAACATGAAAACGTACAAGCCTTAAAAATAGGTTATCTCACATTATGTTGTTTCAACACTTAACCTTGCATTACCTTTTTGTCATAATCAATCTTGAATCATTTAACATACTTGATTTGAGAACAAGTCCCTTGATTGATTAATATACTTGTTATTCAAGTTCTAGCTTAGTAACTGGCAGAGGGTAGTGACAAGAATTATGTGGCAATAGGACTCACAATGCACCAGAGTACTTAGTTGGAAGTGGAGCCACTATAGACTTATTTATTTTGTTGATCAGCGCTTGCATATCCTGCTCAGAAAACAGAGAGTTTAAGAAAAAAAATATATGTATCAGTTAAGTCATTGTAACACAATAAAAAATATAGTTGAAACTTTAAAGGCACAAGAGAAATGTAGGAAGTGTGACAATTATTTATCATAAGATTCCATGGCAATGGCATTCATGAAAGCAAGGGTTTGTGAAAATTTTGCAGTTCTGAGAGAAAATATCCATGTGATAGTTTATTATGACATGAACTGTCATATTTTTTTTTTTTTTGATAAATGAGCGCAAAATATTATGACATGAACTGTCATATTATATCAAATTGTTAATCAAGCATTTACCCAAAGCTCAACATAACTCAATGACTAATCAATACCACAACTATTTTTATTAATGGAACTGCCATAGTTATAAGTCACTGATACTTAAATGACTGAAAGCATTTAAGCAGATATATGCAAGTCATGTGTATGTAATGGGAAGGAGCATAAACAAGAAAATCAGTGTCCAAGAAGAATGCAAGATGTTTGCTGTTCAGTCACAGCATCTAGACTATAGTTCCTCCCTAGGCAAAGCATAGACTAGTAAACATCTATAGAAAGGAAACATCTTTAAAAGAATCAACATAATAGCACATTAGTGATAAATGTCAGAAAGAGTGTACAGAACAGAGGAAAATTAGATTATTTTGGACTATGACTTTTTCTTAATGTTGGCAATTTGAATGAACTTCTGATCACCTTGATTTTGACCTATATGATTACCCCATTAATGACCATGGAGACCATAAGCTCGTGAAAGTTTAAATGTGGCAAATGCAGTGTTACCAAACTCAGGTTGGACTAGCCAGTCTGTCCAGTAAACAAGAAGCCGCCGCAAGTCAACTGGTCTAGCCTGTGACCTGGCCTTTAGAACAGGTATCGCTATTCTATGTTTGATAACCTTAATCTAATCAGGTGCTAAAGAACTCATGTGCCTACAGAATACATATGAGCAACCAACAAGAGCAAATCAAACTGCAGTATACATGTCCGTAAGGCACTGCCTAGTCAATGCTTGGTCCAACCAGGCAAGGAAAAACCATGTCACCATTGGGTGCGGAAAGAACCAAGTAGAATAATTCTAATAACACAGACATAGTAATCAATATCCAACGCCAATATGAAAGTGGAATATGGAAAATTAGGAAAATAGCACTGTCACCATCATATAGATAGTAATATATTAGTGCATCAGAAGATAGTGAAGAACAGTCATTATAAAGCAATATATTACTTAATGGCTACAGAAATTCAGGTTGGCAACTTACAAATGCTTTAAATGCAGGCTTATGAGAAGTCATTTCGTATATACAACATCCTGGAACACAGATTTTTAGGATCTGTAAATTTTCATATTCAGATAAGGAATTACAAAATAAATCAAAGCCAAATAACTAAAACACATAATCACACAACATATATGCACTATGTCTACATAATCATGCATATTTACCTAATGACCAAATATCTGACTTTGAGCCATAAGGTATATCAGCAAGAAGCTCAGGGCACATATAGCTGGGTGTTCCCACAATCTGGACAAAAAGACAATACTCCTTGCTGATGAGACAGATTATACAAAGCCTGGAACTTGGAAAACAAATTGAATTTTTCAACTACATTACTTACAGAGGAGGCAAGATCATCCGAGCTCAACATTTTGGCAAGTCCAAAATCACCTGCACCGGCATTGACCACTCATGTTTAGTAAAGTTTTTATATGCTCTAAGAGAATCAGAAAAAAGGAGGACAGGATCATTTACCGAGACGAATATTTTGATCTTTTGTCAAGAATATGTTTGAACACTGAGGAATCATGAAACACTATCAGTACAAAAGAGCTCCAGAGATTTCGACAGTGATAACTAATATCTTCACCAAGTACACACAAAGATGTTGCTAACCTTAACATCACGATGAAGGATGTGATTCATGTGCAAGTACTCAAGTGCCATTAAAAGTTGAACAAGCCACTTACAGAGTTTCTACATACAGTTCAATGTTTAAGAATCAGGTGTAAAGGACTAGCAGATTAATAGGTGTGTAATGCATAAAAGCAAAAACTGTGCAACAAGGGTGAAAAGTAAAATCAACGTTGCTACAGAGGGAAAATGAAAAGAAAAGATATAGAAACCTCTTCAGGGAAAAGAATGCCATTGGCTTTCTTTATAGCTTCAGCCCTGTATGACATGAAAGAATTGACAAAAATGGCTGAGGTTCCAACAGGCTTTAAGTCAAAGCAGATGAATCCACCATTCCATAAATATTAATTTCAGCAAGAAAGGGAACTTACATGTCTCCTCCTTCACAATAACCTATAATAATGCACACATAGCAACCCTGAACGGAAAAGATTTATGTCATCGTATGCAAATCCAAACAATAATATGCCATATGAAATTCTTTAGTGTCATAACTAATAAAGCCCAAAACTGGCATTAAACACAAAGTCAAAACGCAAATCATGCAATAGAATGATAATAAAACATTTAGCATGTTTTGGGTAATCCATCAAAGGTCCTATGGTTATCATGGATCACCACTGAACTCTCTCATCTTCAAAAAGATGGTATCGAATACCCAAATATCTTTCCCATAAGAGAATTGAGAAGAATAACAAAAAGGAAAATAATCTAACCCAAAGAATTTGGGCATATATCTTAACACACAGAGGTACACAAGGAAGAAGAATCCGTTGATCACATGTTTTTACATTGCGCATCAACAAGAATTTTGTGGTAGTTGGTTTTCTCTATGTTTGGGATAAATTGGGTGATCCACTTTTCAGTGAGACCAATGTTGCAAGTTCGAATGGGTTCTATGTCAGGAAGGGGTGAAAAAGAGTATGGCTGATGGCTCCTTGTGTCTTCTTTGGACATTTTGGCCTGAAAAAAATCAGAGGGCATTTAAAAATTTGGAAATTTTGGAACAATCTATCAAATTCCTTTTTCATGCATAATTTTTTGGAATGTGTTGTGCATTGTATAGAACAGATATCTATGTCTATAACGGAATTTATTGATTGGTTAGGTTCAAAACAGGAGTGAGAAGGTTTCGTGCCCTACTTGTTCTAATTTTTTTTTTTTTTTTTTTTTTTCTAATCTTTCTGCTTGATGTCCTTTGTAAACCATCTGTGTACTCTGGTGTGCCTTAGTAAGCTCTTTCTATAATTTCTTTATATGTATTATAATCAAAAAATATATATATCTTACCAATGTAGTTAACAATATTCCATTCAGTTTCATTATGTCAAGAGCAACAACTTAACTGGGGTAAACAAGGAAGACTTACAGTAACCATCAGCACTTCAAGGAAAGAATACAAAAAGGAAGAAGAACAAAAAGCACGACCAGAAACAGATGTGCATGCAGATCATTTAAAGAACAAATGAAAATAAATAAATAAATAAAGAAAGAAAAAGGATGGAAACAGAAACCGGTATTCGATGAACACAGTCCAGAATAGGAGAGAAGAGTACATAATATTTTCTGACCTTTTCCACCCAGGAATCTTTGTACTCAACAATGAATGGATTCCGCATTTTAGAAATAAGCTCCATCTACAGAGAGCAGAAAAAAGGTTAGTCTGTAAAATACCACCTCAGAGGTTCAAGAACTGGTACAGGGTCTGGTGTTCAATTTTCAAAACTTAACTGGCACATATGAATCTAATTAGTTCATTAAGAGGAATCAATTTAAAGACTAAGAACCTCCTGATGTGCAGATCTGCGGGTCCTATCAGTCTGGCGAGCAAGACGAATCTTCTTCAGGACATACCTTAAAATTAAAAAAGAAGTAAAACATAATAGACCAGTTGCAAATATGATTTAATGTTATCATCACTCAGTAACATCAAGCAAATATACAAAAATAGAAAAAATAAGAATGTGTTAGTTCATCCTCACTTCTTCTTCTCATGCTTATGCCTCACAAGAAGAGCAGAACCAAAAGCCCCTTTCCCAATTTGCTCAAGTATTTCGTATTGCTCCATGTGGTGTATGATTACTTCCCCTTTCTCAGATATAGACCAAAAGGATCAGTCCTATCACACATTCACAAAATCATCTGTTATACCAAAAAGGAAAATACTCAAATGTGTATAAACATGAGAAAATTTTGAGAGGAACAACGAAAAAGAAAGCAAGCGAATCATAAATGAAGTTACCCAAGAAATGCATATTCACAGTAGAATAAATTGGATTATATTTCATTAAAAACTATTAAATGCAAACAAAACAACTGAAAATGGAATTTATATGGCATAAGGATATAAAAGTTCCCCAAATATCAAACAAAGTTACAAGTCTATGATGCCACATTGTATACATAAACACAAATTTAAACAAAGGAATGAAAGATATGGATAAGTTTCATCCCCGGGAAACAGAGCAAAGTAGAAAAAAAAGATCCAATCTTCCAAGTCATCATTTTCCTTTCTTATCCCACATTCTGTCAGCAAATAGAAAACAGCATAAAGCAAAAGATGTCAAACTAATGAAGCCGTTTCAGACCAGAGATTTCTCATATTAAAATCGAGCGTTTGTGTAAAATAAAATCACAGAGAAAATCCACAACATGTATCACAAACAACCTAACCGAGACGCAGATTCATCACTTCTAACAAGAGAAAAAATAAAAAAAGGAAAAGGAAAAAAGATAATAGAGAAGTAAATCACTGAATAGACCATGAAAACGGCAAATGCGCCCTCAAACTCCATAAAAGTGCAATGCTCCGTTTGGATGCCGAGAAAACGAAGGAAATTTTCAATCTCAAAATTTTTTCACTGTTCACGACATGAGAAAACCAAAGCGTCACTCACGGGAGCCTCAGAGGGAGAACTGTTTGGCTCCAGTTAAAGTGCCTTCTCCAAAAAAACACGTAATTCCGTTTTATTTGAAGTAAAATGGCTTGAAAAGTAGTGCGAAACTGGAGTGAATGAAGAGGGGGGAAATGCGGAATTGAGAAGGAAAATGCAAGAAAATAATAGAAGAGAAAAAGAAAGTACCTGAATGCAGAAGGAGAAAGAGGAGAGGGAGAGAGAGACGACTACATTTGCAGAGAAAGTGAAGAACGAAGAGGTAGCAGAAGCAGAAGTAGTAGAAGTGGAAGATGGAGATGCATCTCCTGTTCTCCTCAGTTCTGACATGTGAGTGGTACTCCAACACCCACTGTCCATTTCTACTCCTATTTATAATTACCATTACCAATTTCCCATTTTCCTTGTTATTTCAAAAAAAAAATTATTTATTTATATATAAATTAGAAATAATCCCAACAAATAATTAAAAATATATGATAAAATTTAAATTAAAAAAAGAATCGGACCAGGTATAAATAATAAGTCCATATAAAAGATACAATGTGATTTATCATATTTTTAAATATATACGAGGCAATACTGTAACAAATGACTCTAAGATCACGTTTAGTTTAGAAAAGTATTAACAAGAAAAAATGTTAAAAAAATTACTTTCTCACGTTTAGTTTTACTATATAAAAAATATAAAAAAATTAAACATAATTAAAATTAATTTAAAATTTATATATTTTTAAATTATTTAATCTTATTATAATAATAAATAAAATGAGTTTGAAGAAATATATAAAAATAATTTATTAAATTTAAAATTTTTTTTTTATTTTCTTTCACCTTTTTTTTTCCTTTGCATTTTACCTCAAATTTTTTGGCAACCAAAACATAGCCTAAAATTATTTTTATAATAAAATAATAAAATCGTCCCGTTCCCAATTTTCTAAATGCATCTATTTATAAATTTAAAAAAAAAAAGTGTTTTGATTCAATATCAACATTTAAGAAACATATGATAATTTTGAAATAAAAACAAAAATTAAGAGAAAAATATGTTAAAATAGGAAATAAAATTATACATTTAAAAAATATGTGAAAATATTTGAGAGAAAAATGGATAACAAAGTTAAAGCATATTTGAGATTGATTCTTGGAAGTAGTTTTCGTCTTTCTAATACTTGAAAATTAAAAACATTAAATTATAAACTTTTAAATATTAAAAAAATAAGAAACACTTCCAAAAATTATTACCAAATAAAGTTTTAAAGATACAATTAAGTTTCATTTTGTCACGAAACATGGAATTATTTAATTTCTCGTGGTCTAAAGAAAAATTTAACATAAAAAAGAATGTCTTGAAACAAAGAGTTGAAATCCATTTTTATGGGGTGTCATTAAAAGAATGAACGCAATAAATATAAATGATAATTACTTTTAAAAAGTGATAAATAATTTTTATATTTAAATAAAAATTTATAATAATTAAAGGCAACCCACCAAATTTTGGATATGTATATAAATGAGAATAAAGAAAAATATTTATGAAGCCCACCTTGAAAGTCCTGTGAGAAAAGGAGAGATTGATGGGCTTATTAAAGGATGATATCTACTTTGTGTTGAGAGTCCTGTGAGAGGAGGAAAAAGAGAACGGCAGTGAAAAAGACTGCAAAAGACAAAAGGAGGAGGGAGCGGGGGAAGGTAAATAAGGCAGCTTTAGAGGGGCATTTTCGTAATAATGGTACGAATGTGGCAGCGACGAATGGGAGGGGGCCGACCAAAAGAAGCATCGTGGATCCCACGCCGTCTGCAACGGGCTACTGTTTCACGAGCGTACTCATTATTTTAATGACTAAAATGCCCTCTATTATTCTTTTAATATTGATGAATAAAGAAAGAAATAAAGATGTTTGACCGGACAGAGTCTTGTGGACGCGCTTTGGTTGGTCTACATTTCATCTTCCATCCCCATATCTTTTTTATTAATTATAATAATTATTATTAACTTTTTCATTTATTTATTTATTATTTTGGATATATAATTTTATTATAGACTTGCTAGCAACTAGCATGTCCTAGAGATGTGTTTCACAGGTCAAGTTGAACTTTGCCTCCATTTATTTATTTATTAAAAAATAAAAAATTAAATGTGACATTTGAAAATTTTATGAATTAATTTTTTTCTAGAGTTTTAAAAATAGTCATTAAATAAAAAAAAAATTGACTTATATTTAAATACTAAAAGGGTTTTACCGATAAAAAGCTACAAGTTAAAAGCATTTCCATTACAATAATTCTCTAAAATGTACCTAAAAAATATAAATAAAATAAATTGATGGTAAATAATTTTGACAATTTTTATTAAAGTTTCGCAAATTTTGCAAAGACAAATTTTTCAAGACTTAACGCTTTTAAACTCAATAATGAATCACCTAAATGATGACTCTTAGAATAAACTGGTAAGGTGTGATATCGAATGTCATAAAAGATTTAGTTTATCTTCATTGATTACCAATTGATTTTTTGATAAGATGGTTGAATTTGATTTAAAGATTGGTATCAGAGTCAGGGTCATAGGTTCAATTCGTGAGAGTCTCATATCAGAAAAAAGATTGATGGAGTGCAACAATGTCGCTTTTTAAACCCGATGATGGATCACCCAAATAATAGCTCTTAAAAAAAGGCCCTCGAAATGTGATATAATATTTCATACACTAAGAATATTAATGAGATTTGTGAAGATAATCTACAATAATTATATGATTAAGGACATTCATGAAGTATATTAGAAAGTATACAAGTTAAAGTCACATATTATTATTACATACACCAACCAAGGTAGTTCTCCCCAATTCCCAACAGGAATTATGCATTCATTTTGAGACAGGTGACACCAGTAGTACCATTTCCAATCAATGAAATGGCTTTGAAAATATTTGTAACACAATGTTGTGGTTGTTTAGGGTGTTATGATGAAATTGATGTCAAATTATTAAATTTTAGTTGAGACGTCCACCGAAATTTTAGGGCAAAAGGCTTAATAAACAAATTGGTTGAGCTTTGGTGGGTCACTGTTCATTGAAGCCACTTACACCGGCCCCTTTTGGACTAGTACAACAATTTAAACATGTTTGGTAATTGATTTGGAGAATGTTTTAGAATAGTTTTTTTTAGAAGTATTGTTAGATATTTTATAGAATAAGTGTTTATTTGGATACTTGAAATGCTTTTATTTTGATTTTTTTCCTTTTACGTTTTTAAAAATAATTTTTATACGTAACATTTTATCTTCAGTCATTTTATATATTTGTATTATTATCTTTTAAAACACTCTTTAAAAAAGTGAAAATAATTTAAAAAATATTTTATAAAAATTTCATATTTTTTGTTTTTAAGAATAAAAAGTAAGATCATATTTGATAATTATTTTTTAAAATGGTTTTTGAAAATCGTTTTTGAAAATTATTTTTTGATGTTTTGTAAAATAAAAGTTTATTTAAAAACTTGAAATATTTTTTATATTTTTAAATATGTTTTCAAAACAATTTTTATGCCTACTTTATTTTTAATCATTATACATATTTGTATAATTTTAAAATTAGCTCTCAAAAAACAAATGAAAACAATCTAAAACAACTAAAAAATATTTTTTAAAAACACCATGTTTTTTTGTTTTTGAGAATAAAAAATAGAAAAAAAAAATTCTAATTATCAAATGTGTTTTCTAATTGTTATTTAAAAAAAAAAAAACAGAAAACTGCTCTAAAAAACAATTATCAAACAAACCTTAATTTTCTATTTTCTTATTGTCAAACTTATTTTCCTTTTTTTATATATATAAATAATAAAAAACTGTTTTGAAAACATTTACCAAACAAATCTTTAATTTTTTTTTAAAAAAAAAACATTCCACCAAAAATAATTCTAATAGTATCTTAATTTATGTCCAATTGAATTTCCCATAAAATTTATATTTATGAAATAAAGCTAAACTCTCATTTTTAAAATACAAGTTTGGCATAAAAAGAGTGAGCCAATAGTATTATATTTTTGTATTTATTTTTTGAATTTTTTTATTTTAAAATTATTATATTTGATACATTATTTTTTAAATAATTTCTTTTAATAATATTTTTCTAAAAAATGCGAACGTGTTCCGAATATCCACGCTCATGCATAGCCGCTAAAGTCTAAGAAGAGAAGGCAACAAGTGTCAACTCATAAGCCAAAAAAATCATAGGGATTCCCACTTTTTGTATATCGACATTTGCATAATCCAATAATTTTGATGATTTTTTTTGTTGTGCTCAAGGACAAGGATTTTTTGGGCAATAAAAATGTCCAAGTTGAAAAAAGAAAAAAAAAGTTGTTAAAAAAGAAGAAGATTTTTCTCATGTTTAATTTATTATAAAAAATTAAATATAATTAATATTAATTGAAAATGTATGTATTTTAAAATTATTTAATTTTTTATATAAAGAAATAAAATATGAGTGAAATAAATTTGAAAAAAATATATATAAATAATTTATTAATTTTTCTTGCTATTTTTTTAAAATTTTTCAATAATCAATATATATATATATATGATGCACGTAAAAATATAAAAGTGTTACAAGGCTTCATACCTTATAAGACTTATTAGAGTCTATTTGATAATGATTATTGAAAACATTTTTAAGTTAAAAAAATATTTAAAAAAATAATAATAATTAAAAGTGTATTTGTTTGTTTTAGGAAGTATTTCTAAAATTTTTAATACTTAAAAAATAAAAATTTTAAGTGTTAAAAAAACCAAAAATACTTTCTAAAATCACTACCAAATGCACCGTAAGAGTCTATTTGGTTGTGTGATTTAAAAACTATTTTTAAAATTTTTGTGATATTATTTGGTTATTGTCATCTGAAAATAATTTTTAAAAATAAAGTAAAATAAAAAACAATTTTTAAAGAACAAGTAGGAATTGGTTTAATCGGTTTTTAAAAACAAAAAGAAAATATGAGAAATTAAAATAATTTTTAAAAATAAGTTTAAAAAAATATGGTCAAACAAATCCTAAGTGTTTGATAAAATTTAGGAAATACTTTTAAATTTTTGAAAAATTATTTGGAACATTAAAAAATCATATTTTGAAAAAAAAAAAAAACTTGATAGATAATTTTTTTTAAAACACTTAAAAAAATATATATTTTTTGTTATAAACAACTCAAATAAAAATACTATTAAATGCACTATTAAACACAAACAATTGAAGGAGTACACTTAAACTAGGTGAGGTGCATGTCATTTTTTAAAATATTTATTTAAAATTTAATTAAAAAAACAAAAAAAAAAATCCAAATTTCAAGCCATTATAAAAACATCCAAAAACCTTAAAATAATTATTTAAAATTTTAATATATAATAAGATATGCCTGTCTTTCATGACTTTTTGTTAAATAAAAAACTCTTTTAATAAAAACTTTTAGAGTGAAAAAAATAAATTTAATTCTCAAAAGCCAAACATGCCTTATAATTAATCTAAAATTACATAACTTGAGTTTGAATTTTATTTATTTTTTGTGGAAAGCATAGAAGCCATATAATTATTTATTTCCTATAAAGATAGGTGTCAATTTTGGCATGGTTTGACACAAGGGAACTAGAAGACAAGAAATGATGGGGTACTTTTGAGAAGAAGTGTTTCCTTGATGATAAAGAGCACATGATTGTGGGGTGGGGCTACTTTGTCTATTTACCTTTTTGGGCAAATGATGATTGGAACATCCCAAGAGGCATAGCCCATCTACATTCTTGGTTGGATAATTATTATTTGTGTAACTAATGATCATGAGGTTAAATTCCTTTTTAATCTAGCTTGTTTCTAAATGTGCCAATGGTATATCTTAAATTCCATTTAAGGTTGTGTTTATTTTTTGGTTTAATATAAAAAGTCAAATATTTTAACTTTTTCTATTCAGCCAAAAGTGACCTATTGACATCATCCAACATAACTAAATTGAACTTATTGATAACAAGTTCACTCTAATTATGTTGAATGATATTAACAAGTCATTTTTGGCTGAATAGAAAAAGCTAAAATATTTGATTTTTTCTATTCATCCAAAAAACAAACACCACCTAAGATTATGACTTATTTAGATTTAATTAAATTATGCTAATTAATAAGTACAATCTATAAATATTTTTAATTTTGTGAAAATTTATATAACATATACTATTAGCGTAATAATTCGAGAGTTGTCTTCATACGACATATCATCGATGCATTCAAAATAGGAAAATTCATAAACAAATACCGCACTTTAACATCCCAAGTTTTTAGATCGAGCTTTGTTTGTCAGTTTTATGTGTAAGCTCTGAATCGATCTATAATAGTAATGAGTAAATTATTATTACTGGTCATTAGTATTTAGAGTCGAAGAGCACTTCATTTAGTACAATTACACACCGCAATGATAGAAAAAGGTTAAAGTACTCTACAAAATGATAAAGAAAAATCAAATACATCCCCCCAAGCCCTTATTCAATCTTTGCACAATTGCACAAAGACCACAAAGTCAATCTCTATCAACAAAGAAACATTGTCATCATTACTCATGAACCATGTTGATGCATGAGTCATCTTTGAGTAGAGTAAATTATGGCTAAAAGTTACAACTTTCCCTAAAAGGATAAAAAAGACTACATCCTAGAATTGGACATGCTAAATATGACCTATATCAACGAATATCAACGATCTCAATATCTTGGTTGAGCTAATCAAATTATTAACTCAAGAAATTGCCAAAATAATTAAGAAACAAATATAAGATGCTAACGGACACATGCAAATAGATGATTTATACTATAAAAGCTTGCTTAAATGGTACTAGACATAAATTTTACCCCTTCACAAGTGGACAAATTGTTCAACAAATTTATTGCTTATATAATACCTTTCAAAATGGATACTTTTTTCATTGAAAAATCTTCATTGACTAAGTTTAGTGAGATTTTAGACCCAAATTTGGGCAAGTATTAAACCTATAGACATCAAGGGGAGTGCCACCTTTTTCAAATTGGAGATGAAAGTGATAGTAAACACTCAAAGCCTAGTGATGACTTTGTAAGTACATGTCCTCAAAGAATTAACTTCAAATAAGAGAAGTGGAGGAAGTGAGTGTCAAATTGTCAATTTTCAGATACATATTGACAATACATAGCCCAAAGGTGTGGCCTACCAAATTAATGTTACTGGGCCAGCCTGGGTTTGGGCCCAACCTTTTTAAGGTTTAAAGTTGAGATTGGCTTGAACTTCGCACTTATGACTTCACACTGCTACACTAACTCAAGCTGGGCCCCAACCCACTTATATGAGCTGGGTTTGGGCTTGCCCATTTTCATTGGATTCCAATTGGCCCTAAGCCCGGACCAAAATTTTGTAAGGAAGGTGGGGGCCACAATGAAAATGAAGTGAGAAGAATGGAAAATGATGTGGTCTATTCTTACTTTTTAGTGTCGTTGAATTTGGGAGAGTTGTCAAAGGTTCGGTCACAGTGTTTTTCTTCGAAATGGAAAGTCTTGTCATTGTGTTTTTACAATTTTAGTTTCAATGGAAAGCGTTTTCTCAACTTCTTGGACTGGGTTGGCCAAACCTTGGCCCAGCCCACTATAGAGCACCATCAAGCCCTGTTTGGTTCAATTATTAAACAATAATTGAACCAACCCATTATGGATATGGATTCTATTTTTTATATTTAATGACAGAATCATAGAAGTTGTAAATTTATCCTTATCCGAAGTAAAATCATTGAGCATTTTGGCTCCAAGACAAAAGACAAAGAAAAATGTATTATTTTTGCCCTTTTGTCCTTCTCTTTTACTTTTCTGTCGCCCGTGAGAAACCTATTTCTCCTTATACAAGTTAGGTTTGGGTGCCAAGTGGGCTAACCCGACCCGACCCGACCCAATACAATACATGAGAAAATAGGGGAATAATTCTTAGGAGTTTTAAAACTACCCAAAAACTGCTGTTATTAAAATTATATATGTAAAAAAAATTCTCTCTTTGAGAATACATTTTCTCTTTATGAGCATTTCTCTCCAAGAAAAAGATTAAAAAAAAAAACAAAGAAAAAAATATATATATGTTTCTGATTTCTATTTCTCTCTAAAATTATCATGAAGAACATGATTTTTCTTTTCATAACAAAGTCATTTCTTAAATCTTTGTTTTTTTTTTTTTTTTGTGAAAACAAATATCAAGACATTTGTACTATAAAAATAGAATGGTATGCATATTCATAGTTTCATTCATAACTTGAAGTGAGAAAAAAACAATCAATCAAGATTTTTGGATATTTTAAAAGGTAACTCGAAAGTTTTAGGTCCTATTTGGTAACTGTTTCTTAAAACAATTCTAAAAAACAGTTTTAAAAAACTGTTTGATAATATTTTATAAAATAAAAGTTTATTTCGAAATTTGAAATATTTTTAACTTATTTTTTGTATTTTAAAAAATAAATTTTATATTAATACTTTATTTTTAATCATTCTACATGTATAATTATTTTCTAAAATAACCCTAAAAAAAAAATAAAAACAACAAAAAATAAAATAAAATAAAAATGTTATTTAAAAACACTCTAAAAAACAATTTTTGATTTTCAAACGTGTTTTTTTCTTTTTAAAGAACAGAAAATAATCTTCGAAAACAATTGCCAAACATGCTCTTACTTTCAGTTATTTCCAAAATTCACTTTGAATGAAAAATATTTATCTTTTTAAAATTTATAATAACTTTCAAACTTAGAGAAAAAGAAGTGTTTTCCAACATTTAGAATTAGAAATTTTAAAAAATTATTTTTCACAAATTTGGAGTATTGAAGTGTATCTTTTAAGTCACAATTGGTAGGTGTAAATATTTATTTTTAAATTATTTTTTGTTGTAGGACATCTTTGACATTTTTCTTTTTTTACACTTATTCCTTATAAAAATATTTTTGATATAAAAGCTATTAATAAAAATGCTTAAAGAAAGAAGCACTTTTAGAAAAAGCACCCAAAACAAAACATTTTGAAAAATCTTGAGAAAATATATCAAAATATTCCAAACCCTTAGAAAGTAGTTTGATAACATCTCTCCTCAATTATTATTATTTTTCTTTAAATGTCTTATTTGTCAAAGTTTCTATTGCTATTTCAAAGCTTTTGATGTTACATTTTCCATTGATCTTATCATCATCCACCTTCATTAAGACTAAAATTGATTAAAATTTTGAATTCCTGCCTTTTATCTCTCATCACTTGCATCATCTTCAAAGGTTAAAGAGTTTGTACTTTGACTAAAAAATTTTGAATTTTCATCCAGACTTTGAATCTAATTGGTGTCTTAATCAAATCCAGGTTTTGACTTTATATTATTTTCTTTTGTTGATCACGGGGTGTATCCAATTTGAAAATAAATTTTCAATTAAAAGATTTTTATTTAATATATATTGGGTAAGTACACTTTACTCCTCAATTTATCGTATGCTTTACACTTTATCATCTCACATTTTAAATCTGATATTTTGTCCTCTAAACTTATTAAATATTAACACTTTACCCCAAATTATAAACACTTCATAAAATTATAAAAGAGATTGATCTTTTTCGTAATTTGATTCCAACACTAGTTTGAAATTGAGCAAAAATAACTTTAAATTAATAATCTCTAAGTAAAATTTTTCAAATGCCTTCAAAATATAATAATTATCAATTTTATTTTTATTTTATAGATATGTTCACATGACTATTTATGATTTTTGCATGCAACTGCTAAGTATGTCAGCTTCGAAAATTAGGCAATGAATGTTTTTTTTTTTTTTTTTTTGCATTTCAACCATTTTTCTTTATATTTTAGCATATTTTCTTTATTTAACAAATTATTTATTGACTTTTTAATAATTTTATGGGGGCAAAGTACCATATTTTAATAAATTTAGGGAACAAAGTTTAAAACCCATAAAAAATTGAGGGGGTAAAATATAATTAACCCTATATATTTGCATTTTATAATATTTCTCTTCATATGATCTATTCTATACAAGCATCTAATTATACATTATGAAATAGTTTAATTATTAGAATGAGACTTTTTCAAAAATTATTCATTAAAACAAGTAAATAAAAACATTCTTCAATATTTTGATTATTTACATGTAAATTTTAATGAAAAATATTATTTTTACCAAAAAACAAAAGGGTTTATTTTTTTCAAAAATAAATACTTTTTGGGTTAAAAAAAAAAAGTACACTTAGAGATTTACAAATTATGAATCATTTCAGCTCTTTTAATCAAATAACTCAGATAAAAATGTCGATCGGGCGAGTGAAAGTTGAATTGAATAATTAAATTTATGGTTTTATACTTTTACAATTTTGATCTTTTTTTTTTTAATAGAAAAAACCGAAGCTTTTTCAAAACTAGTTTGTTCTTAATATATATATATATATATTTTATTTATTTATTTATTTATTTATTTATTTATTTTTTGCACTAAAACTTACATATTTTTCAAGATATCAAAAACAAAGGGGGAGCCACTCAACTGCCAGGTCAATTGGTTGGGGTGGTTTGCCAAAATCCTTCACCAGTGATCATAGGTTGAATTATTAACTCAATCATCTAAATTATTAACTCAATCATTAGAATTGGTGACTCAATTGGTCAAGCTTAGTGGCTCACGGTCACCTATTGTGCCTCGTGCCTTCCATCACCTAATGACTAGTGAGTCTGTTCAATCAAACGGTTAACTAATCAAACTTTTGTGTCTAATGGATGATTTGACCTTCTTGTTCTTGTATGAAAGGTCTATACTTCATGTATTGGAGTTTAAGGTCAAAGTAATCTTTTTGTTGAAAAAAATGGTAAAAATAGTACCCATTTCAAAATATTTGCCAAACTAATCTTTGTATCCACGTAGGCATCCAGATGGGCTTCGGTTGAGTTGTGTATAAAACCACTGTTAGTGACTGTGGTTTTAAAAATTGCAAAAATATGCTTAAAACCACAGTTACAGACTGTGGTTTTACAATTTGTCTTAAAACCACAGTCTGTGACTGTGGTTTTACAATTTGCCTTAAAACCACAGTCACAGACTGTGGTTTTACAATTTTTCAAATTTTCCTTAAAACCACAGTCACGGACTGTGGTTTTACAATTTGCCTTAAAACCACAGTTACAGACTGTGGTTTTATAATTTGCCTTAAAACCACCGTTAGTAACTGTGGTTTCAAAATTATTTTTTGCTCCCATCCATTTTGGTGGTATTGTGATTTTAATATTATTTTAAAAATATTTTTTATTAATAATCATAAAATCACATTAGTAATTGGGGTTTTAAAAATATCATTTAAACCACATGCACAAACTATGGTTTGAAAATTATGTTTAAGGGGAACTCATGTAATCATAATTAAAAAAAGTATGAGATTTTAGAACTTTACTTTTTTATTTTTAATTTTAATGTCAATTATGCATGTGCCAAAATTTCTTAACGATGTACCAAATTTCCTTAAAGTTCGTTTTGGAGTTGGGAAAATTTCTTATATTTTTCCATTGTCAGTTGAAAATAATTTTTTTTTTTACAAATTATCCTTAATAAATTTTAGAGTTACGACTGTTTTCAAATTAAATAAATAAATAAATATATCTATTTATTTATTTATCTTTATTTTTTTCATATTTTCCTTGAAATTTTGAGAAAATAATATGACCTACATGCATTCCCATAAAAATTTATATATTTATGGTAAGTAAAATATTTATTTTTTTTATGAATATTTTCACATTTGAATTAAAGAAAATTATTTATTCATATTATTTTAAAATTTTAAAATAACTAAACAAATTGTTTATATTATTTATTCATATTATTCAAGTTTTTTGGATAGCTATGAAATTGAAAACGGCTTCAAATTTTTAAAATTTTCAAAACAGCTTGTTTTCCTTTGTTTGGTTGGTGAGAAAGCTAAGGAAAATGAGTGAGAAAAAATTCATGAACCCGAAAAAATTTTACCTACCCACTGCAATACGTTGCTAGTGGAGCAGCTGGTGGGAGCCACTGGTGGGAGCCGCAGACGGTGAGCAGCTGCTGGTGGGAGCCACTGGTGGGAGCTGCCGGTGAGGAGAGAAAATGGAGCTGCAGATGGTGTAGCCACAGAGAAAGCAAAAATTTTCTGGAGCCGTAGACGGTCAAGCCACAGACAAAAAAAATTTATTCTGGATTGCTGATTTGGGGATAAAATTGGAATATGGCTTGCTGCTGATGTGGATTGCTGATGTGGATTGAAAAGAGTATTTTGGCAAATAGTTTCAAATCAGTATTAGTTTGGATGTTTTTTATAAAAGAAAAACTAGTTTGGCAGTAAACTCCATGTATTGTGTACATGTAGAGAATGTTGTTGAATTATCCATTGAGCTCAATTTTGCATTTCATTCTTAGCGGACTTAGTCAATATTAAAGGTGCTCGGTAAATCAACTTAATGACTTAATTTAAGTCATTTAAGTATATTAAGCATGTTTGATAAAATAATTTAATATTACAATTTAAAGTAAAAAAATAACTTTATATATTAAGTTAAAATAATTAACTTATTCTTAATTTTTTTTTTTCATTTACTCATGTTTAGTGAGAGTATATTTCATAATTATAACCTACATTCACAACTCATATTTTTATAGTAAATATTTTTGTGGCTATAAATCTGCAATATTTGAATGTTTAAAATGTAAATTTATTTTTTAATATTAGTGAAAGTATAAATATTAATTAAAATTAATGAGAGTGAATATATCAATTTAATTATTTAGAATAAATTTTAAGTTAACTTTATCAAACAACATTAATACTTAAAATAAAATAGAAATAATGAGTTTTAAGTCAACAACTCGAGAACAATTTAACTTAATGTCAGATTGAGTCATCAAATAATAAGATTAAGTTTTATCAAATACCTACTTAATTTATGTCATATCCATTGAATAAAATTGTAAATCAGGAACTTTTATTTTTGTAAACTTAATCTTGTAACCTTGTGAAGGTAAGCTTTAAGTGTGAGGTATCGTACAAGGGAAAATTCAGGTGTAAGACATTACTTGAGGTTTTGTTACGAGAGAGGTATTAATTGAGGAGGTTAAGAATGAGACATCTTTTAAGGATTTTCGAAAGTCTTGGAACTAATAATGAAAGTATACAAAATCAAAGGATTTGATTTGAAGCCTTAATAAATGAAACTTCAACTTCTAATTGAAGTTTGAGGAGAGTAGACGTAAATTGATATTAAATATAACCATTGAAATCGATGTTAATATTCTTTCTTCCTTCCTTCATTATTTTTATTATTACTTATAATCGTCACTTACATTCATCTTGTTAAAAATTATTATTAAAAAATCATCATTCAATTCATTTATGTTGTTAAATGATTAGTTATGATTAGATTAGGATAAATCTAACGGTATTTACTGAATTCTTAATTTTCACTATCAAAAGTACGTAAAAAGTTGGATAAAGATATAAATAATAAGACAGAAGTATAAAAGAATGAAATAAGGTACGAAATTAAATTACAAAAGAGTAGGATAAAGATATAAAATATCAAACAATAAAGTCTAAAGGCATGCATTTGATGATATACTATATATGATAGGTGTTTATTTTCAATGAGAACCTACATTAGCGGGGCCCAATTAAAAATGGAAAATCAAAAGGAAATGATAGGTGACAAGTTGATGGATGAGTGAGTGAATCTTGAGGAATGGGGGCGTGAAGTGAAAACTGAAGGGAGATGAATTAGAAAGGGGAGAGAGATGAAGAGGAACCTGCTACATTAGCGGGACCCAATTTAAAATGGGAAAATCAAAAGGACATGATGGGTGATAAGTTGATGGATGAGTGAATATTGAGGAGTAGGGGCGTGAAGTGAAAACTAAAAGGAAGATGAATTAGAAAGGAGAGAGAGAGAGAGAGAGAGAGAGAGAGAGAGAGAGAGGAGAGAGAGGGAGAGGGAGGGAGGGAGAGAGAGAGGGAGAGAGAGAGGATGTGAAATAAGTGAGAGAGGCAATGGGCCATCACATGTGACGTTGATGTGTGGCAGTCTATCAATGTGAATCTGCTAGCCATGTGGGGGTCCCACCCCCACCTCCTCAGATAACGCCCTTTCCCAGTTTTGGAGTCATTCATCTCCCCCATGCACCCTCCCTCATGTGAGTGGGTCCCTTCTTACCCCATCCTCATTTATTTTATTTATTTAGTTTCTTTTTCTTCTTAATTTGCTATTTCCACTTTCCCTTTTCACCTCTTCCCCCTCATGAGTCATGACCAAAGGCATCAATTCGGTGGAGATTATTATTTATTTATTTATTTTTATCTCATTTTCATTTTTCTCCTTGACATAATTCAATAATTAATTATAACTAAAAACCAAAAACCCTTCTTTCTTGCTTTCTCTCTTAACTATGTTTTTCTCATGTACTTTTTATTCTTTAGGAATCTATGAAGGCCCTACGATATCCTAATTTTATATTAAAATATTAATTTTTTTAATTATTATTTAACAAACATGCATGCATTGTAAATATTTATTTATTGTCTATTTAGTTAATATATATATATATATATATATATATATATATATATATATTCAAGCATATCACACTTCTTAAGATTGAGGTATGTTATTTTTTAAATTAGACATGGTTGGGGTGATTGGGGGTGTTTAACTTTTAGGGCATGTTTGAAATACTTGAATAAAAAATAACAATGAAATATTTATCTTATTTTTTATTTTCTAATTATTGTTTAAACTACTTATAAAAAAAAGAGAATAAATATAAATATTTATTCCCATTAAAACTAGTTTAAATCCATTTATATTCAAATTTGGATTTTTTTTTTCATACTAAGATTCTGTTTATTTTTTGGCTGAAACATAAAAAGTTAAAATATTTAGTTTTTTTTTTATTCACTTAAATGTAATACGTTGATATCAATCAATACAATTAAATCGAACTTTGATATAGTTCACTTTAATTATCTTATTTGATATTAACACGTTACTTTTACCTAAATAGAAAAAATCAAAATATTTAACTTTTTCTATTCAGCCAAAAAATAAGCACCAATTGAACATATTATTATTTTGTAAAAATTAAGCCAATATCTATCCATCTCTATTGAAAAAAAATTAAATAAAAAAACATGATTAGGATTTGATTTGAATCCCCATTGGGGTTTTGATAATTCTTTTTGTTTTTTTTTTCTTATGGGTAGTGAAGATTTGATTTGAAATAAGAAATTTTACGAGAAGCAATATTTATATATAAATTCCAAGCAGGTGAATGGTGGTAGCTAGAATACAAACCCTCCTTTTCTTTTAAGTTTTTGTTTTAGCTGAAAGAGGATCATCTCCCCCACATTGTTTTATTTTATATGGTAAAGAACAGTGTAGGGTTCCAAATAGTGTCTCTTCCATATATGGCAAACAATTTCTCCTGAAGTAGCACAAATAAGAGTAAAAATAACAATGGTATATGTGCCAACCATGCCTCTTATTATTGCTGGTTCTACTTCTCATTTATACTTGTCGGTGCACCAGGACAAATTCAATTATATGCCCATGTATGTATTTATATCTCCCATGAAATATATGTAGAGGAAAATTTAAGGAAAATAATGGCAAATATAGGGTTCTACTGCTCAATGTTTTTAACCCAAAAAGAAAAAGAAAAAAAAAGTTGCTTATATGAACTTATAAGGAAGCATAACACACCAAAACCAACATTAAAATTTGAAATCATAAGCTGGTAGTTGAGCCGCATTCTCCTCACCTTCATCTGCAGCATGCATATTGGTATTACTGGATGATCCCCCCACTTGGTTTTCCGGTAATGCTGAGTGGTTTTCCGATGAGTTCAAGCAGTTTGCCGGGGCTGGGGCTTCGGAGGAGGGTACTACCAGGGTTCCTTGGCTGTACAAAGTGCTTAATTGGTGAAAGTAGGGACATGTCCTAGAGTCAAGTGATCTCTTCTTGCTAACATCTTTGGTTTTCCTGAAGTACTTGTTTATGTTCTCCCATTTCTCTTTGCATCTCTTTGCACTCCTCTTGTACCCCAGAGCTAGCATCCCTTGTGATATTCTCTCCCATAGAGGCCCCTTAGCGCCTTCCTTGTCTTCTACATTTAGACTGCATCTTAGTTTTATCAGTGCCAGCACTTCATCTCTTGGCCATCTCTTCCCAAGTTCTTGATCTCTGTGATCAGTAGTGGATGGAAATGAAGTGGGTGCTGATGGGCTCTTTTGGGTGTTGAGGGAATTGGGGTTTTTGGACTCTAGGACTATGGAAGTAGGGTTTTGGGATGGTTGGGCTTCATCAATGGGAGCATTTGGGTTGGTTGGGGTGGTCAAAGAGCAAGGGTTTTGATGGGGTACTATAACCTTCCTGGATGAAGTAGGTGCTTCCAGCTGTTTGTTTTGGGGACTGAGATGGGATGTGGGATTAGGGTTTTGTGGAAGAATTGAGGAAGGTGAAGTTGGTAGGTTGGACCTACTTGGTGCCTTAGAAAGTTCACCTTCATTATTGCCAAAGCATGGGGTTTCCACAGGATTACTCGATGTGAATTTCTTCAAGAATCCAATGATTGTAGCCTGCCTATCACCTGCAATGGCTTGTTCATGCGCCCTAATCTCAATCTCTTTGTTAATCCTATCCATCTCTTGCTTCTTCCAAGCTTCTTCTCTCGCTATCTTCTCTTCATCTCTCTTCACCATATCTTCAAGAAGCTTGTTGTGCATTTCCTCTTGTTGGGCCATCATCTTGTTCACAACAGCCTCACAAAAGCCCTTGAACATTTCAAACGACTTGTTCTGGGTGTGCCTTTTTCTCTTCTTGCCCTTGGATTTATCCTTCACTTTCTCAGTTTCCAAACATGGGTTTCCCACCACTGTTTCATTTCTTGAATCCTCTTCCAAACTCCTGTCTTCTTCATTTGGTTTCTCGACCACCTTCTGATTCTTTTCAGCCACATCCTGCTGATGAGGGCTCTCACCATGATACAGTTCTTCAAGCTCACTGAAAAACCTGTAGTTCTTACTGTAATTCATAGTTGTGTTGAAGTACCTACTTTCTTGTTCAAATTTCTCCTTGCACTTGTCAGCACTCCTTTTGAACCCTTGCTCTGCTAGCTTCCTGTTCCCACCATAAACAAACAAACAAAAAAAAACCAACTCCACCTCATTATCGGCTTCCATTTTACTCTACACAAATAAAATATACAGTGATAGGAGAAGAAAGAGAGAGAGAGAGTAAACAAATATAATTGAAGATCCTGCTGGCCTACAAAGGAAGATGGGGTTAAGTTCATGAAGAAACTACTGCTGAAGATCCATTAATTAATCAAACAGAAACTCTTCCTCAATCATATGCATCTCAGACCTCCAAGATTTAGAGCTCCTACATATGTATATGAAACACACTAATATATAGAGAGATAGATAGATAGATAGATAGATAGATAGATAGGGATGCAAAAACCCTAGCTACAGCTTTCACCTCATGTTCGATTGATAACAAGAGAGAAAGAAGGAGCTCCTGATATATGGAAGGTGTATGTATACATATGTATATAGATAGAGTGAAACGCAGAATGGAATATAGAGTGAAGTGACCTTGACACATGTTCCCAAGTGAAGTCTGGATACCAATTCTCCATGCTAGATCTGATCCTCAACAGCGCCAGCACTTCATCATTGGACCAGGGATTGATGAGGTCGAGCATGGATCTCTCCCTCTGCGGCTCCAAATTTATAGAAACCAAGGCGTTTTCTTCCTTGTCTTGGTCATCTTTGTGGGGTGCAGAAGAGTGGTGATGCAATGGATGAAGAAGGTGGGGGACTTGGAGGGGTTGGTGAGCAGCCGCAGCACCACCACCAGCACCACTACCGGAAGGGTAAAGATCAAAGCTAGGGAAGGTGGAGGAGGATACATGGAGAGGAAAAGAGAGAGAAGGAGGAGGCTGCAACTGTGAAGTTGTTGAAGAAGCCACAGCTGCAGCTGCTGCTGCTGCAGCTACGAATTGGTGGAACTGGTCTGAGGGGACTCCATCAAACATCTTTGTTTGTGTCTTTCTTTCTCTTAATTTTCTTTACCCCCTCTCTCTCTTTCCTCCCTTAGTTAGTTCACTGTAAAATGGCAAAAAAACAATTAAAAAAATAGAAAAATAAAACCCAAAAAAAAATAAAAATAAATAACAGCTTCTCTCTCTCTCATTCATCAAGGATTTTGTATTCTAGCAATGACCCTTTTCAAAACTGAAAAGGAAGTGAGGGGGGGGTAGGGTACCCTCCAGCCAAACAGACAAATGAAGGGCACTGTTCCTCTCTTCATTGGGCCGTGAGTTGCACGTGCCCAAATTGTCTTGCATCCAAGATTGGACACAAGAAAATGATACTGATCTAAGAAAATAAAAAAAAATAAAAAAAATAAAAAAAGTTTTATATTTATGGTATCATGGTCCTTAGAATCCTATGCAGTAGCTGATGCTCATGATGGTGCAATTAACGGCAACAGATAGCAGGACACGTGAAAACATGCAGACACTGGGGACCAATTATTTAAGGGATTGCGATGGCAACTTTCCCATACCACTCCCGAGTTGGTTTCCCCCTTTTCCTCCACCCCATTGGGGGCCCTTCCACTTTCGGATCATTTTTCATCACTCCCAAAGTCAATTGTAAATTTGAATTCTCTCTGCCCCTACGCCACTTTCTCAACAAAGGGAATATTTCCCTTTGAGCCTTTGCGTATCATCTTTTCTCTTTTGGTGGCTATTTTCTGGTATTTGTATTCTGCCCCCTCTTCTTTCCTGATTTTGTGCTCTCTCTCTCCCTCTCTCTATCATCCTCAGGTTTTGTCAGGAATTTTTGAGATTTGAGCTTGTTTTTAAATGCCTCAATGTTTTTGGAATAAGAAAATACTCACGTACCAATTCGATACTACTCCGACTTCAAATTTCAATCATTAACATTATACAAAAAAAATTTAAGAATCGAATCAATTCATTTTCAAACTTTAAGTTTGGATCATCGAACATATATCAAAAATTCAACTAAAAATTCAAGTAGACAGAACGAAAATCAAGACTCAAATAAATGAAATCTCATGTATAATATTAACGACCCGACTCACACATATGGTATTATTGAATTAATAGTGTTTTTTTTGATAAATATCAAAAATAGTATACTTCGATAATGTAAGGAGATGTTTTGGAATATTAGAATTATAGAGTTTTAATGCATGGGGTCACCTGCCGCCGTGTTTGGCGGTCCTAAACAGAGAAAAGTAGTGATTTAAGAGATGATAATTTGGACACGGCAACTTACACCCTCCCTACAACTTTCAAGATGGAGTTGGACTGGAAGAAAGATAAAGAGATGTGTATCATGTCTTTTTAGCAAACGTTTTAAATTACAAGTTTGAAAATTTTAGCATTGTGCTTCATGTGTGCAGTCTTTACGTACGTGGTACACACATGATACACCAAATTAGGTCTGCAATTTAGTAGACGTGGGGGACTTTGAGTTGGGCTTGAGTTGGAAGCCCAAAAGGCCCAACCCGTTTGTTGTCCATAACCTACATGGTGTCTTTCATGGAAGACTACTCTAGAGACAAACTTGTGGGCCTACCCGTCCACATACGCATGAGTTTGGGTGTTAGGGTAACAATTAGCTTATCAAAATAATGTCGAGCAAATGATTATGTAATTTTTTTTTCTTTAAACATATAAGTTGTTGTAAAAAATCATTCAAATTCAAAGCGTTATATTAAGGTGGTGTTTGGTAAAACTTAATACTTATTACTTAATGAGTTAAATTGACTTTAAGTTAAATTATATTTAAGTTGTTAACTTAAAATTTATTACTTAATTTTTATATGAAGTATTAAAGTTTTTTAATAAAATTGACTTAATATTTATTTCAAATTATCAAATTGACATATTTATCCTTATAAATTATAATTATGATAAAAGAGATTAAGTAATAATAGAGGTCAGGGAGTAACAAAAAAAATAATGGAAGTAATTAATGCAAATAGGGTAAAAAGGTAAAAAAAAAAATATAAGCTTAAAAATAAATTAATTATTTTTATTTATTACTTAAAATTATTTTTTATTTTAAATAATACCATTAAATTATTTTACCAAACAAATTCAATTTACTTATTAATTTAAATTAAATTATTAAATTACTTTAAATTATTAAATTAATTTACCAAACACCCACTAGGTGTTTAATGGGATGCAATTCCTTTTTTTTTTTAAATAAATAAATAACATTAACTTGTATATAAAATATAAGAACTCTTAAAAAATTATATTAAAAAATTTATAATTTTAAAAACTATTCAAAAAACTTTGAAGTACTAAAAAATTTAATTTTTTTTGAAGAATAGGTCCAAAGTCTTTGCATTGTAAATAAGTACATGTTTTTACAAAAAAACAAGTCGAAAATAGTCAATTTTTATACGTAAATTTCCTTAAAAAAATAAAAGAAAATTTCTCAGAAACCCTTTTTTTTTTTTTTTAAGGATTGTTTTTCAAAACCTCATCAAACAAACCTAAATTCCATTCATTTAAGAAAAATATCATATCCTAGAGAGCCTCATATTAGCTTAAATTTGCCTATGTTTTTAAATCTCCAAACACCCAAACACTGCCTAGAAAATAATCGTCTCCAACTAGGACGCAAACCCAATATGCTAACTATTGTAAAGGAAATTCCTCTTCCCAGCTGCACTCTGGTTCTTGAAATGCGCCAAGCGGACTCCATACCCATCTCATCTCCTGCCTCTGATAAAGAATTGTGCAATCCATCTAATGTTTCTCACCCTTGACTCTAAATATACACTCTCTTTTGTGTATATATATATATAACCAAAAAACCTTCCATGACCGAACCCTTTGGACTCTCTGTAAGGACCAAACCTCAGGCTATTGTCTATGCCTATGGCAGCCAACACCAGGTAAGTTAAGGCACTCTCAATCGGATGTAAAATCGAACCTAGGACCATGTGCTTCTACCCCATTATCTTAGTATTCGTCCTGACCAACTGAACACCTTTAACACCCTGATGGCCTATTAATTCCCCAAAAACTCTTAAAATTCATAACCCAAGCATTTAAGTTCTTAAGGTGAAAATTTGGTGCTCATGATATCTAGCTTCCTACCATCATCCAAATGCAAGCAAAAAAATTTCAAATCCAGGTACACAGACAACTTTCCTTACTTTCTTGCTTTAAAAACATCAAAATGCCCAAAGTTGATCTTTCTCAACAAGTAAAAAACAATTGTAATGAGTCAGAAATATGATAGCTTACCTCCATCTTCTGCTCCTGTTTCCTAATATATTTGAATACGGTAAAGTTCTAAATGTAAAGTATACAAGAGGGAACCTCAATTACTCAAACTGTATGTCTTTATCCGTACAACATCTTCTTCCCAAAAGCAGTATGCCCCATAGTCAGTAAACTGCTACAAGTAGCACTTTAGTAACAAGCTGCATATGCATGAAATCTGTAAGTTCATGAGAAAAAAATTGTGTAGCAGGTTTGAGATTTAATAGTTTTGGATCGGTTATGGCCTGGGTTAGAAACTCTTCTGGATCGTTTATGTATAAACATATTCTCTGACTAACATATTAGTCATACAAACACAGGCACAGGTAAAATTAAAAATACACCAATTTGATTAAGTAACCATCCCTAAAGGGCCCATTCCAGATTGGGGGTTATGTCTAGTCAAGGTTCAAGTAGGCTTGCATGTTGGTCCCCAGATCCAAAGCTGGTCCAGGATACAGTTGACTGGATTAGCTCGGTGGTTAGATTAAATCATCAACTAAAAAGTGGGGAATGTAGAACAGGGCCATGAATGTTAAAATATAAGTGTCAATTTGTATTGACAAAGCTAAACAATCATCCAATCAATTGCAGATACATTAAGTTCCTCAATGCAGGGGAGAAGACTCTACCTCATTTGCTCATGCATTTCTTTATGTGTTGGAATGTCCCAGGTTTCGCATATCTCTATGTCTAGAAATTAGCTCAATGTGTTTAAGGTTTTCTGAAATGCAACCTGCACATGCAAGGAAATAATAAATAGATAAATACCTATACCTGGTCTTATAATAAAGCTCAATTTCTGACAATTCACTTGTAGCATAACAACTAGGGTATGATAATCAGGTCAGTTAAATGCACCATTTAACCGGACCCACCCCAATGGACAAGTTTAGGATTTCAAATCATTTTTCAAAGCACCCTATTCTGCAAATGAAGTTTTGAATATGCATGTTCTTGTTTCTTTTTTCTTTTTTTGATCGGTAAATTTCCATCCCAATTGGGACTTGAACTTGAGACCTCCCACAAACCTTTCCCAACCCTTTACCACTTGAGCCAGACCTCAAGGGCAATATGTGCATGTTCTTTTACCATCTACTTTATGCATATATAATAAAAATCTTTTCTGGAGTAACCATCCCTGCCCTGCCCATTTTGGGGTGAGTTTGATACAGGCATATATGTGGGTTTGGATCAGCATGAATTTTAATTCCTAATTTCAAGCCCACTAGTAGGCCAGATTAACCTTCACTGTAAGCAGTAAGATATTACTTTTCAGCTAGTGGATTGAAAGATGGAAACTTTCATTTTTAACCTTAGTACATACCGAGGTTGATGTTTTCAGAAGCTCCCTAATTGCCATTGTTGCATAGCAGGAAGCTGGGAGTGTAAAGCTTAATTTTAGAGCCCTCTGGGCTTCTGGAGCACCAGACTCGAACTGAGGTTCAACTTGTGGCAGGCCTATTTCAGTCACACCATTTGGCTCATTGTTATCCGTTGAAAGATTCACATTATGTTCAAAGCTTTCAGATTGCTTCTTGCATTGAAAAGAATTTTCTTTTTCATTTCCATTCCTCAAATCCTCTCCTCCAATTATGTTCAATGGTTTTGATTTGGTGATTTTGTCCCAATCTGTTTCTGCCAATGGTATGTTTCCCTCAGCATATGTGAGTAGTTCCCTGCAATAATAGAAAACAAAATAATTAGTCAACAATATCATTTGAATATCTCAGTTGCCAACATAAAGGAATGCAATACCATTCAAAGTCGATTGGCTTTTGGAAAACCCTCCTAAAACCTCCAGTCATGTTGGTTATTGAGAATTCCCTAAGAAAAACAGTCATATGAATAACTACAGTGAACAGGACGGGGGGGAGTGATGTAGGATTTTGAGGAAAAGTTGAGTAATATACTTGACACTATGTACACTCTCTGTCAAGCTGATAGCATCCTGATCAATGTCAACCACCCACCAGGAAAACAAAAATGAAGTTAGAATAAAATTACAGGAAAAATAAACACACTAAGAGTGTATCTATTTTGTTTACTGATCAAACTTGCCGCTATTTTTACTAGGCTTTCTTGCTCATTCATTCACTCATTTTTTCTTTCCAACAAACATCAAATAACAGGAAAATGATCCATATTCAACTTTGGTGAACAAGCTGGGTGAAACTTGAAAGTAGTGACATAAGGCAGCAGTCCAGATGACAAACCAGGTCAACCCCAAAGTGTCATTTTTCTCCCTTTTCCTAGTTTGTTAAAACTTAAGAACAAAGTGGGCTGATTTGTCATTTTTCTTTCACTGGTTAAGAAATAATTGAAATAACTAGGGTATCTAAACTCCCAATAAATGACTTATGCAGTTAGGTTCAAACCATTGCCCCTTGCAAGGACCCCAACGTTACCTAACTACTAGAAGTAAGCTTTTTCGGCTTTCTATCTTTCTTTTCTTGGGAATATTAATATTCATTCTTTGGAGTTCCCAGTGTCACAAATACAATTGGAGACCGTACACCATGAGCATCTTCAACCATAAGTCCATAAATATCAGGCTATGGTTAGTGACCACATTAGCAATGCTGTTGACTTCTCCATCACATTTGTTTAAGCATCTCAGAAAGTTAACGTTTGCATCATCCTGACAGATGGTTGAAGCCATTGTTTCATCTAGAAAACATGGCAAATAATGTAATTTGCCTTTCCTCCAGGAAACAGGGCAGCACCTTAATTTATCCGAACACTGTAATATGTCCTCCATTTCAATCATTCTTTTATGAACAAACAATTTATTTTTTGTTTCAGTTATCAAAAATAGAAATTAAAGTATGACCGATTGAATAAAAATTTGTAGACAAGTATTCAACTGAAGCTTACACAAGGATGTGGCCTAGCAAATGCTCCAAGCTTTATTTTTCATGGATTTTCTTGAAAAGTTGTACTATAGGAGTATTTACAGAGAAACAAACTGTGAAAAAGGATAGGCAAAGGGCACTCTTATATGGGCCCCACAAGTTGTAAATGTTATATAGTTTATCAATTTAGCAGTACAGTAATCTTCAGCTCCTTTGAAGGTGGTTTTTTGCAAAGCCCTTTCTAGCAAATACATGGTATGTATGTCCTACATGGTTTCTCTAGTTTCTATTAAGGTTCAATCCCAGTTTGGATGAGCCCATAATGAAAGGCAGAACCAAGCCTAAATTCAGGCACAATAACAGACTGGACAATAACTTGAAAACTTAAGACCTATTTAAGACTGGCTTGGCCTTAAGAGTCAATAAACAGAAATCATAGTTTATGTTTCCCATGTTGAACACATGTTAATCTACAGCAACAGATGGGCCAAAGAATCCAGCCAAACAGGTAAAGTTACATTAACATCTTGGAGAATTTAGATTCTAGCCGCCTAAAGTAATAAAATTATCTAATTTTGACCTTTTGTTTTAGAAAAGACAGGCTGGCAGCTTGGAACATTTATGTGATTATAAGTCCCAGCCAGGGCTTCCTTGTAAACCCTAACTGCAAAATAGCAAGGCTCATGCCAAAAGATGAATCTTAATCTGTTTGAGATTATGCCTGGCCAGTCATGCAGATATTACTCCTATTAACAAGCGTCAAGGAAGAGAAAAAGAAGCAGACAAACGGCAGGATTAAAAAAGCTTGATGATATAGTAAGAAACAATGAACCTTTTTTGCAAAATCATGATAAACTTGGGCAATATCATTTGTTGGATAAATTGCTCTTGAACTGTCAAAATAACAGTGTTAGAAGAGAGAGAAAAGCAAAAAATGGTCTTAATGAAATAAAAGCAACTAAATTTTGTAGGTCATCCTTACCCAGGCAAAGGAAGGACAACATCATCAATTGTATAATTCCCAGTAAGTAAATCTTCTGCATCCAGAGCCTGCCAGAAGGAAGGAAGCTATCACAAGATTCTTGACATTATACAAAGACCAGGGGTTTCCTACCTTTTTCTCAATGGAATATACAGTAGGTGAATAGTATGAGGCATTACCAGCAGACATATCTTTTCAAACTTTCTGCTTAGTAGAGTAAAGGAGAGGTGATAACTAGGCATGTATATAAATCAGAACCACATCAGGCCATACAGGGATCATTTCTGTTAAGACAAATTCCAAATTCTGTTCAACCTAGTAATAAATGGGTCTTAGAACATTAAATTTGAATATGAAAGTCCCAATAAAATCATGCAGCCAAGCATGATGAAGAAGATCAAACCCCTATCTGACAGGCCCCATTTCGTTGATCAAATTACCCATCACCACCCCCAACCCCACCAATCCTCTATAAAGCAAGAAAAACATATTAGAAAGATAAAAAACAAGAATACATGGAAATCCTCAAGAAAGACAAAAAGGAAAAAAAGATATGAAAAAGGAAGAGGAAATACAAGGAATCTAGTAAACATCAAATACTTCTAGATTAAACCAACCCACAACTCAAGCAGGAATAAAATCCATGAAGGTACATCTTGAGTTGTCAGTAAGGTCAAAGCCCAGAGGAATAAGAAATTAAGCAGGATATTCTTTAGCTCAGGATCGTGTGTTATTCTTCCTGAAGAAACCACTGCTGTGCTTCTCCTAAAGGTGCCAAACTAAGTAGAGAGGGGCCACTGGAGAACAGATGACATGATGGACTCATTCCTTATTTCTTTTATGCAAGCTACACCTGAAAAAGTTGTTTCCCTGAGAACCTCCTGTCCTGGTGTGGTGAGCTTCTGTCTAACAGTCATCACTGTCCCAAGCCCCAATGGCCCCAGAAAAAATGTCTGAGGCTCTTCCACCACTCAGGTTCTCAATCCAGAAAATTCCACACAAAAGTGAGAAACTAATGATTGATTATCTTGATCCACAACATACAACTCTAACCCAAGCATCCTAATTCAACCAATACTGAATCAGTTCAGAATGGACACTAGGACTTTTTAGGATAGAGATCTCTATGGAGTTGGCAGTCTTTACAAACATCTGTGACAAGGAGTGTGCAGAAATTCCTTTAAATTTTTCTTTCTTTCTTCTTTCCTTTTTTTTCTTTTAATGAGAAACAAGAAGTTGTATTAATAAAGGAGAATGAGTGCATAAGAAGATAAGGTATTCCCAAAGAAAGAGAGAATACATAGTGAAAAGTAAAGACCCCAAACTGAAACAAGAGAGATGAGAAGAAATCTAAGCAATGGTAAAGATAATGAATGAACTACATAATGAAATCTAAGCAAAGTTAAACATAATAAGAAACATCCCTCAAGAATACCCTCTGAAGGTGGAATCCACACCAAAGGCATTTTTCCAGCAAACATCTTGGACCCATAAACAAGGTTCCAATATAGCATAAAGAGGCTCAAGGGAGTACACATGAAAGTACTTGACACTCATTATTCTTCTAAGGAATAAGCTAACCAGTAACCACTAACCATGTCTTTTTTCTTTCTTTCTTTTTTAATAATGGGAAAACCTACTAGCCCCACTTAGAGGATGGGGAAAACCACAAACACATGAAACTCCCTCAAGAATCATGCATCAGGTAGGCTAAACCTAGGAACTCCCATTCTTGAGTAACAGTGCCAGCCAGTTAAGGCTACCTGTGGGGAACAAAAGTACCCACTACCATGTCAGCATATGAATGCATTTATTTTCCAATAATGGATTAGCAACTAGTTTTCTTGTATGATGTAAATAAAACATTGTCAAATACATGCTTAAGTTTTTCAAAAAAAAATTACATGAGCCAATTTTTTTCATGTGAATATAACATAATATCTCTTTAAGTAGCAGAAATATCTAACAATTTATTTATTGAGGACTTACAAACTAAAATGTAGCATAGGATGGGAAGGGAAGAGGAGGCATGGAAAAAACAACCTAATCCAGAGGAGTTAGCATTGAAGGTAGACGCTATTGAAATAAATTGTGTATTAGAAATCCTCAGGAGTGGGAAATAATGAGGCAACTGACCTTCACTGGATCATTCCTTTCTTCAGGAAGGTCTGTTTCAGAGATTTCATCGAAATGGCTAGAATCAAATGCATCACTACAGCCATCATCATCAAATTCAGAATTAACAACTCTTGTCACTTTTTCAGCATTATCTCCTTTACAATACACCAAGTCTCCCAATACAACTTGTTTAGTTCCTGCCATGGGGTTGAACAACAGAAAAATCACACATGGTTATTCTCAAATAGCAGGGATCAAGTTTGGACTAGACCACAACAGTAATACACCTATCATATATCTTGTACTAACAGTAACTGAAATGACATCATACCATATTTTTGCACTCTCATACTAGCTGCATGGTTCCACAGATAGCTTTGGTAACTATGTACATACCTGAAAAGTAGAACCAGAATAAAATAGTCAAATTGGAAGTCTAAAATCACAAAGTTTCATGTCCACAGGGGTCGAAAAGAAGTATTCATCTCTCATTTCTCTCATATTTGTGTGTGCCTATGAATGTGTCCGTGTATGTAGCAGACAATGAGAGAAAGGAAGAATATAGATTAATAGGGGAGAGAGATCATGATGGCAAATCCAGGCCTGAGACATATCATTGCTAATCCAACTCAGCTCCACCTAGTGACCTGAACTTGAAACCCATTGATGACACCCTCTAGGTAGCTCAGAGCTCTAAAACCAAATGGGCTGTACGGCTCTAAATGTTTACCCTGAACTATTGTATCCTCTTTCCTGAACTTGTTCAGAACAATGAATACCAGTTAGAGCTCATCTAATTCTTCCATAAACCTGTTCAGATGCATTTAGATGTACCACAAGGATAAGAGTCCTGCACCTTAAAAAACCCTAAGCTCTCAGGGACACCTCATTGAGAGTATATTAGAGCCCCTTACCTAACAAACAAGGTTTGCCAAATAAACTAGCCTCAGCATGGAAGCTACATGGCAGTCCCACAGAGCCACAGCCCAACAATACTTCAGCCAAATGCAAAATACTGTATCCTTGGCAGAAGGAAATTGGCACTTGTACTCCATGTCAACGAAGGTAGAAATACTCCAGATCAAAATATAAGCAGGTTCTTATTTTCATACAAACAAAGAGAAGTTTTCTCACTTCAAGGAGAGGCATTTTCTTCACCCCTTCTTTACTTTTTCCTTTATTTTCCATGAATTGACATATGCATCAGAACTTTTGATAGGCTATCATCACACCAGCGTCTAGCCATGCGTAAAGAAAGTGGTTGATCTGAGAAGCCCAAAGCCCAGAGTAGTAGTTTATGTTGACATCAGTGTAAAAAGTTCTAGTCCCAGTGGTATGCTTTAGAATTTTGTTAAGTATCCCCTCATATTTCTTAGGTAATTTATTTTCTCTCAAAATTTAATAGACCAGTGGGTGCATGCATTTGGCAGAAGATTTTATTTCTAACATCTTACTGTACACACATTCAATCTCATTTTAAGATTACATCGAGTAACCCAAGGATTTGTGGCATCAAAAATAATATTCTAATGCCTGTGAGAATGTTAAAAAGTCTCCCAAGTGAGGGAAACTTCAGGTGCCAAAAAGGGTTAATCTATTCATTGGCTTCTTCTTCTTCTTTTTTTTGGTGGGGGGGTAGGCAAGTTTAAAGTAAGTAATATACAGTGACAATGAAAATACCAAAAGTAACAAAGATGCAATTTATATGAACACACAAATCAGAGCATCCCCGCTAATTTTATCCCTTAAGGCTATCAAACTAACAAGCAGAGAAAAAGCAATTATATTACAATATTTACTGGATCAATCACTTACATCATTCTCAAAGTCCTAGGTATAGCCTTCAGGGCCTGCAAGTAATTCCCAGGATATTTCTTCAAACACTGCAGCTGGAAGAAATTTGGGGAAAAATTATAATACTGTTAAACATGAAAAACAACAGAGGCAATCTCAATTTAAAAGTATTAAACTGGAAAAAAGAACATCAGGACAAATATGGGGATCTTCCCAACTGCATACATAAAGGAGAAATTGCTATTCACCATCAAATTACCATACACCATCTGGATAATTCTATCAAGGAAACAAATCAGCCAAAAAGGTCATACCACATGGAAAGGTTCTATTTGCCTCTAGGAGTGACTAGGAAATATATTTATGCAGCCACACAGGAAATTAGGGAAAACAAACACCCTTCTTTTTATTAATACATATGTTAAAAGCATGGATTAAAAAATCACCAAAAATCAGCGAAAGTCTGACCAAAATATTGGATTTCGGTGGCCATCAAAATGATATTACTGACAGATTATCGACCAGCCAATGTTTGACAATTCTTGAGATTTTTCATGAATTTATCGATTTCTCATGAATTTACGATTTTCTTTTGCACAACCGCCAGCCACATACCATGAGCCATTTTAAGATAAATGGAGAGGAGGCTGGGGTTTCCCTGACCTCCAGGTGCAGAGGATGGCCTGTTGCCATCAGGTCAAGTTGGCCTTCAATGAAATATTTACACAAATATATGTACCATAACTTTTTAAACCTAAATTATTAATTTTATATCAATATAAAAATTAAACATTAATAAATTAATTAATTATAATTACCTTATTTTCAAATTCCAATAAATTGATTGTTCAAACTATAAAAATGATGAATATAAGAGAAACATAAACTTGTGATTAATACATCCAAACTAGATTGATCATCATTTTGGTAATAAATGCGTTTTCAAGTATTGCATATTATTGTCCAAAGTTACAGAATATTATTTTTTTTTTAAAACAGCTTTAATATGTGTAGTATTGCTTTATTTTATGAGCTTTGATCAATTTCACTCTGACTAATATTGTTTTCCAAATTTCTGTCTGATATTTCCTGAATTCTCCATAAAATCTAGTCACTGATATTCTGTCAGTTTATGATATTTTTATCCTAGGTTAAAAGTCATTCGCTCTCATATTAATTAAACTAAAGGAGTATATAAAAGAAAGCAAAAAATCAGTAGCTAATTAAATACTAAGGGTCTGTTCGCTAATGGAAATGAGAACTCTTGCCCATATTTAAGAATAAAGAAAATGAAAATAATACTGAAAAAAATGCGGGTGGCATGTTTTCAAGAACTGTTTCAAAAACATTTCTGAAAATAGGCCATTTTGTAGAAAAGGTCAAAATATTATTTTAGTGTTTTCAGAGATGTAAGCACTTTAACATTTGAAAATAATCCAGAAGTGAACATGCCTTTTGTTTTCATTTGTCAAATGAGAACATTTTTTAAAAATCCATACCCACAGGCCCTAAGCTTCTCAAAGTATGTTTCAGTTTCTTGTTCCTCCTTAGCTGTGCAACAAAAAAATTAGTAAGTTCAAAGGCAAAAAAGAAGGAAAAAAAAAAAAACCAAAATTTTTGTGACCATAACTTCCAAAAAAAGGATATTCCATTAGCATAAGGAAGAGAAATCCTTCCAAAATGTACAAAACATGTTCCAAAGGAAATAAAACAAGCCTAGATTGATCTAGATAAAAGCAAAACAAGTAGTACATCTAAAAGAGACTACAAAACACTCTCCAGTCCAAAAAACTGAAGTCACAGAGACAAAAAAAATTCCTTATAAAAGAAACCATTTTGATGATTATGTGGGAACTATAAATTTACCTTCCAACAATATAAGGAAGCATTAACCTTAGAAGGAATTCAAAAGGGAAAAAAATTATGCACCATTACCCATAGTTGGAGACTTACTATAGCTCTTTCAGCAACCAGATGACGAGGGAATTGCCTTAGGGTCCCTTCAATATCATCACTTTCCTTATAATATTCCCGTGCCTTCCTTATCGCATCCCTTTGTATGTCAACTATGTTAAGAAAAACAAGTATTCATCATATTGATGTTGCACTAGAGCTGCATGCAACAAACTATTTGAGCTAAAAATGTGTTTAATGATGAAAAGGATTATCTTCACAAATATGGAAGCAATAAAAGGATATCCCCTTCTCTTGGATCCAGAATCAAGCTCACAGCAGTTTCCCACTCTCCTCTGAGTAATGCAGCTCCAATAAGGTGAGTTGGCACAGAACCACTTCCAAAACGCTGCAGCAATTTGTTCCAATGAGTTAAATTTGGTAATCATAAACTTTGAAGCTTTCTTTTTTTTTTTCTTTTTTTTCTTTTTTTGGTGGGATGGGGGCTAACAGAAGAAAGCATATATCTGAACATAATGAGATTTAAAACATCAATGTATGATTCCTAGTGTCTTCATATAAGCGTCTTCATTGGAACAAAGAAATATATATATCATCAATATTGCTGTCAAGATGAGCAATATTATCAGCTAGCCTATTTGCTTCCTTAAAAATTGCCGAGAAGCAAAAAAAATCTAACTTAATAATCATGAACCAGATATCCTGGTCCAAATAATAATGTCAACAGAACTTTCAGAACCTATTTACAGCAAGAACAGCAATTTAGGTATCACCTTAAGCAATGAGATTCTTAATAACATGCCACATAGCGCGCAGTCCATTTCAAGATGTTATTTTTATCAGAAACAAAAGATGTATTAACTATGGGGGAAAAAAAGTACATGAGAAGGATGAGGGGTCCTCCCTAAAAAATACAAGAAACTGTTCAAAGTATGACTAAACTCCGTTATATAAGGAGAAATCTACACAAAGGTTTAGTCTACTTAAGGATAAACAAAGGTGATCTCCTCAAAACTGGACTCAGCTCCTCTCATGATTATCCAACCCATTTGATTTACAAACCAAATGTCAACTGAGTTGAATAACATTGAGTGGAACGCCTCTAAAGGCAATAGTACAAGACGCCAACAAGAAGCAATAGAAGTGAAATTATCAAGGAAATGCATACTAATGAGTAGCACTGTGTTTTGATGGAAAAGCCATTCCAATGGATATAAGCGTAAGAAAATCTAGCACAGGGCTCCAACATAACTAATTATTTAGAAGACTTAATTCTTGGATAATGTTTCAAGTTTCCAGGTGTTTCACAGTTTTTATGCATTTTTTGTTGCATTTCCAAAATGTTTCAGTTTCTAGGCCAATAGACACAACCCTGAAACAAAATTTAAAATCTTGCCTTGACTTATCATAATTGGAAGAACTTGCACGGCAGGCATTGCTGAAATGAAACATCTTCTCCTTCAATTAGGAGAACTAAAGGCATCGTTCTCCTTCTGACCCAAAATTAGAGAACATAAATGAAAGGGACACCCAGTTCATTGAAACCCACTAATAAGTTTGGTAAACCTTTTATAGAACCTTTCCATGTCATTAGATATTGTAAAGGAGATACAAATAGGTAAATGGCAATTTGTAGCCTCAACACTCATTAGGTGCTTGTCACTATGTATTTGCACATTACATGGAATAATTCTAGGTTGTGTATTCATCATAGCAAATAGAGAAACTAATTGGCAGAATGAAGTTCAAGAAGTAAAGAGAAAAGAATAAGAACGTGCTTGCAAACCAAAGTAGTTAATAAATCCAAGCCTTCCCAATGCATCAGCAGATGCTTTTATGGTCTCTTCAGAATCTGCAACAACTCCACTGAGAAGATATATGCATGTGGTGAGTATGTGTCACAAGAAATTAAATGAAAGAAAACATGACATATGATTTAATAAAGAAATATGTGATATGAAAAGTTAATTAGTACATAGGGAAGTATTATTACCGCAGTGTAATTGTGAATCGATTACCTAGGAGCTGTCCAAGAACAAGCCCTTCCCTGACATGGCTGCACAAAAAATGCAGGTATAACATCTGTGTGTATCATTAAATGAATCACCAGGAAAACCAAGAACTTGAAACCCATTGATCTTACCAAAAGTCACCAACTTTGATACCAATCAACCTTTCATTTAGAGCAGCTAGTCTATTTGCATGCTGCTTGAAAACAGTTACCTGGAAGCAAAAACAGAAATACTCTACTGAGACATCTGTTTCCAATTGAATTGAGGAATTTAAACTTAATCAACTAGTTTACAATTTCATCAAGCGACCATTTATGCTAGTTCCACAGTCTAAAAGTATATTAAAAATCAAATCATCATCATAAAAACTTGAAATTCCTTCTCACAGAGCTGACATGATCACTGCAAATTTATTTGCCTGTCTATGATATAGTATGTTTTCTCGATGATCTGTGTCCATTTCCACAATCAGAACTCTTTAAAAAGTTATCAGAATTACAAAAAAGGGACAGACTTGCTTGCCCACCATTCTTCCCAAAGGGTAAAATCCAGAGGGAAAGAACATATATATAAGCATCTAAGCAGATGAGAGCATGTTCTTGGGGGGTGTATATTTCTAAAGTACCGCTGATTAAAGTTGAGATTGTTTAACATTCAACTCATAAAAAATATTTAGCACTTAGCAACATGGTTCAAAGTCACGGTATCGCCATTGACTTGGAGGATCTCAAGGTACATTACTCTCAGCATCTTGGCTCGGCATCAGACAATACGCAAAATAAAATAATTAAAAAGTTCAAAAAATCATAAAAATATTGTGAAAATTCTAAAAAAAAAATAGATGTAATTAAATAAGCTTAAAATACTAATTAAATAAAATTTTCTTACATTCAACATTATTTCAATAGTTATAAAAGTCTCTTTAGAAAGTAATTTATGATAATATTAAGAACTACAAATTATTTTATTTCAAATGCAATGATATTTTTACTAAAAGACATACAATTCAATCATTAATTCCATTTTTAGTTTTAATTAAATGATTACAACACTTTATAATTAAATATAAATATAAAATATATATTTATCAAACAAAGTGAAATATATTGTTAATTAAATTATTTTAATATGTTAATATAATAATAAATTAAATGATTTCAATTATTGTTAATAACAAATAATACACCATATATGCTGCCATTATCATATAAAGTAATACATTACCTAAACTAATACAATTTATATCACACTATTAACATGTAAAATAATAACCTATTAACATATAAATAATAAACTATAATCATATAAAATAATAGATTATAAAATCTGGTAATATATTACCTTAAGTTAATGCAATTCATACTACATTTAATGATTCATATTACACATTTAACATATCAAATGATAAACAGTTCTTATATAAAATAACATATGACCACCCTTTCTTCAAATCCCCAATTCACATACAGTGCACACCTATTCCCCCAAACCACAGAGAGAGAGAGAGAGAGAGAGAGAGAGAAGGGTCACTGTTGCTGCATTCCCACACACCACAGAGGCCAGAAGCAGAGAGAGGAGACCACAGCGAAACCGCCAACACGGAGGTGCTCCACATCCATGATCATTCTGAAGTTAGTGATAAAATGCCTCAACCTCCTCTTCTTGTACACAGATACAGTCCAAGACTTGGTGATAGGTTAACTGATGTCACTTTCTTTCTCTTCATCATGGATCATGGGCCTTGATATTTGAAAATCTTTTACTTTTGAAGATAATCTTTGATTTTTCAGAGATTTCTTAGGTTTGGATCCCATTTGTTGTTATTTGCTATGATTTGAAAGGGAAAAAATGATTTCTTTCAGTAACTTGAACAATTCAGCCAAGTCAACTCAGAATCTCGATCGATTCAAGTGAGTTTAACCAATTCTCCACTAAGTCTATTTTTGAGATGGTACCAGGTATCAGACTGGACGGGAAAGGGCCGAAGCGAATGCTACTTGACCGAGTCTTACCAGACTTGGCTGATACTTTGAACCATGGTTAGCAATGTTGCACCAATTAAGGGGTGGTGGGTTTTTTGTTCTTTTGCTTGTGAGACCTTAGTTGCCTTGTATACCCCCTATATACTTCATGGCTATTTTGTTTCTTGTTAATACATTCTGCGCTTACTTATCAAAAAAAAAAAAAATGTTGCACCAATTATCACACTGAGAATAATAGATGATGATTCCATTAAAGAAGAAAAAAGGCTTTATGATTAGGTTGTTGGGCATCTTAGCTACATGATGTATGAAATACTACCAACAACAATTGGAAATTAACTCCATTACCTTCAATGTATATTTTGTGACTGGTTGGGCTCTAGTTGAGGGGGTGTTGCTTTTTGTTTTTGTTTTTTTTTTTTTTTTAATAGGTAAATAAGCAGAATATATTAAAAGCGCTTGCAAAAAGGCGCAACAAAGTACACACAGAGTATACAGATATGGCCCATAGGCAAGCAAGAAAAGATGAGAGAAAGATTAAAACCCACCTTCCCACCAACACCCAACTCCCACAAGGGCTGGAAACCCCCTAGCGTAAAACCAAAAAAGAGAAAAACAAAAAAAACCCTACCTAAAAAGAACAAAGAACCCCTAGCAAAACCACCAATGGCCAGCAAAGACCCCTGCCACTAATTCCCCACCCCCTACCCTTTCCTTTTACTGTGAACGGAACACTATTATAATTGACTAAGCACTCGAGCCTTCGGATTTCCTTCTCAAGTTGTGAAGAGGACAAGGATTTTCGCCTTCCCCCAAACACCTTAACCCCACAACCTTTCTTCGCTTCCAGTTTTCTTAGAAGAGAGTTGATTTCCTTTTCGAAACCCAAAACTGGCATCCCCAAACAATTGGACAACAGGAGGTGCTACTTTTTGTTGTCCTCACCCTTTTTTTTTCTTTTTTTTCTTTTTTTGTGTTTTTAGGCATCCTTTGTATATTTCTTGTCTACTTTGGAGTACTCTTTTGGTGTTTCTCTTCATAATAATTTTTTTTTATAGGTAGCGTTTCTTTTCATAATAATAAAAAGCACCCTTTGCACACCTCCTATGTTCTTGGGTTTCACGCCTTTTTTATTCACATTTTTTAAAATAAAATATTCTTTTGCTCATCAAAAAAAGAAAAGAAAAAAAAAGAACGCAAGCTGCCCAGTGTGTGGGGCTTATGCCATTGAACATCTACTGGATGGCTCTACTGAGCAGTTGAAAGCTCATTTACTGAACAAAACGGTTAAGGTCAAGCTATTGGGGATTATCACTTTGAGACCCTTTCTTTTTCAGCATAGGTAATTTTATTTATTAATTTATTTTTGGTGCATGTCAAACCTGGGATTAGCCTGGCATAATTCTGAGCCCCATGTTCATAGTTTAACAAAACTTGGCCACTCTTCAAACTTGATACCCAAAAATTGGATTTTTGTATGCTGATACTTAAGAGACATGTATATTGAGCAAGATCCTGGGTATGTAGTCACGTGCAGTATGTCAGTTGAAAAAGGCCATTTATGGAAATCAGTCTTCACAAGCATCGTTTGATATTTATTTTGTCATGCTCTGTATGTGGTTGAAATATAATTTGTTGTACCGTTGGGTTTTAATCCAATTCAGAAAATACACTCATTTTCCATGGCTACAAGTAGTGATAAAGAGGAAACCAACAATCATATGACTCACCTCCAAGATGTTAAGTGTGGTCCAGGTTTGAGAAAATAATCTATCATTAACAAGTAAGCAAAAAACCACTACATAAAGGCAAAAGCAACAGAAGTGCTGAGAATGATTTACCCTTTGTGTAGATACAGAGCGTTTGTCTTTTGTGCCTGCAAATCCAAATGATCTTGGCTGTCAAAACAGAAACATCAATCAATGTAAATAAAAGATATTTAACACTTCTACATATACAACCGATACAAACTGTTCAAAATATGATAGAACATCCAACAACAGCTATATGACTAATACAGCCACCTACCATCCCCATTATTACCTACAAAGGATCACAAATATTTGGAAATGAATGGCTATAATTTCCCATGAATTACCTGGATGCCCAGCATCTTTCCAATCAATCCTATGGCCTCCTGGGTATCCTTGTTCTCCTTGTAAAGATGAAACCTGAAAATTTACACTGACAGTACTAATCAGATAGTGTTCAAGTGCAAAGTTGAAGCAATGAAAGATCAATGGAAGTTGAAAAAAAATGTTTTCAGAAGCACTGACAAATTATTCTTCCATTCTGGATTCAACGCTTTTGTCTTGGACTTCCACCATTTAGTTTACTCAAAGATATGTTCCCTTTATTGTTCAAAAATGTTGATGTTAACAATTTACATTTTGATATTTGTGAATTTGCTAAACATCATCATGTTTTCTTTCCTTTGAGTAATACAAGGTCATCTTCTCCATGTTCCTTGATTCACTCTAACATTTGGAGAACATCTAAAATTCCTAATATTTCAGGTGCAAAGTGGTTTGTCTCATTTATTGATGAGCGTACAAGGGTTTTTATCTAAAACAAAAATCCGAAATGAGTGAAGTTTTTCCAAGTTTTTTCAAAATGATCAAAAACCAATCTGAGGTCTACATCAAGAATTTAAGAAGTGATAATGTGAGGGACTTTTTCAATCAAACTTTATCACATTTTCTTCAAAGAGAAGGTATTGTTCATTATTCATCCTATGTGGATACTCCACAACAAAATGAAGTCACTGAACAAAAAAATAGACACCTATTTGAGGATACATGAGCCCTTTTGTTTCAAACACATGTTCCTAAATCTTTAGGGAGAAGCCATGTTGATTAATGTACACTTGATAAATTGAACACCCTCAAGGGTTTTGGGGTTCAAAAGTCCTATGAGTGCTTTTTCCAACCATTTTCCAAATTCTCATCACTTGCAAGCTTGCTTCTAAAGTTTTTGTGTGTGTTAGCTTCATTGATATTCATGTCCATAATCGGGGAAAACTTGATCCATGTGCCCTAAAGTACATATTTGTAGGTTATTTTGCCAACAAAAAAATATGTATATAAGTGCTACCACCCACCTTCAAGAAATTTTTTTATCTCTATGGATGTTACCTTCATTGAAAGACAATATTTTTTTCTTTAATCCTTACCTTCAGGGAGAGACAGTCACTATGGAAGATAAGGATTTGTTTCTGTTTGATCTTCCTTTTCCATCAGGTACATTAGGTTCTACTTCACCTCAGCAACAACTATCTTCTCCTATGTCACCCCAGTTACCATTTCTTAAAAATCCAATCAACATTCAGCCTGGAATAGAGCCTGAAACAGAAATTCCAACCTCCATTCCTGCGAGTGTCCAGCCACTCCAAGTGTACTCTAGGAGAAGGATGTCTTCTACCTATGGAAGTTCAAGAATCCAATTTGTGAGAGGGTATGGAAACAACTTCTCTTACCATAAATAATCTAGTGTTCCCAAAACACTTAGGAAGGGAATTGGAAATTGCACTCAACATCCAATATCCCATTTTGTTTCTTTAGACAAACTATCTCCTCAACACAAAAGTTTTTTCACCCAAGTGAGTTTTGTTCAAATTCCTCAAACTCATTATGAGGTACTTACGAATAAGAATTGGGAAAATGCCCTGAATGACGAAATGAAGACATTAAATAAAAATCAAACTTGGGAAATAGTGGACTTTCCAAATGGAAAGAATCTTGTAGGTCAAAACTAAGTGTTTACGATTAAATATAAAGTTGATGGGTCTCTAGAAAAATATAAAGCAAGATCGATACCCAAGGGCTATACTCAAACTTATGGAGTTGATTATCAATAAACTTTTGCACTTGTGGCAAGAATTGAATACCATCCATGTGCTCTTATCTTTGGCAAGTTACTTTGACTTGTATTTGCAACAATTTGATGTGAAAAATGCATTTTTATGTCGTGACTTTGGAAGATGTGTATACGAAATCATTGTCGGGTTTAGACAAGAATAAAGTGTGTAGTTTGAAGAAAACTTTGTATGGGTTGAAGTATCCAAGAGCATGGTTTGGAAGATTCGCAAAGGTGATGTTCAAGAAGTACAAATAAAGTCAAGGAGATCACACGTTGTTCATTGAACACTCAACTTCAAGGAGAGTTATAGCACTGATTGTGTGCATTGATGATATAATTGTAAAGGGTAATAATCTAATGGAAATACAACTACTTAGAAACTGATTGGCCAAGGAATTTGAAATAAAAAACTTGGAAAGCTCAAATGTTCCCTAGGAATTGAAGAAGCTCGATCAAAGGAAGGAATATTTGTGTTACAACAAAAGTAAGTACTTGATCTCCAAAAAGAAGCTAGAATGATAGGATGCAAGCCTATTGATACGCCTATTGAACCAAATTAAAAGCTAAGTGAGGCCAATGATGATACACTAGTGGATTGAGGAAGATATCAGAACTTGGTTGGTAAGTTAATTTACCTTTCATACTTATGGCCAGATAAGCAGATGTCATGAATGAGATAAGCCAATTCATGCACAATCCAAAAGATGTTCATTTTCAAAAAGCCTATAGAGTTTTATGATATCTTGAGTACCCGAGGGAAAGGAATTTTGTTTAAGAAAGGTACAGAGCTAAGCCTTGACTCATAAAGAGATGCTAATTAGGCTAGGTCAGTTATGGACAAAAAGTCAACCTCAAAGTATTGCACACCACTTGGAGGAAATTTAGTAACTTGGAGAAGTAAGAAGCAAATTGTGGTGGCAAGGTCAAGTGTTGAGGCAAAGTTTAAAGCCATGGCTCACGGTATCCATGAACTTTTGCGGTTAAAATTATTCTTGATGATCTTAAAATTAAGTGGCAAGAACTAATGAAGTTGTACTGTGACAAGAAGTCGACCATCACCATTGCTCATAATCCAACTCAACATGACCAAACCAGACATGTTGAAGTAGATAGACACTTCATCAAAAAGAAGCTTAAGAGTAAGTTGATATGTACACCGTATGTCCCAACACATGGACAGTTGGCAAATATTTTAACAAAGGGATTGGTAAGATCTTCATTTCAAAAGATTATAAGCAAGCTAGGAATAGATAATTTCTATTCACTAGTGAGAGGGGGTGTTGGAGATTCCATGTGATTCTCCGACTTTCAAGAATCAATGTACAACTATAGAGATTTTGTATAAATTAAAGCAGTTTCCTAATTTTAACAATTTCCTAATTTTTATGTAATTAGTTTGGTTGTCCCCTGATTTGTGGGTATATATAAATATATATTCCCCTTATACAAATTATTCAATATACAAAAAATCATATTTTCCCTCATGTACACATCAAAATGATTAGGGCAATGCTAGCTATAATTCAAAATAAAATCTCCTATAAACGAAACCAAATATCTAGTTCCATGCTTTGTTAATGCATCTACCACATTATCGTTTAAGCAAGGGGCCTAAGAGAAGGAACATCTCAACTTTAAAGAAATATCAATAATTTGGTATTGATCAATTCTTTTGCTTATTGATAAAAAAATAAAAAATAAAAATAAAAAAAATCAATAATTTGGCACAACCATCCATTAACTTCCATGGTCCTTTTTCTTTCTTAGTTGCCCATGACATGACAATTGCAAAATCTAAAAAATTATAGAGGCTTAAAGCTTTTGCCTACATCAACCCTTTGAAAATGGCTAGAATCTCTACATCAATGATTAAACCTAACTTCCAAACTTAGAGAATGCTTTTACCGCTATGCCAAAGAACACCTACCAAAATTTAGCTCAACAAAACCCATTAGAGCCACTAGACATTCGGAAACTATTCTTACTCAACCTCGTGGTTTTGCAAACTAGGTTCCAATCTAGCATAATGACACTCAAAGGGATGTTTGCAAAAGCTTCATTAAAAGAATCCCAAAGAGAAGTAGAGAAATAAAACAAGTCTCAAACTGCTTCCAAAGACCTTTTCACTTACCCTAAAAAATTATAGTGTTTCCTTCTTGTTAAATAGTCCAAATCAAAGTGAGGTTAGCAATGCACCAAAGAGTCTTACCTCAAGGATGACCCCAAAACCTATAAAGGATATAATTACTATCTCTTCCACCCTATAGGTGGAACCCAATCAATCCTTGCAAGTTTGATCTACACCACAATGCCAAGGCTATGGGGCAATGTAAAAATACATGATCTAGACTACCCCCCTACTCTCAAACCATTCCGAGCAAAGAGCTTTATATGGGTCCTTTATGTTGAAACAAGTTATTAGTATTGACATTCTTATTTGCATCAAACCATCTAAATGCCTTTACTTTTGGTGAGGTTTGGGATTTCCAAATGAAGTTTAAATGAATAAAAGGAACCGAGTTAATTGAAGCAAAGAGAGCACTAAAGAAGGAACTAAATGAGATTAATCCTAAGGATGACTGGGACCAAAATCTCACTTCATAAAAAGTGGGAGATAGATACACATAGGCTTAAGCAAACATAAGAAGAGCTAGTTCCTTAATTTCTTGCTCTAAGATGAAAGTTAAAATTCCAAGATATAGATAGGGAGGAAGGAACTAGTACTAAGAAAATAACAGTCTCTCAAATTAAGCTTGTTTTAATCCTAGCCTAAGTATAAATCAACCATTAAATTTTCATACGAGGTAAAATATTATCATGGATTCTCATATTTTGTAAGATTATAATTATAGGTTTTACCTATCTACTATATATACAAGTTGAAAAATGGTACTATGGAAGCGTGCATATTTTGGAGAGAAAAGAGATATAATTATAATTTAAGTTGTATACCCCATTTTTTTAATAGTTTTTCCATGCAATCCACTCCAAATGATTTGATATGAATCCAAATTCTTCAAAAACAGAGAGGACTAATGAGGAAACTCAAGTTCTCAGCTTGTAATTCAATGGTTCTACTTCTATATAGTAGAAATAACTTTTGTCCATATACAAAGAATGCAATAGCAACATGATTGACCTTTTACCTAAGGAACTTGCCAACATGCTCTGACCAATTGTCTGAACCTCTACTATCAAAGGGCTTATCATGTCTATCTTTCCGTTTCCTGGAGTTTCTACCATTGTTGTGAGACCTCCCCGAATTTAACCTTACACGAATGCATTTTGACGAGGCGTCCGGTCCATCTATTGTATCGGTAACAAGGAATTTCAAATTCTCCTTGAAAAAATTATGCACTGCCTGAAAGCATAGAACAATAAACAATTTATAATCAATTGTAGAGATATCAAGAGAAAAACTTCTTTTTCTTTTTTTCTCTCTTTTTTTATGATTGACATAAATTAGGGGGCAAAACTTGGTACAAACATCTCAAGTTTAGTCTAACAAAGCACAGACACAAAGCAAACAAAACAACCAACTATGCGATTGATTAGTTCTCCACTTCTAGTTTCAAGCTAAATTAGTAATTCTAGTTCTTATTTTTTAAGTAGGGCTAAGTTGGGCTAAGTTGTAGAACAATTTGACACCATCTGGCACCAACCCACCCAAATATGGTGCCTTACTATACAAGAGAATGATATATATTGTAAATTCAAATCCTACAAGTTTAAGCTTCTAGGAAAATCAATTGTTTAACATGGTATCAGAGCCCTGTTTGGCGGGAGGCCATGTGTTCAAGCCTCACCTCATGTTTATTTCTCCACTTCATTATGTAAGCCCAAAAGAGGCTAATTGTGGTTGTTTGCCTATGAGTCTGTATATCCCTCCATGTACAAGTATGGGACACCATAGGTGAGGGAGGGTGTTAAAGAGCACGATATACATTGTGAATTTAAATCCTACAAACTTAAGCTTTTAAGAAAATTGGTTGTCCAACACTTAGATAAATGCTTTCAGCCTTTCATACATAATAGATATACACACATACATTACTGAGAGAAAAGTCAAAACTACCGTTCTATGGGATTTATCAGAACTGGGAGAAAGAACAATTGGGGAGACACCATCTTCAATGCCAGAAGCTACTTGATCAATGAGACCTTTTAGGCACTCAGCATCGGAGTCTCCCGCAAGAGACCTAAACAATTCAATTTCAGAAGCATAACCTTTATTTGATTGATCGGATATCTTTGTCTCATTTTTCTCCGTACTCTGGATATAAAGAACCAAATATCATCAAAACATGTATATAGAAAATAATATGAATCCATGAGTAAATTCAAACCAAATTAAATTACCTCAGGAGGAGCATCTAGGGACGTTAAGTGAACAACATTCCCATCAGAATCTACTTCATTAACAATAAAATCACAGTACCTACATGGAATTTCAACAAAAAAAATACAAAATTAAACACAGTTTACATGTGCTTCCCCATAAGTTTGTCTAAGAATGCATACTAAAATAAACAAAATAAAATTTCAGAAAAGAGATATACAGAAGTAAATATTATATCAAATTGAATTCTGATTAAATTGGCACTGGAATGGATAACGAAATCCCATTAAAAAAACAAAATTAACAAAAAAAAGAAAAAAGAAGAAGAAGTTTAAATAACTTTAATGCGATAACGTAAAAATAGAGATAGAAACAGCTGAAATTCAAGGAAAACACCAGAAACCATCCGTTTGGCTGCCAAGAAAACAAAGTAAAATTTAAAAGAAAAAGATTAGAGTTATGGTTCTTACTATCTTTTCTTTTTTCTTTTTTCTTTTTTCCTTTTTCTGAAAATTGAAAATAGAGTCCTTTCTGTAGTGAAAAATTGCTCTATTCTTTTTCTAGGGTAAAAAAGATAAAGCAGGCTTTCGAGAATCAAAAATTGTAATTGTTTTCTTCTCCCTCATTTCCTCAGCAAGGAGCTTAATATTGTACATGAAAATGGAGAACGAAAAAAGCAGCCAAGCACAGCTCAACAACCTAGTTTGATTAGTAGAAGAAAAAAAATGAATGAATTCAAAAGAAAATGAAATCGTAGTTCCCTTGATCCTTGTTTGATTTCGGAACATCGAAAACACAAAAAACATCAATTGGAAGATTCGGTTTCCTCAAGTCCTTCAATAAAACTTTCGAAATTCAAATTTAATCTTTTCTTCCATCCACATTTCTCCGGAAACCAAACATAGGTAAAATTCAAAAATGAGGGAAAAGCAAGGAGAATTCTCAAAGACCTTTGCTTGAGAATGCCACGGAAACCAGGAAGCTGGGAGATGTAGAAGGAGATGCCAACGTCTGATTCTTCTAGGTGTTTCATAGCGATTAGGGCTTTGTCATGCAAAGCTCTGGAACCGTGGCAGAGGAAGTAGGGTTTTAGACCAGAGAATCATGATGAAGTGCCACATTCTAGGGGTTTTGTGACTCAAACGCAGCGTTTTACATCTTTTTCTCCCAAAACGCAGCGTTTTGAAAGAAATAATTAATAAAAGTTTACGAGAATTAAATGTTTTCGAGAAACCATTTTTAAGTATTTTGTGATAAGAGTATGTTTGAAAATATAAATATTTTTAATTTATTTTTAATATTTTAAAATATGTTTTAAAAATTATTTTTATATCTAAAGTTTTATTTTTAATTATTTTATATATTTATATAATTATTTTTTTAAATAACTCTCTAAAAATACTATATTTTCTATTTTCAATAACAGAAAATAATTTTTTATCATCAAACTTGTTTGATAACTATTTTTTAGAATAATTTTCTATTCTTTAAAAAAAAAAAAAAACATGGTTTAAGTACTAGAAATATTAAAAATGCTTTTTAAAAATATTGTAAAACACACTCAAATTATTTTCAAAAATAGTTATTTGATATTTTCTAGAGTAAAAATTTATATGTTATTTTACTTTTAATAATACTATTTTTTATGTATACTATTATTTTTAAAAATAATTAAAATATGTTTTGAAAAACACTCTACTTCTAGAATAAGTTTTTAAAAATCTATTTTCTATCAACAAGATTATCAAACATATTTTTTACTCCTAATAGCATTTGCTAAACATGCTATTACGTATTAAGTATAAAAAACTATTTTTAACTTAAGTTATTGTTGTTAAATATTTTTTAGTTTATAAATAATATATATTTTTAAATATTAAATATATTTATCAAAATATAAGGAATTGAAATATATAAGGAAAAAACATTGAATTGAAATATAAGGAAAAATTCCACAAATATATGTATAATAAGTACTGTTTTTTTTTTTTTTTTGAAAAAATTAATATATGTATCATATAATTGATGAGAATTATTAATAATATAATATACTAAGATGGATACAAATATACAATTTAAATTAAAACATTAATGATAAATCATAAATATTTAATTTTAATTAAATCAAATATAAATTCAACTATTTATAGAAAAATTTTGGAGCAAAACATCTATTGGAAGGGCAAAAAACCACTGCAAAACACTTTTGGTCCTTGGATTACAATAAGATTCAAATCTAGCCACTGCATGATAACTTGAACATGTTGGAAAACATTTATGGCCATTGGATGATGATCATGAGTGTTTTTTGTTGTTGGATGCAAGAAAATAAATGTTGGAGGAAGCGAAAATCAACAATAAATCATTGAAAATCGGGAAAGAACAACGTGGCACATGGTAATTGGGAGTCTATTTCACTTCGGTGATAATTTGTCAATTTTATCGTGGTTTTATTGTGACTATCTCCAATTTTCCATGCCACTATTTTTTTTCTTTATCAATCGATAATTAAAATTTTCAACGATATTTTTTACTAGATTCATTGATTTTTTAAACACTAAGTCTAGGAGGCTATACCATGAAAGTTCATAATTGTAATTGTACAATTATTTTATATTAAAAGTTGTAGAGTTGTCTCGAGTCATCTATAATCTATACTCATAGAATCTCTGTATAATGTTGAAACCAAGTAAAATGTTTGTTTAATCGATATACAAACAAAATGTACATGTTAAATGAACTAAATTCAAGTTTAAAGATTACAAAACAATATTTTGAACTAATGATTATGTGTTAATTGTGATTAGACAAAAAGATTTATAAAGAAGCAATTAAGAAGATATATCAAACCTAAAATGGAAATTAAGGACAAGATTTCAAATAGATTACATTCCAAGTTCTTTTTTAAAATAAAATAAAAATCTCTTCGTAAGGTTATTGAAGCGTTTATATTAATATTACATTTTTTCATTGAAATAACTGAAATCTTTCAAGTAACTAAATCAATTTTATTCTTTCATAAATCGAAGGGAGTTTTGTTCTAAATGAAAACCATCTTTAATTTGTGTTATTCATGGATTGAAAGGTTTTCATAATGTTAAGGAGTTTAACTAGCTAAGTTTCCACAATGATTTTATACTAACAATGCAAAAGTTATAAAAACTATAGAGTTTATTTATGCACTTTAAAGAGAGAGAGAGAGAGAGATTATTTTAAGGATAAAGTTCACATTTTGACATGTATTTCATCATAAAAAAGTTTTTCAATCTAAGTTTTTTGTTCAAGTTATTAATGGTCATTTGTGCATCAATTTCTCATTTTATTTTTATTTATTTATTATTTATTATTTTTATGTTTGACCAATGGTTCACCAAAAGGTTGACCAATGGTTCACCAAAAGGTTAACCAATTGGCCTAAGCAATCAACTGGTTCAAGAAAATTTTCACAAAACAATTTGGCAAAAGCACGTTTCAATCGATTGAGATTGAACCTCAACCAATCAAATTGGTTGTTCGATTGGACAAGCTTCTAGGATCTAATGATTACCTATTAGTACAATAAAAAACTAACGGCTAGTAGCTAGCTCAACTAGAAGATCAGTTGATCAACCCTAAACCATTACATCAATAGTCATCTCATTAATCAACCTTCATTAAAAATCAAAATATCTAGTGATGCTTAAGTTAAAGAAAATAAATTATCTAACTCAAATGTTTATATGTCCACCACTGCACTTCCAAGCAAACTCTTTAGAAAGCTACTCTATGAAGGTGAATAGCTACATTTTTCAAGGATAAGAGAACATTGATTTGGTCTTGGGTAGCTCCTTGTTCGGTGATGTGTGGGTCAACTAAGAAAGGCAAAGCCCTTAAATTATCAATCGACCCAACAAGAAGACCAGGGGCGAAGGGTGTGGAAAGAGCTTGTGGTGAATGAGATTTGGTCGTCTATCGCAACCTTCAATAAAGACATTCCCCTAGCTAATACACACAAAGAATAATAAAATAGATAACCAAAAATACATATGTTTATTGTGTTATTGTAGTTTAGGCTTCTAACTAATATTTCAAGACTCTAAACTTTATGTATTGTAAGAGAGAGAATCCCAAATCCTTATTGAATTTAATTTGAGTTTTAAAGACAAGTGTTTGAGTGCACTTTGTTCTTAAACTTACATTTTATCTTAATACACCATTCAATTCTAGTTTCTTTATATTTCATTATGCCAAATGTAAATTATGAGTTATATTCTTAGTAAATCTATTCTCATGTACCTTGTGAGGTGGGCTCAAATGTGGAGTAACATTGAAAGGATTTGAAGTTTGGTATAGCATGAAGGGGATTCAACAATTGTTCTTTTTGAGGTGTATGTAGAAAGCCCTTTAGAACCATAATCCAAGAGGGTGCTTAGAGTCATATCTAAGAAGATTGATTGAAATCAGAATCCAATTGTATGTTTGAAGGTTTGTGTTAGAAACCTTATTTATAATGAAACCCTTAGCTTGGAAATTTAAAGAAAGTGGATGCAGGCTAGGTTGCACCAAATCAATATAAAATCTCGAGTTTGAATTTCTCTATTCCCTACTTTATTATATGCAATTTTTCATACCCATTAAAGCTTTTGCCTCATCATAAGTTTCAAAATTTTCTTTAAATCATCAAGTTCATTTTGAAAATAAAATAATTTCTTTTTTAGAGTGATATTTCTAAAACCAAATTTAAATCATTATAAAATCATTCAAAAGCTTCTTACAACCCATTATAGTAAGAGTTAAAATTTACCTCATCCTTATTCTCTTCAATTCGAAGAAGCCCATGCTATGGGCCATTAATTTTTCATTGCAATTTCATGGGTCATGAGAGAATCCATTAATTTTTCAAGAGGTTGCTTTGAGATATTTTTAGCTTCTCGGTCATTTCTCATTTCTTTGGCACATACTTCAAAATCTTCATCACTTTTTTCAACTTTAGAGAATGTTTTTCCTAAAGCATGAAGATCTTTGATAATATTATGAATCTAGTAAACATATCAACAATTGATTCATATTATTGGATTTCAAAGAGTTCATAAGTATGAATAATTATATGAGTAACTTTTAAAATTCTTCAAATTTCCTTGCCTAATTCACAATTTGAAACTCTATTATACTTGCTTCGTATAAAATAAAACATTAACAAAGTTGCATTTTATTCCTGTTAAGATCATCCCACTATTTATTTATTTTTTTTAATTCTAACCCTATCAACAATTTTTGAAGGAACATACGCTCCATCTTTAATAATGTTCCATAGCTCATGGTTCAAAGATTGTATAAACCACATCATTTTATTTTTTCAAAAAGTATAATTAAATCCATTGAAAAAAGGAAGTCTATTTATGAAATAAACTTAAAAAAAGTAGCTCCCTTACATGATTAAGCCTTTTTAAGAGGTCTATTTTTTATACCAATTATAAAGTTCACTAATAGCGAACCTGTGCTAATCACCCAAAAAACAGAGTGAATTAGGTGATTGTCACTTTTCAAATTATTTATCAAATTAAAAAATAACGTATAAAAATAATAACATAAAGTTATAAATCAATAGCAAGAGCAAGATAATAATAGAGAGATGAGGAAAGAAAAAACAAACAAAGATTTTATTGTAGTTCGACAAAACTTACCTATGTCTATTCTCCCAAACTACTTCTACGCTAACAAATATTTTCATAATTCCTTCAAAAATTTTATAACCAAGACTCATATTCACACTTGCATGGTTTCTCAAGCACCAAGGGACTTCTACAAGTTATTGATGTTATTTTCACAATGTTATAACCTTTTAACAAAACTCTCAAAAGGTTATCTCAACCTTTGAGTATAATTGAAAAAAAAAAATCAAATAAAAGTTTCTTCTAATGTAGATACATAAGTGGAAAAAAGTTTACTTTAGTGCAAACAAGGGCATGCAAGTTGAGGTTTAATGAATTATAAAATGCTTAAAGAGGTTTTAGCTCAAAAGTAACAATGATTTTACAAGTTGTTGGTCTACCATAAATGAGTTTCAAGACTCATATTTATAATATTTTCTAAAAACTAGTTGCTAGGTACATTTTCTATTTAATTAATTGATCAAACCATTGACGACTCAAATAGCTATTGGAGATTTACAAGTGATCGTTAGAGGCAAAACATTAATCTATTAAGCAATTAGTCAATCAGAGCCTCAATTGGTAGAGGCTTTTTTTAATTGACAATGCAAATAGTAAGCACTACCAATCTCTCTTTCAATCCTATACTTAATGGATCAACCACTTTGGTCAATTGATTGATATTTTGGTCAATTATGGGTGAACCATATACAAAATATAGAAAAATACTACACAAAAGACCTTTTAATAACTAGAATTTGTTCAATTTGAAAACACTTTTTAATGATGAAAAATATGTTGGAATATGAGTTTTAATCTTTGAAGAATCAAACTATATATATATGTTATAAAATATGAGAATTTATAGGATTATGAGAACTTGTGGATGATCATCCATTCTGATGTATATCTCTTTGTGACTCCCTATAAAAGGGAGATACCTCCAATGAAAATCTAATTCTATTCTCTTCTTACGTTCTAATTTCTCTTTTTTATTTTCTTCTCTTTTCACTTTATAATTTTACAACACGTTATCAGCACGACTAATCTTTACAAAAGAAATAGAAATTTTTTTTCTCTTTTAAGAGAAATAGGAAGACTCTTCTCTCTTATTTCTCACAAAAAGGTATGTGATAAACTTATGTCACGATTTTCTATTTTGACTTTCTATTTTCACTTATTTTATTTGAATGCATAAATATGTATAGTCCTATAACCAGAAGTTATAGGATGAATTATAAATTATGAAATAAATTCATAACCAGAAGTTATGAAAAAAAAAAATTTGTACAATCCTTATATCCAGAAGTTATAGGATAAATTCATAACTAGAAGTTATGGAAAAATTTGTACAATCCTTATAACCAGAAGTTATAGGATAAATTCATAACTAGAAGTTATGGAAAAATTTGTACAATCCCTATAACTTCTACTAGAAGTTATAGGATAAATTCATAACCAGAAGTTATGAAAAAATTTGTACAATCCCTATAACTAGAAGTTATAAGATAAATTATAAATTATATAATAAATTCATAACTAGAAGTTATGAAAAATATGTATAATTTCTATAATCAAAAGTTATGGGATAAATTATAAATTATGGGGTAAATTTATAACCAGAAGTTATGAAAAATATGTGCAATTCTTATAACCAAAAGTTATGGGGAAAAATTACAGAATTACAAATACATAACCAGAAGTTATGTATATGATCCCCAATTATTTATTTTTAATTATACGGTATAACTGAATGTTATACCAAACAATATTATATAGCCAGAAGCTATAAAATAAATAAATAAATGTTCATAGCCTGAAACTATGTATAAATCTATATAATGAAAGTTTATAGTTTGAAGCTATGCACAAATCTACACAATGAATAGTTTATAACCTAAAGTTATATACAAATTTATATAAAAAAAAGAGTTCATACCCTGAAGCTATGTACAAATTTAAATATATTCTTATTCTAACAAAATAATCATGACCTGAAGCTATGAAAGATATTAACTTTTAATTTCTTTTAATTATATTGTGCAACTAAAAGTTATACATAAATAGTTCATAGCCTGAAGCTATGTACAAATTTGAATATTTTCTTGTTTTGACAAAAATATTGACTTTAATTTTTATTTTCTACTTACTTATTTTTCACAACAAGAATTATGGAAAACAATTTTTATTAACAATTGTTTCATAACCAGAAACTATGCATACAATTTCTGATTATCTTGTATAACTAGAAGTTATTCAAAACAAAATTGTCAATAAATCTTGGAGCTATGATCAAAGAAGGAAATCAAACATCCTTGTAGGATTACGCAAAAACACTGATTTTTCTTTGTCATCATCTCCATGAAGGTTCAACAAAAAATGAGCTTTTGATGAGAAATCACTAGTCTCGTTCAACTAGATCTGAATCATCCCCTGAAGTGAATGCAATATTGTCCCAAACTCGTGGACGATGACAAGGACGTGGTCGTGGTCGTGGAAGAAATCCCTGATACCATGGTTCTCATAGTAATAATTCACCAAATTCTCAGAAAATGAAAGCCTCATTACACCACCAGAAGTGGAATAATACTAAGGTAAAACAAGAAAATGGGAAGTGTTTACAAGATAAACCTCCTAAGATTCATGAGAATAATTATTATAGATGTGGTATGAAAGGGCATTGGTTGTGTACCTGTTATACGGCCAAACATTTTGTTGGCCGTTATCAAGCCTCAATAAAAGCAAAAGGAAAGGAAGTTAAAATGAACTTCATTCATAGTGATGGCTAAGTGGATCTAACCCATTTAGATGTTTCGGATTTCTTTGAGAATCCTAATGGGAAAATTGACCATCTAATTGGTGATGGAAATGTTTGTTATAATTAACATTATGTTTTTATTTAGTTATTTGCAAATAGGTTTATTTTGTTATCATCTTTGAACAACTATGTACCTTGAAGATACATAATTTTTTAAATTTTGTTATATAACCAGAAGTTATATAAGTATTATTATTCATAACCCGAAGTTATGAAAATAAGAAAATTAATATTCTTTGTACTAATCAAAGGTTATGCCAAAGTTGTTAATATGTACTTTCTTATCGCTAGAAGCTATAGAGAACAAAATTGTTAACTAACAATTTTGTATAACTTTATGAAATTTATATAACCAGAAGTTATAATGAAATATATTATAACCTGAAGCTATGATAACAAGCATGTAGATAATATTTACATATTATCAAAATATTAACATTTTGTATATCAAGTTATACAAATAGGTAAGTGTTTGATAGTTTGTATAAATTTCTATTATTAGAAGTTATATTGTCATTAGTAGAAAAATTTATATGGTATTTTTATTAATGCAATAATTTCATTATCCAAAATAATTTTGAAATTACAATAGGTTCAATTATTGTTCTCAATATATTATATTATATCTTTACATATATGTTCAGATGGATTTGTAGTATTTCAATTAAAGTTTTGGGACAACAAGATGTTTTAAATCATGATATGTTCTCTTGAAATTTTGATTTGTGAATTAATTTTTGTATATTGATTTAGATCATAATAATATTTTGAATAAAATTATTGATCTATCACTACAATTAGTTTGGTTATTGAAATACTTCCTAATTATTTCATGTATAAATTGCTCCACACTTACAAAATCAAATGTGTGTGATATTTAAGAAAGATATAACTTTAAATTATCTTTTCATATTTGTTTTATTGTGTTATATATATGCTCTCATTACTTTTACACAACTTATTAAGTTAAGTCATCATTGATGACTAATATTTTTTCATTGATTTTAACTATTTCTCTATGATAATATTTTTTCAACTCTATAAAGATGAGGTCTTTATGATAATATTTTATGACTTGTTACTTTGATGAAACTCTTGTCTCATTAATTGCACAACGTTAATGATAAACAATGTTAATACTATATCAGGTGATATAAACCTAATGAAAGGCTCCAGAAGAGCTTATACCATGTCACTAGTAGTATTTGATTTCATGTGAATGACACTTTATACGATACTAGATCCAGAAGTATCTTATAAGACCAAGTTGGTCCCCCGGGGTAAAAGATCATATGGATGTACATTATAAAACCAGAAGTTTTTATTTAGTGACTTGTCTACCTATACACTTAAAAGGTAGAATGACATATTGTGCATATTAACATTTTAATGAGACAATTTTCCCGCTGTTAGGGGGAGAAGAGCCAGTTCCAGAAGAACGACGTGAAATCATTTGGAATGCATTAACTTTGACTCATCTTGATCCTCGTACAAATCAATGTGAACTAGAAGTTTAAAGGATCATTTATTTGCAAAATCATGCAAATCAATTACAAGATGCATTCACTAATACAAAAAAAAAAAAAAAAAAAAAAATGACAAAGTCATATATCCTGACTGCAAATATTCCAGTACGGATTGATGTCCTTGTAGGACAAATAACAAATGAATCTAAGATATGCCTAAAGCGTGGTAGACTTGTCAGCTTAAAGGATATAACTCCCCGGAAGAGGAGAACCTAAGAAAAACTTGGCACTCTAGAAGAAACCATAAAAAATAACTGATCAGTTTAAAATTGATGAATCTATAGCCCCAGAAGAGGCACAAATAATGTAAAAAGCCCCTGAAGAGGCACATATTAAACAAGAAACCCCTGAAGAGGCATATATTGAAAAAGACGCCCCTGAAGAGGCATATATATTAGAGTTTTGACCTAAAATACTACATTTTAAAAAAAACATCCATAAACTACCCCCATTTCCAAAATAATGCTCAATCTAATGCATCTGTGCCACGTAGATTGCCACATCATAAAATCGTAATTGTAACTACGGTTTTATTTTTTAAAAACAGTCAAAACCGTAGTCACCAACTACGGCTTTAACTTTAATTCTAAACCGTAGTTGATGACTACGACTTTGAATATTTTTAAACAGTCAAAGCCGTAGTCACTAACTACGGCTTTAACTTTAATTTTATATATAAATATATATTTATATATATATTTAACTTTAATTTTTTAAAATAAAATATTATATTATTTTGATTGTATATTGATTAAAAATATGTAAGTGGTGTAATAAAAATATTTAATTTTAATCGATCTCATTATTTAAAGAATAGTAATATATGAAATTAAATAATTGATGTCTTTAATTTGATATAAAAATATTTTTGTAAAATTTTATTAAAATATTTGGCACTACACTCAATATAAATATAAGTAGTTATAAATATACTATTTTATACCCTCATAATGAAGAATATTATATTATTTTGTAACATTGTGCTAAAATTAAAGGCAATTATGCACTTATACAAAATATAATATGACTTCAAATGGGTAAATAATTGGAAAATTATTTAAATACAACAAAAATATTTTTTTTTTTTTTCCATTTTTCTCCTTTCAAAATGGGATCAAAATGGAATGGAAAGGCTTAAAATTGATTTTGATCCCATTTTGAAAGGAGAAAAATGGAAAAAAAAAATTATAATATTCTTTATTATGAGGGTATAAAATAGTATATTTATAACTACTTATATTTATATTGAGTGTAGTGCCAAATATTTTAATAAAATTATACAAGAATATTTTTATATCAAATTAAAGACATCAATTATTTAATTTCATATATTGCTATTTTTTAAATAATGAGATCAATTAAAGTTAAATATTTTTATTACACCACTTACATATTTTTAATTAATATAAAATCAAAATAATATAATATTTTATTTAAAAAAATTAAAGTTAAATATATATATATAAATATATATTTATATATAAAATTAAAGTTAAAGCCGTAATTGGTGACCACGGTTTTAAACTTAAAGTTAAAACCGTGATTGGTGACTACTGTTTTGACTGTTTTTAAAAAATAAAACCGTAGTTACCAACTACGGTTTTATGATGTGGCAATCTACATGGCATAGACGCATTAGATCGGGCATTATTTTGGAAATGAGGGTACTTTATGGATTTTTTTTTTTAAAATGTAGTATTTTGGGTCAAAGCTCTATATATTAAAGAAGAAGCCCCTTAAGAGGCACATATTGAAAGAGAAAAAGCTCCCGAAGAGGCACAGGTACCTGAAAATTGTGAGATCTCAATAAGTTATGTATACATGGGAGAAAAATGATATCAAAATGATGTTATTTTTACTTTCCAAGTGGCCTCCATAAGAAATGATGAAGATCCTGAACCACGAAATGTGGAAAAATGCCGACATAGAAATGATTGGCCAAAATGGAAAGAAGCTATACAGGCAAAGTTAAACTCATTAACAAAATGAGAAGTTTTTGAACCTGTAGTCCAAACACCTGAAGATGTAAAGCTTTTTGGGTACAAATGGGTATTTGTACAAAAACGCAATGAAAATAATGAGATTATAAGATATAAAGTGCGATTAGTAGCACAACGTTACTCATAGAGACCTGGTATTGACTATGAGGAAACATTCTCTCTCATCATAGATGTAATCACATATTATTTCTTAATTAGTTTGGCAATCCCAGAATGACTAGATATGCATCTCATGAATGTTATTACAACATATTTATATGGATCCATGGATAATGATATATATATAAAAATCCCTGAAGGATTTAAACTACCTGAAGCAAATTGTATAAAGCCTCGTAGCATGTACTCAATCAAGTTACAACGATTCTTGTACGGATTAAAGTAATCTGGACGCATGTGGTACAATCACCTTAGCGAATACTTGCTAAAAGAAGGGTAAGTGCATAACCCTATATAGCCATGCATCTTCATTAAGAAATCAAAAACCGGATTTTCAATTATTGTAGTGTATGTTAATGACTTAAATCTTGTTGGAACTCCTGAAAAGTTCACAAGAACAACAAACTACTTGAAAAAGGAATTTGAGATGAAAGATCTTGGAAAAACAAAATTTTGTCTCAACCTGTAGATCGAGCATTTTCCAAATGGAGTTTTAGTACATCAATCAACATACATTAAGAAAGTTTTGAAGCATTTTTATATGGATAAAGCGCATCCTTTAAGTTCTCCAATGGTTGTTTGATCACTTGATGTGAAAAAAACTCATTTTGTCCTTGCGAAAAAAGATGAAGAATTACTTGGTCTTGAAGTACCATATCTTAGTGCTATTGGTGCATTTATGTATCTTGTCAATTATATACATTCGAACATTGCTTTTTCTGTCAATTTATTAGCAAGATATAGTTCCGCTCCAACTTGAAGACATTGGAAAGGCATCAAACATATATTGCGTTATCTTAGCGGAACTACTGGTATGAGTCTATTTTACTCAAGGGAATCAAAGCAACAATTGCTTGGATATGTAGATGCAGGATATCTTTCAGATCCACCTAAAGGTAGGTCACAAACAGGGTATGTGTTTAATTACAATGGTACTGCTATCTCATGGAGATCCATCAAACAAACAATGGTGGTCACATCATCAAATCATTCAGAAATTTTTGCAATTCACAAAGCAAGCCGTGAATGTGTATGGCTAAGGTTAATGATCCAACATATACAAGAAACATGTGGACTACCTTCCATCAAAGGCAATGCAACTGTGTTGCATGAAGATAATGTTGCTTGTATTGCACAAATTAAAGGAGGATTCATAAAAGGTGATAGAACTAAGCATATCTCCCTAAATTCTTCTATACTCATGAGCTCCAAAAGAAGGGTGAGATCGATGTTCAACAGATTTGGTCATGCAATAATCTAGCAGATCTATTCACAAAGGCGTTACCTTCGGCCACATTGAAAAAGTTAAGGTATGACTTTGGAATATGAAGATTGAGAGATTTACCATTTGAAATGTTGAAGAAATCATAATCATGTTTACATAAGGGGGAGAATGATAATTTGGATATACTGCACTCTTTTTTCCTTCGTCCAGGTTTTGTCCAATTGGGTTTTACTGGCAAGGTTTTTAACGAGGCAGTTATAGTAATCCAAAAGAATTTGTACTTTTTTTCCTTCACTAGGGTTTTTTCTAGTAAGGTTTTAATGAGGCATATTCTTATGATCATCCAAGGGGGTGTTATAAAATATGAGAATTTATAGGATTATGAGAACTTGTGGATGATCATCCATTCTGATGTATATATCTTTGTGACTCCCTATAAAAGGGAGATACCTCTAATGAAAATCTAATTCTATTCTCTTCTTACATTCTAATTTCTCTTTCTTATTTTCTTCTCCTTTCACTTTATAATTTTACAACAATATATATTTTATAAAAAATGTCAAACCTCATTTTATAAAAATCATCAATAATGCATAAATGACTTCTTTCAAAAAAGCATTTTAAAGAATTTATTCATTTTTGGTTAAAAAAGGTTTGGTTTTTAAAGTTCATTGTAAGACATTTATCCTTATTTGATTGGATAAATCTTAGCTTAACGTATGTAAAATTATCAACATCAACTTTTGTATCAACATGAGATAAATCAACACATATATGGCATTGCAAGGCATGTTGAATTATGTAAACAAAATATTATTCAATATAAATGACACTTATTAAGAGGTCATGTGGTAATTTATAAATCCATAATAATAAATCTAATGCATCATGTTGGTATGCATCCAGCACATGGAGAGGTCAATATAAAGAGCATGAAAATGAAAATAAACATAGTAATTTCAATTGATGATATCGAGAACAAGAAAATATTTTAGTACTTTTTAAGACTTTAAAAATATAAAATGTTTCAAAATTTATTAATATCATAATTTTAAACATTTGTTAATAATTATCGAACTATTTAAAATGAAAAATATAACAATCTTTCATATAGTTCTAACAAGACGAGCTTAATTGCCACAAGGTTGGCTAATTATAGGCAACACACTAGAGGACCCCTAGTTTTTGAAGGCTCGTGAATTCCAAAGCTATGTTGAAACATGATGACTATAATAAAAAATGGTTTTTCTATTACTCTATTAACAAAAGAGGTAAAAGAATTACAACATCCTTGGTCAAAATCATTTCATTTCCTTTTTTTTTTTTTAGATTGTTCTTTGTTCTTCCCATAAACTTTCATAAAATCACATATATAATTAATGTAGCAAATGCAATTCAATATTTCTTTCATCAATTTTCTTGATAAAATATAACATTTACTAATCATGATTGTTGGCACTCATAATTCATATGTCATGGGTTTTGCAACCATTATTGCCCCTTTGGAAACCCCTAACATTCTTCATTTTTTTTTCATTTTTAACTTCTTAAAAAACAAGTAAAATGGTATAAACAAAATAATTAATTTGCTTAACTTTTGTCATGCCTTGTATATATACATATATGTATATAGAGTGAATTTAAAGAGTCAATAATTTGAAGTTTTTTATCACATTAAATTTAAAGAGTGAATTTCAAGAATTAGATTTAAATTTGAAGAAAATTTTAACTCATTAAGAATAAATTTTGAAAGTTTAATATTAAATATATTGTAAGAATTAATTTATATTATGCCTAAATATTATGATATATTGTTAAAAGAAAAATGAATTTAATATCATAGCGAATCAATTTAATTTATAGTACGTCAAAATGTTATAATTAATAGTTGCAAGTTGAATAATTAAATAATGGAGGTGGTAATTTATGGAGTAAAATTGAGATATTTGAAAAATAATTAAATTGTGAGTATGATGGGAAATATATTTTTAGATATTATTATTTTTTTATGGTAATTGAATTTGATTTGTAAATACTAAGGAAATTATAAGGACTTGTATTTTAGGTATAAGGATATATATAAAGAGGGACTAGTCACCAAAAGTGGTATGAAAGCCACTGAAAGAGGAGAAAAAAAATAGAGAGAACAGGAGATGCAATGGAGGGCCATGGGTTCTCCATGACGGAAAGCCTACATTTTGAGTCACCAAAGTTGCTCCGATCTGTATCAAATTTTGAGAGGGAGTTCAATTCGTCGAGTTGAACATCGCTAATGAGTCGGATTTCGCATCCAACGGTCAAATTTTCGGATTTTGGTAGGGTGATTTATTCCAGAAAAAATTTATTTAATATTTTGTTTGAAGAAAAATTTGTGGATCTACTTATCACATTGTAATTTTTTTAACTGAAATAAAGGATAATAAAGTTATTTCACATTCAAGTATTTATAACTGAAATAAATAACTGAAATTGCAATGTTTTGTTTTTCATTGCAAAAAATACCCCAAACAACTTCAAATTATTGATTTTCCATTGTAGGAGTTACGAATAGTAAATTTCTATAATAATTATTTGGAACTATTCAAATACTGTATGCCTGTTTCATATTGTTAGGAATGGTAAATTTCCCTTAATTACCAAAAGGGAATGAAAGATGTAGGCATGTTGTATGGTTGTTGTTGATGTTGGCACCGCAGTTGACCTAAGCATGGGTTTCACGGGCCAATAAGGATCAATTTTTCGGTACGAAATATCTTTCCCTATTATAATTATTTGGTTTTTTGTTGGATTAATTTTCTATTTTCCATTTCAATAGGAATATCCAGGTGTAATTATGTGCCACGTGGTAGCAAAGTATCCCGTATGGAGAACGGGCCTCGCACCCACCCACACCCAAGTAAGTTCCCATTCGGGGGTTTCGTTCCAGACTAGGGTTAGCCTTTCTCTTTCTCTCTCTAAACGGCTTGCCACTGTGCTGACAGAGACTTTCCTACTTGTTCTCCGGCGACTCTCCGACCAGGTACAACCCTACCTTTACCTTATTTTTCTCTCTCCATTTTCTCGTTTCCCATTACCAGGATCTTCGATACTAACCGTGACCAATCTAGTGTTTCGATTCCATTTTCCAATCATATTCGCGTCGTTGCAGTTCTGTCTTTACTCAATTTCCGCTAATTTTATTTTAGCTAGTTGAAATTGGATTCGGTTTACGCTATTTTCCTTCTTCTTTTTTTCTTTTACGTATCCTAATCCAACCCAGGATTTGATGAAATAAATTTTTTATATGAGTAATTTAGTTCCAATTACATTATGCTTTTCAAATGGTTGTTTGGAATAAGGGAAATAATCCATAATCATTCGCTCAGAATATATGTATTCTAGCTCATTTTGTGATTGTTGTAATGGATGTAGTGGTTATTCAGACGAGGTTCCACAATTAATTAAGAACAATCAAATTGTCTTTTAGGGTTTTTAGAGGGGGTATGGACATCTCAAAAGAGGAATCCAAAGCCACAGTCTCTCTTTTTGCAAGCTTGTGGGCCTTCAAATCAGCCAAACCTAGAAAGTTAATAGAAGTTATGCCTAAAACAAGCCACAGAATTCCATCGGATTCCAATCCATTCCAAAACTGTTTCCCTCTTTTTTTCCCCTTAATTTTTGAATTTTTTTAAAGATTGAGTGACTTCTAATCTAGGTTAACGACAACGTACATCAAATCAATTTGGCTTATTATAAATCCAGCCAAATAAGATTTAGGTGAAAGGTTTGATTTGGTTTGCTCCTTTTTGGCTTTTTATCATTTTTTTTTTTCCATTTACAAACTCAAATATGAAAATCAATTTTTTTTTTTCAATTATTGCTCAAAAAAATTTTAAAAATCTAAATTTATTTCTAAAAACAGTTGGATTCAAGAAGTAATTTTCAAAACAGTTTAGAGACATAAAGATAGGCTCTTAATTAACACCCCCACTTCATGGTAATAATTTGGCCGCCTACTTATCAAGATTCATGTACTCTTCATGAACAGCCAGAGAATATTAGTTGAACTCCCAACCTCTCATCCCTTAAAAAAGGTTTTAATAATGAATGAATCAATCAATTAACATTAAAAAAATAATTGAGGGGATTAAGGAGAGTCTGAAATAAAAGAATGTATTGAAGTGATGTGAGGTGGGGTGGGGTCCATAATTTTCTACAACCAATCTAATATGGTACTGTTTGGAGGATCAGAGATTTTATTGTCAGATATCCTTAATGGTGTTTCTACAACCAATCCTCTTTTTGCAATCCGATGTATGATATATTTATTGGGCAACTTGGCAATTTTCTAGAATCAACTGGAATACTACTTAGTTTGCAAAATTGTTTTGACTATTAAAGAGGATTTCTAGTTTCTACAAAGGTTTACTGCATGTTCAATATTGCATTTCTGTTTTGTTGCCTTGTGTCTGTTGAGTCATTGAGGAATAAAAATAGGATAATGGATCACCATGAGGATGACTGCCGTGTTGGAGGTGATCATCATGGAAAGCAAGATGGCGAGGTGAGATATCAGTATTAGTATTTGATTCTTTGAACCTATGATTAATGACTTGAACAATTTGAGGCCTGCTGAATAGTTTAGTTCAACATAAACACAGCAAAAATACTTATACGTCATTATGATTGCTAATAACACGGTGAAATTCTAGAATTCGTGAAAAAATTATAATATATTGAAAGTGAATTGGCTATTGCAATGATCCTTTTCCTTTCAGCCAAATAAGCAGAGAAGCATTCATATTAGAATGTGTGTCTTCACTAGCAAATAAGGCCTCCCGTAGTCGGCCATGAAAGGTGGCTAGTGGCTACTGACTGCGGAAAATGTGGTAGTGACTAGTGAGTAATTAACACATCAGATTAGAGATGTTTGTTGCTTTTATATTAAATTTTAAATATAATAAATATAAAATATTTTTTATAATAAATTTAAATATTTTAAATTATTTTTGAATTATTTTAAGTAAATAATATTTAAAAAATATTTTAAAAATTTTATGTAATATATATTTATTATATTTTTATGAAAAATAAATCTAAAAAAATTATTTTTAAATTCTAAATTTTTAAATAAAATTTTATTTTAAAAAAAATTAATAATGATTATTTCAAACACATTTACAATTGAAAAATGTTTTAAAAAATAATAAAACTTTAAAAGTGTTTTTTTTTAAAGGACAAAAATATATTTTAAAAAATAGTTTCCAATAATGACTAAAGGCTCATAATTTCCTACTTTCTTATCCTCCTTCCTTGATTATTTATCTTTGGTTAGAGAAATGAAAAAAGAGAAGAGGGAATCAAATTTTGAAGAAAATAGAAGATGGGATCTATAAACCTAATTTGCCCTGCTTTCCTAACACCTACACCTAATGTGGTTTACAATCCAATAATATTTTTTAGAATGCATACTTGTTAGCCAATTCTAAATTTTTAAGCATGTTTATTGTATTTTGTTTCATCTTATTCATACCTTACCCTTTCGTTACTTCATGATTTAAGATATGCATATGTTGCATCTATTGTGAGGCCTTATCTATGAATTTATATTTTATTATTGTTATCTGTGAATTAACTCTTGTTAATTTTATGCAATAGAAATATTAGTAATTCATTTCTATACATTATAGAATGTGTTAGTCTCATTGTGTGTTTTTATCTATTTCTTTTCTAATATTACTTGTTCTTAATTTTATCATTTACTCATTTTCATTTTAGAAAACCCTAGAAATCTCGTTCAAGTATCCTTGCTTGACAATTGTCTCTTTTATCATATACTAAAAACATATAAGTTGTATAATTGTGGATATGATTATTTATTGTGATCATATTCAAGTTTTCAACTTATATGTTTTGTATACGATTGGTAGAATTGTCTGCAAATGATGCTTGAATTGTCCGTTTGGACAGTTTGGAAATACATAATATCTATGAAATCACACGCCTATGCTTTAGCATATTGATGCTTTTTTACATTGATTCCCCTTGTTCTCTGGGTGCATATTTGGAGAAGGTGACATATTGTTAGCAGCTTAGTTAAGCTAACTAATAGTATGTTTATACCTTAGTCAATTCGTGTACTTGGAGAACTATGAGGAAATGCTACCGAAATTTTATCAAAATGAAACTAAGCATGTTAGTGATTGATTCATAGGGATTATGTGTTTCCAAATGGGATAGGAACCACTACCAAATATAGGAATTTGAGACAATAAAAAACATATCACATTCATTATAAGTTGATATGAAGATTCATTGTTATGTGATTGAAGGGTTTAATTTGCGGAAGTACAAGAAAAATGCCAATAGATAAGAGTTGGATACAGAAATCAAGAGTAAGTAGTGAATATCATAAAGAGTTTTGGAGTTCTTAGACTTTGCCTTTAGCAATGCACCTGGAAAAGAAATGCTCTCATGTCCTTGCATTCGTTGCAATAATTGTCTTATGCAGAAGCGAGAAACCATGTATGACCATTTGTTGGACAATGGGATAACTAGAAATTATGTGTGATGGTTGATGCATGGGGAATATGAGTTTTGCGAACCTACAAATACTAGCACTAATGAGTCTGATATGCATGATGAGATGCAAAAAATGTTAAATGATGCATTTGGAATGCCAATGCCAAATGAGGAATCTGAAAGAAGTCCACATATGCATGAGGAGTTTGAAAAACCAAATGAGGATGCAAACAAATTTTATAATTTGTTAAGAGAAACAGAGCAGGAACTATATCCAAGGTGTAAAAAATTCACAAAGTTGTCTTTTATCATAAGATTGTTTCATATGAAGTGTCTTAATGGATGGAGCAATAAGTCATTTACAATATTGCTTGAATTGTTGAAGGAGGCATTTCTTGAGGGTGAGACATTGCCAAGCAACTATTATGAAGCAAAAAAAATACTTCATGACCTTGGCCTTCATTATATCAAGATTGATGCATGCCCCTCAAATTGCATGTTGTATTCAAAAGAGCATGCAAATGCAAATGAGTGTGTTGTTTGTGGTGTCTCTAGATGGAAATCAAGTGATGATCATTTTACAGATGAGTTCACTAATTTAGCAAAGAAAAAGAAAATTTCTGCTAAGGTCTTGCGTTATTTTCCCTTAAAACCAAGGCTTCAAAGGTTATATATGTCATCCAAGACAGCTTCTCACATGAAATGACATGTTAATGGTCGCATGGAAGGTGAGATGATGAGGCATCCAGTGGACTCTTTGGCTTGGAAAAACTTCGATAACATACACCCTTCATTTGCATTAGAACCTCGAAATGTTAGGCTCGGTTTAGCAAGTGATGGGTTCAATCCTTTTGGGAATATGTCAATTTCATACAGCATGTGGCATGTGGTTCTTATTCCATATAACTTACCACATTGGATGTGTATGAAACAGACATTCTTCATGTTGTCACTACTTATTCCTGGTCCAACTGCACCTGGGAATGACATTGACATATACTTACAACCATTGATAGATGAGTTGAATGACTTATGGGACGTCGGAGTTGAAACATATGATGCTTCAACAAAACAAAATTTTTGTATGCGTGCAGCTATATTATGGACCTTCAATGATTTTCCTGCATATGCAAATTTGTCAGGTTGGAATACTAAAGGGAAATTTGCTTGTCCTATTTGTAATAAGGATTGTTCTTCATTTCGATTACAAAACAGACAGAAATGGTGTTACATGGATCATCGTCGATTTTTGCCGATTGATCATAGGTTTCGACGTGATAAAAAGTCCTTTGATGGAAATGAAGAGCATAGAGTAGCACCTAAACAATTGTCTGGGGAAGATGTTCTACATCAATTAGATGGAATGAAACATATTACTTTAGGGAAGACATCAAAAAATAAGATGTCAGCAAAAAGGAAGAGAGAAAATGTTGAACTTGAGCACAATTGGAAAAAAAAAAAAAAAAAACATTTTTTTCCAATTGCCATATTGGAAAACCCTCATTTTGTGTCACAATTTGGATGTAATGCATATTGAAAAGAATATATGTGACAGTATAGTTGGCACGTTGTTGAGTATCGATGGTAAATCGAAGGATAACTTCAATAATCGTCTTGATTTGCAAGTTATGGGTATCAGAGATCAACTTCACCCCATACAAAGAGGGAATAGGGTTATATGCTTCTAACATCTCTCGGTGTGTACAAGTGAATGAAAGAAAGATATTTGGGTTGAAGTCTCATGATTGTCATGTTCTCTTGCAACAACTCCTTCACTTGCAATTCGAGGAGTTCTACATAAGAATGTTTGTGCTGTTATAGTTGAACTATGCAATTTCTTCAAACAGTTGTGTTTTAAAGTGTTAAAGACTGATCAATTAGAGCACCTTGAGAATGACATAATAGTCACACTTTGCAAATTAGAAAGAATATTTCCTCCATCATTCTTTGATGTTATGGTGCATTTACCTATTCATCTTGCAAGTGAGGCAAAGGTCGTTGGACCAGTGCAATATCGATGGATGTATTCTATCGAGCGGTATGTTCTCATTCAATTAATCTTATGTATATTAGGTTTCGTATAGTTCATGAAACAAATCTATCATGTTGTGAAATGACAGGTATTTACGTACATTAAAGTCTTATGTCCGTAATAAGAGTCGTCCAGAAGGTTCTATTATAGAGGGGTACATAGCAGAAGATATTTGCATGATGTTGAAACGAAGCATGACCGTGAAGAAAGAAATTATGTCATTGAAAATAACATAACAAATGGTGGAGGGTTAACCATTTTCAAATGCATGGGACGTACAATAGGAAAGTCAACATCTCGTGTTCTTAGCACAAAAGAATGATCTCAAACACATTTATATGTGTTGACTAATTGTAAGGAAGTAACGTCATTTATTGAGTAAGACACTTATTTGAATAAAACTTTATACTAATTCTCATACAAAAATTTAATTTTGGTCCTTGTGAACATTATAATTAATTTTTTCTTTTTTATCAGAGAGCATAAGCAATTTATAAAGGTTAAGCCTCGTATTCGTGCACGAGATGTAGATTTGATTCACACAAGAGAATTCATTAGTTGGTTTGAAGAACGTGTAAATTCATTCACTACATAAATTGTTCTATTATATAATACACATGTATGTATTAACATCTTATATTTGAATTTACAGATTATACAAATGCGACATGAAGGTCTAATTTCTGAACACCTACTATCATTGTCTCGTGGACCAAGTACATCAGTTACATGTTATAAAGGATACATCATTAATGGGTTCAGATTTCACACAAGAGAACGAGAAAAGGGAAAAAAACTCAAAATAGTGGAGTTGTTGTGACCGCAGAGGTATCAAGCTTTGCAAGTGCAAGAGATAAGAACCCAATTCCTGGTCATGTTTCTTACTATGGTGTGCTAACTGATGTAATTGAGTTACATTACCTTGGTGGTAATAGAGTTATTTTATTCAAGTGTGACTGGTGGGATGTAATCAATAGTGGAAGGGAAATAAAAAAGAATGAATATGGGTTCACGTGTTTGAATTTTGAACGTACCATATGCACAGATGAACCATTTGTGCTTGCATCTCAAGCAAAACAAGTTTTCTATGTTCAAAATTCAAATGAGGAAAATTGGCACACTATTGTGGAGATACAAACTCGAGGGGTTTATGATATGAATCAGAAAGTATCTACTAATGATCTAGAGCCATATCAACAACTTATAACACTTCATAGTCAACGTGATGTGCATGAGTTGGTCGAGAATGATTTAATCAATTGGGATAAAAATGATATTGCAAGAGAAACTATCCAAATGAATGTTCTACTATCACGACAAGAAAACATTGTTGAAAGAGATAATGAATTTATTCATGATGATGATATAGATGATGTGTAACTAATAATATTGGTAAGCACATAAATATATACTTACCAGATATACAAATTGTAATTTATTTCATATTATTTATGTAACTTATTTTGTATTACTTTTTCTAATTTACTTTATTATGTAGGAAATGTCACATCGAAGAGGAAGAGTACAAATAGTGTCTCCAGAAGATGAGTTGGACAATCTACAACTCTTAGACATACAACCTGCTGCAACTACTACTCCTAGTAGTTCTGATTCTTCTGATGCTTCTGATCCTTCTGTTGTTGGTATGATTAAGAAGATTATGTTTAACTTTACATATGATAAATGTGTTTACATATGTTTAATTTCTTGAATTATAGATTTTTAATGTTTAATTTTATATAAGATAACTAAATTATGTTTCTTTTAATTTCATTATTTCTCTTAATAGGTTCATCATCTAGCAAAAAAAGGACACGTGGCCCAACGCGTAACTTAGATTTACTTAGTATGAAACCCAAGGAAAAAAAAAGTACACGATTCAATACCAAAGGGCAAGTTGTTTATGATGGAAAAGGGGAAAGATTGTCAAGCTATATGGGAACATTGGTGCGATCTCAACACAATGTACCCATCCAAATTCAAGATTGGAATCATGTTAGTGAAGATGTGAAGGAAAAGATTTGGGCCTTAGTATTGGTATATGCTAGTTACTATTTAATCTAAATTGTAATGTTATTATTTAAAAATGATACCTCTTATTTATACATGACATTTTAATGCAATACAGGAAAAATATGAACTAGAAGAAACATGTAAGAGCTACATTCTTCAATGTTGTGGAAATTTGTTCAAAAGCTATAGAAATAAAATGAAGGCCAAGTATTATAACCCTTATAATACAGATGAAGAGAGATTGTGCCATTGACCTCCACACTTATCAGATAATGATTGGAGGTGGCTCATCCACTTTTGGGGTACACCTGAGGCCAAGGTAAAGATAATGATCTTTTCTTGATAATGTATCTTATGATACTCATATTCACATAAAATGATATTTATTAGTTATATCTAACCTAATACTTCATGTATTTATTATGTTTCTATTACCTATATAGGTGACTTGCTATTTTTTAATTGATGTAAGATATCTCAGAAAAAAATAAGGCAAATAGGGCAAAGCAAGTGATAAAGCATACATCGGGATCAAAAAGTTATGCTCAAATTCGATATGAACAGGTTGGAAATTTATTATTAATATGATTTGTTTGTATGTAAATAATTCATCATAAATAACTCAATTATTTTACTTTTAAGAATAGGCACAAAAGAAGGAGGATCGAAGTGAGCCCAATAGAATTGAGATGTTTGCCCTAACACACACAAGAAAAGATGGGACGCCTGTTGATGATCATTCTAAGGAGATTATGGTAATGAAGTAAATAAATTATATATTCTTGTATTTCAATCATAGCTACATACTAAATTATTTTAAAAGTCTAACAATTTTTTTTTTTTTTTTTTTTATAATTTCAGGATCAATTTTATCAATTACTATCCTAACCTGAGGGGACATCTTCTTCTACTTCTGCATCATCTGGATCATCTACATCTGTAGCATCTACATATGTAGATGAGATATATACTCAAGTCGTGGGTCCAGAGAGGCATGGTCGTGTTCGAGGGTATGGATTTGGTCCTACTCCTACCTTAATCTTTGGTTCTACTAGTAGAAGGCAATCAGGAGCTATTCTTTCAACACAACTTGAAAACGCCCAAGAGATGCTAATAGCTGCAGAACAAAAGTTTACAATTACAACTGAAGAACTCTCACATGTGAAAGAAACATTCGAAGAGAGGTTGATAGAAGTTCAAAGGAAGACACGAGAAGAAGTGAAAGTAGAGTTTGAAGAAAAAATAATGGAAATGCAAAGAAAAATGCAAGCACAAATGCAAGCACAAATTCAAGAACAGATGATGCAAATAATGCAACAATTTTAGCAAAAGTAGTTGACTTTTGAAGATTTTACTACATCTTTATATGATAGATTCTCTTAACTTTTTTGAAGATTATGCTACTTATTTATATGATAGATTCTCCTAACTTTTTTTGCTTTCTATGACTATTATGTGATGTTTGGTTGGTAGATTTGTTACATTATGTGATAATGTGAAACTAAATTTGAATATCTTTGTTCTTTGTTTGTTTTTTTTTTTTTTTGTTATATTATGTTTTTTGTATCTAATGACTTATATTGATATATAAGATTTTAACTAGCTTAGGATAATTGATTGTAATATATTGAAATTGTTTTAATTGCTTAATTGCATATACAGGTTTAAAATGGGTTTGTTTGGGTTTATAACAAGTTTGGGAAATTTGAATTTATAAAAAATTAATTTCCAAATATAACAAATTTTAGTCACGGCCACTAAAAAATTGTGACTATAAGTTACTTTTAGTCACGGTCAATAATGAACCGTCACCAAAATTTGGTGATAGGCGGTCATCCTATGCTTAATTTCAGTCACGGTTATTAATTACCGTGACCATATACCTATATTTCGTCACGGTCAGGGCATTGACCGTGGCCATAAGATAGTATTTAGTCACGGTCAAGACATTCACCGTGACCAAAAGATGGCATTTAGTCACGGGTCAGGGCATTGACCGTGACCAAAATATGGCATTTAGTCACGATCAGGGCATTGGCTATGACCAAAAGGTGGCATTTAGTCACAGTTAAGGCATTGACCGAAACCAAAAGATGGCATTTAGTCACAATCATTTTATTAACCGTGACTATAAATATACATTTAATCACGGTTTATTAGTTGACCGTGACTATAAACATACATTTAGTCATGGGTTATTAGTTGACCGTGACTAAAGCAACTTAATAAATAGCAAGTATTCTTAACTTTTGGTCACGGTTTTTGTATGGCCGTCACAAAAAAAAGAATCATATGGTCATGATCATTTAGGAAACCGTGACCAATACTTTTAGCTACGCCTCTTATTGTGACGCTCGGTCACGGTTTCATAAGACCGTGACAATAGATTTTGGTCACGGATATATAAGATTTGGTGACAGTTGGTGACCGTCACCAAAAATCCTTTTTCTTATATATAACATATTCTATATATCCTCAAGATGCTATGAAACGTATTTTAAAAGCTTCCAAAGCAACATAGAGTTCTTTGAAGGTGTGAAAATAAATATGGGATAATCATGCAAACCATACACCACCAATAATATAAAATTATTTGGACGTGTATGAATGTATTTAATGCATTGTACAAATAACTCTGTCCCTATTAGATGTGTATATTTATATTGCTCATGATGCTATAAGACATATTTTAAAACCTTCCAAAACAGTGTAGAGTTATTTGGAGGTGTGCGAACATGTTTTAAATTTGATGCAACTCTCTAAAATTTCATGGAATGATTTGAAATACTCTATAAAACACTTTAGAGTAGCGTAGGGATGAAAAGCATGTAAAATGCCCTTGAACATTATAGTTATTTCTTTAAATATTTCACTAGCAAGGCTTAGCTTTGGATGGCTACGATCGCTTACTATTGTTGTTCATTGGTAGCATTGGTTTGGGGTAAAGTTGAACTAACAACTTCAAGTTTGTTAAGTTGTATGAACGCTAGATTGTTGCTTAAGAAAAATGTATGATCATGATACTTGGCTTGCATGGTAGACAGTAGGCATTTAACAGGGAAGTGATTGGGTTTAGATTTAATGTGATACATATCACTTATAATGATAGGTTTTGGAGTCCAAGGTAAAACTATAAAATTCGAAAAAGAAATATAAAAAAAAAAAATCTATGATTATGTGCTCGTAATATGGTGACGTCCATTGAAGATCAAAGGTTTGATATAATTACTAAAATATTCATAAAAGAGTAAATATAATATTTTTAATTTAAAAAAAAAATTGTAAATACAAGTTTTGAAAGGGTGGAACTTGAAAAATGTATGTAAAAAGAAAAAGAAAGGTAGTAAAGGACAGCTCCATTATTTGATTAGCTAATAATCTTAAAAAATCATTGAAGAATATAGTTATTGTTTCAACCAAAAGATTCTGCAAAAATTAAAAAAAAAAAAATGAAAATGATGAAAGGGAGGAGATTTGAGAAAAAAATTGGCCATATGGTTGAAACCAAAATATATATGGGACTTGAATTCCACTGGCAGCCACCGCTTGGACGACAATGGTAGCCCCATATGGGAAGAAAGCCAGGGCCTCTCACATCTCTCTATAACGCCCTTCTCTCTCCAGTACAAACCCCGCTCACTGCCCCTCTCCGCCTCTCTACTACTCCTGCCCTCTAAGGTCTGTGCTCTCTATCCACCTCTCTTTCCCTCTATCTGTACGTATCTTTCTGATGCTCGTTCCTCTTTGAAATGCTATTATTTCTCTATTTGTCTCTCTTGCTATCGCGTTTGCCTTGTTCGTTTGGAGGGTTTGATTGGAATTCAGAGAAAATGGTGGGTTTCTGGTGTTTGGGTTTTGGGTCTATTGAAATCGCCACCACCAATGGCTACGTTGGGGGGCAGACTCTGAGTTTTGCTTAGATTTATCTGTTTTCAATACACCCATGAATTGAAGTTTTTTTCTTTGGCTGTCGTGAGTGCAGTTTTGGATAATGTATTGCTTTTAGTATATTGGGTGCTGGATTGTTTCTTAATCTTTCTGCTTTACAAGTGAATACTAGCCTTTGCTCAAGGGTTTGGAGCTTGTTACAAATTTTGAGTCCATTGATTAGGGCATAGGTATGAATAATAAATAGTCCCAATTATCAATTTCGTTTTATATGGCCTTTTGTTTCTTCTGATGATCAGTTGCTTTTGCAACATCCAACAACTCATGACACCAAAATGAAAAGAACAGCCCTTTGAATATTTTTTTTCCATCTCAGTTATTTTTATGGGATCCTAATGGAATGTTTAACAGTTCTTATGCTTGGAAATTGGTATTGTTTTATATGTTTTTTTGGACTAATTTTGCCCTGTGTGGAAGCAATGATGAGAATGAGATTTCCTGGAATAACTATAATTGGAAGGCCTAGTAAAGTCTTTGCCTTGAAATTACATCAGAGAATATGTGGATGACATTTTATTGGAAATTTTACGATATTATTGCTTTATTTACTGTGAAAACTGGCTATACTTTCTTTTGTGTACTCTGGCATGATTTTTTACTGTTAATAGAGTATGCTGTTTTGGAGGTTACTGCAATAGTCATGAATTGAATCTGCAATCCCACCCATTATCAAATAAAGTAAATAATGATAATAATTCATATGAGTTAGATTAAAAATCAATGGCAATTTTTGTTATGTTAAAATGTTGATTTGATTGCATGAATACAAAAAAATTGATTTCTTTCAGTCAAAATAGCATTGATATTGCTAAAATATTTATGGGAATGATTTGCATGGTAAACAATGACAGCAAAGAAGGATGATCTTTTGCCAATGAACTTTGTGGTAACTATGTTATAATTTTTCTAGAACTCAACATAGCTAATGTATCTCTCTCCCGAAGCACATGCTTGCTATCTTTCATGCACGCATGCATGCTTGTGGACATACATATTATCTATGCCACTGCAAAGTGAGATGGTCCTTGAACCCATGCTAGTTTTTTTCTCATGTTCATGCCCATGCAGAAAACTTTCTGTTAGGTAGCACAAGACAAACTGTATAAAAAAAATCAAGGTCTTATTTACAAATACACATGAGGTGAATTTTGTCCTAAATCATTCTTTTGCCCAGATGAATAGCTATTCTTTATTTAAGGCATTGGAGGTTGAGACTTGTGTTAGATGCATGTGGATACACTCATTAGGTGTTGTGTTAGATGCATGTGGATATACTCATTAGGTGTTGGTATGTGTGTAGGTATCGAAGTTTTGGTATGTGTCTAGGTATCGAAGTTATTTAATCTCTTGATGCTAGAACACGAGGACATGGTTAAATAATCCAGTTTCCATTTTTTGTCACTCTATAGCAGACGCTAAACTTGAAGTATATATCTAATGTAGAGTGTTTGAAAAAGGTACTTAATTCATATCAATGCTACAAAAAAAAAAAAAACAAATTAAAAAGAGTGTAAGGTAATCTAGAATGAACTAAGAACTTGTTTTTTTTTTTTTTTTTTTTTTCTAATCACTGGACACATAAGCTGTGTGAATATATGAATAATGGGCATGTTGGACACAAGTTCCATACCCATTCCTTCCCATGCAATATCTACGGGTATGTCACATAGTTTGGAGTTCTGTGCAATATAATGGCGGAATAACTTGGTTAACTGAATCAACCAGTGTGTTTCCTTTCTCTTTTCCATGCTATATAACCATGTTTCTGTTACTTCTGCTTCATTCTGTCATAACTTTGCAATCATTGAAACAAATGTCCTGTTTTAGGTCTGATATTTTGGGTGTCCCTTCCTGTTTTTCATGCTTTAAACTTTATAGTTTGTTCTGAATGCAGGTTTATTTGAATAGAAGTATGAATACCATATTTGTTATATATCTTCCTTCCCATAATCTATCAACAAAAATATATCTTCCTTGCCATAAATTATTTGTTATATTTCTTGCTTCCCATATATGATACAAAGTTAATTTATTATTTTCTTGTGATACTTAAAGGCATATTATTAAAAATGGCAAGAAATGATCATTTATAATTTTTGTTAGGTTGATGTATGTGTCTGGATTCTCATTTTAAAGTTCTCACAATTAAACATCTTTTAACTCTTTCATGTTTTGTTGTTTTCTTTTGGAGGAGGGAAAGGGTTGGTTTGGTTGTTCACCAAATTTTTGAGTTACTTTTGTCTTAGCTAGAATATGCTGTTTTTTGGCCACAGGTTGTCATTAAGGTGGTGCTTATGAACCTAATAATCTATTTTTTATATGTATACATCTTTTCTTGTGTACCTGTTCACATCTGTAAATTTCTGCAACACCCCTTCCATAGTTTTAAATCTTGAAAAGAATCATGATGGCAGTTTGCAAACTAAATGTGATGAGAATGCTTTGGAAGTGATCTACTTTCATGTGTCTTCTGTTTTTTTCTAAATCTGCATATGCAATCACGACCTCTCCAATGATGGCATCTTGACATAATCATCAACGCTTTTTTGGATGATTTTGATCAAAATCAAGGGATATTTTTGCCTTATTTATCATTGATAATTTTTTTGTCTAAAATCTATTTCAAAGCATAAAATGTAGGTTCCTGTGCAGTTATTGTGTATTAAAACTATCTAAAACATATTTGTCCTTAAATTTTTCATTTAGTAGAGTAACAAAATAATAGTCAAATGTAATTACTAAGATTTTTAGCTTATTCCTTCCAAAATATAATTATTTATTGACAGTTAGAATATAAAATTACCGCCAAATGAAAAATCAACTTTATTGGCATATGACTTCTTTCTATGAGTAAATACATAATCAATTACAAAAAATAAAATTAATGGCTTTCACCCTTGAGGCCTGGCTCAAGCATGGTTTTAAAAGGCACGCTTAAAGCATGCCTAGGCCCAAGGCATAACCACTCTCTAGTTGTAGCTCCTTGCTCATCAATACACACACCTTGTTGAAGAGGCTTGCCTTGTCTATTTTACTTTTCTTTTTTAAACATTTTTATTCTTGAAGCTTCAAAAACTTAAGAATTCTTTTGTATGTAATTTGTGGAGTTGGGCTAAGGTGTAAATGGGAGAGGAGTCCTCTTCGCTTTTAGGCTTCTTGGAGTGGATAGCGGCTCCTTAAGGGCTGGTGAGGTCGTTCTTTTCTTGTGTTTTTTGATTTTTGGCTGCTTTCTATACTCCCTGTATGCTTTGTGGCTTTCAGCCCTTTAATATATCTTTTGTGCTCATTTATCAAAAAAAAAAAAAACACTTTTATTCTTGAAGTTTCTATTGTATATTGAAATTTATATAATTTTATTACTTTTTTTGTTGAATGTTTCTTTTAAATGTTTGAAATCTTAATTTTTTTCATTGATTAGATTTGATTTTGAATCATATTTTATAAAATTAATATGCATCTTAAGTCATGTTTTACTCCACTCAAGCGTGTGCCTTGTGTTGCTTGTGCATAAGTTGTAGGAGAATCTTGTGCCTTAGGTGCGCCTTTTAAAACTATGAGCTCAAGTGGCCAAGGGTTGAGTTGGGGATGTGGCGGGTTCCAAGATCAACTCCCTAGACAGAAACAAAAAACAAAAAGGGAAAAAAATGTTGCCTATTAAAAAAATGGCAGCTTTTGGTTACTAACTATAATTATTTATTGTATTATTCTTGTTTGATTCGGTTTTAGGGGTCTGCCTTGTTGATCCCTTGGAACATGGATGACTGTTCAAATATGCTCATACTTCCTCTTCAGAGGTTTTTTCTTTTCTCTTGTGGCACTGGTGAATCACCTTTTACCTTGCACCTTCAACTAGCAAAAGAGGGATTTTCGTCGTTTGTGGGGCAAAGACATCAACAGAAATCTGCCTATGTGGAAAGATGAGCATTTTCTTTTAGTGGGCACATTTCTTCTTTTTGTTAGAATTCAATTAATTCCAAAGATTTTGGGCTCTTCAAACTAAGACACGTCCCGACCAACTCTAAAGCCCTCAAACCTCACTGAAGAGGGCTTCAGTGATATGTGCAGCTTGTGTCTCGATTGTATTCATGACCAAAGGACGCCATTTGGTCCTCTTGCAGGTCTAACATGAGCAAGATTTTTACCCTTTTGAAGACTTAACATGAATGCTATTTTGTCATCTTGAATGTTTAACATGATTTCTTTTGTTTGCTTCCTGTTATTCAAGCTAAAATTCTGATAAAATGGAAATTTAGTAGATTTTTTTAAATAAGTAATAGATGGCCTAGGCACCAAAAGGTGCGCACAGCGAAGGTAAGGCTTTATCCCAGCGCTGTGCATCACCCAAGCTTGATTGGGTGTTTCAGTCCTTTTCTTCCTAGTCTTTTGCTTTGAGCCAGTTGGGAGCTATGTTTAAATTTAACCCACCATGGCTACAGTGTGTGACTTATCTCTCATTTTGAAAGAAACCTGCCAAAAACACGTGCTCTTTCTCGCATCAGCTTGGTCATTTTGATGGATACCATTTGTATCTTTCAATGGTACTTGTTTGGCTGTTTCCATTTAAATACCTAATTGTTTGGTAGGCTCGTAACTACGATGTTGTTTTCGATCTTTGTGTTATGTTGTATTAATTATTTTAAATCACCCCTTTTGCATTATTTCTTTTTAATGCATACAAATTTACCAATTCTATATAGTTTGCCGTTCAAATTCTATGTAATCACACTAGTACTTGGTTGTGCCATTTTTAGCTCAGGTGTGTATCTTGGGTTGGGCCTTCAGTTCAAGATAACTTTGTCCCATAGGTGTGCCTTGCACCTTGGATTCACCAAAGCTCCTTCATCTCACTAGAATAATCTATATTCCTTTATTCTAGCTACTTTCAGACCTGTGTTTTTTCTCTTTCATCTAATGATCCCCCCTTTTGGTCTTTCTCAGTTGAATAAATTCACCGGCAAATGCCAATGGGCAATTATTTAATCTTTTTTTTTTTCACTCCCTCTCTTCTCTATTCCTTAGTTGTGTGGGAGTGTGTCTTCTATTTTAATTCATGAAATTGTTTCTTACATACATATTTTTGGTTTTTTCTGCTTATGGGATATGGGAAACTGTACTTGGTGCTCCACCTAGTCATCAAATTTCTGTTATTATATTCATGATTTATTCTTCTGCCATTGATTTGGGACATTTGGATGTTCTGTGGAAATGAAAGTGTTATTGAAGGCACATATTCATCAATTAGAATGGACTAATATGTGACAAGAGTTAAGACTGAAGTCATTGCAAAGAATAGTCATTGCAATGGTATTTCCTGCTTTGCTGATTTGTTCTACTTTTATAGGAGTCATTGCATAGGAATCTTGATGGTATCTCATATATTACTGATTAATTCTGTTTTATATCGATATTTGGTATTTGGGATGCCTAGTAATTTCTTGTCAATGTAATCTTAATTCTAAGCTTTTAGAATCTCCACGTGATATAACTCAAGAGCTTAAGTTAAATGACTGATTTCAATAGAAAGCTGACAGTTTTCTCTGAAAAGGGATTCAAAGGAATTTTCAGTTAAACTAGATATTGCTTTAAAGCAGGAATTTTGCTTTAATTTAATCATGCATTCATGCTGACTTACTTTTCTTGTTTGGTGTAATCAAACCTCTTTTTTGTTTTCATTTTTCATGCTAAATTGCAGGTATCTGCTCCTGACATCTCTGTTCTGAATTGCTGTTAATGCTCATCTTAGTCTGATTGGATTGTCAGACAGATGGCTGCCAGAGGACACCGACAACCATCTTTTGAAGGACGAGCTGCCCAGGCTCCTGGGATGATGCGGCATGGTCCGTTTCCTGGATCAGGGCATACTGTTGGCCATCGCTCCTTGGAGACAGCTTCTCATCCTGACATTGCAGAGAACAAAATGCTTGCTCAGGTAGCAGAAATAGAACGACTTGCAGGAGATAACCATAGACTGGCTGCTACTCATGGGGCTTTAAGGCAGGAGCTTGTTGCTGCACAGCATGAAATATCAAGAATCAAGGCACAAATAAGGAGCATTGAGACAGAAAGCGATATTCAAATTAGGGTTTTGATGGAGAGGATTGCAAAAATGGAAGGAGATATTAGAGCTGGTGAGCATGTTAAGAAGGAATTGCAACAGGCACATGTAGAGGCGCAGAGCTTGGTCACTGCTAGACAAGAACTGACCACTCAAGTTCAACAGGCCACCCAGGAATTGCAGAAAACCAATGCTGATGTTAAAAGGCTCCCAGAATTGCATGCTGAACTTGATAGTATGGGGCAGGAACACCAGAGGTTACGGTGAGTGAAGCAGGCTTTTAAGATTCTTCTATTGATGTTTTCATTTGACAATCATATCAGTTGTCGAACCCCTTCTCATAGGTTTTGAAGGATTTTATGGCTACCACTAGGCTCCATGAAGGAGTTTTGGCTTGTTTTTGCACCCCCTGAAAAAGTCTCAAATCTTGCCCCCCAAATGATTTTCCTAGCTCCGCAACTGAATCACACACCATAAATTTAAGTACCAAATTTCTCTTCAAATATGCATTTTCTCTTGGATGTTCAGATCCTTGGACCCATATTTTTTTATCAATAATGATATGAATACTTTCCAATCTGCTCTTGCTAATTGCGTAGTGCACTTCAATGGTATTTGGTACCTGGGAGTTGCTTTGTCATTTCAGTGAAAACACAGAGATATGGTTACATTTTGAAAGGAATCAGAGTTGGATTTACTTGATGTCCCATATTCAGCTGGAATGGCTAAACAGCCCCTGGTTGGCATTACATAGAATGCTGTAATTTGTAATGGGGGGGCTTGGAGATCAAACTTGCATCTGCATTAATATGTAGGGTTGGCATCATAATCATCGTGATCACTTCATACTAGCGGTCACTTGAATTTGAATGATGCTGGTTATGTTAGATATAAGCTGGAGAAATTTTGCTGCTTAGACAATCAAGAGTCAAAACTAACTCTCTCTGTTTCTTTTGCCTTCCTTTTTGTTGTGATGGATTCTGCAATGTATGATGCATCAAATAGTATAAATATCAGTCTGATACTGTTTTGATTTGTTGTTTGGGGAAAAAAGTTCTACATTTGAGTATGAAAAAGGTTTAAATGTGGACCAAGTGAGGGAAATGCAAGAAATGGAGAAGAATCTGGTGGTCATGGCCAGAGAGGTGGAAAAGCTGCGTGCAGAGGTCTTGAATGCTGAGAAGAGAGCACATGGTAAGCTTTCTTTGATGTAAATTTGTAGTTCTTTTTGGTTGAAATCCGTCTTAAAGGTTTCATTGTACCTGTACTAATCCCATCCATATGCAGCTCCAAACCCTTACAGTGGTGCCTATCCAGAGCCTTCATACCCACCTCCTACTCAAGGTAGTGGTGCCTATATTGACAGCTACGGGAGGCCTCACGCTCAGATGATTGCTGGGACACCGAGTGCAGGAATGATTCCATATGGCAGTGTAGCCATCCCACCAGCTAGTAGTGGTGCTGCCTGGGGAGGGCCATATGACCCCAACTCACATTCTCAGCATTAAAGGTGGAGAAGCTGCCATTAGAGCCTGTCTACAATCTTTTCTGCCTTACCCTGCCCTGCTGGAGCATTTACAATAAAAAGCTCAGATTCTGATCCTTCTCCTGACTTGCAGAAAAATTTTCTTATTTTGATTAAAATTCAGAAGTCGTAGACATGGGTTAAAATCAAAGTTAAGCATACTTGGTTGACATGTTCTGCATATTGAGGTCTGTCTATCTTGATGAGCTCTGCAAGAATGGTTTTGTGTATCCAATAGGTTGACAGGGAAGTAGAGTGAAATTTATGTTTATATATTTGGGGCAAAGTAGATATGGTGATTTATTGATCAGGGCCATGAGAAGTGGGAAGAAATGGAATTCAATTGGTTTTTGAAGTTGTTTTACTGGATTTATAAATGTTCCTTGAGGACCATGACATGGTCAATGGTTCATGAACCCTGATCTACTTTGTCTATAGAATCAGATGAGACATGCTTTTAAGGATTATATATGTATATATAATTTTAGGAAAATGAGAGGTTACTATCGAACTTGCAATCTTGCCTATTGAAAGTGTATGATGAAATATAAGTTGTTAAATAAGGTTGCTATGCGATCCTACTTAGAATATAAGCAAGTAAGATTAAAGTTCAAAAGGATCTATCAAGGTGCAAATGAATGGGACTAAAATAGGATATAAAATGACAAGATTGAATTATACGTATGACATTATGATTGGTCTTGTTTTTTAGGGGTATTGTACCATGACCCAAATTTTTATTTTTATTTTTTGCCTTCAAATAAAAAGTTTCTAAATAATTGCTTCTTGTAATATGTTTCACTGATAAATAACTTTTAGGGTCTGATAACTGTTTTTTATTATTTAAAACAAAAAAACAAGAAAACATGTTTGATAATCATGAACTATTTTATGTTTTCTATTCTTAATAACATATTAATAATAGAAAATATGATGTTTTTAAAGAACATCTTTTAGTTGTATTCTATTGTTTTTATTTGTTTTTTAGAACTATTTTGAAAAATAATTATATAAACATGTATAATAATTAAAAGTAAAGTACTAGATATAAAAATTATTTTTAAAAATATTAAAATTAGATTAAAAATATTTCAGATTTTTAAACAAACTTTTGTTTTACAAAATACAAGAAAATAGTTCTCAAAAACTATTTTTTAGAATTGTTTTTGAAAATAATTACCAAAAAATGCCTTAATTTTCCATTTTAAGATTAATTGGAATGTTTTAGATTTTTATAATTGTATTTTCATTTTATTTATTTATGAATTGTATCAAATAATGTATTTTCATTTTTATTTGTTTATACATTGTATAAATATTGTATTTCCATTTTTATTTGTTTAGGTGCCAAACCCATATTTATACTAGTGTATTCTATTAAATTAATAACCATAATAATAAAGTATTTTTGCAAATATGTTATATAAATTATAAACTAAGCACAAGCCAATTTTATTGGTTTGATATGATTTTCAAACGTTTGAATAAGTTCAAACTTCAAACTTAAACGCAACCCCTCATTTTCAAGTCATTTTGAAAATTGTTGCTTTTAAAAATAAGAATAAATTTGTATTTTAAGATTTTTTTTTTTTTTTTTAGTTTTTAACTTATTTCTTATATATATATAATTAAACATGATATATTTAATATTTATGACTTTCAACATCTATAAATTTTCTAATAACAATCTCGGAGACCAAGTCTGATGAAGAAAACACTTAAAATATGAATAGTTAACCACAAACTCTACCAAATTCATTGAAGCCATTTTTATTTTGATTTTATTTGATAATTAAAATTGAAGTCATAATTTTTTAACGATGATATTGACATTATAAAAGTTTTATTTAGTATAAAAGAAGTATTTGTGTTCAAATAAAAAATCAAGCATGTTGAGAAGTAATATTTTTACTGTTGTTGTCGTTGTTTCTTTTTTTTTTTTTTAATGTATGCGTTTTTATTAAACTTAAAAAGAAAAACTGACTTTTCAACAAATCATCCAAATACACCATACAAGGACAAGGATAAGCAATTATCTATTTTTAAGTCTAATTGCTAGTCTCTTTTTGGGTTGGGCTTATATTAATCAAGGTTTGAAATATCGATAAATACGAATATATCAGTACTTAGATTTTACGGATATATAAAAAATATGGGTAGATATTTTGACAAAAATATCGATCTTGTTCAAAATTCATAAAAATGCTTAGAGACTTTTCAAAAAATGATAAAATAAAGAAGAATACACATATTAAAGTTATTTTATATGTGTAATTGATATAAGTATGTTAAAGATAATATTTATTAATTTTTTTTGTAAAAAAATAGCTTCATTTCCTTTAATATATTTGTATTCATTTATTTTAAAATTTAAAAAATACTTTTATTGAAACATTTTTTATTACATTTTAAATAAAAAATTAAAATGATTTATATAAAATATTTTATTTGAGATTTAATTTATAAAATTTTATTACTAGTGGTGACAATCTTTTGCTATTGATATTAATTTATTTAAATAATTGAAATTATTAAAAATTATAATAATCATTTATCTTATCAAATTGATTTTAATTTATAAAATATTAGATCTTCATTATTATTATTTTATATTTTAGCCATTTTTGAATAAATTTGTATTTTTAACATTTAAAAAAAATATTCAAAATTAAATAAAATAAAAAATATAAATATAAAAAAATAAAAAGTGAAATGATAATAATTTTTTAAAATAATATTAATGAGATAAATAATGATACATGTATGATTTTTTTTTTAATATTTAATTATCATATAAATGACATAAAAAACTTGTTAAGAAAATTATAATGATTAATTTTATATTTTTAGTAATCAATTAAATAAAATAATTAGAATTAATTTATTTATTAAATTTTTTTTTTAATAATGAACTTTAATATAGTAATGATAAGAAATTTGACTTGGGTCTTGACTGGACTTGGGCTTGGACTTTGGTTTTTATTTTAACTTGGGTTTAGATTCTGACTTGACTTCGGCCATACTGGAATCTTGGCTTGGGCCTATGCTTGGATCTTAGGCTTGGATTATAGCTTAGCTAGGTCCTTATTGGACTTTGGCTTGGCTAACACTTATGAAGGGTAGAAACTTTTGATCTTAGATCGAAGATATGTTGAACTTGAACTTTGAATCTTGAAAGGCATAATTCGTCTTTAAAGGGTTTGAAAAACTTCTTGACTCCTTCAAACGAGCTTTCTCCAATTCTTCTTAAGCATAGAAGTTTTCTTGTGTCTACTTACGTGATTTCGAAAGTCAAGGAGCCCCCTCTATTAATAAGGATTGAGAGGAAAATATTTGAATAGTTTTTCTAATTAAATATTTTTTTAATTCAAATTAATATTTAGAGAGATTTTGAGACATGTCAAAATATTTTTCTTTAATTAAAAAATAATATTTAGGATCCTTGAAAAGCATATCTAAATGCTTTTTCAATTTATTTTTGTAATGATGTGCAGGAAAAAATTGCCACGATATTAAAACCAAAAAACTTGAAATAATAAAATATTGACTCTCATTGTATATCTAGCTCTTTTTTTATATTGATATTTTCTACTAGTGTCATGCAGCGAAGTGAAAGTTAATGTTTTATTTTTATATTTTTTATTATAAAGTTTTCTTTAGTATGAATAGTATTTTTAATTTTTAAAATTTCTTATTTTAATATGTTCTCATAATAAAAAAAAATGTCAATTGGTATTATTAACTTGACAAGTTAAATGTGATTTTAGGAAAAAAAATACTTGACTTATGAAAAAGTGTATATATTTTAAATGGATAAATATAAAACTAATTTATAAGAGTCATGGTTTTTTTTTTCTATATTTTTTAAAATCAGTGAATCAAAATTCACTTTTCTCAATTTTACCATTTGTTCAATGTTTTTCCTATTACTCTTCCGATTATGTTGGATTGAAAAAAGATGGGAAAAGTGAAAAAATAGAAATAATAATTTAAAAAATATATATAAAAATCAAGAAAATAGGTCAAAGAAAAAATTATATATATATATATATATATATATATATATATATATATATATATATATATATCTTATTTTATTATAATAAATTAAATTATTTGAAATATACTTTTCTCAATTTATTTTAAAATTTTGAGATTTTTTGAGATAATTTAATAAAAATTTTAATTTTCAACATATCTCAAATAAAAAACATATTGAATAGAAAAAAAGTTTTTATATTATACATATATATAGACTCATTTTAATAATGTAAATACATTTTAAAGTTTCTAGAGCTCATTTGGATTTAAAGTTGACAAAATCTTAATGATTTAGTATTTGTTACTAGTAGAAAAATAAGTGAATTGATTTTGAAGTAAGATATAAAAATAATTTATTTTTTATTTTTCTTCCCTTTATATTTTTTTTTTCTTTATCCCTCTATTTTTTCTTATTATATTTCTCGACAACCAAACTATACTTTGAAACACATTTACACGGTGTATAAGAGGAATTGATTTTCATTCCATAAATTAATTACAATTAACAATTCAATAATACTTTTTATTTTTATTTTTCTAAATTTTAATTTATGAATTTATATAAAATTAAAAAAAAAAAAAAGTTACAACGGTCCCACAAAATTGGTATGTAGGGAGTCCTCACAAAGTGCTTCTCCTAGTCAAGCGACTCAAGCCTCTCTATACTAACGATAGATCCAAAAGCCGCCCTTCAGAGGAAGAGAGAAAGTGGGTGCAGGGAATTTTCCGACGATGGTGACGAAAACTGAGGAAACAGAGCTCAACAGGCTTGAGATTCAGGTCGATAATGGCGGAGGCGGCGCCTGGGAGTACCTTTGTTTGGTCCGCAAACTCAAGGTTAGGCGTTCTGATAAGGTTCTCAAGCACGGGTTGTCCATTTTGAACGACCCCAAGAAGCGATCTAATCTTGGCCCTGAAGGTGAGATTTCTTTCTTTCTTTTTTCCTTTTTGGGGTAATTTAGAGTACCGAGAAGATTGATTTGAATTTTAGTTAGAGAACTGAATTCTTGTAGTAGGCGATTGGCTCTCTTTGATATGGATTTGGGAATAAATATGATGTTTTTTCATACTTTTTTATCACTTTAATTATGGTATTTGAAGAAGGTCGTTTGGGAATTCGGGTGGGAAAAAAAAAACGAACTTTGGGTTTTATGTTTAAGAATGTCAGTCCCTTTTTAATTTAGAAATGGGGTTCTAATCATTGGGTTTCGTTTCTATTAGAAGTCTGTAATAAAATCTTGAGGTTTTCAACACAACGTATTGGAAATTTATGGATTTTGTAACGGATTTGTCTGGGTCTTTTTGGTTCATTTAATTGGGTTTTGTTTGATATGCTCTCATTATTGTTAACTAACATGTGTTGGAGTGTATCTGATGTGGATTCTTTGATTCTAGGGCTTGTGGGTGATGGTGATGCTCTTTAATCAATGTTCTAATTTGTTGTTTCCTTCATTTTTGATCTAACTGTCTGGGATACTTATCTGTATTTCAGTATGAAAAAGAATCACCAAAAGAGAATGAAAATTGCAAATATTTGGATCTTGTAGTGGTCTATAGTAGTTTTTCCTTTTAATTTATTAATTTGATATATTATTATTTACGATTTATAAAGATAAGGGTATTTTAAATTTTATGGTTATAATCATAGGATAGATGCACTTCTTTATGTATGGTGGTATGTATGTAAAGGCTGCGTTTTGGCTGCATGATATTGGGGGTTTGGAGTTGGAACCAAGTATTAAAACTTCAAATCCAAGGTTTGGTTGATTTCTATACCAATGGAATTAGGAGAATTTCCCAATGCCATAGTAAAAGCAAGATTTTCAAAATCCTCATAACTAGATTTTGTTAAATTAAATTTGGTTCTGCACCACCTAATGCAACCTCATCATTTGGTGTGGATATCTAATCTAGCAATGTCCTTTGTAGTTTTTTAGGCCAAAAGTGTATAAAAAACTATTTGATTTTAAGGAGTTGTAGACGACATGCTTGACACTCTTAGTGAATTTAATGGGTAGATGCTGCTCAAATCTGTTTCTTTTCTTTTGTTCTTGATTAATGTGAACTGTCCACAATCATGGAGATTTTTAATAAAGTAAATGACGGGTGCACATCAAAGTTAAGGATTAGCAAAACTACTTGTCCCCCACTTACCCAATGGGTAAAACAAGGCCATTCTCCTATGCTGGTCTGAGTAAGTCATTCTAGGAGGGGTGAGTTGGATGTGTTTCTTGCATCTGGTATTTTTGTGCAAAGTGGCATGTCTCTAGTCCTGAATATGTGAATTATTGCACGAAATGGGTCTGTTGAAAATTTATTTCTTGCAAGTTTTGTACTCTATTTTTGCAGTCTTCTTTTGTTGAGTTGAACTTCAGACTAATGAGTATTATTTCTTGATGTAGAATGGACTCTATATGAGCAAGTAGCAGTTGCTGCTATGGACTGCCAATGTCTTGATGTTGCAAAGGTGGAAGCCTGTTCCTTGTAGTTTTACTTTGGGAATTGATTTTAAGTTTCTCCATTTGGATGCTCTTGTGACTGCTAACCTTTTTATTGAGTTTATTGAACACTGAAAATTTCACATTTGACTCCTTTCAATAGAAAATGCATCTAAAAAGTCATATCCTTATAATGTAGTTCTGTTATGCATATGGTTCTTTAATACTGGCCATTTGTCATTGCAAAACATGAGATAATTACTTATATGGATGAGTGAAAAAACAAAATCAATATGCTAATGATACATCAGTAGGTTTATGGCTATCTTTTTTTATTTTTTCTTCATTTGATGAGTAAATATGAAATATATTAAAATCGCCTCACAAAAATGTGTGTAAATGTATACATGGTGTATAAAAAGGCGCCAAAAAGATGACTAAGGCTAAGGGATAAACAAAAAACAACTCTCCCACTTCAATTAGAGCTCGGCCAATCAATAAAGTCCAACATGGACATCCTAAGTACCCTCTAATTCACTCCAAAAAATAATTCAAAAAAGATTGTTAGATTGCTTGATCTGCTTTTTCCAGAATTATCAAGGGCCCCTTGTCCATGCATTCAACACATGAATTTATAGTTCCTCTATATATAAGTCTTTCTACGGGTGTTGAATTTTCCAGTAAAGAAGCTATAACATCATCATGAACAGGTTCACTTGCACATGATATAACTTGAAAGTGGTGTTGTATGTGAACTTTCATACGAGCAACTGTTTAGTTGCATTAAAATACAGGTGCAAATATGAATTCAGAAGGCCATCAAGAATAGAGATTTAATCCCAGTCACTCCTCATATGCATGTGGTAGGGATGGGGTATGCTTGACACACTGGCAAGCTTGCCTATGACCCTATGCTTGATCTTGTTGAGTGCAAGATTAACATGGTTGAAATTTGTGGCCCATTTTTTGGGAGAGCAAAATCATCCTAATGGGGATTATGGAGAATTTTAATGGGTTAGCAGCTGAGTTGAGATGTAAGGTTGTGGCCTTGCTTCTACCTGATTAGGCTGCTTTAGGAGCCACTGTAATGTAAGATAGTTCCAGACTTGGTGAAAAGACTTAGGAGCAGTTGGCAAGCCAGAAGAGGTGGCGATTTTCAGATGGGGAAAATCAATGCTTGCTAATAGCAACTTATTGAGTTTGTTGGTGAATATCATGTTCACCTTTGTCATTCCAGCTTTGTAATATTGGAAAAGTTGTAAAGGATCTTTTGTAGGATTCATGCTTTTGTTGTGGTGGGGATGGTGTCTTCTCTCAAAAACTGGGTATTTATATATTAGAAGTCGGAACATAGGGAATAAAGTGCTAGAAAAATGTATTTTTTAGGTTTGCAATGAAAAGGGATTGATTATGGAGGGAAGTGGTGGTTGGATTCAGAGAAGTTGAAGGGTTTGTATGGGTTGGAAGAGTGTTTGGGGAGATTTTTCGAAGTTAATTCTTGAGGAGCGGACAGAGCGAGGTTATGCTTTCATGCGGTTTGGAAATCACAAGTTGAAGGTGAGGTTTCTGAAAGGATGGATTCCAAAGGGGTGAAGGGTCCATAGGGAAAAGGTTTATGAAGGAGCATTAGGAGAGGATGGGAAGATTTCTGAAGTTCATTTTAAGGGAACAAGCATAAAGTGAAGTCCTGACTTGTCATGTGGTTTGGAAATCAAGAGTTGAAGGTGAGCTTTCTTGCTTTCTCCAGAATATTGGACATTAGAGAGACAGTTATGGCAGGCTAGGAGGTAGACAAAGACAAAGCTCATTCGAAACTTAGAATCCTATGTTCATTATGAGTTCTAAGGACTGGAAGTTGGAGATGGTAGAGTAACATGCACACACACACACACACACACACATATATATGTATGTATGTATGCATGTATGTATATATGCATGTATAAACAGCGGAAGCAATTGGAGTGATGGCCAAGTCTATAGGTTGGAAGATACTCAAAGATGGCTAATGGTCAGTTTTCAGTTAATCAATCTTCAAAGTTGTGTCTCAGAGGAAGATGATAGGCTACTGGAGAAAGTTACATGTGGGTTTCAGCGCCATAAAAAATGTCTTTCTTTTTCTCAGCAGCAGCTTGGGAATGGATCTTAAAAATCAATCATTTGATTTGGAGAGTGAGGAATCTTGCAAATTGGTGTTTTATGAGTAGAAGCAATTGTGATACCTTCAATCATCTTTTGGTCCATTGTCAATGGCCCAAGATCTGTGGTTCATGTTTTTTGTTCTGTTTGATATGGTGTGGGGTCCTGTGGAAATGGTGGAGTTATTTCTTGAGTTGGCTTGGTAAGTTAATTGAATTTTGAGTGTCTGGCTTTAATTATTGAAGGCACAGTTGCTGGTTTCTTTTTCTTCTAGACCCTAAAACCATAACCTCTCCTAGACCTTGGACTACCAGGAGAGATATGGCAAGGCAGCATTATTCAAGGTTTAAGTGCTGTTCTACTGCAGCCCTACTTAAGTCTTCTATGAAAATTATGACCATGTTTGGCTTTGTTTTGTTTTCTGAGAACTGTTCTGTTTTCAAGGGGGAAAAAGTAAAGGAAGAAAATAAAATAGTGTGTTCATTTCCTGTTTTTAGAAAACTAAGTTATAAATTAGACTATTTCAAGAAACAGTAAATTGATATTCTTTCTTTCTTTATTTTTTTTTTTTCGAAAGTTGTTCTTAGAATTAGATGAAGACATGGAAAACATACTTAAAAACATGTAGAGCAATAAGTGAATTGACGAAATTTATAATACTTGGCAACATTGGAGCAAGTCAATTTTGTAGGTAAAGTAAGTTCCAGTTGGAAGAGGGTGCTTCACTGAGGATTATTTGTAAACATTAGAAGTTCAGAGTAGAGAGATTTTGGAGCAACAGGTAACTTAGAGTTTTCTCTTTTTGAACAAATGAAAACTGTAAAAGTTTTGTCTCATAGGCATAAATTGTGAAAGTGTCTCAAAGGCATATTGTAATTTATCTAAAAGCTTCAAGATTCATAAATAAATTATATAAATTAAGAAAAGGATTTCTTTGAAAGATTGATTATTTATGCTAAATTTAGTTTTTAAGTTCCACTTGTTTGAATTCTTTTTCCTTCTTGTCTTGGTTATTTACAAACATACTTAACAGCTGTGGCTTATAAGTTTGTTTCAACAAATTTATATGGTTAGGCAAATTTGATATGACAGTTAAATATAAATCTGAATTTGGTTTTATTGTTTGTGTTTTATACTCAAATACTAGATGAATTTGTTTGATAATCTTATAATATCCACAATAATTTTTAACTAATTTAGTAGTTTTAATTGTGGAAGTCTTTAAAATGTATAGACTTTTACAGAGCATTATCTTTTCAACTATTAGAAGCTTAAAGAAAGAATTTTAGGAACATTTGGATTTTTTTTCTCCCTCAATAGACTTAAGATTTTCATTGGAGTGAATAGAATAATCATTTGTGTGTGTGAGTGTATTTGTCAAAAACATTTGGAAACTTGAAAGTTTTAAGGAGAAGAATTTTCCAAATGATTGAGTTACTAGAGCTTTATATAGCTAACAATTTCTTAATTAGTTGGATGCTTTTTTAAAGGATATTTAGAAGTATATAACTTACAATTTTCTCTTAATCTAGTATCTCCTTTTCTTTTCCAAAGTCAAACCTAGATAATTTCCATGGAAAAAAACTTAGCAATAGTTAATTATAGGCCGCACCACTTTAAATGTTTTTTATTAATGATTATATTCATGTACCATTCATGATTTATTGCTTTATATTGTAGTGATGAAAATTATGAAAGGGCTAATCTCCAAGTTAATATTCAAATATTTATTCAAACGTTACAACTTAATCAATTTACAAGCTAACAAAGTTTAAGAAAATAAGAACTAACTCCTAAAAACATCTTTTATGAAAAAATTTCTTTGTTTTTATAGTTTTGGAATTGTTCTCAATTACTATAACCAATTAATATTTTGATTGTTATCTGTTTTTTAAAAATTGTTCTCTAACCAAACATGTTTTTGAATTAGGAATTTTAATATATATATATATATATATATATATATATTTATTCTTGTTTTGAAAAAACTATCCTTGGGAACTGTAAGATCAAAAACAAAATCAAATATGCTCTATGTTTTCCTGAATAAACTGTAAAGCTATGTTGTCAGCAAACAAAATACAAATGGTGCCAATTTCTAAATATGGATGATTGATATTTCCATAGCAAATGGAGTTTTGGTTAATGGATGTGTATTGTTATTTAGAAACTCACTTATATCTCCTTCAATTTTTTGTTGTACAAGACTACAAGTTATAGACCCATCATATAATTCCCTGATCACATTAGTCTATTAATTGTATTCCTTTCTTTGTCCAGAAAATATCACTTTTGCCCATGCATCTTGGATGCTGTCCTATTTATCAGATCAAATTAGTTTCTAGGTTACAAGTGTGTGGGTTTTGGTCATGATTGGAGATTCGTTAGTTTGTTTGAGCAGTAGGCTAACTTCATTTATCATGTTAATGTCTTCAGAGCATGCAAGATGAACCATTGAGGAACAATGTTCTCATAGTTCTCTTTATAGTGTTGCAAAGTCATTTACTGCAAAACCTGTTCTGGCATAATCCTTTTTTTCTTGGTCCTCTCCTTGTTTGGACAAGGATTTCTTTACTTGCGTTTTTGCTTTTATGGTTAGCCTGTCAAACTCATCTAATTATGCTATTTTGGTGGACAGAAAGTTAGGTATGAGATTCTTTATGCTAATGCAAGTTTACTCTGTAATCTTTTGCAGGACTGCATAAAAGTTCTACAGAAGAGATTTCCAGAGAGTAAAAGGGTTGGTGAGTTCAACCAAAAAATCCCAGAAAGTTAGCTGTCCAAGTATTTATGTTTATGGAGAAAGATAGTGCATACACTTGTTTGAGTGTATCATTTAGTGACGTGTGATGCATGATCATGGCTTTGTTTGTTGTTATTCAAATCAAGCAGCGATAAACTCATTGAAAACAACTGGATGAAGTCTTTACTTATAATAGAATCCTTCCCATCTCCCACCCTCTTCACAAATAAAACCAGGAGAGGGCTTCTTTTTTTTTTTTGAAGTTTTTATTACATCAAAAAAAAAAATCAAAGATTTGAGAGATCCAATCTTGTCTCTATTTCAAATTTTGTTTTTAATCTCCTCAGCTTGTAGATTGAGGTCTCTATTTGGTTTTTTGACTCTCATGAACCTAGAAAGGTTATAGAAATGAGAAGTGGAAAAACCATGGTCTAGAACCTCTAAATGCTATAGCTGTCATTCGTGGTTCTTGGGAGATAGTAAAAGTAATCTTGTCATGTGGCAGTAATGCCCTGACGTGTCTTTGATAAAGGTGTATCTAACCTTGCTGAGGCTGCCAGTAAGGAGAGATACAGTATTGGTGGGTATATTAGACAATGGTTCTGGAGTACCTTCTAAATGGGCTCAGCCAAGCCCAACATGTATCAGGTGAATGCTTATAGGACCGATATTGTAGGTTTGTCCTTAACTTATTTTGGTCCTTTGATGTTATCAAAGGATCTCGATAACTTGGAATAGATAATATCTTAATAATCTTTTAACCTTTTATGCTTAAATTAATGTTTTGGCATGAAATCACAGGCAGGTTAGAAGGGTTGTTGCTTGAATCAAAGGGATCTTGGGCTGAGGCAGAAAAAGCTTACTCAAGCCTTCTAGAGGAAAATTCATTTGATCAAGTAAGTTTGTCAGCACAGTGTTTATGAAATCACACATTCATTTTTGCAAGAATAGGTTTCATTTTCTCATTTAAGTAATATAATCTGGCCTTTCATAATAAACAAAGAAATATTCCTAATGCTAATGATCAATCCGTTCTTATTCAGGTAGTACTTAAGAGGAGGGTAGCTATGGCAAAGGCACAAGGCAATATGTCTGGGGCAATTGAGTTGCTCAATAAATATCTTGAAACGTGAGACAGAAACCCAGAGTCGGTTTTTTTTCTACTAGTGTTTCAACAAAACAAGCTTGGCTGAGTTGTTTATATATTTTTTTTCTTTATTCCAGATTTATGGCAGATCATGATGCCTGGAGAGAACTTGCTGAAATATATGTCTCGCTGCAGATGTGAGTTATTTGTTCTTGTTTTTATTTGAGCAGAGATCTGTGGCTACTGAATTGCCTTGTATTTACATTGTTCTGTTCTTTTTAAATTAGGTACAAACAAGCAGCATACTGCTATGAGGAGCTAATATTATCTCAACCAACAGTTCCACTGTATCACCTAGCCTATGCTGAGGTAAGTGGCAATTCAACTTCTGGTAGTTTCTCTGTGTCAACTGTCAAATGGAAAATAATTTCTGAAGGTGAAGAAAATTGTTGGGAATCACAATAGAGAGCATATAGTATCATCCAAGTGAACATATACAAAACATGCTGCACCTTGATTAGCTCTGCCTATTCTTAAATGATAAAACTGCTTGTTCATTCTAAAAACACCAAAGCACAGCCAAGTATAAATTTTCATCTAGCTTTAACTTCTCTTCATTTTGATACAATCCCAAATCAGATTTGGTATTTGGGCAAAATACCATGGCAGAAAAAACTCTAGCGATATAAAAGAAACTAGATTTTGTATGTCATTGAGCACTGCACAAGGAGATGCCTTGGTTACTGCAATCTCAACCACCTGCTACCTACTTATAAAAATCCTCTAATAAAGCAATGGGGAACCATTAGCAGTGTTAGTATGCTCAAACTGGCCATGGTTGGAGTCATGCCTTGCCTCTGTCTCAAATTGTTGTATAAAATGATTGAACTGAAACCTCCTATGCACCACCTCTTTATGCCTGCCACCATGTCCATCATAAGAGCTTGCTTATGATGGCCATTATGTTTGACAACATTGCAAGCTCTGGCTACTTCCCGCATTCAGTACTTGATGATCCTTTTTTGTTTTGCTATCAGTCATTCAATTATTTTTTTTTTCCTTTTTCGATAGGCAAAAATGAATTTATTTGGAAGCACCAAAATGGGGGGGCGGGGGAGGGCAACCCTGGAGCACTAGAAGTATACAAACGGTGCCAAAAGGCTAAAAGGAAAAGGCAAAAAACAAAAGACCCTCCCTTTAGAGCCCAGCCAAGCGATGAACCCCAGTAGACAAAGCTCCCACATGAATAGAATCCGGACCAAAGGAATATAGGGTAAATAAGGGATTCTTTAAGCACTTGGTCAGAATGCTCTGCATCTTCAAAAGATCTTCCATTTCCTTCCTGCCAAATAGTCCAAAACAAATACAGTTGCCCAGATCTCCAAACCTTTCTACACTTTCTACTCACAAAGCCCCCATGCTCTGTTTCACTAAGAAGGGGAGCACCCACGCTGTACCAAACAGGGAGAAAAAAATGCCAAACATTCTTTGCTTTCTCTCAATTTAAGAGAATATGATTGACCGGTATGTCTTCCCACTTATAGCGAAAACAATGGTTCACCACAATCTACCCTCTCCTTTTCAGCTGATTCAGCAAGAATCCACCTCTACACCACCACCAAGCAAAGAAACCCACTTCATGGGAGCCCCCTGAACCCAAACTTCCTTTGCTGGAAAGACACCGGCTTCTCCTGGCTCCAAAAAAAGAATAGTAAGCTTTTCCTTGCTCAATTTTCAATATCAGGAGCTGGAAGTGGCTGGAACAAAAAATGGTAGTCTTGTAATGGATGTTTTCAGGTTATAGTATAGGAAAGAGTACAGCTTTAGTAATCTGCCCATTTGTGATATTCTCTCTGAACCTGGACCTTTTGCCAGTTGAACCTGGTTGGTGGGACTGGGTGGACAAATGTTGCTACCCTTAGTCTCCAAGGCCAAAAATTAAAGGATTAGACAATTGCAGAACCTAATCTTCTGTTTGGGACATTTTGATATTCATGCTTGCATAAATAGGTGAAGCTGGGAGAATTTGAGTGGGTTTCATCCTTATTTGAGACTCCTAGGCAGGGAGGAGCTAATGGTTGATTGAAAATTATCAGTTCCATCACAATTTTCATTCAGTATCAGATTGCATAGCCTGTCTCTAATTCATTTTTCCATGTTATTTTCCTCATGGAAACCTAAAACAAAATTTTGGTGTCCTGCTATAAATGGAAGAATAGTATGGTTGCAACTTAGTATGTGTCAAAGACTCCATGCTTTTTAATTTTCACCACTGTGATGATCACCTCTTGCGTTGCTTTCCTTGGCTCAACAGGTGCTCTACACACTTGGTGGACTAGAAAACCTCCAAACTGCTAAGAAATACTATGCATCTACCATAGATTTGACTGGGGGCAAGAACACAAGAGCGCTTTTTGGCATATGCTTGGTAAGGTCCTATGTCTCTATGTCTGTTCATGTGTGCACACATGTGGGTGTTTTGGGATTAATGTAAAAATCTCAATTGGGCATTTTCTTCTGATTAGTTTTCCTTTCTCGACTGTCTCTGGATTCCATGTTTCTTTCTTACTTGCAAATTGGACAGTGTACGTCTGCAATTGGACAGCTGACCAAGGGGCGGAACAAGGAAGAAAAGGAGAGCCCAGAGTTGCATTCACTGGCAGCCACAGCCTTGGAGAAGATCTACAAGCAAAGAGCTCCCACCAAACTCCCTCTGCTGAATTCAGCCTTAAAAGGCTTGAAAATTTAATTCCCTTCACCATTAACAGAAGCAACCTTCTCATTGTTTGGCTGGTTTTTCAGAATCCAAAGGCGTCATCAACAGTTGGAGCAGAAATGTCTTGAGATTTTGCAAATGTTTCAGATATTTATTAAATATGAATTAATTCCTTGTATTTCTTCTGTTTTTTCAAATCCTAGACATGAAGAAGTTATGATGTACTTCTTAGAATTATGGTCTATGAAATCTCGCTTCCGTCATGTTGTTTGCTTTCCATTTTGAAGCAGGAAATTTTGGATAATGTGTGCTTCATAACAGTATGGTTAGTATACTCTCCCCCTCTCTCAAATTTTAATTTAGGTTACATCTAATTTTGTTTCCCCAACAAAGTAATTATTTAGATAAAAAATAATAAATGGACAAAAAGGAGGAATTAAAATTTGGGTTATTTAGTAAAATTTAATATTTATTACTTAGTAATTTAAGTTGATTTTAAGTAAAATTATATTTAAATTATTTACTAAAAATTTATTATTTAATTCTTATTTTAAGTAATGAGATTGTTTAATAAAAGTAATTTTAAATTATCAAATTAACATATTTATCCTTATAAATTATAATGAGGGCAAAAGAGGTTGAATAATAATGAAGATCTGTACAATAGCAAAAGAAATCGTAAAAAGGTAAAACGAGGATACAAACTTAAGAATAAGTTAATTGTTTTTACTTATTACTTAAAGTTGTTTTTTATTTTAAGTTATTTTACCAAACATACTTAATTTACTTAATGACTTAAATTAAGTTATTAAGCTATTTTAAGTTAGTTAATTAAATAAAAATAAATAGAAGTTTATAAATTTTCATTTTCTCAAGAAAAAATAGAGAAATAAATTTAAATAAAAATATGTGAGAAATTTAAACTAAGATTTATTTATTTTTTTTAATTTTTTATTTTTCTATTTTTTCTCAAACTTTATTGGGTCTAATAAAACTTAAGATAATATTTTGAAATTATTAGAAAAAATAATAATATTTTTTAGCCTATTACATGCTAATATTATTTAGTAAAAATAATGATCCAATCATCATCACTCGTTAAGAAAAGAAAAAATTGTGCTTTCAGGCTTGTTGGGCCTGACAATTAGCCCAAGATTCTCATATCACTCCTAATTGATGACAAGGATATAAAATTTTATGGATAAAAATACCCATTTCACCTATCATATCAAATATTATAAAAATTTTCCTAAATAATAATTTGTACAAACTCATTTGGTGTTTGCGGTATCTATCCTTTACGAAACTCTCTTATTTTTATTCCACCACTTTTCACGTGTTACCTTCAATAAATTATCCCTTATGTAGCATTTTTTTTTTAATATTTATTGTTTTTTAAACTCTTTTATAAATAATTAAAAATCAATATTATTTTTTATTTTAAAATTATAAAAAAACAAAAATTACATTAATGATTTAAAAAACTAATTTGAAATATACTTTCTAAAAAAATATGTTAATTTAAATGAATAAAAACTATCTTATGTTTGAGTTTGGTTTAAAAATATTTTTCTAGTTTTTATTTTCTATATTGTCTCTTTGTTTAATTAAAAAATGAAAACTATTTTTAAAAATGAAAATTAAAAACCTTGTTTAGTATTATCTTTTTTTATATGAAAATAATAAAAAGAATTAAATTCTATTTATTGATTATTCTTTTTTATTTTTTCCATCAGTTATTTTAATAATAAAATAAAAAAATATTATATATTCACAATCAACTAATGTCACATTATTATGTGATTTATCATAATTTTAAATATATTATCATATTTTATTGTAAGTTCACTGGGTGAATTCTCAATTTGAGCCCAACAATCTAATTTGAGTTGGGCCCAACCCATTGATCTAATTTGAGTTGGGCCAACCCATTAATCCTTGTTATTTTATTTTATTTGTAAAATGAAATCGAAGTGATTAACTATATGATTTTCTTATTATAAATAAATTTCAGGGTTATTCGATTAAAAGGGCAGTTGGAAACTCAATTTTAGAAATCCAACCCTTTTTCATTTTTAGTCACATTTGAACCAAAATACCCTTATTATTTTCTTGTAAAAATAACCATTTTCTTTAAAATCTACATGTTAATATTTGAAATAGTCAAGGGTATTTATGTAAAAAATACTTATACAAAAAAAATATAAAAAAAGTTAAATTCATGAATATAAAAATTATTTCATCCATTTTAATGGATTAATTCTAAATTTTATTATCTTAAAATAAGAATATATTTGACAATATTTTTATTTGAAGTATTTTATTTAAAAGTGTTTCTTAAAAAAAAACTCACTACAAGTGTTTTTTTTCGATTTTTAAAAATCGAAAACACTTAATTTTTTTAAAAAAATTTTTTAGATTAAAAACATTTTCTAAAACCGAGGGGAAGCGTTGAAAATTACAGAATTCACATTTAATACTATAGTTCTTTAACTTTGATTTATTATTTGAAAATATTTGATTAACAATTTTATTTTTGAATTTTGTTTTTATCAAAAAGTGTCTGATATAAAAAAAGAATTGAGAATTTATTGAAGGGTATTTTTATACAAAAGAAATGAGGTCTAGGTATTTTCGTAAATTTAGATACAAAGAAGGGCATATAAGGCACTCCCAATTCCTTTATAAGCAAACCCTAAACTCCCGAGGGCCAGGCCATACAAATTAGGGTTTTCATCTCCTCTCTCACTCCCTGCCTCCCCGCTCCCAAGCCCTAACCTTAGACCTAGCTAGCTCACAATGGCCGTCGGGTCCGTCCCTCTCTCTTGCCTTCTCCCTCCAAGCTCCCTTCTTTACCCACGTTTTCTGATCTCACGTTTGTTTGTTTATGACTTTTCAGGAAAAACAAGAGGATTTCCAAGGGGAAAAAGGGAGGAAAGAAGAAGGCGTGAGTTCCGCAAACCTAAAAACATCGAGTTCTGATTTTCATTGTCTTGAATTGACGTTTCAAATCTGTTATCGTGTTTTGTTTTGTTTGTTTTTTTTTGGTGGTTATTTGGATTTCATCGGATTTGATATTTTTGCTGCAGAGCCGACCCTTTTGCTAAGAAGGACTGGTATGACATTAAGGCGCCTTCGATCTTCAGCGTCAGAAATGTTGGCAAAACCCTTGTTAGCAGAACTCAGGGAACCAAGGTCTCTCTCGATTTATTTATTATTTTTCTGTTTGATATTTGGTCCTTGAATGTGAGAATATTTGTAGCCAGTCTGGGTTTTTAAAATTATTTGTGGGATTTTATTGGGTTCCTGTTTGGTTGCCTAGAAATTATGGGGAGCAAAAAGAAAAGAACAATACCTTTTTAAGAGTCCTATTTGGCTGATTGACCTGCTATGGAATCAGTTTTGGCTATTTAATTACTACAGGATAGGTGAACTTTGGTGGGTAAAGCTTGATGTGATAAAACAAGAGTTTTACTTGAGTGAAAATAATTCAGTTTGGGTTTGAACTGGGAGAGCTATGGGTTTTTAAATTGTCACGGTGGATGCTACTGTGTGCCTAATGTGTAATAATTCTGTATGGGTTTCTTGTTAAGCCATTATTCTTTTACACCATCAGATCCAATCTAACATTTGTGCAAAGTTTATTCAAACCCGACTCTAATGCTAGTGGAATAATGTTGCTACTAGCTTACTCAGTTTCATTTTGTTTCTTATATAAATCTGAGTCCTTAATAGGGGATGCTCGATACTGCTGGGATTCTGATATAAAAAAATTTATAGCAACCTGTATAACGTATTCCACCATTATGCTCTGTTTGGAAGTGCTCAAGTCTCATTCGATAGCACTACCATGTTCAGGGCATTTATTTTATGTTTGGTTATATTGGAATAAAGAATAAAAGAGAAATAAATTGGGAATATATAGAAGGAAAGTTGTTTTGACCTGTACCTCTTTTATTGTTTGAACTCAAGATCTATAGATCAGTTATCGGTTTATTTGGGTGTCAAGTAGATTAGTGAGTGATGATGCCCTAATAAAAGAGCTTTAAGTTTTTCTTTTTCTTTGGATTTGCCTTTCACTTAATCAATCAATTAATTAAGTAGATGTGAATAGTGTAATGTTTGTTTGTAAAGTATTTTTAATTTAAGGAAATATTTGTTCCTATTCTAAAAGAAAAATGTTCACATGCCTTTTATTACATATGTTTGCTGAATATGTTATGTCAATTATGTGACAGATTGCCTCTGAAGGGCTCAAGCACAGAGTGTTTGAGATTTCCCTGGCTGATCTTCAGAACGATGAGGATCATGCCTACAGGAAGATCCGACTGAGAGCCGAGGATGTGCAAGGAAAGAATGTCCTCACAAACTTCTGGGTGGGCATAGCATGACAGTTAGCTTTTTTTTTTTTTTTTTAATTACATGCAAAAGAGGAAAATTGGGGTTTCTCATTTTTTTTAATAATTTCAGGGAATGGACTTTACAACAGACAAGCTGAGGTCTTTGGTGCGCAAGTGGCAGACATTGATTGAGGCTCATGTGGATGTTAAGACAACAGATAACTACACCCTGAGGATGTTCTGCATTGCATTCACAAAGAAGCGTCAGAACCAGAACAAGAAGACTTCATATGCCCAATCCAGTCAGATCCGTCAGGTTTGTTTGGAATTCCATTCAACTTCGATCTTTTCCTTGTGGTTTGACTTTGCAATGGTGCTGATAATGAATGCTGGTACTTCTTTTAATGGCAGATCCGCCGCAAGATGAGGGAGATTATGACAACCCAAGCCTCATCCTGTGATCTGAAAGAGTTGGTGAGAAAGTTCATCCCTGAGATGATTGGCAGAGAGATTGAGAAGGCAACTTCAAGCATCTATCCTCTACAGAATGTTTTCATTCGAAAAGTCAAGATCTTGAAGGCTCCCAAATTTGATCTTGGAAAGTTGATGGAGGCATGTATCACACACCCTTCCTTGAGTTCCATTTTGCCCCCTATTTTGATAGAAAACCGTAGTTTGTTGCATCATGAGGATGTATAGCACCTGATGGCCCCATGTCCCAGCAAAGGCACACACTGAATATGTTTAAATTGATTTGTTCTAATTTTGGGTGGATTTTTGAACTTGTTTGTTGGATTCCATTTGTGTAGGTTCATGGTGACTACTCTGAAGATGTTGGTGTGAAGATGGAGAGGCCAGCTGAGGAAACAGTAGCAGAAGTTGAGACTGAGGTTGTTGGAGCCTAATTAAATTTTCGGACTGGATTGGCATTTTCAGTTAGAAGTTCAACTAGATGAAGTTTTGCCCTTTTCTTTGTTGAGATTGAGATGCAGACTAGCATGACTTGAAGAAATTATGGAACATGGTTTTTGCTTTCATGGTTACATGTGCTTTTTTCATAAATTACATTTATATAACTCTATTTTCTGCCAGTTACATGATGTTCTGTTACTATGATGCTGTCACTTTTTATGCAATTTCATGCTTGAGACTCAGAATTATTCTAGTGCCTGTATAGTGTTAGCAGCTGAATGACTCGTGTCCCAGTAACCTTTTAGTTGTTATTGGGATCTTTGTTATTCTGGTTCTAGAGCTTCTTTACAGTTAAAGCAAAGCCATGCCTTGATTTTAGTGGTCAGAACTTGTTAAAATATGTGAAGATTATCATCATGCTTCATTGAAGTAATATACATTGTGTTTGGTATGTTAAGTTTGTGGCCATTAGAAAATTGCCCTATTCAGGTCTCAGTGAAAGCACTCTCCTAATCAGTGGTGGATTTTGAATTTTGATGAGGTCAAGCATGACCTCTGTTATATATAGCTGGAAAAATCAGGGAAGCTATGGTTAATCCAAAGGATGGGAGAGTGGTAGCTACTACAATTGTACAATAGCAATGGCAATGGCTGCTGGCTGCTGCCTGCTGCCTGCTGCCTGCTGCCTGCTTGGTTCCAAACCTGAGTGGTATACCACACGACTGTTGCAATTGTAAGGGTAATATTGCCCTTTTTTCCCCTTCCAACACTGAGTTTAATCCTTAATTGCCATTTTTCTTCGTCTTTCCCCTCCCCTGCTTCCTTTTCTTTCGTTCTTTATCCTCTCTTTTTTAAATTTGTACTTTATTTGAAAAAAAAGAAAAAAATGGTGGGTATAGAAAGAGATTTGGTGGTTGTGATTAATAATCTTCTGTTTTAAACCCTTTGCATGAGCTATTGAAAAAGTATCATTTGTAACAAAAAGGAAGTTATTATAATCGAGGATAAAAGATATCAGAGCGGAGAAAATAAGAGAAATGCTGATTTGGGATGTCATTCATACAAAGGATGGAAAGTGTTTTGTAGGCTTTATAAATGAGCTTTAATGGTGGTTGTCTAGCACCTTATTAAAAGAACATATCTCGGTAAGAAAAATCTAGTGAAGAAAAAATAGTATAATATTCTTGTAATTCTTTAGGTTGATCTTGCTTGAGCTGTTTTAAAAACCTTGTCAGTAAAATCTAATTGGACAAATCTACTATCTTATCACTTGAATGTATTTGTTAAACATCATTTTCACCACTCTTTTGAAGTTTGTGTATAAAAGAATTTAGGTAAAATGTTTTTGGTTATACCTGCTTTAATATAACCCTATTTCCTTTGTGTAATACATGCAACATTATTTTTATATGATATTATCAAGTTGTCTTTAATAAAGGATAATAAATATGTTTTTTGAATAGTTGGATCATAAATTTTAGTTATATACATTCACAATTTACTTCATAAATTGCGAGTGTTTTTGAATGATTTAAAGACATCATTGCAATTGAACATATATCATGTTTGTAACCTAGCTTTATGTGGGTTTAAAAGGTATTATGCATTTTCATGTTTAAGTAATTGTAATTTTGATTTTTTTTTTTAATAAAATGGACCCATATCAATAATTTTGCGAAGATGGTGCATTAGATGTTTGATAATATTTCAATATTTTCGAGTTAGAGTGAAACTGTATCTTACTAATACATGACAGAAAAAATAATATTTGGATGTGTATAATTGGTAAAATACATAAGTGTAGCAACAATTCGAAAATATGGTACTTCAAAACCAAGTGATTTTAATCATCTTTAAGGGCAAAACAATTCTTTTTTTCACTTTAAGTGATGGAACAACCATCAAAGAATTTTAATGATATTTTTTATCCATATGAAAACGTTTCACTTTAAGTAATTAGATGTTTTTTTTTTTTTTTTTTTTTCTTTCATGATTTTTCATTTTTCAAATAATTTGATATTCTTGTGAGCTCTTCAAGAGTTTCAACAAGATTAAGTCATCAACATACACTATAATAATTGTAAATTCGATTTTTGTTTTTTTAGTGAAAATGCATGGACATATAAAGTTATTCACGTATCCTTCTTCTAATAGGTATTTTCTAAGGTGATTATTTGCTTCATGCATTTTAAATCAAACATGCAATTACTACTTCAGATGTTTTTTCAATTCTCTAAGGATTTGATTGCTTCATGCATTTTGAATCCTTCAAGGATTTTAACTTGTTTATGGGTACATAGAAATATAGAGTAACTACATCATAAACCATAAATCAAGTCATTCAAAGACTATTGATCATATAATTAAATCATTATGGAAGTTGATAAAAGGTATTTGTATGAAACCTTATACTATTAATCGTGCTTGATATCTTATAATATCATTTTTCTTATTGCACATTCGTACAAATACCCATTTAGACTTAATAAACTTTACTTTTCAAGTGTTTAGATCATAGGTTCAAACAATTCTAATTTTATGAACAAGTTTAACTCTGCATGCATGACTTCTTTTCATTTTCGGCTAATCGTTTCTATGTTGATATTCTTCTATATTTTGTAGTTTGAGGTCTTCATTATTTCTTATGATGTCAAAGGTTACTTGAAAAGCAAAATTGTTATTAATAACAATATTATTTTTATCTCTTTTTTGTCCCCTATATACTTAACTTATTGAGATCTCATTATTTTTAGATATAGACACATGTGCCTATTCCAAGGTTACTTGTTCAATTTGTAACTTTGAGTTATTTTTCAATATAAGCATTTTAAGGAGTTATTTGTTCTATTATGCCTCTTTAAGAGCTATAAGTTCATTAATTTTAGAGTAATTTGTTATTTTCATCGTCTCTTCGAGAGTGTCAAGTTTTCCTTATGTTCTCTTTTTCTAAGGCATTATGTCCTTTGAGTTGATAGGTTTACTATACTTTAGATGTATCTAAATTCATTTGTTAATTGACCTACATGGACATTAATTTGTACTAGAGTATTTGCAACTAAGCCATGTGACTTTATCACTTTCATTGTATCAATGAATGCATCTCGTAATTAATTTGCAAGATTTTGCAAATGAATGATCTTCTAAACTTTTAATTCACATTAATTTATACGAGGACTAAAATAAGACAAAGTGGATGCATTCAAAGTAATTTCTTGTCTTTCTTCTGGAATTAACTTCTCTCTTCTTAATGGTGAGAAAATACTTTCATTAAAATAACAATTCACAAAGAGACTTGTAAAAACATCACTTGTTAAGGGTTTAAGATACCTTATGATAGATGAAGAATCAAAACCTACATAAATTTCAAGTCTTTGTTAGAAACTCATTTTAGTACATTGTATAGGTGCAATTGGTATATCTATTACACAATAAAAGATTCATAAGTGAGAGATGTGATTGTTTTCCAAGTACAAGTTGTGAAGGGGAATATTTATTCTAAGTTGTAGGTTGAATATGGATTAAAGTAGTAGCATGCATGATAGCATGTTTCCAGGCATAAGTAGGTAATTTCTTTTTTATTGGTTATAGTCGAACAATTAATTTGAGGTGTTTAATGAGGGATTCTTCCAAAACATTTTGGGTATAAGCATGAGCAACAAAATGCTCAATATCAATCTCAATGGACATGCAATAGTCAATGAATGTTTGAGAATTAAATTCGTCAACATTCTTAGGACATCTTGTCTTGATGAGATAATTTGGAAATTATACTCATGATCTTATTATCTATGCAAGGAGTCTAGTATAAGCAATATTGCGTGTGGAAATGATATAGAAGTGTAACCACCTAGCAAAGGTATTTATTAAGACCATAAAATAATGAAATGGTCCACATGGTGGGTAGACAGATTAACATATGTTTCCATGTATTTTTTTCTAAAAAAGATTGGTAACTTGGATATGACTTTAGTAAAAGATAATTTAACTATCAATTTGTCTTATGAGCAAGTAATACATGAATATTCATTGGGCAAAAGAATCTTCTGATTCTTTAATGGATATTCATGTGATTATTCTATTATTTGACACATCATTGAAGACATCGAATGACCTGACTTATTATGCCAAAGGATTAAAAATTTTGGGTCATTGAACTTCCAATTCACAACAACATATGACTTAATAGGTTTTATGGTTATATGATACAACCTAGAGGAGAAAGCTAAGAGCATTATATAAGTAATATAAAGATATTTTACATTGTCTCCTTCCATAATTTCCGTAGGATGTCATTTCTACTAATATCTTTAAAGCTAAGCAGTTTTCTTCTAAATTTGCTAGAATATAAAGTATCATATATATGAAATCTAGTTCTATTTGGTAACATAACATTTGCTCCTCTTTTAGAGCCTTTAATCAAGTTTGTAATACTTAATATGGTTCTAACATTAGCATTTGCTAATGTCAAATTGAAACAACATATTTTATCTCAAAGAATTATGTGAGTGGTTGCACAATTTGCAAAATGTGCATATTTCTTATTCATCTTGAAATAGCATATGCAATTTCATATATAAATAATATTTGGGAAAAACACATGGTAAATGAAAATAATAAAAATAATGACAATATACAATGTATTATGAATCAATAAGAATATTTATGTTCTTCACTTGAAGATCAATCCACTAAGACATATAAAAAAATCAATATATATTAAAGTAAGTCAGGTCCAATCCATCATTTCTAGCGTATTTCATTTTCATCCCTTTCTTTTTACTTCATATGATACTTAGTAAAGTTGACTAAATATTTGTGTGTACAAGAAGTATGTGACCAATACTCTTATTTATCACACTCATAATAATTCTCAATTATGTTTCACTTGTGATGATATAATGACTTGTTTTCTTATATCAACTTTCACTTTAATATTAATGATCGAGAGAGATTTGTATTCGCTTTTAAAAACAATATTATATTATATGAAACCAAGGTTTGATTAATTTCGATTTTGATGAAAAAAAAACAAGATTTTGAACCAATCGTTTATTTTAAATGTGTTTAGGCAAGATGATTTCCAAAACGTCAATATAAAGTCAAATCAAGAAGAAGAAGAGGACTTTAAAGATGATCAATCAAAGCTTTTCTATAAGATCTCTTTGTCATGTTGTTGGTGCACTAGGATCATGTGTTATTTTTTAATGATTTCATAAAAAAAAAAAATGAGATTGATTGTTTCAAGGATAAAAACCTATGTTCCAACATGCATTTCATCATTAAAAATGGTTTTTCAATCTTAAGTTTTTATATTGAAATAATTTGAGTCATTAAAGGTCATTTATGCATCATTTCCTCCCTTTCTCTATTGATTTTTTTTACAAGCCGTTGACCAATAGGTTAACCAATTGAACCAATAAGTTGATTAGTCGAACTAATAGGTCGACTGGTTCAATAAAATTTTCAATTGGCAGAAGCTTGTCTCAATTGGTTGAGGTATGACCTTGACCGGTCGAGGACTAGTTGAATCAGTTATTAGACCGATCGAGCTCTTGTGACCTAACAATCACTATTTGCACATTATGCCACCCAACAACTAGTAGTTGTTTTGATTAGTTGGTCGACAGAGAATCCCAAATTGTGCTTAACAGCTAGTTTGGGGTCCAAACTTCTATAAAAAGGTCTCAAACTTTATTGTTTGTAAGCTTAACATCCCAAAATCATTTTGGAATATATTTGAGCCTTGGGAGTGTCTTTTATTGCACTTTACCTGTATATCCATTTAGTGCACCTCAATTCTAGTTTATCATATATCATTTGAGTTTAAGCTGTGATGTATTAGTTAATGTTTGTCAAGTGTGAGGTTTCACTTGGGGAGTTAAAAAATGAGGCTTTTCTTGAGGAATTTTGTAGTGCCCATTGAAGCCAATGAATCTAATTGTAAAGCTTGAAGGTTTGTGTTAGAAGCCTCAAATAGTGAAACATCAAGCTTAAAATTGAAGCTAAAAGAGAGTGGATGTAGGTTTGATAGTTCTAATCACTATAAAATCTTGTGTTTGTATTATTTCTTCCCTACTTTATTTTATATGTAATTATTTTTCTATTATATTTATTATATATTTACATATAATAATATTTTGCGTTCATATAGTTTGAATTTGCAAAAAGAAACCATTTGTTTTACCTTAGGCTGGTATAGCTAGAATCCTTACACAATAGTTTAAAAAATGAAATTGCTTTCTTGTGTGGTTTCGGGTTATATCAATATATGAAACTTCTTTTCTTTGCATAGCTTTAGGCTATGAGAAAAATATAAAATTATCTTTATATAGGTTTTTGCTATAAGTAAAATTTAAAATAATTTTCACATAATTTCTAGTTATTATTGCAATTAGCTTCTAATTATAACAATGATTTTTACATAATTTCAGACTACACAAATAATTTTTACATAGGTAATAATTTGTATATGACATTTGACAATGATGATATTAAATGAGATTTATACATAACTTTTGGCTAGGACCAACAAAACAATTCATTATATTACTTCTTGTTATAATTTGAAAATAATTCTCGCTATTATAATGATTTTTACATTTTTTCTTACTATAAGAATGATTTTCACATAGCTTCCAACAACATAATATCTTGTACATGACATCTAGCAATGATGGTATTAAATGAGAATTGACCAAGTAAAATAATTTACCTATAGCTTCTAACTATATATAACAAAATCAATATTAATAGAAATATGTAATATCTATTTTTTATTAATAATCCCGGATTAAAGATAAAAAAATTACCTTCAAAGCAATTTGTACTAATAATATATTATAAAGTGAGAATAAGCAAAATGCAAATTATAAATAAGAATAAAGAAAAATATATAAATACCTTAAAAAAAATGTATAAAGGAGAAGAGGGAATAACAAAACAAAGTGGGAGAACTATTTGCTCGAGTAACACCTTTTATAGGCTTTACAAATAACTTCCATTACTCATCTTTAACATAGTAAATCAAAGTTTATGAAATGAACTTCAATAATGATTCTTCACCTCATTTACAACAGTTCTTTAATTTTCAATTTGTTACTTTGCTTTTCATTGTTTGTGTAAGAAACATAGCATAAAGTCAGAATGATCTTGTAGGCACCCTACAAGCCAGGCGGCCAAACAGGGAACATGCATTCTGTAGGATGAATGTTTTTACCAAAACAGTAAACATCAATGGCAAAGCAACAATGTTTTGGGCCAGTGTTGGGACTTATTTCTCCTGGTTTGTTAAGGTTACTTGATCCTTGGGATTCCACAAGCACCAAAGCTCTATTAGGATGTACACAACAAAGGTGTCTAATAGCAAATTTCACAAATAACCAAAGATCAAAGAAGGGTTATAATAGAATAAAAACTTACTCAACTACAGTAGTGAACTAGAAAATACAGTATTATTACACCAAAGCCTTCAATTCAACCTACTGGTACAACATAGCATATCTCTGCACAAACTAGATACTGAAGCGAAAATGCCTTTTATCAACTTGCATCAGAAAACAACCAAGAAAACTAGAAGAGCTTCAGGTGTGATTTCTATTTTACATTGACAGTTGGATAATAACAGTGGGGGAGGTACTATCATATACTCATACATACTGAAAAACAAACCTCAGCCTCATGAGGAAAATTGAAAGCGCTTCACTGGGTCTTTCCTGGGGAACGGTCGCTGCTCTCCTGGCAAGGATTGAGAGATGGGAATGATGGAATAGACCTTAGAATCAACTTCCTTCCACTCCTCCAAGCACGAGTTGACCCAATCTTGTGATGAGGAGGTGAAACCCTCTTGCTGTTTGGAGAGGTAGACTTCACACCACCAGCAAGAGTGCAATCGCCTTGCAGGATCTCTGGAGTCTCATCTTCTGGAATCATCTCAAGATGCTTCTCAAACTTTGGCAGGCGGCAGATGAAACCTGATGGTCCAAATTTTTGACTGGTATACATTTGAGAAGATGATCCAACTGATAGTAGAGATGATTGTGGGGGCTTCCCACCACCAAATGTAAATGGCAGTTGAACCAGAGGTCTGAAAAATGAAATAATCTTTTAAGAACAAATTTAGAATGAAATTAGAACACAGAAACAAACAAATAACAAAATGAGAACCTGCTAATCTCAGAAGAAGGCGTTACTGGAGCAACAAGATCTGAATGCTCCTCTTCACCCCTCAGGACTACATCATACTCTGAACTTGTGTCCAATGAATTCTTGTCACAGGTCTCTTCTGTTTCTTCCTCATCTAGTTCAGCTTCTTCTGTTCCTGTTGAATCAGATGAAAAGCAAAACTAGAAGTCTAAAACAGAGACTGCATGTGCTGAATGAGATAAACAGAAAGAGAATTTAGATGCTTTTCTAATAAAACATGGTAAAGTTTGAAACCAAATGAAAAGATGAATTAACCATGTAAGAGTCCATTTAGAGGGTAAGCAATATACATTTTTGGGCTATGGGAAATAGAACTCGGTAATGACAAAGGCCAAATAGAGACATAATACCAGCCCATTTATAGTAAAAAGGCAGGAACCATGTTGGAAACAGGTCCACGTTAATTGGAAGATAGCTTCATGGAACCAACTTCAGGAATTCCATGGGTCACAATATAAATGAAAGTAGTGCAATTGGTTAAGATCTCAATTGCATCTTTAAAGCAGCAGATAAACACTCACCATCCTTCCGCCCAAAAGTATTTTTACATCCTTCACACCTGCAGCTGATAGAGCATCCTACTCCACCCTTTAAACACAACCAATTAAGTCATATCAGATGGTAAAAGAATGGAAGCATGAAGAATGAGCTAGCGGATAAAACCTGAAAGCATTCACAGTATTTCTTTAAACAACTTGATTTTTTACAGTTGCATCCTCTCTTATGTCGGGCTGAAGCTGGAGTCTTGTTAGATTCGTCCTGCATGAGCAAAAAAACAGTGCACTCATGATCAAAGAGTGCCAAATTACTGGATCACTAAAATTTTAGTTGGGGATAATTTCTTACCCCAAATTCTGGAACATAATCAGAGCTTCTAATCACTTTAGGAGCAAATGCAAGTGGGTTGCGAGATTCAATCTGTTTACGAGTTTGCAGGACAGTGTCTTCATGAACAGGCTTGTTAAAGCAATCTTGACATGAGCAAGGCTCAACACAGTAGAGACCAGCAGCAAAGCATTCACAATAACTGCATTAGAGAACATGAATGAAAAATTTGAGCATAATCCCAATAGGGAATGAAACCTACCATTCATGGTGTAAATTGATATTGCAACAACAAATAAATTGCAACATAAATCAGACAATGCAAGACAACTTGCTAACAGAATTGAAATAAATAAGATTCCATGATCATAATACATAATTGAAAAGCAACTTTAGAATACCATTGTTGGAATGACCGAATAAGTAATACAAGAAATTTAAGAAGAATATTTATAAGTTCATATTGTTCCACTCATGGGTGAGAAGAAGGTCAGTTCAGTCCGTTCTGAACCTGGTCCACAACATCAAAATGGAAGCATGAAGTTTCAATCCTTTCTTACCATCTGCATGCTCTTTTCGAGCTATAGCTGCCTGTTTAGAGGCATAATAAATTTTTTTTACAAGATTATAAGCAATATAAATTCAAGACTTCCATGCAGGCATCATACAAATATTTTGGAAAATTTCCTATACGCAAAGGGAAAATCAAGGCAGTCATCGATTTGCATCCAGTAACTGAAAAAAAAAATTGCATTGTCTGTATGGCATTTCTCATTTCTTCTGATTAAAGCATCAACCAACTTCAATTGCTTGCCATAAGCATAAAATTGGCCTTAACAATAGTAATGGATTCTTCCCATTTTAGGGAAAGTTAAATAAATGTAGAAGTGAGGTCACCAGGGTCATAAGGTGTAGTCCACATACCACTGCAGCTTAAATTTTCAAAAGCATCATATTTGTCCACCTTTCAAGTAAATGAAAAATAACAGGTGTATGTATGAAACATCAATTTAGAACACCAACTATATTACAACAAACCACGAGTTCTTAATCACAAGGAGGGGAAGGCATACTGATCAATTCAATGATTACCCCCCTATTGGAAGCTGCCAGCAGGGGAAAAGTTTCAGCTAAATCTGGTTACAATTAGATTTGACTTTGAGTGTCAAAGGCTGAACCCTTGACCAGATTTGGAAACAAATTTTTTCCAAATGTTAAGATTATCATGTGGTTGTTCATAGGGATAGATTACATGTTATGTCTAATTTGCTTTTCCATTTTAAGATGAAGATTCAGAAAACCAAATATTATAAGGACTGTTAACTAGCAAAAGATGTGCCTGCAATCAATTGGTGAATAACTAGCAATGCTGGCCTTGGACATGAATGTGAATAGAGGTGATAAACTTACAGCTTCAAGCATTTTGACTTCTTACAGTTGCAGCGCTTACAGGCCTCATTTTCCGCAGCTTGTTCCGACCTGCGCCTGCAAAGCATGATACTCAAAAATGAATTCAGATGGATGAGAAATAGTAATTGCACCTATAGAAATAGGCAATATACCTCTTCCTTTTTGGACTTCCATGGTTAAACTCTTCGCTAACTCCAAAATCTGATGTCTGAGAAGCATCTTCGGTGGCCTGAACTTCACTGTCAAATCGAACTAAATCCATTTCCAAAAGGTTTGGAGTCAAGGATTTGTTTAGAGGTGTCTGAGCTAATGCCATAGAATTCAAAGAGGGGATGGATCTTGACATACTCATTGGTTTCCTTTCAGAAGCCAAAGGCTCATGCTTAACAACTTTATTACCATCTTCTGCAGTGGTTGCAAGAGCATTCAAGTGCAAACCAATTCCAGGTAACATGGATGATGAATGAATATTTCCAGGCTTAAATGGCATGAACTGCTTTTCATCAGAGGAGCCTTTACCATCGGATTGTGATGAGGCTGAAGAACCACTATCAGAATTGTATACCAATTTCTTTTTATGAGCTCCTGTCATCTCATAAAGTAAACAGCGCCTTCGTATGCTAAGCTGCTGCTGAGAACCAAGCTAAACAAAAATAAATAAATTGACTGATGAATAAATATGAGTTCAAAATATACAATATAGGCACTTTAGGTTGTATGAGAAGAAAGAATATAATAACCAGTGCGACAATGAGTGGAAAAAAAAAAAAAAAAAGCTATGAAAAGAATACAAAAACACACACAAACCCAAAAAATGAAGCAGGAGAGAGGTTGTACTCCTTATTACAATTACCACATGTATAATATACTAGGCCCCTAAATATAGAACAGAATAAGAAACTGCTTCTTTTGATTTGGCTATTAATGGAATCATAGACTGAAGAAAGAAGCTCCAACAAAAATCTTTTTGCCTGACTTTAAATGGAGTTTTCATTTTGCAATACACTTAAAGTACATGTACATGGTACGACAAACCAAGAAATTTCATCTGATGCTTCACAATAAAAATAAGAACCAAAAAAAAAAAAAAATCAATTTTGTTCATTACAACATCATTATTAATAGATGGCAGAACTTTCACTTGTCTCATTTGGAACCATGAAGTCATGAAAAAGCTGACTAATGGCTTGATTCCCCAAGTTGACCTTCTATTTCAGTTCATTTTACCACAAGATTTAGCGAGAGTCTGTTCAAGGTTTACCCCTATTTGTGATGTCAACAATTTGTTCTAGAACTAAACAAAGTCAAGTATTCATGATATTTCAACAGAAATACTCTTGGCTTTAGTTTACTTTTATAAACTACATCATATTAGTTGCATTTCAATTGTGGATCTAAATCAAATTGGTACCTCATGGTGAATGCCACCTATCAATCAAAATGAAAACTATAAATTGCAATTATGCCGAAAGTTGAATTTGATACGATAGATTTTCCATTGGCAAAGATTTTTGGTTGGATAATCATACGATTCATATACTGAAATTGCTTTTAGCTTAATAGGTTTCAGTTTGATCTTCAATTCATTTTCCAGTTTAAAGTTCACACTCTAGGTTATTAACCATAAATTCCCAAATAGTACAAGATTCCACGTATTTTCCACTTAAATGGTATAGAAATGTGGGAGATGCCTTAGAATATGTGCAATTTGTAGGTTACTTGACAATTAAAATGAAGGTATTGCATTAATATCCTACCAAGTCTTTAAACCATGAGTAATTGGGCCTGTTTAGATCTTGAACATTCATGATGCCATAAATAAGGTAAAGCTTTAACAAGCTCTCTCCAAGTAAATAAAACATCACTAAAATGCCAGCTTAGAGAACCAACCGCATTTAAAAGACTCAAAGGAGAAAAATCATATACAGAATTAACACATTCAAGATATACTGCACAGGCACATTCACAAAAACATACATTATGCTACAAATATAATCTTGAGTTTTTTTACCTTGCAGCTGGACTGCATGCACTTTTTTCCCTTCTTGTCATCCACTTCAGCCCTTGAATCACTAACAACTAGTTTGTCCAGTAGAGTGCTAGAAGGTACTGCTGGTGTTTGATCTGTTTCTTTTATCTCTCCAACATCTCTTGATTTAGTAACTGTTTCTTCAGTTTCACATTGTTCATAAGAATCAACGGAACCAATAGATTGTGATTTCTGTAAATCATCAATTTCATCATGAGGGAGTTGTAGCACAGTTGCAATAAAGGAGTATGTCCCAGGATCCACTGTTTTGTGATTCTGTACCTCAGAATGCGCTTTGCTGATGGAAGAATCAAATATCAACGGATCAGTATCATCAGAAATCAATTTCCCCCAATCACATCCTGCTGCTTCCTCACTTTCCCCAATTTGACAGATTCCTCGTAATTCTGTTTCAATTTCAAATGACTGTCGTCTCTCTTTTGAGACACCTTGAACAAAATGAACATGTGAAGCTGGCCTGCCTGCCACTTCTGGCACAGTTTCTGTCTCAATTTCATCGTTGGGAATTCTGTTATCCTCCGGACTAGTGCAATCATATTTCAGGGATTGTGGCAAGCCACTATCTGATTTTGGGTCTTTGTTGGATGGATCTATAGTAATCCCCACATCTGAACGCCCTGGATCAAGATAATCCAATTGATGAACAGCATCCAAAACACCTTCACTTGTATTTTCATCATTATCACGGCGAGAGAACTCAGGTTTTGATGGGTCTGTAAATTGATGCCTGAAACAAAAACAACAGACACTAATGAAGTCAATCCATGAACTACAGCTAATACGGATTTAATTTAATTCAGTGCAGAAAAATGGAGAAATTAAATTACCTTCTTAAGAATCTTGATTCTCTCTGGGGATTGATATGTGGTGAAGTAAACACAGATGATGGAGATGCAAAACTAAGTGAGCTGAATGTCTGATCAGTGGGAATGGACTTGACTGGCTTAATAGGTGAGAGACTGTTGATGTAATTAAAGACAGGAGAATCCTGCATATGGATAAGGATTGTTTTTTAGGGCATGACCTTATAAACCCACTAAGCAATGGGAAAAATAAAAGAAGAATCATCAGAAGAGAAGAGATTTCAAAATCTAAGCAAAAGTCCACACATTTGCCTTCAACTGAAGAAAGAAGACAAAATTTACCATAACTGAGATCTGAAAAGGACGCAGGAGGCGTATTTTTGAAATTATTTGTACAATACCTCATTAAAGAAACTACCAAATATTCCAACCAGACCAAACATAGACAGAAAAGGTACAAATTTTGTTTTCAAGATAATCACCAAGCATGCATGAAGAAATTTCTATGCATATAATTTTTTGACTCCCATACAAGGCTGTGGTTTTGAAAAGACCCAGAAACTTTATTAAGCATTTGAAGGAAATTTCCAATCAGAAGGACATGTACAGAAAACAAAAGATAAATTAATTCATAGAATCACATCAAATGTTCAAGCTAAATCACAGGGAAAAGAAACTTGAAACTGAAACAAAACCCCAAGAAAACTGATATACACTATCAGGAGAAATTCCAAAATACCCCCGTTCTATCCCCCGAAAAACTATCGAAAAGAAAAAAATGTAGCTTAAAACCTTAAAACTTTCCTCCGACTCAATTGAGCCATAAAAATAGCTCATTTCGTTCAGTTTGCCAGATTCTCGAAAAAAAAAAAAATCAGTAATCAAAATTTTCTTTCCTTTCTCTTTTCCTCAATTTTCTTCGCGACCGGAATGTAACATAAGAGAAGAGTGGGGAAAAAAAGGAAAAAAAATTAAGAAAAGTAGGGTTTAGAAATCACCTCATATTTGGAAATAGGAGTTGCGATCTGGTACTTCTCTGGTGTATCCATCTCCAGAGAAGCTCGTAGAGCACTTTCACATCTCTATGTTTCTCTCAATTTTCCTCTCTGCAACTTTCTCGTCCATTTTCTCGCAGTTTCTCTCAGTTCCCTTCTCAGTCAAGAATTCAACTAGGCGGGAAGGCGGGAACAGACAACATTTTTCTCGTGTCGATAACCCCACCCTACGTTAGCCACCTGGTCCACGTCTATGCTATTCTCACAAGTCGGTGAGACTGCTTTGCTCACTCCTCCTTTATCAACCACGGACTTCTACCAGGCTGGCCTTCATTTCAAGCGACAGCTTTGCCAGTTGGGCTGTCACTGAGTATGGTCACAGCCTTGTGAAAGTTTGTTGTCTGTCAGCCTTATCTTTTGTCCATATCCTGTAAAGGGCAAAAAATCAAAAAAATAGAAACAAGCAGATTTCAAAATATTTTATAAAATGTAACCATATTTAAATACTTAAAATGAGATTTAAAATAATTCATTCGATTGAAGATCCTACTTACTATAGTATTATATATATATATATATATATATATATATATATATATATATATATATATATATAATATATTAGTTTTATGTCGGTAATTTTGTTCTAATTCATATAATGATAGATGCATCATAATTCGACGGACCTATGCAAGTTTAATAAATTTTAAGGCATGTATGTATTTGAGGTTATTAAGATTTAAGGAATGATTATAAAAAAACTGACTTATGCTTATTTTGGATATTACATGGAAAATAGAGTTAAAAGTCGTTTGGTGTTCAAATGTACGAAAAGAGCATTTAAATGTCCTTTTGGACGTTTTGACTTTCATCTAAGAATATTCAAACATCTTCCTTAACATTCAAACATCCCTTGTATGACATTTAAAGGTTGACCATTTTTTTATTTTTCATATTTTTCATTTCGTACTTCATGATTTTTAGAGGCTATTTTGTCAATTGTTTTCAAATGTAAGCTTTAGGGTTTTGTTATAGATACTAAGTTTTCAAAGTGAATGGTTTAGACATGAGATTAGTTATCCCCGTGACCTAAGAATTTCATCTCTCAATCTTTTAAGAGTATTCTTGAAATTAACTTTCTTATGGTCTAAAGTTCAAGGATTTAAGTTATTAAAATATCAATGTGGTTTTTGAGGTGATCCACCGAGGACCACAAGAAGTGCTATATCAAGGACATGAACGAAAAGTATAGGTACTAACGTATAAAACCCTAGGGAGTTGAAGCATCTGGTTATATAAATATGTATACCGTCTTCTCATATTTAATAGATTATTTGTGATTAATAAACCATCCATCATTTTTTTTATACCTAGGGGCTTCTAGGTAGATTTTTCATGTAAATCTACTCTCTATAATTGATTTTTATTGTTCATACAATTGATCTATTTTTACTCAATATTGGTGTATTTGTGAAAACAATTAAAAAATTAGGATAAAGATTATAACTTTAGGGATATTTTGCTTGGACTACCTATTCACCTTTCTCTAGGTAGTTTTATATATCAAGATAAGATCTTTTAACTGATTCACCTTTCTCTAGGTAGTTTTATATATCGAGATAGGATCTTTTAACTGATTTCAAAGCAGGTTGAATTTTAACTACTATTAAAAGTGTTAATCAATGGAACCATAAAGAGTTTGAACTTTAATAAATTGTCCTTCATTCTTTTATGAGAATAATTATCCCTACCAAAAACCTTGAGCATATTTTTTTCTCTAAAAATGCAATGTGAAAGAATTTGGAATATAGTGGAATACGAGTGACTATCCCCTATAGCTATTGATAAAAATGATAAATCTACTAGTAAATTAAAGCCCAAGCAAGATTGGATAAACTAGATAATAAAGGCAGTGAAACGAATGTCAACGCCCTTTACTGTATTTTCAATGATGTGAGTCTCGACGAGTTTCCCAAGACCACAACATGTAAGCATGCTAAAGAGACATGAGATGGTTGTCACACATAAGGATACTTCCACATTGAAGACAAAATTGCAAATGTTAACCACTAAGTTCAAAAACATAAAAATGAATGTAGATGAGACAATCTTTGAGCTCTTTACAAAATCGATGACATTGTTAATTTTTATTATCACTTAGGAGAAAAGATTCTTGAGTCAAAGGTGGTTAAATTTTTTTTAAGATATCTCTCATAGATATTTAGGCCTAAATTAATTGTCATTGAACAAAGTAAGAATGTTAATTTGATGAGAGTGGATAAGCTTATAAGTTCCCTACAAATCATGAGATGACTCTTCCATCTTAAAAGAGGCCTAAAGATCTCCTCAAAAGAAAAAAAATAAGTCTTGTGATAAGTGAACTAGTTCTCACTCACTAAGAAATTTCCATATTTTCTTAAATATATAAATTATACATGAAAATGCAAAAGAAAGAAAACATGAAAGAGGATGCTAAGAAAGGAATAAATCTTCCACAAAAGACTAATTCAAATCCTTTTAAGTTTAAATGCTATGACTGTGGTAGGAAAGGTCACAACATTGCAAATGATCTTATCCCTAGAAAGAGTGAAAAGACAATATAAATAACTTAGAGTGATTACGAGTTCGATGATAATGAATTTGCAGGTGCAACTAAGGGTGAGAATAATAATTTCATTGTTTTCATGACCTCATTATCCAAGAAAAAGAATTTTAAGATCTCTGAGAAGCATATAATGCTTTATATCATGAAAGTTATAAGACAAAATATAATAATGTAAAAATTAAAAGACTTTAAAGAAAAGAAAAGAAAAGAAAAGAACTCTCACTATGAGTTTTTAGAATCTAAGAACTATGAAACAAATGATAAATTAAAAGTTTTTAATTCTTAGAAATTGACACAAGTAGTAGAATTTGATTGAGAAAGAAAATATACTTGAAAACAATTAAGTTTCCTAAATCCAGACACATAATTTCATGATCAATGATAAATCTTTTTTCGGAAATAAAGCTAATTTAATTTAGAAAATCACCCAAAAGAGGAAGTAAATTGGATATTAATTTTTTTTTTGAAAATAATTAATTTAAACCACAAAACACACAAATAAGAGTGTAGATAAGTAATAGAGAGAAAAGAAATGCAAACTCTTTTTATCCTGGTTTGACAACCCACTTACATCCACTCTTCTCAATTTCCTAATCAAGTGAGGGTTCCACTATCTAAGGCTTCCAATCCAGACTTCAAACTTTACAATTGAATTCATCAATTCTGATGGGTATTACAATCTATTCAAGTTTTCGACCAACTTGAAGTTAATTTCACTCAAGAAAGAATAAAGAGATGGAGTTTTAATGCCAACGATCCTAATATAAATATAGCTTTACTGAAGAGTTTGATAATTTGTCAATGAAAGTGACTCATTTTATTATTTCTTTCCAAAAATTTATATAAGAATGTATTTTTAATTATACAAAGAAAAGAATAATAAATATTCTAAAATTAAGAAAAATAAATATTATTTCCTAAATTAAGATAATAAAATATTATTAATATTTAATTGCTCTTGATTTATGGAAATATTGACTCAAGTGGATGCCTAACATTCTGTGTCCTGTCATTCTATATCTTGTTATTTTGTATCATTTTTTTCTCTCTTAATATGCCCTTCAAGCTAGAGTTAGAATAAATATGGATGCTTAGCTTGTCTTAAAAGATGGTAAAAACATCATTTGACAAAGACTCGATAAAAATTTAAAATTATTATCTTTTTTTTTTATAGAATTATCAACCATTCCGACTATGACTATATTATCCAAATAAAAATGTGTGCATACTTTAAGAATATTTTCTCTCCTACTTTTTTGTAGTGAGTGATTGCTTATGTCCTTAAATAGCTACTATGAATTGGCTAAAAAGGTATAGTAGTTGAAAAAAAAAATTCACATGTTTAAGTCAAATTGACAAACTTTGTCTTAGTCTAAAATTAGCTTTTGATTGTAGTAAGATTGTCACATATATTTTTATTTCAATTGGTATAGGAAGCAATTGCTCTTTAAAAGAAGTTTATACCTCATACACCATGTCAACACCAATGATCATGCTTAAAACGTCTTCTTTCATGATTCCAAGAACTCATGAAGTAACAAATTTATCATTGTCAATTGATAACTAATATTGTAGGATATGACTTTTGCTTCCCTCATCATTTTTAATTTCTTTAGTAAGTTTTACTCTACCTAAGAAATGTTAGAGAACACTGACGCCACGAACTAAGAGGGATGATTTGATTTCGTCACAGTAGAAAATTTGTGGTTTTTGGCTTGATTAAAATCAAATTAGAAAGAACACTGATGAAAGGCTAAAATACCAAAGTCACAAGCTAAGAGGATGATTTTATTTCGCCATAGAAGGAAATATGTGGTGTTTAGTTTGATTGTAATCAAACTAAAAAGAATATTAATGGAATGTAGAATGACGGAAGCTAGAAGGCTTGGATATTAAAATCAATTTTATTATTATTATTATTGAAGAGGAAGACATGGTTTGTGAAGGTAATCAAGCCTTTTATAACATTCACCTACTTTTGGAGAAGGCTTGAGTTCGATACTCCTCTCCTAAATCTGATGCCATAGAAGCAGTTCATTCTATTATTTCTTTCTAGAAATTTATCCAATAATGTATTGTAAATTATATAAAGAAAGGAATAATAAATATCAAGAAAATAAATATTATTTCCTAAATTAAGAGAACAAAATATTATTAATATTTTATTGCTCTAGATTTATGGAAATATTGACTATGTCATTTTCTATCCTCTTTTATTTTTTTTCTTAATAATATTATATTCTAAATTAAGAAAATAAAATATTATTAATAATTGATTGTGATCTATGAAAATATTGATTGAAGAGGATTGTGTCTTTACCATTTTGTGTCCTCTTTTATTCTTTCACTTAATAGTCACAATACACAAAAATATTAGGATGAATTTCAAGGATGCACTAAAGCAAGTTTGCATGCAATGTACTTAAATGAAGAGCTTTAAAAGAGAGAAAGTAGTTATATATCTAATCAATGCAAATGTTTTTAAAAATGCAATGAAGCTTTTCAATTCATAGCAAACAACCTTAGGCGTCTAAAACAACACAAAAAGGCCTTAACTGATTGAGCTCTGGTTTGACCGATTGACTAGCCGTTGATACATTTGATGCACAATAGATGATCATTAGTGTTTTTAAGGTTCAACAAGACCTTGACCAATCCTCTACCAAACTTTGATCAATTATCAACCAAACCTTGATCATTGGTTAGATACTAGCTATAGGAAGAGAAAGAAAATTTTGAGCAAACTTAGTCAATTCTCAACTAGGAAAGCCTAATCGATTGAGCTAGTTTCCTAATCGATTCAATCAGTTGCACCTAAAAACAACAAAAAAACTTCGGATTTGGGTTTTAAACTTTCAATAACTTGAGCATCCCTTTTTGAAACCTTTATAAGTCAGCTTTGAAAGAATTAAATATAAGGTTTTGAGATAAAATACATATTCATCCATTTTAATAAGAAAAAGTCACTTTTAAGCTTGATTAAGGATGAATGAAAACATAGTTTTGAAGTGCATAAAATTATTTAGACCTAATTGCACAAATGGAACCCATCTTACAATGGTTTCTAGACACCTTAAATCTTCAAGTAATTTATTTCTTCATGTCATTTGAATTTCTCATAAGGATACTTGAGGGTTTTTTTATTTTATAGAAATTATCATTAAAATCTGAAAAATGCGCTTGATTTAAAATTGTTATTGTACTTAACCTTGTTTTATGATTATTAAAACATAATTAGGAGAACCCTTAGTTAACGCTTTTCTTCAAAGCTAGATTAACTCAAAAAGAATCTAAGAAGTCAAAATGAAATATTTCATGACTCAAATATGGGAAAGCCTTTGGAGACCAAAAAGTTTTAAGTTACATAAATAAGTTTGAACCTTTGATGAATGAAAAGACTACTTTTGTAAAACTTAAAAAAAAGTTCCTCTTATGGGGGAACTTACCTTCAATCAGGCTCCTAAACTCATTGAATGTAACAAACTTGGACATATTAATAACAAGTGTTATAGAAGGCTCTTTAAAAAATGTCAAGTTTCATGTTATTCATGATCTAGTACTAATACAAAATTTTTTCAAATATGATATTCCTTCAAATTATGTATGCTTTCTAAAAAAAATTTTGACTTCTCAATTTTTTTTATTAAGAAAATAAATTTCAAATCAAACTATACTTCATATACAAAATTAATTAATTTTTAAAAATAATTTGAAACTTAAGAACAATTTAATTACTAATAAAAAATTATAGAACTCAATAATTTTAAAAAGTCAAAAACCAAAATTTATTTTAAATTGTTGGTTAGTTTCTTCTTTATATATATATATGAGAAAATAAAGGTTATGCTTAAATAAGATTAACACCCAAGAGGGAGGGTGAATTGGGGTTTAAAAAAAAACTTTTTCAATCACAATAAATTCAAGCACAATATAAACAGAAATAAGGAGATAGAGTAGGAGAATTCAAACTCGGATTTTATAGTGGTTCAATAAGAAGAAAGGTAGCTTGCTGCTCACTCGCTGTCTACTTCTCGAGTCCTGCGAGTCTACTAACGGGAACTGTCGTACAGTCGTATCTTCTCTTAAGAAAAATCGTAGATGAACTAACCTAACCTAAACCTAAGTAGTAGATAAAACATTCCTTGTCTACGTCCACTCTCCTCAATCTCCTAACCGAGTGAGGGTTCCACTATCTTGAAGCTTTAACAAGCTTCCAATCTTTTTACACTTGGATTCTGACTCCAATGGGCTCTTACACAATCTCTTCAAGATTCAAACCTCTTGAAGGCTTTAACACTCAGTCTTTACAAGAATAAAAACCCTCAACCTAGCTCAAAAACAACTCAAATACAAAACAAAGCTAGGATGACTTCACAAGGGTGCACTTAGAGGTATGCAAGTGAGAATTTAATGCACTAAGAAGGAAATGAGAGCTTTTGGATCAAAGAACAAGTAGGTAGATAATTGATTGCAAGTGTTCTCTTAGTCATAAATAAAGTGGAGCTCTCATTTTATAGGATTCTAAGCTCGGGAGTCAAAAACAGCAAAAAGCAGCCTCAACTGGTCGAGCTGGGGGTCAATCGGTTCACTAGCCGTTGGAGCATTTAATGCTTTGGCAGGTTACCGTTGCCTCGACCTAACCTCGACCGGAGGTCGACAGGGAAGTAGGGAACCTCAATCGGGAAGGAGAGGCTACTAGAAGAGAGAGAGTGTTTTGGCACTCCTCGACCGGACCTCGATAGGTCAAAGGAAATTGGTCGACCGATTCCCCAAACGATTGAGCCGGTTGGCCAGAGCCTTGACCTATTCAGCCTTTTGGTCCTGAAAACTTATCTTTTTCGAATCCTTTCTTTTCTAGCACTTAGGCAAAGTCTTTAAGGAAATTAATATGCCAATTTTGAAACATTTTGCCTAAAGTACATTTGATAAAACTCGGGTTTTAATGAAATTGCAACTTAAAGAAACAAGCCGAGTTTTCCTAAGATGCATGGAAAGATATGAAAAATCTAAGTGCACCCATGCATTCCTCTTACATTTGTTCCCTATGATCAAAAGTCTTCCAAAGGTCTCGATCCTGTATCCATTTGGTTCTTTGATGTATTTCTGAATTTATACTTGAGATTCTTTACCATTCAAACCAATTAGTCACTTAACCATGGTTTGTTATCATCGAAACCTGATTAGGAGAACCCTTGGACTAATATATGTATATATATATCATATTTTTACAAATTTTTTCACTAGGCAAATAAATTCTTAATTAAGCAAAATTTAATGCATTGGATTTATTAATAATTTTAAAAATAATTTAAAACTTAAATAGTGATCCAATTAATACAAAAAATTTATAGAGAAAAATTAGTGTAGAAAAGTCCTATTGTTTATCTTCTACATAGAATCGTTATTTTTTTTTTTATTAGACAAATGAACTCCAAATTAAGCAAGACTTAATGCATTGGATTTATTAATGAGTGTAATATATATTTTTTTTTAAAGTCCTATTGTTTCTTTTCTATATAGAATCATTATTATTATTTTTTCATTCGGCAAATGAATTCCAAATTAAGCAAAACTTGATGCAATGGATTCATTAACGAGTATAATAATTTTTTAAGATAATTTAAAGTTAAAATAGTGATGCAACTAATACAAAAAATTTAGGGACGAAAATTAGTTTAAAAAGATTATTGTTTCGCTTCTACATAGAATCATTATTTTTCAATTTTTTTCATTAGACAAATAAACTATAAATTAAACAAATCATAATGCGTTGGCTTTATTAATGCATTTAGTAATTTTTAGAAATAACTTAGAATTCAAATAATGATGCAATTAATACCAAAAATTTATGGACATAAATTAGTTAAGAAAGACTTTATTGTTTCTCTTCATACTACAAATTAAGCAAATCATAATGTGTTAGATTTATTCATGCATTTAGTAATTTTTAGAAATAACTTGAAACTTAAATAGCGATGCAATTAATACAAAAAATTTATAGACATAAATCAAAGAAACATAAAATCATTATTTTTCAATTTTTTTCTCTAAGCAAATGAACTCTAAATTAAGTAAGACTTAATTCATTAGATTCATTAATAAGTTTATTAATTTTTTACAAATAATTTAAAAATAAGTAATATGAATTTATGAATAAAAATTGGTTTACAATGATTCTATTATTTTTTTCTGCATATAGTTATATTTTTATAAATATTCTCAAAAGAAAAAAAAAAAAAATTTAAGTCAAAGGATATTCTCTATTGAATTTATTAATGAGTTTAAAATAATTTGGAATTAACAAAATGGATCTAATCACTAAAAAATTAATAGATAAAAACTAACATATTGTAATTCATGACTTTGCAATTTCTCCTACATGCATAACTATATTTTTTTGAACTTTATCACTAAGTAAATAGATTATAAATTAAGACACAACTAATAATTGAAATTCTTGAATGAATCTTTTAATTTTAAAAAATAACTTGAAATTAAAAAATGGATTCAATTAATTATAGATTAAATCAAAATATTCTAGAATATTATGTTCATAATTAGGTACTAAATGTGTACATATGATGAAAAACTTGACTCATTTAAATGTTAAAAAAGTTAAATTTATCCATTATTCTTTTTAAATAAAATATTATTAATAATTTTGTTTTAAAATTATTATTATTTATTTTTAACAAAAAAAATATAAAGATGTTAATATCCTTATATTTCTAACATATACTAAAATAATATATTTTTTATAAAAAAAATAATTTATGATTTTATGGTAATATTATTATTCATGTTTTACTAAAAACTAGTTATTTTTTAATTATAAAACTATTTTCATTTTTAATAAGACTTTAATTAAATTTAATTAATATCATATAAATTGAATTTATAATATTTTTATAAAATCAAAACTGAAAGATTATTACTAAAAACAACTTGCCAAACATCGTTATTTTTATAAAATACTAAAAAAAAACTATTTTTTGTTCTTTAATTTAAAAATAATTTTTAAAAACAAGCATTAGAATGATCAAACGAACCTCTAGACATTTAACAAAATTTAGAAATTATTTTTAAAAAATTTAAAAAATTACTTATAGTACTTTTTTGGAGACCACTTGATAAAAGATTCTTCCTAAAACGTTTCTATAAAAAGCACTTCAATTAAAAGCATTTCAAATAAAAAGGTTCCAAACACACCCTTAATTTACCTTTCCCTAAATTTAATTTCTTTAATCCAACAAATTTGGCTTCCTAATCCAAGAAATGTATCTCATTGACTTTTTAATAATAATAATAATAATAATAATAATAAAACCTTTCTCATTTTAAGGAGTTCTTCTTTATTTATTTATTTTTTCACTTTCTTCCCAATGTTATTTTATTTTTAATTATGTAAAGCTTATTCATAGATTTTTAAACAAATAAATTATTGAAGTTATAAAATTTAGAAAATTCTAACTTACCAAGTGGATATTTATCAAATTATAAACATGTTAGAAACAAGTGATATTAAAGTATAAATAAATAATACCAAGATATAAATAAATAAGATTAAGGTACAAAGATGGGTATAAAAGAAATGAAATCTCGTTTACAATACAAATAAATGATATCCAGATACAATAATATGAGATCCGATAAGACACTACCAGATTGATGATATTTTTTCAATAGATACCTAAAAAGTAACATTCGACCCTTGAAAGACTCATAAAAAATTTAGAATGATTTGTTTGGAATTTCATATCATCCAACTCAAATTTGGTATCTTCAAGACAACAACTAAAATCAAATCACTAGTGAAGTTTCTAAGATGGTTCAAAATCAAAATCAATCTACTTGTCAATTCTAATAAAAGATATCTATTCAGGACAAACAGACACACATACACACATGTTTTCACTTTGCCCATAACATTCAAAATCCAGTCAGTTAAATGATTTAAAATTTTTACTATCAGAGAGAGAAAACTGAAAATACTGGGGTTTTGGAGTATGATTACAGAAAATCTAAGATTACAAAGTAGTGAGTAATGTGTACAAAATTTATAATTGTTACAAATGAAGCAACACCCCCACCCTCTGCCTATCTCTCCATCTAAACCTCTCTATTTCTATGTGCCCCCCAAAAAAAGAAAAAAAGAATTCATTCACTCAACTCTTCCCCATCAACACACAACGACATAATAAAAGAATATGCTACACTAAACACATTATACACTTTCACATGGCTACATTTCTTATGTGCAAAGCTGGTGGATTCCCACATCAGTGGTGGTGTGTTTGATTAAATGAAGTCATGCTCTAACACTGATTCCTATATCTCTGCATCAAATTTCAATTGTTGCCCTGGTTTTGATGGGTTTGAGCTTGATGCCTAGGCTCTCAGGTGAGAGGAGCTCTGGTGCTATGCAGGAATGGCTCAAGGGACTGGCGGGGTTTGATCCATTACTTGAGGATGATGCAAAAGGCAGTTGCCTGTAGTACCCAAAACCCATTAAGAACAGCTCAATGGGAATTAGCATGGCATATGGGTGTTCTTCCGTCACTAGTGAGCCACATGCCTGAATCTGTTACACAAATTGATCACATCTCAATCTATGGTACTTCAATGCAGGTTATAATTCAAGCCAAAAAGGAAAAAGAACACAACAAAAAATTTCCCTTGTTAATTTTTTAAGTTTGTGTAAGAGGGCAGCTTCTTATTGTCACAATAGTTCTATTAGTAATTCGTATACTTTTCACTTGACTACTGCTTTAGGTATCAAAACTAGCTGTGGAAATGCAAATGTACCATACATGCAGTTTGTATACTTTTCACTTGACTATTGCTTTAGGTATGGAACCTAGCCATGGAAATGCAAATGTACCATGCATGTATACAAAAAGGAGAGCTCATGGAAAGCTCGTAAAGGTGGCCTTCAATCTCAGGTCCTTCTTCTCCTTTATTTGTCACCATTCTAAACCAAACATGCAATAAAGGGAGAGCTCAAGGAAAGCTCCCACCTTGATGAGAAGAAGAGACATCTACATGCAGTTATGTTTGTTTTGTTTTTGTTGTCCACGAATCTTAGTATAAAGCCTTTTTCAGACAAACAGATATGACAGTTGTGAACTATTTATGTAGCTTTCATTAGCATAGTAAAAAGCTAGATTATTCTAAGAGGCATCCTACCTAGAAAGCATGTGTTATCCATGAGAACAATAGAATTGAGAATAAGAGAAGCAACAACCTAGAAAGCATCCTACCTCAACAAGAACACTGCTTTTTCTGTCCATTTTGGCACTCATGTGCACAGATTCAGCATGGAATGGACTACTTTCACCAACAAATATAAGCGTCTTGCACTGCAGCCTCTTCAAGCTCTCAGTGAGGTCTTGCCTCCTGCAAACACACTTTGTAATTAGTTGAGGGCCTGATTCTATTGCACCCCTGCTGACCAAAAGTTTTATTCATTCTGTTGCAAGTTAGACATCTATACTCTTTATTTTATTGAGCATGCTGAGTCACCAAAATTGAAACCCATCCTCTTAGAAGTAATGCTACCTGTATAAATGAAGAGCCCCCTTTTCATAGGTAAGTGAAAATCTCCTTTTTGTCCAATATTAGAGAATATGGGATTGCAAAAATTGAAAAAAAAATTGCACCTTAAAATTTCAACTCCCTGAGTGAAAGAACATTTTTCACATGCATTAGGTTTGGACAGAAACAAAAAGGACCAGGGGGTTGAGATCAGGGTAACAAATCAAAGAATTTCAACTCCAAGTTCTTTCACGGTACTTTTTTTAGACTTCAAGTGAACCTTTTAACCCTAGTAGAAACATTTCACATATGATCCCACCTATCCAAGGACTCCCAATTAACCATCAACCTGCACACTATTATTCAACTATTTCTAATGCATTTATCAACCATTGAATTAAACACTATCTTTGAAACATTTTCAGATGCTCTATCATTATTAAAAGAAAAACTGAATTGAGATTATTTTCTTACATTTTCTCTAAATGGTATCCCTGAGAAGTATTGATCCTCTAGATGTTGACATGGAAAGATATAATAGTTCCATTGACTTTGTCAGATATGACTTAAACGTAGGCAACTTCCATAGATTTAAGTCAGGGTCTTGGGAAGTCAGACCAGGCAGTTGAAAAGCTTTGCATGCAATGGGTGTGTCCAGCTTATCATAGACTAAGGATTTTTTTTTTTGTTATATTTCAAAAAATTACCTGTGGGATGCATGCAACTGAAGGCTGAAAGGTAGCATATCACAAGCCAAAAGACCTTTTTGGTTAGGGATAAAAATATTCTTTTAAGTTGGCATGGATCCTTTGTGGGAAGAAAGCACAAGAAGGTCTGGAAAGTCATCCCTTTTTGCATATTTTTTTTGGACAATTTGGAAAGAAAGGAAATGACGAGTAGTAAAAAATGTGGAGCAGCCAGTTTAATTGTTGAAGAGCTCCTTCTTGTCATCATGGATTAGGATGTATATATCAATGCCTTCAATCGATTTTGTAGATTGGGAAGGATCTGGCTGAGGGAGGGAGTAGTTTTTCTGTGTTATCTCTCATCCAGGTTATGCCTTTTGTTTTCCATTGTATTTATACTACCTATCTACCTTAGGGTGTAGTTTTTTTAATTTATCAATATATACGTTTTCCTTATTTATCCAACAAAAAAAAAAAAAAAAAACACACACACAAACAGAAGACCTTTTTGGTTAGGGATATTCTTTTAAGTTGGCATGGATCCTTTGTGGGAAAGAAAGCACAAGAAGGTCTGGAAAAGTCATCCCTTTTTGCATTTTTTTTTTGGACAATTTGGAAAGAAAGGAAATGAAGAGTAGTAAAAAATAATTGTTGAAGAGCTCCTTCTTGTCATCATGGGTTAGGATGTATATATCAATGCCTTTAATCGATTTTGTAGATTGGGAAGGATCTGGCTGAGGGAGGGGGAGTAGTTTTTCTGTGTTATCTCTCCTCCAGGTTATGCCTTTTGTTTTCCTTTGTATTTATACTACCTATCTACCTTAGGGTGTAGTTTTTTTAAGTTATCAATACATACTTTTTGCTTATTTATCCAACAAACACACACACACACACACAAACAGACTAGGACAAAATTCATCAGTCCTCTACAGTTTTCTATCTGCAACATTAGTCCATGCCACTATTGAACTTCACAAGGAAGCAGACACAGAAAAATTAAAAGGAAATATGACAAAGTTACAAGCATGTATTTAGGGAAAGGTGCAAGGATTTACTCATTAATTGCTTGAAGAAAACGCATGACATTCAAACTCTGCCTCTCATCCAGTAGCTGCAGACACAATGCATAGGATCAAAACATGGTCCAAGCTGTATATGTAACTTCAAATCAGCAAAGGCTCAACAGAAAATTAGAGGGTTGCCCCCCTTCTACCTATAAATCAAACATTGCTTTAACAGATTAACAGTAAACATGTTGTAAATAAACCATGATGGAAAGGCCTACATGTTGAAGCATTAAATTTGTTAATTGAACTCCACACCCCCCACTGCTCTGCCTCTAACCAAAAGACTGGAACAAAAGAACCTCCACTTCCCCACTCCTAACCCAAAAAACAAAACACAGACACACCCTCACACAAAACAGACTAATTGTCAGGTGAGTACTCTACATTACATTAATGCTCGATTTTACACCAGTTCTATTTTTCCCAAACAAGAAAGATAAACAGGCATATCACTGTTGTGCATGAGAATTCTTACCCTTCGGCAAGATTGTATTATATCTGATTCTGCCCCATGCAGGCCACACCTGAGTTCCTGTAAGAGCAAGTTAAGAATATAATTTTTACCAAAATCAGAGAAGAATATGAGAGCTAAGGTAGTGTGAAGTACCTTACTGAAGTATCGCTGGAGAAGACATTCCTTCAGTACACCACACATGCCATAAAAGTACAACAGGTTTAATAATACCTGGGGAGAGAGAGAGAGAGAGAGAGACAGAGATCAGATAAATTTGGGGAAACAACTCAAACTGTCACACAAAGATATGCTTTTTCTCCCTTTTTGGAAGGACAAGTGTAACAGGTTGGAAACCCAATCCACCATGGGTATTGCAATTTAGATTAGGGTTGATGGTAAGCTTCTTAAAGAGTCATTTTATTTGGAACCAGTTGGAACATCGATAGCCTTTTACCCTCTCAGTTCACATAAAAAATAGTGTCTACTGATGAACAAAGTTCAGACTAGATAGTAAATGCAGCCATTGACTTCAATATCATGGAGTGATACCAACACATGGCATAACAAGGACATCCTTTGCCCCTTTTAATGTATCAATTTCATAACCATGTAATACCCATATAGTGCATTGCTCTTCAGTTTTTAGCAGGTTGCCATATCAATATTAGTTTGGAGACTAAACACCTATCTGTGCCTACATTGAGTGGGTTCCATGCTATTTTCACTTTCTCACAAATGGAGTTGACTTAGTGATTGAGATCAAACCTTATTGTAAAGCCATTCAGTCCATGAAGGTGCTTTGCAAACAGGGGAAACGAGAATTAACCCAAGTACACGCTCTTTATATTTCATCTGCCAAGAAGAGAGATACATTACACTACTTAAAGCCAGAATACATCAAAGTAACAAAAATTACAGCTGAATTTTGCTAACTCACTGCAAAAAGTGTGAGGATGTAAGCACCAGCTGTAACACCCAAGCATAAAACCTCTTTCAACCTGATTCAGAAGATCATTAATTAGAGCTAGAACAAATTCCAAATGAAATAAAACAGAAAATTGTGTATGTTTGATGAAAATTATTTCAAGGATGACAGTTCCTATCCTTAACAAAACTTTGAAGCAAGGCAAATAATATTCATAGGCTATGCTTTTTTTGCTATATAATACACTAAAGATGATAATAATACCAAGTCAAACACCTATTCAAGGAGTAGATTTTCGGTATAAATTAAGGAATGTACCTAGTGTGTGGTGAACAATGATAAGCCTTGACATAACATGCCTAGGATGATGGGCTTGGGCCAAGGTATGCCAGCCCCTTCCACCCAAGATAGAAATAAATTTATGCTTTCCTTATTTATGCAGTAATTAATGCAATAAATAGTTCTGTTCTCTTAAATCCCCCTTGCTCATATGTTTGTCTTTATTGTCTCTATTCACGATAAAGATCTGAAGATGGATATTAAGCTATCAAACTTTGTTTGGTTTATCTTTGAGGTTGAGCAAGGGCTCCATTCCTTAGTTGTCTTTGAGGAGGGACAGAGGGCTTTTGGTGGCAAGAGAGCTATGAGACAACAACCATGACTTAGGTGTATCACAATCCTTTTTCTCTACTTTCTAACTAGATTCTCCATATCTATAGCCAAACGAAGCCCGCTCCTTCATGACCATTTTTCTCTCTTCTCAAACCCTAATAATACTCCTACATCTTTGAGCCATTGTTTCAATTTCAAAAATTTCAATTCATAAACAAGGTGGGCTGGACAGGGACTGATTTTTTGCATACAAGATGAGTTTGGAACAAAATAAAGCTATCAAAGAATTCGGACAAGGAATGTTCTAACTTAAACCCTCATTAATGATAGGTGGCTTTTAGATTTTTGTACCCCCAACTGCCACTTAACTGTACACATCAAGGATAAAAGATATGTGCAAAGTTTCAAGTACATTTTCATTACTTTAAAAAAAAAAATTATTTGACGATAAATGAAGCCTTTTTGGTTAGTAAAAAAGCCATGAACTTAAGATGGCTTGAATTACATGGTTACCTTAACTTCACCAGGGTTAGTAGATTATCCATAACAGTTGCATCATAATTCATAAAAGGGTGATTTTTATTTAATGTCGCAGCTTTCATATGGTTAGTTAACCTTGTCATTTGCTGAGCACCAAGGTTAGTAGATTGACCATAACAGTTGCATTATAAAAGGGTGGTGACATCATGGTCATTGCTGAGCACATAGATGACATACATGATGAGTAATACATGTGTGGAGGAAATAGATTGCGACTTTTATTTAATGTTGCAGCTTTCATATGGTTAGTTAACCTTGTCATTTGATCAAAAACCATGTACCTAATATTGCTTGAAGTACATTGTTAGTTAACCTAAACCAGGATTAGAAGGGTAGAATAGACACCGAATAGTAAAAGCTGGTGGTGACTTACAAGGATAGTCAGGCACATACAGCACATGCAGTGATTAATGCAATTGTGGGTAAGAAAATATAATGTCATTTTTATGTCAGCTAGCAGCTTTCAAATGCTAGCAATTTTTTTCAAACAGCCAGAGTATGTGTGTATGTCAGTGTGCAGATGTGGGATTGGTGGTGGCACCTCTGCTGCACAAACACAAATATATTTTATCCAAACACAAACACAATATAATCAATGAAGTTAAACAAAACATCTTCAGAACTTGAACTGATTGTTCCATCTAATCAAAGGTCGTATAATTCTGCTCTAACCAAATAGGTCATTCTCTATTTTACTTCCTTTTCATCCATATTAAACTCCCATATGGCACCTCGATAAAACCTCTTTAACCAACCTTGGCAGAATCCATAAGGCTCCAAAAAGTGCAAAAACCAGCTACCATAAACTTCCTGTAATACCACAATAAATGAGGATGCGCTTAATTGATTCCTCATTGTTTCTACACAAGCAACACCAGCTTGCTAGAGGCCTTTCCTCTTCTTCTCAATGGATCCAGCATTAAGATCTTTTCCCAAATCCCCACATGCAAAAAAACTCTCTTTTGTAAGGATCAAATTCACTTTCAAATGCTGGCATGATCAGCCTTTATCACACATTCTTTACATCACATGTTTTGCAGATCCTATCAGCAGAGAAAATGATCTTTTACCAAATAAAACTCTATTTTCCTTTTCTATTACAATTAACTTAGGGGAAGCTGCTATTTCCACCATCATTTATACCAATGTGACAGTGGTAGTCAGAGGTATAAAAGGTGATCAGCAAGTATTAAGGAGTGAAAAGATTTGTCTAATTTAGGAGTATTTGACTACACCAATAGAAAAGAATTAAGAATATCTATTTTCAAGGATTAAGAACAGTTATTTACTATAAGTTTTCAAAAAAACAAATCAGAAGGTCTACTCCAAGCTATCACTATCATCCTCTTCTTTTCATCCAATTGAAAGGAGACCAAGTTTGGGATATCTAATTAGCAAAATTTATCCATAAGGAATAGCATCATTTTCTTAAAATTATTTTAGATACCCAACTGAGAGTGGGCTGAGTTCAGACATTTACTTAACTAGTTTGATAGCATTTAGCCCTCCTTCACCATAGTGTATTCATAGCTTTTTTAATATTTTATACTGGTTGTAAAACGCTAAATGTTTTCAATTGCTTGTGCAGTCACTGCAGAACATCAATGCAAGAACCCAAAACCAATTTGGACCTTCCTATAGGGATAAAGACAACAATTCAGCAAAACCTCTTGTTACGAAAAACAAATTTGGGTTAGCGGTTCTTTAAATAGGTCAATGTACCACTGAAGTTGTTGGGCTCCTTGGAGCTTCATGCCTAACCCTTAGAGGTGAGTCTGAGAAGGGCAGGCCTTTTCTTCTGTAGCAGAAGTGGGACTCTTGTCCCTAATTCAAAAACCAATTAGGGTTAAAAGTTATATGTCATAAAATCGTCATAATAAAACACACCAAATCAGTTTGTGGACAAGGGATTTATATTTAATGGGTGGCACAGAACTCTATAAGGCAAGACTAAGAGACACGTGCAGACAACGTGTCGAATAGATTTTTGTTCCTCTAAAGAATATTTATTTGATGCTAAACAAATCTTTGTGTACCAAATTAGAAAAGTAAACTCTAAAATGTTAATGTGTTTCTGACATCCCAACATTTAACAAACACGTAAAAAGATTGTCTTCTTTTCATGAGCATTCATATTAAGAATATTCTTCCATACCACCTCCAAGCAAAGATGCTAACTTTTGTTAGAGTCAAATAGATCTAAGCCTCATTAGCAGGAAAATAATCAAACATGCTTGGCTCAAAAAACTATGACATGATCTGACAGAAAAAAGTTACCTTCTTCACTCACCTTCATACTACATTGTCCAAGCAACCCACCATCCAAGCCACCAGTTGAATGAACCAAGAAAAATCATGAACCAGCCCAAGCATCCAATTATGGAAATTTATCCGAAGACCAATGGTCCTGACCTCCTCTGGCACAACCCCAAGATTAGCCACCCAAGCATTCTTGAGATAAGCTACCCAACAAAGCTGGAAAAAGACAAACATATTGATTGCTCTTACACTCAACTTGCCTGCAGTTAGTACAACTTCCATCTCCCACAGTAGTACTTATGTATGCCTAGAAGGGCTCACCCATCAGCCCACAGGGTGACTCCATAAGCCTCCATCCTTCCTTACAAATGATATCTAAACCTCACATCCTTTTCTAACGAAGCTGTTTTTACCACTTGAAGTTTTCTTCTTTAGAGATTTTCTTTCTCCAATGGGAACCTTGACCACTGTCCAAATAACAATAGGTTGAGAATAGAGCTATGGTACCTAAACGCCATATTCTTTTTCTAACCAAATTGTTTCTTCTTTAGAGATCAAACCCAACCCACCTCCTGGAAATCCCTCTAAATCTCTAAAACCACCTTCCAAGTAAGGTTTTGTTGAGACCCAAGATATGATACCTAACCCTCCTTATCCTTTTCCTAACCAAACTACTTAAAAATTGACTAGGCAAGTCATCTTTAGAGATCAAATCCAACCCTCACTCCTCTTCACCCTCCTGAAAATCTCTATCAGTCTAGGGAGCTCTAAATTTGAATAAGTCTTCCTTGAGAGAGAGATTATCTCTTCTAGCAAGCAAGCCTCTTAGAGGACTTCTCTTCAACATAATCCCAAATTGAAAAAATCACACGTGGCTCAAAATTGCAATCCCACATAAGTAGAATGAAGCCTCCCCACCTTCCACCCAAGAAAGAAACTAAACGACTCACAATCTCACACAACCTCGCTACGATGAGTTCACTTTCCTCTTGATATATCCTAAAGATCGTCTTACAGCAAAAGATAATCCATCTCACAAGTAACAACTAGTCACCATTCACATCATAAGAAATAAGAGAATCATATGGAATCACCTATTTGCATGCAATCAATTGTAATATATAAGAATAGAATTTAATTCTCTTCGAGCAAGCATGCCTCTTAGAGAACTTCTCCTCAACATAATCACAAATTGAAAAAATTACACGTGGCTTGAAATGGCAATCCCACATGAGTAGAATGAAGCCTCTCCACCTTACAACCAAGAAAGAAACTAAAAGACTCACAAAATCTCCACAACCCCGCTACTATTAGTTCACTTTTCTCTAGATATATCCTAGGATCGTCTTAAAGCAAAAGATAATCCATCTCACAAGTAACAACTAGTCTCCATTCACATCATAAGAAATAGGAGAATCATATGGGATCACCTGTTTGTGTGCAATCAATTGTGATATAGAAGAATAGAATTTAATTGCCTCTTTGTGCAATCCTTAAGGGAGATATTATCTCTTCTAGCAAGCACGCCTCTAAGAGAACCTCTCTTCAACATAATCCCAAATTGAAAAAATTACACGTGGCTCAAAATGGCAATACCACGTGAGTAGAATGAAGCTTCTCCGCCTTACATCCAAGAAAGAAAATAAAAGATTCACACTCTCACACAACCACAGTGCAATGAGTTCACTTTTCTCTAGATATATCCTAAGATCATCTTAAAGCAAAAGATAATCCATCTCACAAGTAACAACTAGTCACCATTCACATCACAAGAAATAAGAGAATCATATGGGATCACCTGTTTGCGTGCAATCAATTGTAGTATATTAGAAAATAATTTAATTGTCTTGTCTTTTCTTTTCTAAGGTTTCCTCAGGACAAAATGGATGGTAAACGAAACAAGTAAAGAAATCATTTAAATACCCGAAGAAATCAAGCACTTCTGCAACCTGGTCAGCAAGGTCATCAACACTGAGCAAGGGTACATCTGAGGAAATCACATCAGCTCCCAACTGCAAGAACTCTTAAACAAAGGGAGACAGAATCCATTAGAATCGCCAAAGAAACACCAATGAGCAATGAATATACAAATAAACAACAATCCAGATTCCAAAGCATAAAGAAAAATGCAATAGCAGTACTGACCTCATGTCCAGGAGCATCAATGTGGTAAATGCAGAAGTTATGAAGCAGCAAAGAAGCTGCATCTGGGCAAAAGAAGAGCCCTTGAAAACAAGACATGTCTGTAAAATCCCAGAAGCAAAAAGATACCCAGATATTAAGACATGCTCATTTGGACTAAAACACTATCGCTCAACACCCACAAAAACATAAATTAGCACATCAATTTCTGAAATCAAAAAACACCCACCGTTCCTTTTCAACTTCTTGGACTAAAACTAAACAGTCCAATAAAAAAAATATCTAAAAGAAAGCATTGACTATCATAATTTTTTGAAAACAAAACAACCAGATATACAAAAAAACATTCATTTTCAACATAGTTGAATTGAAGCACAAAACCCATTAAAACCATCTTCAACCACACATAAATCAGCATTTTTCTGAAATTTAAAAGGAAAAAAAAAAAAGAAAAAAAGAAATATACATTCATTGTCAACATATATGGATTAAACCACAAGAACCCACCAAAACTATCTCCAAAAACAGGCAAATAAGCACCAATTTGCAAAACATAAACAAGAAATGAGGCATACAATTGAGAGCAACATCTGGGTATGTTATCAAAGCAGGCTTTTCCTGATCCCCACAAACAAAAACAGATATTGAACCTTTGCTTGTCTTCACCACACATTCCTGCAAGATTCCATCAACCAAACAACAAACCCATAAACAAAACGACCCAAAAACTCACACAACTATACACACACATAAACTGCATTCAAAAAAAAAAAAAAAAACTCAAAAAAAAAAAAAAAAAAAACTGAATGGTTTTTTGTTGGGTATGTTGATATCACCCCAAGTTTCTCACCTTTCCTCCTAGTGGAATCATCTCAATATCAATAGAAACAGAGTCACTTGACTCACCCATGACTCAGTTCCCGACAATGCAGCAAAAATGGAACACCAATCACTGAGCCACAGCCTCCAAAACACAATAAAAAACCCAGCTATGTGGTTTTGCTTTCATTTTGCCTCTCTGGTTTTGGGATATCACACTAAATTACACACACACCCTCAAGCTGATGGTGATCTCACAACAGCAAGTGTTCTCCTTTGGGACACATAATGACGACTTTGTCCTTTAGTCAACTCTTTGACTCCTTGTTTTTTATTTGTATTTCTGGCTAATCTAGTGACCGTTGAAGTTGGTAAAAGGGTAATTCCTCTTTATTTCCGTACAGATTCTGCTTAATTAAATATTTCAATAATGAAAAGCACATTTATCCCCATATCTCTCAACAAGATCCTAAATTTAGATTTATTTACAAATTTAATTTAAATTTTCACAATTTCCACGTCAGACTATCAATTTCAACCTTACGTTTATAATTTATTTTTAAAATATTTTTTATTTAAATATGTCGTATAAAAAATAAACCAAATGGTAAGATGGTAATTTTGAGTTTGACGCAAGGCATTTTATTGTGGGGAATAGGGAAATGGGGCTCGACTGGTACAAAACGATGCGCTTTGTCTATTGTTGCTATGTTGCTATGAATGATGGTGGGTATGGGCATTTAGGTAATTTACTATTTGATTGGCATATACAGCTGTATGCCACCTGGAAGCCGCAAAAAAGGAATATTCATTCGCAAATGGAGCATACACCGCCAGCTCATCACACAGTATGCTTTTACTATCTCCATGCCATCTCAACCCTTCATTTTTTTTTCTATTTATATATTCTTATTTATAGTTTTAAAATTCTTATTTATAAAAATTCAGAAATAATTTTCACTTTTTTTTGTTATTAAGTGACAAATCATTTGGTTTTTATTTATTTATTTAATGAAATTAAAAATATTGTTTTTTTAGACCATTCCACTTATTTTTATAATATTGATATATATTAATTAAAAATCTAAATTTATTAATTGTCCATGGTGGAAAATGGATAAGACATCGAAAAAATAAAAATTAAGGACCTTTTTTATAACTATTTTTTAAAACAATTTTAAAAAATAAATTTTAAGAACAGTTTTTGAAATTTATTTTATTATATTTTATAAAAAAAAATATATATTTAGAAAGTTAAAATATTTTAAACCTATTTTTAAATATATTTTAAAAATAATTTTGATGTTTATTGTTTTATTTTTATTTAAATAATTATTTTTTAAAATAATCCTTAAAAAATAAAAAATAAAAAATTAAAACAACTAAAAAAACATTTTCCGAAAACATTTTATTTTTTGCCTTTGAAAATAAAAAATAAAAAATAATTTTTTATTGTCAAAATGTGTTTTCTTAATTTTTTTTGTTTTGAAGAACAAAAAACTATTTTTGAAAATAATTGTCTAACATATCCTAAAATTTATTTGATAACTATTTTTAAAAATAATTTAAAAAATGGTTTTTGAAAATAATTTTTTTATATTTTATAAAACAAAAGTACTTTTGAACATTTAAAATCTTTTAAATCTATTTTTAATATTTTTTAATATATTTTAATAATAATTTATATATTTAGTGTTTTATTTTTAACTAGTTTATATATTTATATAATTATTTTTTAAAACCCAAAACAACTAAAATAAGTGAAAAAAATAATAATAATTAAAAAATGTTGTATAAAAATATTATGTTTTTGTTTTCAGAAAATAAAAAATAACTTTTTGTTATTAAATGAGTTTTCTTAATTTTTTGTTTTGAAAAATAGTAGACTGTTTTGAAAAACTGTTTCGCGTAAATTAGTTTGGGAATCGTAAGACTCATACGAAGACGTAGGTGAACGATGATGAGACATAATCAAAGGGTGAATGATGATGCTTCATCATTGCCAACCATCCTCACATGCAACACCGTAGGATTTCCCAAACCACTCAAGCGCATGGGATATGATTGGTCTGTCACTCGCCACCAAAACGCGTTTTCCACGATGATTGTGGCCTCCTCTACGAAATTACCGTTCTACCCTTTTCGGTCGTCGCTCAGAAAAAGAGCCGTTACACGCAGTCGCCGTTTTCCACGATGATTGTGGCCTCCTCCACGAAATTACCGTTCTACCCTTTTCGGTAGTCGCTCAGAAAAAAATATCGGCCGAACAAAAGAGCCGTTACACGCAGTCGTTCAATAATGCCCCTACATAATTAGCGCAGGAAATTGTGGGGAATTTCAGCAATGCCACCGCGGCGGCACGGATTACGGGGGGTGTCGGTGACTGTATAGACACTGAACTAATTAACCTAACCAGGGTTAGGAGGCTGACCGTGGTTGGAATGGACACGTGCGTTTAAAAGGGGACGGTGACGTCATGAGGTTCTGACGGGCACGTAGAGACACGCGCTTAAATGCATATGTAGCGATGGGAGAAAGGGGTCACGGCTGGTGGTTTTCGTGTCACGCGCTTAAATGATGGTAATATTTAAATCTACTTTTCATTCTTTTAATGCATTAAATTTAATCCTCTATAAGTGATTTTTTTTTTCCTATAATATTCTTCTAATAAATTAAAAGTTACAGAAATTTTACTTTTTATAGAAATTTTATTTTGGTTTATATAAAAAAAAATTCATTATTAATAAGAAATTTATGATATTAATATATTTTTCTTTAAAAAATTATGATAATAATTTCAACTTTCAATTTTGATTAAAGTGAAAACTAAATAGTAAAAAATATGAAATCATCCCTTGGTAGGGGATCAAGAAAATAAGTAAAAATAAAATTAAATAAACAAATAATAAAAATCACACATTTTATTTTAAATCATAAAAAAATGAGATAAATTAAATTAATTTTAAGTTAAATTATATTTAAGTTGTTAACTTAAAATTTATTATTTAATTTTTATTTTAAGTATTAAAATTATTTGATTAACTTAAAATTTATTTTAAATCATTAAATCGATATGTTTATCCTTATAAATTGTAATTAGGACAAAAAATATTAAGCAATAATGAAGATCGTGAAGTAAAAAAGAGATCAAGTAATTGAGGCAAATATGGGTAAAAAAAGTAAAATAAAGATATAAATTTAAAATATAATTAAAATTTATAAAAAATTCATATATTTTAAAATTATTTAATTTTTATATAATAAAGAGAAATAAGTGAAATGAGTTTGAAAAAACATATAAAAATAATTTATCGAGTTTAAACTTACTTTTATTTTCCTTCACTCTTTCTCTTCTTTTTACCTTTTTTCTTTATTTTATTTCCCTTACATTTTCCTCCAAAATTTACAGGAACCAAACATAACCCAAGTGTATGATTTTTAATTGTATTACAAATAAATAATAAATAAAAACTTATCCAACTCACATACATCTAGACAGCAATCTGATCTGACATAAGAGTAGACATGGTAAATGGTAAATTGGGACAAACAATTTTTGGTCTCATTGGTTTGGAAACAAGCTCATGGGATCTTATATTTTAGATGAATACGCTTTCTAAAGGAATAAATTCACATGGGTAATGGAAAAAGGGGGAAACCATACCTATTACTCACAAAAAATTCACAATGAGTGAGTCAGAAAACCAAACTAATATGAGTTAAAACCACAAACCAAACTTGGGTTCCCAGCTGCTTCCTGCTTCCTACTCTGTACTGCACATAGGTTGAGAATTCAAGGCCTTGACATCTACTGTTGAAGCTTGAGCTTGGGCAAGTCTGCCACTTTCCAAACTGCATGAAATCAATGTAGTGTTAATCCTTGATTTAATACAATGCTCAGAACTAATAGTATTGGTAATTTAAGAAAGAAATGCTTACTGTTGAGATGTAATGATCCTGGTGATTGAAACACCTGAAGGAAACAAAAAAATGTTGTAGTGTCATGGAACAAGATGAAAATAGGCCCCCCGTCGTATGATCTGTTGTCCAACAGTCGATTTCGGGAGTTTCAGGTGCTATAGATGATCAAAAAGGTGACTGCATACTCCATTGCTGCATTAACGAGATCAGCATAATCAAATCCAAGTGGCTAGGAGAAGGCATTTCGAACAGAACGGTATTTCAATGGAAATGCATTAAACAAGAGAATACTGAGATTTCATGAATCAACAGAAAGCTTTGGCCTTCCACAAGCTGATCAGCAGGAGTTGTCTTTCTATTTACAAGGAGCAGTAGGACAGAACAAAAACTCAGCAAGAGACTGTGTGATACATAATAACCAAACACTGAAAATATTTAATAATAACAAAACTGGGGGGTGGTTTCCAAGATCAGTGAATGGGCTGAACATGGGAATGCATTATATTGTCAGTGTTGAAGAAAATCAATCTAAGACAGGAGGCAAAAGTATCAAGCTAATCACCCCAATGAAGTAAATATTACGCTTGCTAATAACCATCAAAGTCCTGGGAAATGATTATCACCATCGATTGAGATAATGAAATATCATTTATTATGTGCATAAATGATGTCTCAGTATCTTCAGTAACAGCCCATTAAGGAATACAACAATACAAATATGAGCAGGGCAGTTGCTTTTAGCTTTCTTATCTCTAATGGAGAAAGCATCACTTTAGCTTCAGAGATAATCAGACAGATATCCTTCAAGCGGACTGACAGTTCCTGTTTAGAAACATTAGTAACTTCTTGCACAGAGGTCAATGCTAGCTATTTGCGGCTGATATGTTACTTGAATGCCTTAACCCACCAGAAACTGGATCCTGTCAAAATCTGAAAAGAAAAAAAAAAAAAAAAAAGATTATGGGTGCATATTTGAATGAATTCAAGGAACAAAAATGCTCTGTTGACTCTAAAAGGCATAAATAACCATACACCATTGAAACGGATGTTAACTACTAAAAATTTAACACTTAGAAATTTTTAGGCAGAAAAATGAAAATGGAAAACTGCCAATGTTACTATGTTCTTTGATCTTTCAACCCTCAGATTGCTTATATATTCCATAGATGATCACTAAACTAACATGAACTAAAACTCTTCCAAGTCACTGTATTGTCATGCCTATTCACACCAGTAATGAGAAAAGGGTACTTCAGATAACTAAAAGCTAGACATGAAGCCAATGCCAGAAGAATATTTAGAAACAAATCATTCTATTTTTTGAAGGTATACTTTCTCTGCTAGTAAAATTAAAGGCTAATTTACAGAAGTCGTAGTGGTACAGACGTTATACATTAAAAAAATATATATATATTCTTCTGGTGAAAAACATTGGACACTTTCACAATCTTATGAAGTCATCTCTGTACCACAAACAAGAGTTAACCCAATCCCATTTTCCCCAACTCACTTTAATATAGGGTAATGACACTTTTTGGTGGGAACCACAGAGAATTTCATGATGTGAAATGGTTCTGTTTCAGTGATCTTTCTACTTGACTTCACACAATCCATTATTGTCACTTCCCACAAGCAGTTTTCCTGATAGTGCTTGCTTACAATTGCCTTGTCTAGATCAAAGATAGGACCGAGACTTAATGGCTATTTATAGACTCTTTGCAGAAACTCTATGGTTTCTTGTTCTCCAATTAGTTTCCTCTTTTGAGAGGGGCAAAGGATGAATTCTACTAATTGCCTAAAATTCGGCCTTGACCATGATGGCCCCTAAAGGTTGTTCTACCTTTCTGTTTGTAACCAGTTCTTCATGATAACACTCAAGGGTATGTATGCTTTAAACACTTTTTTATTTGGGATGGGCAATAATAAGATTTAATAAACAAGTGCCAAAAATGGTGCCCCAAGATACACAGGATGTATAAATAAGCACCAAAGGTACAACCAGAAAGGAGAAAATAAAAAACAACTTCCTCCCTTAGCAAGAAACCAATCAACAAAATCAATTAAAGGCATTGAACTTTCATCTATGTACAACTTTATCCACAAAAAGAGATTACTTAGGAAAAGGCTCATCAGAATATGATCAGACTGCACTATGCTTTAAACACCATCCATCATCTTATGAGAGATTGAAGAAAAACAACATATTATACCATTTCTTTAGAAAGAAATTAATCTTCTCACAGTAAACCCATATTTCTCAATTCAGTGAATTTCCAATAAGTTGATAAATTTGTTTTTCCATAAAAGAACTGAAGATATTCATACTTCCTTAATTCAGTATTGAAACCTTCACATATTAGACACAAATTTATTCACATCAGGTGTAGCACAAAATTACAACATGATAATTTGAAAAAATAAATACTGTAGTTTAATAAATAACTATAGTGAATCACATTTCACTATTCAATAGATATTATATACATGATAATCCTATGATTGTAACAAAAGTATAAAATGATAATTTTGAAAAGATAAATACTATGGTATGATAAATGAATTTCACGAATCACGTAACACCATACAATAAAGGTTTTCCAATTACTAAAAAAAAAATCTAGTGCAAATATATGATTTCAAAATGGATATTTAAAAACCTAATTCATGCGCTTATGTTCAGATTGTGTAAAACACATTAATTAAACAATCTATTAGGACATTAACCATTAAGAAATCCATTGAGGTTACTCTACAATATTGCTTCACACTTCTAACAGTATGCAATGCAGAAGACTTCCACATCAAAGGAGTTCTCTTGAAACTAGATCAAATTTAGCATGCATAAATCAAAGGCATTAAATATAGTACACACGAATTGGTGTCTGGAAAAACAGCATAACCTTGACTAACACAAAAATAGAAGTCCCAAGAACAAGCATATCTATTATGTGCATTGGATAAATAACAAACTAATTTCATCCTCCGGTATCTTAGAATTAATTCCAACAATATGTGTTGAAGCATAATTCCATCAATGATTCTCATGGTTTTACCACTACCATCACTTTATTGCATGTGATTGTTAACTAAAAAGTTTCCCGATACAACAATTTTTACCAATATAAGTTTACTTCAATAAACAAGCATAGAACCCTTTCAAACAAACATGATGTCTATAAAGGGGGGAGGCTTACATTTATCCAGAGCACATGATCTAGTTTGCCCATATACATTATGTCATTGTCCAATATTTAGAGGATTGAGGGTTGAGAAGATTCAAAGAGATTTCCTTTGGGGATGGAAGGCTTTAGAGAAAGAGCTGCACTTTGTGAAGTGACCAATTGTCTACACAAAAAAAGGTAAGGGGGGATTGGGCATTAGATGCTTTTTTCACTTAATAAGGCCTTTTTGTGTAAGTGGAGTTCACTATACACAACTAAAAGGTGAGCTTCCTAGAGACAGTTAATAATTGGAAATTAGCAGTCTTGTGAAGTGAGAGCTGAATATGGGGTTAGGTTATGGAAATCTATCAAAAAGGATTATGACACGTTTATAGTATAACTTTCTTTTTAAGGGAAATAAGAGGAGTGTGAAGTTTTGGAAGGATAAGTGGTGGTGATGAGTCTTTGTGTGTTTCTTTCCCATCTTTACATGCCTTAGCCATATCAAAAGAGGTTTGGGTAGCGAATTTATGGGACCAAACAGGTGTGAGGGGTCATTGGAACCCTTGTTTTGTTAGACATTTGAATGATTAGGTGCCGAACAATGTAGAAGAATTCTTCCCTGCAAAGAATGTAGGTGAATAGTGAGGGGGAGGACAAGGTGGCATGAAGGGATTCAAGGAATGATATTTTCTGTTAAGTATTTATATGTTATCTTCGAACAAGGGATTCAATTCCTTTTTTGACAAGTCTAATTTAGAATCCATGGGTACCATCTAAAGCAAGCTTCTTTATCTTGTGAAGCTAGCTAGGGAAAGGCATTCACTCCAGATCAACTTTAGAGGAGAGGGGTCACTGGTCAATAGATGCTTCTTTTGTAAAGTTGAAGAAAAAAAATCCATTAATCGCATCCCCCTTTACTATGCTGATACAAAGGTCTTCTGGTAATTGCTCTTCACTCTATTTGGCGGTTTCTTGGGTCCAATTTGCCACTATTAGAGAGAATCTTTTAGGGTGGCATGAATCCTTTGTGGGAAGAACAGGTAGGAAGTTTTAGAGAGTCGCTCCCTTACACAATTTTTGAACTATATGAAAAGAAAGAAATCAAAGGTCATTTGATAATGAGAAACAATACAACTACTTTGAAAAGTTCTTTCTTTAGTAATCTTTTCTTGTTGGTAAAGTTGTACATAGAAGTAGGTTCTTTACCTTTAATTGATTTTGTTCATTAGTTAGGTTCTTACTAAGAGAGGGAGTCATTTTTTGCGTTCTCTCTTTTTTGTGCCTTTTAATGCTAGTTGTACATGTCCTGTGTACCCTAGTGCGTTTTTTCTTTGGTACTTGTTTATGCAATCTTATTATTTGCCTAAAAAAAAAAATGTCTGCAAATGGATAATTTTTTTTTTTTTTTTTTTGATTGGTAAATTTTTGTCTCCATTGGGAGGAATGAGGTAGAAAGAATACCTATCAAAAAAGAAAAAAGAAAAAAGAAAAAAGAAAAAAATGAGGTAGAAAGAAGGGCAACTAGTCTTGAACTAACCCTATCGACATTATTAGGCGTGGCCGTGTGGGGTATGTGCCTTTCTTTTAAGGCTGGGCCTTTTTGTTCGAAAAGGGATCAAAGAAAATCCTTAAAATATAAAAATTATGAGGAGAGGCAACATTTACTTAGTATATGTTGTATATGGAAGAAAAAGGAGAAATCAACCTATCATATCCTCACGTAAAGCAAGTGAACACAGTTTTTGTTATCTTGGTGATTTACTTTGTATAGGGTGTCTTAGATTTTGCCTTGTTCAATGAAGGACACCTCACCTTTTTTTGTCCTTGATAGGCAAAGACCAAATATATTAAAAGCACCTTACAAAAGGATGCACAGAAGCATACACACTGTATAAGAAGGTGCCATCAGGCCATATAAAGTCAGGAGAGATACAAAAAGCAATTCCCTCTCCCCACTTAGAGCTTAACCAATAAACAAGACATTGAGAAATCACCTATTGAGGACAACTCAAATTGTCAGCATCACGATTTTTTTGTTAAAAGTAGGAAGTGTATTTGGAAAATGCAATCTCTTTGTGCTTATTTTAATGTGCTTATAAAGAGCAGAATCAAAGGATTTCTCATGGTGTGGGGAACTCAAATTTCACCAAGAAAGGTTTCAGTCTTAAATATCCTAGGCAACAAGCTCTTTGTGTGTGTGTGTGCGTGCGCGCAGCAACATTTGGAAAATCAAGGGTAATTATGGTTTATCAGTGAATGCACTCAAAATTAATAATTTAATGTTAAGAACTCATTAGTCAACACAATAATAATACTTTATGCCAAGCAAACAGTATCAAGGATCATGAAATTAATACATGTGTCAAAAAAGAAACAAAAGAGATACTGTTTCCCAAGAGGAATACTACAACAAAGTCAAACAAATGCAACTCTCAAGGCACTAGAACCAGAATAGCAATAGCATATGGGATAATGAATATAGCTTTTGTAGAAAACCTCTAGATGTATGTACACAGCATGCCCTAAAATGCCATTTAACAAGATCAACCATTGCAAGAAAAAATGCTATCCCAAATAGGCAGAAGTGTGTCCCACCAGGCTAGGGAATCAGCTTAGCAATTTTGGAACTTCCACATGTATCCACATATGAAATTTATGCTGTGATGATGACTCACAAAAGTGTTGTTTGCTAATTTTAATTAGATGCTGCATTGATCATCATGGTAATTTTCCTTAATGAATTCAATCTCAATAGTCTTGTCTTTACTTGAGTGAACCCTATAAAAAATTATCCAAACTACCATTGCCAACTACAGGCCCGGCCAGCGGAGCAAGGTTTGTGGACCTATAAAATGCTAAAATGCACAAAGCCAGGAATACCATCTCATGTCAACAAATGCATTCATTAATTTCATCTAGACTGTTGTCTTGGATGATCAAGTTAATTCAAAGCTTGGTAGTGGAAGCCAAGTTAAATTTGCACCATTAAAGCCCATTCACTAATTTCATCTAGGCTTTTGGCTTTGGATTATCAAAGTTGATTCAAAGCTTGCTTACAGGAGCCAGGTTAAATTTCCACCATTAAGTCATCCAATAGTCCAACTCCATGCAGTGGCTATTCAGGTGTTGTGTTTTTTAAACTTGAGACAGAATAATTCCAGTTGTGCAAAGCTCCATGATCAACAAAAGTCATGAATTGAAAACCATGCTAGATAAGAATTCAAAGATTGATTGTGTGCATTAAGAAAAAGTACAATAACAATTCTTCATAAAAACTCTTTGTTGATCAAGTTGGCAAGATATATAAGCTCCAGAAGAGAATGAAGTAGGTTCAGAGGTGAGAGAGGGTTGAAGAGTGTCGTAATAGATCCTAAGGGACCCCCAAGTGGAAGTACCTAGAGAAATAGAGAATTCTAACAATTGGATTTAGTCTTGAAGGTTTCTAACCCTTTGCAAGGTAGCTCACTCAGCCTTCATATAAAGATTGTAAGTGAGAGGCAGCTGCCTTTAAGCTCATGATCAACTGGACAGCGTCATGATACTAACCAGCTGGCCTTACCAGCATGAATGTGTTGGAGATGACATTTTTATTGTTGATAATAGTGAACATCCCTCTTTCCCATTTTGCTAAAACAACCTTGCCATGTACACAGGTTCTTTCCAATAGTCACTCTAACTACCACGAAGATTCTCAAACCATTTAATGTCCTCCATTTTGGGAGGGATAAGCCCACCACAGAGGTGCACTAGGCTTATTTTGGGATTCTCAAGCCTTGCTCCCTATTTGGACAGTGCTGGTAGTATTTGGATGTTAGGCAAGTAGGAACCATCGAGAGAAGTGCATTGAATTGGTTTGATCTTGACACAATGTGACAATGGAATATCCTTAGCGGCCACCCTTCTGGAAGGGTATAGAGAGGTGGTTGTCGAAGGTAACCTCTTAATAAGTTGAGAAGCGAACTAACCCACCTCATTACTCTCTTGAAGACAATGCTGATTTAGAAAGGTGGTACCCTCTTCATTTTGGCCAATGAAAACACTAAGTAGAGGTGACAAGTGAAGGTGGCCTCACATATATTTGCATTGCCTGTCACATCTCTATAGGGCAAGCCTACAAGGCAGTTTCTTCCATCCTAAAAAGATAGGAGAATCTCCATCAATATTTCCCACAAATAAGCATCGACATTTGTATCTAAGTAGCTTGAGCATCTACTGAGCAGAAATTTGTGCAAGTATCCCACACTAGGTGTAGGATAGGAAAGAATTTCTAAGAGGAAAGCAATTTGGAGACCATAGTTGCAGAAGTCAGGTAGAGAAAGGGATGAAACATGATACTCTAACAATACTTCCACATTGACTAGTGCTAGGCTACAAAGGAGACACTTGAAGGTGCATCCTATTTTAAAGTGGGCATCATAGTTTGTGTGAGCAAAAGTTGGTCATCAAACAATGATTCATTCAACATGCATGTAGGATCAGTAACTAAATGCAGTTATATATTGTTATCATAAGCTGATGCATGCATAAAAATCAAGCAAGACTATTGGGAGTCATACCAAAATCCATGAATTGTTGCAGTTGGATATGCGTACAAAACAGATTCTTTACCCTCTAAGTAGTACCCATGCAACATATCCCACACCAAAGGAAGTATGTGGTATTCAAACGTCTTATATAGATGCTAAACACGTTCTAAGCTTGAATTTGCCTTGCTTTGTCAGTCACTATGGCTTAAGTTTAAACCCTGCAACATAAAGAAATCAAGCACCAAAAAGAAATCAAGCACAATTAATGGTCATATAGCAAGAATGAAAAGACTGACATTGTCAAGTTCTTCATTATCTCTTCTTTGAAAAAAAGGCATACTTACAGCCAAGGCATGCCATGCTTCCATATTAATGACAGAAAGATACGGTGTGTAAAACTGCTAATACTGCAAATTATGCAAACAAAACCAAAGAGAACTTTACACAGCCATTGGTCTGACTAACTACAGAATTTTCATTAGAAATATAGAAAACAAAGTTAACAAACACTGGCTTGAAGAATATACAAACTCAGGACATCAAAATTGTCCCTGTTCTATTCAAATCGCTCCAACTAGTCAAAAGGAAAAAGGATAAGGAAAAAAAAAACAAAATGGACCATTTATAATCAAATTTTGTAATCCAATCACATTGTCAATGAAATTCACCACTCACAAAAAGATTTTGTTAGCACTTGATGAGGAATCTCAAATCTCTCTATTCATTTTTCAAAGCATGCAAGATCAGTGAGAAACTAAGAGCTTGCGACTGGGAATCTCGGAATCTCTGTGAGCAAGACAATGTTACTACATTTGGATCTCGGAATACATTCGGATCAGAGAGCGGTTGGCTAGCCCATAACTTCTCTGCAGAGAGGCAGGTTTTGAACAAAAAAACAGCATTTCCAAGAGTTGTACTAAAGAGCCAATTATGGACATCCCAGAAAACTTCAACTGCAAGGCCATCAACTGCAATGGTATGGTTGCCCCGAAACTTCCAGCGAAGCTGCTTCACCTGCATCACAATCTTACTGTCCACACAGATCACCAGGTATGGATCAGTGACACCAATTGTGTCACATTCAATCATGAGATCATGAATTTGCCCATTATCACAAAACTGAGCCTTGGTTCTGAAGACTTTCTTTCCAAAAATGTTCTCTCTCTTGGCAATAAAAATGGCATTAGAAGGAACAGGGGTTGCATTTGTCTTCTTAAATGCCTCCTTTCTCAAATCCCCGAGAAGGAGGACCATTTGACGATCAAACACAACCCCGACATAAAATCCCTCCAATGGCTCGGGCCCAGATCCAAATTTAGCTGAAGAAAAGTCCCAATAAATATCAATCTTACTAGAATTTGCTTCTAAACTCTTTGACCCTTTTCTCTTGGAGAACAACCAAGGCTTAATATCAACTTTACAAAGGCTTTGATTTGCAGAATCATCGATCCCAACACTAAGGCCTTGGCCCATCAAATTCTTGCTCCACACAACAGTAATCAAACAAGACCGGCCACGCAATCGGCATTGATACACGCAGGTAACCAAATTTTGAGCAGTTTTAGTAGCATTAGAGGATGAAGAATCAGCAACTTGAACACCATTTTCACCAAAACAAGATGGGAAATCCCTCATTTTGAACCAAAAAGCTTGAATTCACTCTTATATTTTTTCCTCTGGTTTTTTTGACAAACACTTGGTTCCACTTTTGCATCAAAACAAAATAAACACAATTGAAAATAACTCAGAATTGGGAAACCCAGAAACAAACCACATAAACTAAACAAGAGATGGACCCTGTACCTCAATTAATCAGACATTAGCTGAAAACCCATTTCGAAAAATGCTTGCCGACCCTTGAGATCTGAGTGTAGAGTCTTCGACTCATTTCTGCAGGAACCCATCAATCTAAGTTTAGAGATAGAAAGAGAGAGACAAGTAAAAAGGTCCCTTCTAAATTAGAGACAAATTCAGGGAATGTAGGCAGTGAAATAATTTTAGCAGAGAAGACAAAAAGTACAGAGGTTTCACTGTCAATACTCAACACCTCTGTCAAAACAATTCCTAAACGTAAACAAATATATCCACATCTATATCTAAATACCCTCAAAAGATTTGAACAAAAATGAAAACAAGAGAGACAGAAGACAGAATTACCTCAAGATTGAGACAGCTTACATGCAATTTTCAATGGAGAAGGGGCAAGAATGATGAAATTTAGCAACTGGGTATTGCGGGTAAAGGCTCGTGGTTTTGAATATGACTCTACACTCCAAGCTCTGAGAGAGCGAGATAATAAAAAAGCATCTCCCTCCCCTGTCCCTCTCTCTCTCTAAAACCCTGCTTTGACTGCCCTTTTACCTGACATTCCCACATGTATATTATACCATAAAGATGCCAAATTTACAGATTTAAAGGCATTGACAGCTACTCGAACCCTTAATCCTAGAAAGAGAAATAAAAAATTAAACTATTTATTTAGAAAAATAATTCTTAAAAAAAAAAAAAAGTTTTCATAAATGGAATTGATGAGCTATGGTAGTGGGAAAATTAAAAGTTGAAACCCCCCATTTATGAAAAAGAATGAATAAAGATGGATTTAGTTTGAGTTAATGCACAATTCATCCCAATTAATTTTTAATAACAAAGCAAGTAGACTGCATTTTTAGAAGAAAAATATCTATTTTCAATTGAATGGTTCTTGTATAAAATGAAAATGGTTGTATGTTTTTGTTTGGAAAAAGAGAAAATGGAGCGTGGGAAGGGGAAAAGGTCTGAAAGATTTTGGGGCATTGAATGAAGGATGGGCTTTTGGAAGTATTTAAGGGAAGAGTGATTGTGAGAGAACGGTTTGAGAAATGGGGTCCATAAACTATGTTCATTTCCATTCACCATCTCTAACATTTAATTCACTAAATAATTCTTACTTGCCAAACACACCCAAGAAAAAAAAAAAGAAGAGAGAGAGATGGGGGGGAGTGACCCACAAATCAGACACCACCACCACCCTCTCTCTCTCTCTCACTCTCTCTCTCTCTAAATTCTCTCTCTCTAGAAAATGTCCATATATGGCTTGGGTGGATTTTGATTGGTTGGCCAAATTTTGGGCAAAGGTTTTTGCTTTATTTTGGCCTTTATTTTACAGGCTATTTTAATCTCCCATGACATTGCAGGAGTGGCACGTGTTCAACACGCTCCAATTAATTAAAGGTAAGACGGGAGGTTTTTCAACTTTTAAGTTGAAAGTGGGATGAACGCGCTCTCGATGACGCGTGAGAAAAGGAGGCTTATGTAAGGACAGAGAATATTATTGTGATTTTATATGAATTAATATTTTTTGTTCTTACTTTATGGACGTGAGCGACGTGAGTCGTGGCCATCACGTGCGCTTGTTGAAGTTTGGTTGGCACGCGTTACGGCCCAAATTCGGCCTATTTTTGGGAAATATATTCATTGTACCTAAAAAAGCCCATTATATAGTTCTTCCTTTTCTCTTCCTCAAAAAAATAAATAAAAATTTTTAAAAATAAATACTAGGGTTTATTTCATTGACCTCCCAAGATTTTTATTAAATACACTTAACCCTCATTGATTCGAGATTTCATCAAATGTCTACCTTATCCTACTCATTTTATTTTTTCACGCACATCTTCTCTAATTCAAAATAAATATGATATTTAAGGAATATTCAAACCAATAAATATTAGTTTTATTTAACTAAAATATCAAAAAAAAGGTAAATAAAATTAATAAAAAAAAATTAAGGTAAAAATGTATTTTTATAGGCATATATAAAAATAATTACAAAATAGTAACCCTCTAAAAATAATCACTTATTTATCAAAAGTAGTACCTAAAATGATTAGATGTAGTACGTTATTAAAAAGTAGTACATAAATGATCAAAAGTACTATATTTGATTAAAATAAAATAAAATTATCTAATTATTTTTAGATAATTACTTGAAATTTATATTTTATAAATTTATATTTCTATTTTATGATTCTTTTCATACGAGTCTATCAAAACACGCTTTTCAAAAACTAAGGTATATGGAATTAATTATTCATTAAGATTAAGGTAAAAAAAAAAAAAAAAAATTAGATAGAGGAGACAAAGATGTATATCCGTGGGCGTCACTATTAGACTAATAAAATACCTAGTCCACAATTATTAAAGTAGGGAATGACCCATATCCCGCATTCATCGGACAACTAATATTTAAAAAATAATTTATTTATTTTTAAATGGATTTTTAACATATTCTTTTTCACAAATCATTTGAGGGTAAATATACCTCTTTAATATTTTATTCATTGCATTTGTCTTCTCATGCCTTGTCCTTCTCTGACATGGTAACATGCTTTGGCTTATTCTATAAGCAAATTGCACCAATTTATTATCACTTTCCTATAAGCACTTTTGTTGTTTTCATCTTTTTTTTATGTTTTAAATTATTTTATGTGACTTATAAAAATCACCTTTGTACTAACTTTTAATATTTTATTTTATAATATGATTTTTATTTTATAAGCTCTTAAATAATTATTTTGTTTAATTACATGTGGAAACTCATGATGGGAACTTAACTTGCCATTAGGTTTGGTGCGTAGTAGGAATTCAGGTTGAGTTGGGTACAAGTTGGAATTAGGTATGTGAATATCTTGAATTTGGCGCAGGTTAACCTAACAATTCACCAAAGTTGTAGTATTGCAAATCAATCTGATATGGTATCTAAGGTTGTAACTAATTTTTATAGTTTTTAGGTTGAGTTTGGTTTAGAAAATGTTTTATAGTTTTTATTTTTTTAAAATAATTTTCATTTTTTATGTTTTTTTTTTTAAAAAATATATATATTTAGGTGGTGTTTGTTTTTTGGCTAAATAGAAAAAGTTAAAATATTTGACTTTTTCTATTCGTCTAAAAGTACGTTATTGATATTAATCAATATTATTAAAGTGAACTTATTATTAATAAGTTTAGTTTAATTATGTTGGTTAATGTTAATGAATTACTTTTAGTTGAATAGAAAAAACAAAATATTTTGGTTTTTTCTATTCAGCCAAAAAACAAACACAACCTTAATTAAAAAAAAAAAAAGGTGAAATTTGTTTTTATAAAATGAAAAACAACAAACCTTGTTTGATACTAATTTTTCTTGGATGAAAAATAATGAAAATAATCAAATTGCGTTTGTTGATTATTCTTTTTTTTTTCCATAAATATTAGTTATTTTAATAGTATAATAAAAAAAATACTATAATTAATAGAAAAATTTGATCGATTGATTGTATTTGTTTATTTGGTATCAGTTTTTCTTACATGAAAAATAATTAAATAACTAAATTATATTTATTCATTATTTTTATTTATTTATTTTCTTTATTAATTATTTTAATAGTGTAATATGAAATTTTAATATATCTATAATTAACAAATGAATTGAGGAATTGTGCACATTTTGATCCATTGAAACAAATTACTTTCTATAATATACTTTTCTTAAGAAAATTTTGAAAATACCAAGTTAGTGTTTCAATTTTTCCATTTTCTGAATTTAATTTTATAGAAAATAAAAACAAAAAGTAAATATCCAACCATATTCTCAAAGAAACATGCTAAAAAAATTAGGAATTAATTTTTTAATTAGTAAATAAAGATAATATTTATCCTTAATTTGAATATTAGTATTTATCTATTTATTGTTACTTTGAATTAGAGTGCAAGTCTATTATTAGTTTGAAGTTAAAATATAAAATAGAGTTTGAATTAAAGTAAAACTCAAAATTAAAGTAAAACTCAAATGTTATCTGTATGTATATAAGTATTCAGTCATGCCATATTTTTTCTATCTTATTCTTTCTTTATATGGTATTAGAGCTTTCATACTCATCATTTCCCTAGCATGAATGAAGGTGACCTATGCTTTATCTTCTACGCCTCACCCACTCCTTATTGCTTCTCTTCTTTCTTCTCTTTTTTGTTTCAACAAAGTTTCTTCACGGGATTGTCAAAGGCTATGCCATTTCTCCTTACCTCTCCCCCTTCTCCCTTTGCATCCATCCCTCATCTTTGTGCTTGAAAAAATGGTGATCATCAAAGCTATCTCCTATCCTTTATTGATCATCTCTCTTACATTAATTCAAATGGTCATCCCTTTCAAACAATTGATACTTTCTTTATGGCTATGCAAAATCTTTTCTTTGTTAGCATAGTCCTTTTTTAAATATTCCTGATCAATTCTTCTCACAACAACCTCTTTTTCCATGATTAAATTCTCTCTTTTCCAATTTAAATGTTTCATTTTAGTAGCCCAAGAATTCTTCTAAGTGAGTTTTGATGATAACAAATTATGGTTAGCATGCTAATGAATTAAAATCGAGATGAGTTTTAGGTAGTAATCAAGAAAATCAAATGAGAAATTAAGTTAATCATCAAAGGATTCAAGGAAAGTAAGATCAAGTGTACATGAAAACTAACTCAATGTAAGATGAATACTTTGGTGTACTTAGGATTTTTACATATGCATGCATCATTTTTTATACTCAGCTCAAGCTTTAAAGTTCATATTTTATCAACCTCAAGTATGTCTTCTAAAACCTTAGGCAAATTTATTTTATCTTGACCTACTAAGGTAGCCTAAGGTGTTAAGTAGGTGTTAGAAGGGTTTTAGAATGAAATTTATAGGTTTTTACATGAGTTTTGTTCAACTGGTCAACAAAATGTCCGGTTGCCCTTTCATGGTCGAGCATTAGTTAAGAAGTGCACAAAAGTTTATATTTTTTCCAAAAGAGTTGCTTCTTGGTCGAGAAAAATGCTTTCCCAGGCAATGGGTACCCTATTCCAGGTCAAAGATTTGGTTGAACCCTAATAGTCACCTATAGAGTATTAAATGTCCAACGACTAGTTAATCAATCGATCAAGCTCGACTGTTAGTGCATTTTGGTGTTCGAAGTTCCAAACCTATAAATAAAGAATTCTTATTTATTTATTATAATGAGACCACTTGCACTTAATTTTCTATGTACTTGTTTCTCTCTTTGAAAGCTTTCATATCTTTTTGGCACATTAAAATCTCTTACTTGCAAATATTTCCTAGTGCACTCTTATTGTTCATCCTAATTTCTTTGTACTTCTTCATTAATTGTGCTAAGTTGAGTGATCTTAAACTCTCATTTATTGAAGTAAGGATTAAGTGTTAAAGTTTCAAGTTAGGGATAAACTTGAAGAGTGGTTTGTAGCGCTCATTGGAGTTGATGAATCCAATTGTACATAAGAACTTGAAAGCTTTTCTGGAAGCTTTACATTAGTGGAACCCTTACTCTAAAGGATCTTGGAGAGAGTGGATGAAGGTGAGAATTGTCAAACCACTATAAACCCCGTGTTTGCAATCTTTCTAATTCTTATATCTTTATATTTATTGTTCTTTTATTGTTGATTAAGAGAAGCTTTGGAAAAAGTTTTTAAACCTAAATCTCCTCCCCTTTCTTAGGTGTTTGAGCATAATTAAATTAGCCTTTGTTTTACGCATTCTCTAGTTTAGTTCAACTTTTAAATTACTGGTCTGTCTAGTTTTTGCTTCAAATCTTCATCCTCATCAATTCCCTTTTTAGAGCCTTTTATACTCATATTTTCCAATAGCATGGGTGACCCATGCTTTATCTTCTACACCTTGTCCACTCCTTATTGCTCTTCTTCCTTCTCATCTTTCCTGCTTTGACAAATTTTCTTCATGGGATTGTCGAAGCCTATGTCATTTCTTGTTGCCTCTCCTTCTTCTCTCTACATTCAACCCTCATCTTTGTGCTTGAAAAATATGATAATTATCGAGGTTATCTCTTATCCTTGGTTGATCATCTCTCTTGCATTAATTCAAATCGTCATCTCTTTCCAATGATTGGTACTTTCTTTGTGGCTATGCAAAATCTTTTCTTAATTAGCATAGTCCTTTTTAGAACTTTCTTTATGGCTATGCAAAATCTTTTCTTAATTAGCATAGTCCTTTTTAGATATTCCTCATCAATTCTTCTCGCAATAGTCTCTTTTTCCGTGATTAAATTTTCTTTTTCTCGATTTAAATATTCCATTCTCTAGTTTAGTTCAACTTCTCAATTACTAGTCAGTCTAGTTTTTTTTTTTTTTCAAATCTTCATTTTCAATCAAATGTTCAGTTTTTTTTTTTTGTCACCATCCAACCTTTCATATTCTAATTTCCAATGTGATGTTTTCCCCTTTTATAAGCTTTACCATTAATCTCTATTTTATTTTCTTTTAGTTCATCATTTTTAGGATCAACGTGATTTCCAAAAAAAAAAAAAAAAAAAAACTTTATAGATTCTCTTTATTTATGTTGCATTATCCTTTACCAAGACTTTCAACAATTTTTCTTTAAGCAAAAAGACAAGTTAATTTTCATACATAGATAGTTGTCATAAGGCCTCTCCATCTTCTCCTCTATCAGACCCAAGACTCTCTCATCTTCATTTTTCACCATCTTCTCCAATTCTTCAACCCTCTTCTCGAGTTGGGTCATGGCCTTCATCAGATTTGACTTCCCACCATTCAATTGTATTAGGTTATTGTTTGTCCATTGATCCACTTCCTCAAATATGGCAGTTCCTTAGAGATTTTGGAAATGCGCTTCGGAAATGGCTAAAAGGTTATTGTTTGTGTTCTTTTTATTTTAATTAAGCGGATTTGATATTCATAAAAAAAAAAAAAAAAAAACAGTAAGTTTCACTTTTAAGTGAACTTAATAACATATTTTTAATATTAAGAACCCGTTTGACAGTGATGTTAGAAAACGCTTTTAATATTTTTAATATTGAATTTCTTTTATCATTCAAGTATTAGAAATATTATAAACGCTTTCTAAAATTATTTCTAAATGGACTCTTAGAGTCCATTTGACAATAATTTTAGAAAATTTTTCAAACTTTTTTAACACTTGAAAAATTTTAAAGAGTTTAAAAACGTTTTCTAATACCATTATCAAACACAATCTAACTAACACTCCAAGATCATTAAATTTAAAAGATACTTTATTAATTACTTAAAAGAAAAATATGAAAAGTGAATTTTAAAATTTTATATTTTTGACTTATTATTTATATTTTTTAGAAAATAAATATTTTTATTCTTAAAGAATTTTATCATAAAAATTATCTTCTTTTAAATGAAAATATATCTTTTAAAACAAAATGGGATAAATTTTTTTTATCAAATAAGTAAATAAAAAAATTTAAATAGCTAGTCAAAGTGTTTTTTTTTTTCACTACAAACAGTAATATGTATATAAAATAATTTTTATTATATTATTTTTTTTATATCCTTTTTTTCTTTTATTATTGATAAAAAAATTTCATTTAAAAATTATAGGTTTTTAAGTACATTTAGTAAAATATTTTTAACATTAAATTACACCCAAAAATAGTAAGTGAATATTAAAATTTTATCTTTTTGACTCCATGTTTACCCTTTATATAAAATAAATATTTTTATTCTAAAAATTATCTTCTTCTGAATAAAAAAGACACCTTTTGAAAAAAAATAAGATAAAATTTTTATCTATAATTTATAAATAGATAAAAAATTATAAATAGGTTGTCAAGGTTTGTTTTCACTATAAATGGTAATAAAAAAATACTTAAATTAATATCATAATAGTTATATCCAACTTTGGACAAGTTTTATTTTCAAAATTATATGCATCCAAAATATGGTAATAATTTTCATACTTTCCAAACTTATATTTAAAAATAAACTACCAAACTTTGGTAATCTTGTACATATAAATATGATATTAATTTCCAACAAGGTTTTTTGTTTTTGCGCTTTTTTTTTTTTTTTTTTTTTTTTTTCTTTTGGGAATAAAATACTACCATAATACAAACACTCCAAATATGAAAAAATACTTCTCATACATGAAAAGTTTTTTTTTTTTTTTACACTAGTAATGGACATCTTTTTTACTAATACATTTTCAATTCTAAGAAATTATATCATGTTTAGTTGGGAAAAATACTTACAATTCAAAAAGAAGATATTCAAGAGGATGCTATTTCTCTCACTAATTTGAAAATAATGCACAAAGTATTAGGTTATGTTTGGTTCCTGAAAAATTTCAGGAAAAATGAAAGAGAAAGAAAATACAAAGGAAAAGTAGAAAGAAATAAAAAATAGATTAAAATTTAATAAATTATTTTTATTTGGTACTTTTAATTCATTTTATTTATATTAACTTGTTGATATAAAAATTAAATAATTTAAAACTACATAAATTTTAAATAATTTTAATTATATTTGATTTTCTTTATATTTTTTATAAAACAACCAAACATGAAAAAGTTATTTTTTTTTATATTTTTTTTTCTTTTTAGTATTATTTTTTGGAAACCAAACACAGGAAAAGGATAAAGTTATATAATGAATATTTGTATATAAATATTCATTACCATCATCAACGAGAATGTTTTGCAATATTTTCTCTATCTTGCTTTTTTTCTATATTTATCTCTCATTTGGTAATATAAATTATATTTTATATGCTATAAAATAATCATTTTATTTGATAATAGAAGAAATCCATGGTAACCAATAAGAACACATATTGTCCATAGACTTTGCATGGGTTTGACGTAGGCTTATTGATAGGTAGGTTTGGGTAGTTCTTAGCGTGAACCCCCTAAACAAGAAGCCTAGGAGGTGGGTAGAGCTAGAATCGCAAATTTAAAATTGTGGTTTTAATACATGTTGAAAAACCGTTTTCAAATTGCGATTTCTAATTTGTATCATAACGATATATATGGAGTTTAGTTCATAGATGCATGGATTAGAGAGGCGCAAGAGGCTTCAAGGTTGGTGGAGAACTTAGAGATCAAAATCGAAAACAACCCACAGCAAGCACTTGGAGACACTGCTCGATCCAATCTTTTCGACCTTGGAATCAAGCTTGGTCGCCTTGAGTCTCTTCTTCACAACCCACCTTCCAAACCCGTCTTGTAAGTCTCTCTCCAGCTCTCTATTCAATACTCATACTCTTGTGTGGTTACATCTTTGATTTCTCGCTTGGGTCTTTGCGGAATCAATTGGGCATTGCCTCTAAGTTTGTTTGTTACTGCATTGTAGATTGGTTTCTTTGTCTTTTTCTATGAGTACATGACTGTTGGGTTTTGATGAAATAGAACTTTTTCCCCTTCTCTATGAACACTTAAGTGCTATTTTCCTTGTGATGAACTCTATAATGAATTTATGGATCAATTCATGTTTTATACAATCCGATATGTTGAGTTTATGATTTTTCTTTTTCTTCTTGACCTCTCCTGCAAATTTATGGCCGGTGAAATAGAGATAGATTCAAAATTCATAGTTGGGATGATTTAGTTTTGGGTGCATAGTACAACCTCAGTCCATCAGAAGTGTTACAAGCAACTGAGAGAGTTCCATGATTTGCAGAAAGTCTTTGAGGCTCATTTTGAGTGACACTTTGCCATTTAATTGGCCTTTGAGTTGTTCATGTCTTGTTAGAAGTCTTCAATTTATCAGTGCTTTACATTTTCAAGTGCAAACAGATTTAATGAGTATGATTTTTCCTTTATGTTGAGTAGGCTGGTTTAGAGGTGATTTCTAGAGTTATTAGGGTTTTGTAAAGCCCGTTCATAGCATTTCTAAAAAAATCATACTGAATTGGACCTTTGACAGATGCTTGACTAGGCCACCCTGCAACTTGGGCAGGTTAGAAGGTTGACCATTGCCAAACCCATCTGTCAATATGTCTAACCCACGCCTTACCTAACCTGAGGTCTGGTTGGGAATTATCTATCCATGCCAAGCTCATGGGCAACTTGGGTTGCCATGGCTGCCATGAGTTCTCGTAGGGTATTAAATAAAACAATTATTTTAGTCTATGCCATATAAATCATATAAAAGATTAAAAACTAAATGTCTCGTAGCCGTAAAATATATTTATTAGTTGCTAGTTTAATAAAAACGACAACCCATAAACTCAAATTTCAACATTCTACAATATTTTAACAATCAAACAGGAATGATAAACTCATCAATTTAAGATAATTTAAAAGTGAACGGAAATGATAAACTCATCAATTTTAGATAATTTAAAAAACGTTAGATTGTTCCTTCTAATTTTTGCACTTCAAATAAAATAATAGATAATATAATTAAAAAATAATAAATAACTAATAATGTGGAGGTTTTAGTTTTGGCAAGTTATGCGAACCTTTAACCTATTTCAACCTTAATATTTTCTAGAATTGGGTTGATATTTTTCTAATCCAGGCTTGACCCTAACCCGTTCAAACCTTGGTCACACCAACCCGAACCACGAGTTGGACGGGTTGGACCTTGTGATATCTTACAACGGATAGGGAAAGAAATTCCTGACATTATATATGTATAGACTCCTTTTAATAATGTAAATGTGTTTTAAAGTCGTGAGGACTCATGAAACATAAAGCTATTAATATTTATATGAGAGGAAGCGAGTCATTTTAAATAGTATTAGAGTCAATCCCTAAGCCTTGTGTGAGACTCTATCTATCCCACTCTAAGAGTGTTTGTTTGGTCCCACAATTTCATGGGATACTGAGAAAATTATATCTACAAGAGAGGTAATTGTGATGTCTTATAAAGGATATGAGAAAAAGTTTTTGACACTACATATATGTATGAGTTTTTCTCAACTATATAGGCATGTTTTAAAGTCATGAGAGCCTCATTAAACCCAAAACGAACAATATCTACATGGTAGGGAGCAGGTTGCTACAGAGAATATAAAAGTTAATCCCCAACCCCTATATGGGCCTTTGTTTGTTTGGTCCAATAATGAATAGCTATCTACTTAATCCTGCAATCTTATGGGACATGATGAGGACATCGTGTTTGTGTGAGAGGTGATTATGATGTTTCACATTGGATCAAATAGGGGAAGAAATTTTTGACATTATATATGTATAAGTTTTTCTTAACCATGTAGACACATTTTAAAGCAATGAATGTTTATTAAGTCTAAAATGGACAATACCTACATGAAAAAAAGTAGGTTGTTACAAATGATATCAAACTAGATTCCTAACTCGGTGTGGGAGTTTGTTTAACCCTACAAAGGATGTTTGTTTGTCTAAACTCATTATCTTATGGGATACGACAAGGACAACATGTTTGCATAAGGGGTTATTGTGATATCTCACATTAGATAAGGAAAAAAGTTTTTGACATCATATATGTATGAATTTTTTTTGTCAATGTGAGAGCCCATTGGGCCTGGAGCGAACTATAAGGGAGCAGGTTGTTATATACCAAACCATGATACACCCTAGGTTTGAACAAAGCCAACCTCTTCTTCCTTCAAATTTAACAAAACAGAAACTTGACAACTTATTGTTTCAACACATTGATGAGGCTTACCCTTTTTATGGTAAATTCTATTTTCAGAATTATTGTAAGGGGTATAGTGTTAGATACTGTGTCCATCATAAACGGTATTGTCTATGCTTTGTGTTCTATGTCCTACGGTAATATGCAATGTCTCCTAGGCCTTTTGACAAAATGTACTCAATTGAAGGATATCTAGGTCTTTCAAAAGAAATAATAGATAGATTTGCATCACAACCTTGAAATTGAGCAATTTTTTTACTAAGTAGTGTAGGTATTGTTTTCCATTACATGACTACACAAACTACATTTAAGATTTGAATTGTTGACTGATCCAACCCCGGTCCGACTAAAAAAGTCAATAGCAAGCAAGTTTTGGTTCAGCAATCAATATAGTTGTTATAACTCCAATAAATAGGTGTCCCTTTTTTTTATTATAATTTCATTTGAATGGTTATGAATTTAAGACCTTTTTATCAGTTTTGTTTGTGTTTAACCAGCTCAAGGACCATGGGAAGTTATGAAGCCTTGTCTACTGTTTTTCTCGTCAGCATTATTGTTTTCTTTGCCTTCTCATTGGAGCATAAATCTCCAATTCTTAGGACTAGCATCTTGGCAATCCATTTGTCATTCTTTCCATCTCTTTGTAAAATCACATGCCAGTTATGGAAACCTAATTCTTGCTCTGCGTGCTAAGGGAGAGTGTGATCTGAGTTCAGGAGCACTGATTAGTATGCTATGGAGAGATTATGGTATGGATGCAATCCGTGGGCTTATGATCATGTCAAATGTGGGATGTTCCTGATTATAACCAATCCACTTTAGCAATATTCTCAATCATCCTTTTGTCCTAAAATCTTTCTGAACATGCACATCAACATATTACAGATTATCATCAGTGAATCATCATACTTAAAAGTCCTTATGCGGCTACATGAAGGAACAATAATCCTAAACTAAGAGAAGGTTCTTGAAAAATTGTGAAGGAGTCAGCTAGATTTGCACTTGAAACGATGGACTATGAAAGGGAATCAGCTAGAAAAGTAGCTTGCAAATGTATTTAAATACTGTAGTTTTTCTTTTTACCAAAAAATAAAGAGTGATGAACACCCACAATCATCCATTAAATTTGTAATTCTTTTGCTTAACAGTAATGTGTAGATTATTGCTGGAGTGAATTTACAGAACTGATCGAGATTTGGATTTTCGATGGAAAATGCTATCAGATATCCAGCTAAGAACAAGAGTGGTGTTTCAGAGTCTGCATGCATTGCCATCCAAGGAAAGGTATGGCTGTTGTCATCTCATTTTCCCTCTTAGGAGGCAGCTGAGCCATTATTGAATAGGGTACACACTGAAGCATGCCCTATGCGGGTGATCTATTGTCATCTCATTCCATGCCACTGTACAGCGTTCAAGCCCAAGTAGATATGGCTTCATGTTCTTCGGTAGTAGTCAATTTTCATTGATTTGAAAATAAATTTTACAGTAATTTACCTATTTTACTAAATCAAGTTGGGTCATGAGGCTTCAATTTTTAAACCTTGCCAAAACTTGTCTACTAATAGATCTGTTGTTTTTCTTCACAGGACAGATAATTTTCACCAGGTTCAATATAAAGCCCGTAAGAAGCCAATATTGATGCATCGGTTTCTTCATGGAGAAAAACAGGAAAAGGTTTACAACAAAAGAAAAAGATTCAAACTTTATAAACACTAACATAATTTAAATTATCTTGTTCCTAGAATCAACATGCTCCCATTCAATGGACTACCATTATATTCATTTTTCTATTTCCCTTGCAGTGCTTATCCATTTCCATGATCTTACTGAACTCTGAAGCACCTCAAGAGGACACTTTTTAGTGGCATATAGTTCTAGGGTCGCACCTGCTTGTTTTGTTTGGGTGCCTTATCTTTAACATATGCATCTTATTTGTGAGGAGCATTAGGGGATTTGGTTGAATTGTAATTAGCTGTTAAGCTCTAATTAGACATTCCATATCTTGTATTTTATATCTTCTTACTGACTACATGGTTGTTCATCAAAACCACTTCGAAGATTATTGGATTGATGAGAATATACTTAGAACCATTGTCAAGATACAACTTGCCCATTCTTATATGACACCTTCATTAGGGTTCGGCTCTTCGATTCGCTAGGGTGACATTTTTATTGCTATGGGCTTATTACTTTGCTGCCATGTCTATTTCTTATACAGGTCGGGAAACTTAGCTACTGGGGATGCCAAATAAACCTCTGCAACTGACATTGGTTATTACCAAGGTACAACTTTAAAATCTTGTATGAGACACAAAAAATTATTGTACTGGAAAAGTTGGAGCTTGGGATGAGTTTGGTTTGGAGCCTGATATTCAACTGCTTACCGAGCACCCTCACTGTTACATCGTGGAGGCCAGACCTGAAACTGACTCTTTTGGTTAAAAAGCTAACCTGTCGTCCCCGCTTTATTAATTGGTGATGGAACATTTCATCAATTTTCCTTTGGTGGATTGAGGAGAGTAACCTCGAATCAACTTGTTAGTGTAATCCAAGGGATTTTGCTTGCCTGGATTTGTTCCATATTGGAAGATAGCAAACTTGAACCATTCATTTCAAGTGGGTTGTTGGGCTGCCAAGTGAGATTTCTATCTCCCAAGGAATTGCGTTGTTTTAGTCAACCTTCCACTCTTCTACATGTTATTGAACGAAACTTCAAATTATCAAAACCAATGCCCCACAGCCATTCTTGTTGGGATTAAGCCATATGGGCCCACCATAGTTGGCGCTTAGCACATCCGAAGGGAAGGCCAGAGGCCCAGAGCCGTGGCCCCTCAATCTACCAATTGTTTATTTGTCCCTTTATAAAGGGGCATTCCCAGGAATTGAACTCAGGACCAAACCTCAAATGTTCTTTTACGTTCAATCCTAGTACCATCTGAGCTACCAGGAATTGAACTCAGGACCAAACCTCAAATGTCCCTTTACGTTCCTGGGAACGCCCCCTTTATAAAGGGACAAATAAACAATTGGTGGATTGAGGGGCCACGGCTCTAGGCCTCTGGCCTTCCCTTCAGATGTGCTAAGCGCCAACCATGGTGGGCCCATATGGCTTAATCCCAACAATTCTTTTATCTTTGTTTCTATTTCTCTCTGCTTAATAACAATAGCGGAAAAATGAAATTGTAAAACTAGGACAACTGGAATTCCCTGGAAAATCACCACTTTGATTAAAATGAGACCATGAACAAGCAAGGGCTAAAATGAAAGAGCTAGGGTGGCAGCAAGAGTCTCTCACAAACTCAAGTTCAAGACCGGCCCACTTGATTTGATCCACTAGAAAGGACCAAAAGATTAGTTAGTTGGAGGTGACTAATCATTTGAAGGACCAAAAGATTCGAAATAAAGGCTTTGATACATTTAAATTACCTGGCTGTAGATAAAAATCACAGGATTTGTTGAAGTTTTCAAAATTATAAACTGCAATTCATCTTTTTTGCCTTTTCCTTGTACTTGTCTTCTTTGATAGTTCTTGACTCTAAATATAGACAACCAACTGTGTGCACAAAAACACAAAAGAAATGGGAATCCACCATAATTGAGTAAACAGTGGGTTGTTCACCTTTGATGGAAATTTCTTCATTTTCATCTTTGTTTTATTTTATCTTATTTATTATTATTATTATTTTCATTTTTGAAAATTTCCCATGTTGTGATGCAGATCATACAAAGGTTACATTCTCCCAAGAAGACCTGGAGCTGCTGATGCCTCTTATTGTAAGTTGCCATAGCTAATCATTAAAGGATAGTGTTCTTGAAATTTTCAGCATCAGCATTTTGTGAACTTCCCTGACTGTTATTTCTCCTGCTTAATGACAGACAGATGATGCAACCCACAGTCAATTGCAGGTACTTCCATTTTGAGCAAACTGTTTTGCATATTTCTTCTTTATTGTTTTCCTTTCTTTTCTTTTGCTTACGTATTCATGTTTATGTTTTTCTGCAGATCACGCTATCCAATTCTTTTGCATCACAAAATTTGCACTGGAGGATTTGCCGGGTGATTCTTGTAATTTTAGGAGGGAGGGCTGTGTTTCTCCTTGTCTTGGTTATCATCACTGCAGTTGTATAGTCTATCTGCTCATCTCAATGATTCCATGTTGAGATTTCATAAATATGAAGCAGCATTTGATTGGTTCTTCACATCTGAAACTATGGAAGAAATTAGAAAGAGCTGTTAGTTCATACATCTTGTCAATACTTGGTTTTTAGCAAAGAGGATCTGGAGTATTCAATTTATTTATAATTTTATATACATGAAATCTTTGACTTGAAGCTTGTCTCTGTTGTCTTTCTCACTTTCATGTGGATAGTGCAAAATATAAACTCTCAATGCCAGGCGTAATCTTGAAGGAAGTCCTTTCGGGCATGTTCAGGGGAAATATTTTGGAAGAATGACTACCTTTTGGACTTTGTATTTTTTAGCCTTGTGGAAGCTTTTAGGTATGTTTGTGTTGGATCGGATATGGACAATCTCATTTGAAAACCAATTGCTGTCCAATAAAGATACGTCAAACCTTTGATGGCATACAACATCACACACCCACAAGCCTATTCTCAAAGCCATCACTTGGGTGAGGGTCCTTGGGCTTAAGAATGGTATTGTTGCAGACCAACAGTGTATTGGCATATTCCTAGTTCAATTACACTAAGCTAATCTCCACCTATCTTTGATTGGCAAAACAGGTGGTAGCTGCACAGTTCTCATCCTGAACCTATACCAATTCTGTCATTATACTCACAAGTGGTGGACCAGAGAGGCACAGAGAAGAAACCAAAGGCAAGTAAAAGCTATAAAATGATATAAATGTGAGGACACTGTGGGCATTTGAGAGGAGAAATGAAAGAGTTCAGGAATCTTGGAAAACGACTGATAAAAGAGTTGGATCCTTCTGCAAGGAAAAAAGGGGGTGAAAAGACTTGGCACCAAAAGAAAATTTTGTTTTTTTATTATCTTTGGCCTGTAGGAGAGTGGAAAAATGTGTTAGAAAATAGTAATATCTAATTCACCCTTGTCTAAGCAAACCAACAGTTCCCCACCCCAACCCCCCCACCACCACACCACCCCCCACCCCCCACACCCCCCCTCCCTCCCTCCCTCCCTCTATTTCATTCCTAACTTTCACCTACCATGAAGCACACCCATTTCTCCAAATGAGGTGGCTTCAATCCCTCTTCTCCCCATTGAGGAAGCTCTGGTTTCGCCTGCACTCCACTCAAAAAAAGAGTATGGCCTCTACATTCAATCTTTTAACATTCTGGTTTTACTGTTTCCATAGTTATTTCATTTTTTTTCGCCTTCTAGCAAATCACACACTAGCATTAGCCAGTTTCTTCACATTTCTGCATTATTAACATACGATTCCCCCCCTCTTCTTCTTCTTTGTTGTTGGGTGTTCATGCAAATTATTAGCATACTCTCTTTCACACACATTTATAGCAGTGTTATGATCCAATAGTCTCCCCTAAAGTTCTGAAAAACATCAGTTAAAAAACCTGGCATTAAACTCTATCATCTCTTTAATCTGGAGCTCTATATATATATCTATGCTGAACTTTGAGCCAGTATCTTGTTGCTGCTTCACTGCTCCAGGGGTTTTCATAAGCCCATATCATAGAAATGAATCCACTGAATCCCATGCATGCCTCATGCATCTATTTCACTGTAATCTGTTCATCTCTCCATCCCCACGTTCAGTTCAGCCATTCCATTCTTGAGGTTGTATTACTTACACTCCTTTTGGTTAACTGCAAATTATCTTTCTTTGGTGCCTTTTTTCAGGTAGAGGGATATACATACTGTACGAAGATGTGAAGTCCTGCCAGTATGAAGATGTCCACATTCTATGGTCCATACTGGTGGAGTCCAATGCACCACCCTTGCCATCAAAGCAATGAAGGCTGCTCTCAGCCAATTCTACCATCCATGTACATGTAAATTATAGGCCCTGTGTCTGTTTTAGAAGGTTTTGTTTTTGCCATGTTGTGAAGGAAGTTGAGTTGCTTTGTCTATTTTTGGGCAGTTGGGGTGGCAGTTGGCTCTTTTTCAAGTGTGTAAAGAACCCTTTTTGGGGTTATGTAAATGCATAATTATTACGGAATTGATGGGAGAACTTCATGATGTTTTTCACTAGAGATTGATTCTAGAAGCCACAAGGAAAGTAGCTCACATTTCATAATCAATGATTTATGATCTACAATAGTATGTACCTTGTAACTATGACCTTATGTGAGGCAACTTATCATTTGAGGGGAGAAGTTTTTAAGTAGAAACTTCTCCACTAGATTTAGTTGTTGAAACAAAAATAGTTGATTAGAGATTTCATTTACTTGTAGGAGAATTATAGGGTAGATTAGGTACCTGTCAAACTTGTCAAACTTGTAATTTCGATTGTTGAAAGATATAACAAAATTAAAGAATGGGATTAAAGTAATCAGAGATAAGTTGGATATAAAGTAATGAGATCAAAGTATATTTTCATCAAAAACAATACCCACTACTATAGTCAAACAAATTGTCCAAATTGTCTTTTTTTTTTTTATTTATTTATTAAAATTTCTTATTTTCTTGTTTGATACTTAATCAAATTTGAAATCTATCCTATATATAGAGCTAAATCTAAAAAAAAAAAAAAAAAAATGATTAGAATGAGGAGTTTTGTATTAAAACAATATTGTTTTCAAAAAATTTCAATATAGATTGGACTCTAAGGATCTGTTTGGCAATTGATTTTTAAAACTAACAAAATAAGAAAACACGTTTGACAATGAGAAACTGTTTTTTATTTTTTGTTTTGAAGAATAAAAAATAAAGTATTTTTAGAGAATATTTTTTAGTTATTTTTTGTTGCTTTTATTTATTTTTTTAGGATTGTTTTATAAAATAATTATACAAGTATGTAGAATGATTAAAAATAAAGTAAGAGATATAAAAATTATTTTTAAAATATATTTAAAAATATTAAAATAAATTAAAAACATTTTATGTTCTTAAACAAACTTTTATTTTATAAAAAATTATAAAATATTTTTTAAAAACTATTCTCAAAAGCTGTTTTCGAAAATAATTACCAAACAAGACCTAAAATAACTCTTGATTTAGCTTGTTTCATACATATTGTTATAGAAAATAATTTTTTGTTTTCAAGATTAAAAAAGATGGAGAATATGTTTGAAAATTAGAAAAATATTTTTTATCTTTTGTGCTTAAATAGAAAATATGGTTTTTTTTTTCTCTGACAACACCTTTTAATTGTTATATATTTTTTAAAAATTATTTTAAAAAATAATTATAAAAACTTGTAAAATGAAAAAAAAAAACCACAAAATATATTTTAAAAAATTAAAAACATGCTAAAAACATTTTATATTCTTAATCAAATATTTATTTTATAAAAACATCATATAACAATTTCTAAAAATTATTTTTTAGAATTGTTTTTAAAAATAGTTGTTGGAACTAATTTTTAGAATTAAAATGCTTGAGCCAACATGGATGTCCACGTGATCATATCACATTAATGGGCTTTTTTTTTTCTTTCCATTTTTTTTTTAATTTTTTTGGAAAAACAAAAACATGTTATGTTGAGTCAAAACTATACAAAGAGCACATGGATGTGGAGTGACTCGTGAGACACATGAACAAAAGGGTGTAATGGGGGTGACAAAACCACCCAATAAAAGACCATGCAGGCCTTAGTGCTTTCCTAAAGGTAAGGCGCACCGCCGCCGCCCACCAGGCACCACCCTCCATTTAAATCAATTTCATCACCGTCACCAACCCTTCCATCTGCTTCCTTCCCATTGGCTCCTTTCCCCACCATTCATTACCCCAATCACATTTCTAATCAGCCTCATCCCTTCATTTTTTTTTTTGGTCATATTCCATCACCCTTTCTCAATTTCTGAATTTCACGTAAACTCTAAACCTTGACTTTGTGACAAGCTCATCATTTTTCCTTTTCTCATTCATGTTTCTCTGTTGAAGTAGCTTTACATTTGGTGTAGGACCTAAACTTGTAATTACTTAGACAAAATTTTCAAATTAAAGCGATGTTTGGCATCTGGTTTTTAATGCAGATCTAGAGAAATAATTTTTGAAAATAAGAAAAAAAAAAAGGGTTTGTTTAGGACCTATTTAATACCGAGAATAGGTTTTTATTCTAAAAAAAATAAAAAATCAGAAGACACGTTTGATAACAAAAAATTATTTATTATTATTAAAAATAAAAAATGAAGTGTTTTTAAATATTTTTTTTAATTATTTTTTGTTATTTTTTATTATTTAAAAAAATAATTATATAAAATAATTAAAAATAAAATATTATATATAAAAATTATATTTTAAGATATTAAAATTATGTTTATATAATCATTTTTTTAAAATATAAGTGAAAATAACTTAAAACAATTAAAAAATATTTTATTTTCTATTTTCAATGACTTTTATTTATTATTATTATTTTTTATCATCAAACACGTTTTTTAATTTTCTTTTCTAAAAAGTATAAATTATTATCGAAAATAGTTACAAACTCTTGGACACCCAAATGGTACCTTAATTTTAGCTACGTGTGTATAATTTAGTAATTCAGTACTATCCATCATCAGTCATCACTTTGATGAATTCGGAATGTGGGGAAAATTTGCAAGCATCTATGGGGCACTAGGTTCAACATAGGAAAATCAATTGAGAGATTCCCCATTGTCGGACGTTAAAATATAGGGGGCGTAGGAGTGGGAATGTGATAAGTGCTGGAACACTCCATGCACTTCCAAAACTCTTCCCCACAGCATCTCCTCCACTCAAGATACCCATCTGCCTAACCCTCTTTCTTTCTCCTTCTAACCCCATTTTCTTTCTCTCTCTAATTCTTCCTCAACTTCAATTCTCCTTTCCTCTTCTAAACCTCGATGATTTTTGGCTGAAATTACAAAAATCGCTCCTTGATTTTCTCTGTTTCTGCTTCATAATGTCTTCTTCTATTCTTTTTCCTGCTGCTGGAAGCAGGGCTGGGTTCCGGGGCGACACTGTCGGGCTCTTTTTTTCCGGTGGCCGGCGTCCGATGCCGTCTCAGTTGAAGGGTCAGAGGCTTTTTGTTCGGTCCTCTTTGGACTCAGACGTGTCTGACATGAGCGTTAATGGTATACTTTCGGTTTTATCATTGATTTTTGTGTTGTTTTTTTTTTTTATTGTTTGTTGTGTTTTGGATCGGGGTTGTTCGGATGGTGTTATAATCTGGGTGTTTGGCGTTTTGGATGAGTTCGTCTGTGTGAATTTGATGGAAATTATGGTGATTTTGTTGTGAATTTGGAGAATTTACGGTGGGTTAGAGAGAAAAGACTTCATTGAGCGTTGTGGGTGAAGATATGGTGGTTGTCATGACTCTTGTGGTTGCTGAGAAAATGAAGGAAAAGACAAGAAAGTAGAACTTAGAATGTTACCTTTGTGTTATTTGATTTCAAATTGGGTCTCAATAATGGAAAATTGAAGATTCAAAAATTAAATTTCTTTGACTTTCCCACATTTTCTCTGCAACCAAATGGAGTGTACTCTCGGATGTAAAAGATTAATGTCCTCCATGAGGCATTTAAAGAGAATGAACTAGAAGAAGCTTCATACTGTCTTTCACACCCAGAACAGTTTTACAATATCTTTCATACATGCTTGGCAGTCCCATGACAATTGGATTGGTCCATTGTCATTTACAGAACATCAACTCTACTGTCTTTGTCAAGGGACAATAAAAGAAAAGCGCTTCCATCTCACAATACTATCAATCAGGAAATCTCATAGTTGATAACATACCAACAGTTTAGCTGTGCATTCCATTTTCTTTATTGTCCCTTTCATGGTGGTGGATTTAGCCTTCAAATAATATGCAGCACAATGAGCCATTCAAATACCATGGAACTCCTGACTGTACCATTTAGATCATGGGGAAATCAATTGGTTTGACAGGATGGAAAGCACTTAATTATGCAATTGTGTTGTGAAACAGGATATCTTTATTTTTGTTTGACATCATTGAGACCTTGAAATCATTTTATGTTTAGCTGTATCTTTGTCTATTATCATTATTTTTAATTTTTGCACCTTTTTCCTTTCAATGTAAGTTAGAAATTTAGCAGCTCTGAGGTGTTATTATTCGATTTGCTATTCTTAAATGGATGTTTGCTTGCCAGCTCCAAAAGGGTTGTTTCCACCAGAACCTGAACACTATAGGGGACCAAAGCTCAAGGTGGCTATCATTGGAGCTGGGCTTGCAGGCATGTCAACTGCAGTGGAGCTTTTGGATCAAGGCCACGAGGTTTGGATTATATATATAAAGATATGTTGGACGTATCTTTGGCATTTATTACACTTTCAAACAAAACATGAATTAGTTTTTGAGCTAAGTTTGTTTCAAAATGGAATTCCCTTGGATGATTTTAATTTTGGCTTTGCTAATTTTCCATCAGGAGAAAATTGGGTTATAAATGGTTTGGTTTGTTCAGGTAGATATATATGAGTCAAGGTCTTTCATTGGTGGAAAAGTGGGCTCTTTTGTTGATAGACGTGGAAATCACATTGAAATGGGACTGCATGTGTTCTTTGGTTGCTACAACAATCTCTTTCGTTTGATGAAAAAGGTGAAAAGCATTTGCTTGGTTTTAGTGCTATGAAATATTAGTTATTATGTTTCTTTGTATTCTGTACAAGCGAAAATTAACTAGAAAGAAGGAATTTTCTTGCCTTGCATGAGAAACATGACATGTGAAAATGAGGAATATCAGTATCCTTTGTCAGGTCATGGCTGTTTATTTATGGGAATAAATAATCTAACAGTGCTGCCCTTTTATATTGCCATTCTCAGTTCATTTGTTGTGCCTTCTAACAGGTCAGGTTGGTTGTATCTAGGCAACCATTGGATTGATTAACCATTGTTATGCAAGGAACTAGTTTGACAAATGAGTCTTAAGTTCTATACTGATGTGTCAATCCCTTAATGTAGTGCTTACATCACATCTTTGCTGATGCACAGTCCCTCACTCATATTGTCCTTGCTGCTTAGGAAACTGTAGACATGCTTTTGGATTTAGAGAGGAAGAATGTGGTTCTTCATTCTACTAGGTTCTTCCAATAGCTTGATCTTTTACTAGGGGAGTTGTTATATGTACCATTCCATATGACTCATCTTCAGATGACAATGGCATAATCAAAGTTGTGGTTAAACCTAAAGTTGGTGCTTAATTGACAAAGGGTTGTATGTTGAATCTCATGCTTTCTGCTTGGGAAGAATTGTTTTTCCTTTTCTTTTTCTTTCTGGTTGAAAAAGATTTTCATTTTGATGACCAAAATAGATATATTTATTAGTAAGTGTCCCTGCTGGTTTTCTGTAAGAGCATTAAGAAACTTAATAGCTTTGCATCAAAACAATTTAATGCATTGAATGTGGAATTGCTGATTCTTCTGTCATGCAGGGCCACTATTTTATATGGCATCTGACTGTTTTCCTTGGATATCTGCATAAACCTAGGTGGGTGCAGATAAAAATTTACTTGTGAAGGATCACACTCACACGTTCGTAAACAAAGGGGGTCAAATTGGTGGTATGGTCCATGTTTTATTTCATTTATTCGAATTTCGCCTTGCAGTGTGTTACTAATTTGTTTTTATTTTCACTGAAAACTGATTTGGAATTATTTATTACTTCTCTCTCTCTCCCCCTCTCCCTCTCTTCTCTCTCTTTTGCTCTCTCTCTCTCTCTCTCTCTCTCTTTTCTTCTTTTTATTTTTCTTTTGGCTGAAGTTGTTTTTGCCTGAATATCAGTTACATAAAACATTCCATCTCAAAGAATATTCTACATATGTAACTTGATTTCCCACTGCAGAGCTTGATTTTCGGTTTCCAGTTGGTGCACCAATACATGGAATTCGTGCATTTTTGGCTACAAATCAGCTTGAGGTAATGTGCACATTGCCTTTTGAACCTGCATTCTGGATATCTTCATGTTAGTCTATGAGAGCACCTCAAAGATCTACATATTTTCTTATTTATTTTACCTTTGCTGTATTGGAAACTCTGCATTTTGATGCTGATGCCTGTGTTGATGTCCATTTCTCTTGAGCTTGTCATGTCAACCTCCTTGTATCTGTGTTGGACATTAGCATCCATGTAGTAGTGTGCTAGTGGTAGCAAGAGGTAGTGGTAATGGTGACAGTGACTAGTAGTAGTACTGCAATTAGTAGTGGCAAGTAGGCAATGGGGCACTTCACGTCCCTTGGTTAGGCTAACTGTTGAACTGAGCCAAGTTCATTCAGGTGTCAAATTACTAAAAGCTTTTGTACCCTTTGCAGCCACAATTTCTAACAGGGTTTTAAAGTCATTTGAACTTGCATAGGCTAGTCTGTTTCTAGATAGAAATGGTTCAAGTTGTAGTCTTAAGTATAAAAACCTTACCCACAAGATTTACACATAGTTGACGTCTCTCTTTAAAAGGGGGGAGAATTGACTAAGTTAGAGAGAGAGAGAGCCTTGGAGGTATGATGGGTGGCTTCACCAAATTCAAGATGTTGCTAGCAATTTGGATCGTTCCTTCTCTTGGTCTACTTGTTTAGTGAATCATGTTGCTGATCATTTAGCAAAACATGGAGCTAAGTGTCTGGTTTCTTTTGTAGGAGATTTCTTACCCCCTTTAGGAGTGTAGAGTTGGTTTAACCTGTACAAGTTCATGTTATATTCATGAGATGTATAGCTAGCTATTTTTCCTACTTGAGAAGTTCACCCTCTTTCTTCATTTAATCAAATTTTGCATATTTTTGGAAGAATTTCTCATCATTTGTACTTGAATTCATATTGATTAATTAGTTTGTTTTTAATAAAAAAACTTTTAGTCATGGCTTCTACTTGATAAAACTGCTGTCTACTTGTCCATTTTAGTAGTGACCTAAAGTTCAACATGAATTCAAAGTATAAAGCTCTATCTGTCTGTCCCTATACGTGATGTTTTGGTCTTAAAGTTCCTTACGGATTAGTTCCATTCTAGGGGGACTCAAACTGTATTTATACATTTATTGAGTGTCTTTGTTATGGTGAAGGAGATTGGCTTTGTTCAAAAGCATTTCGTGCACTTTTTGTGGCAAGTGGTTAGAGCCAAAAAGCTTGTTGGAGAATGAACTTGGGAGTATAATTTTCAGAGGAAAGTAGAAAAACATGGCGTTTCATTTGAAGTAAAATTCTATTTCTTTGAATGAAAAAATTTTGCTCTTACCTTGCATCACTATTGTCATCATTAATTCATCACCATTACCATCCTTACACCACTACTGCTGTTAACCCCACCAAGAAAACAAGATAACTATGCTGATTCTGTTACCATGCCATTACTTAAATGTTACTAGATTTCTAGAGTTAGAAATCTGGAGGGTTTGGTTGTTTGCAATCTAAACTGGCCTTGCTTATAATTGAGTTTGAAATTTTCTTCCCAATCCCTACCCTCTTGGGTCCACGTCAGTGTGCCAGTTCAAGCAGAAAATTATAATCTTTTTCCAACTAAATTATATTTAAAAATAAAAAATATTGAAAACAGTAAAATAGGATTAATCATATATTCACAAAAATATAAATTATTTAAAATTGCTTAGTTAACATAATTGGGTTAAGTTCTTACCTATAAAAATAATAATAATAATAATTGGGTTAAGTTCTTGTCGGTAGTTCTGTGAATTGCACCCAGCAGAATCTGTTTATAAGTGGCGCAGGCTTGGGTTGATCTAATGGTTTTTGATTGCATGAAATCTCCACTTGACCTCCCTAATTTCAGGTTGTATGGAAGGTCAAGGTTGGGAACTACTATCCCCATGCTTAACCATCATTACTACCACCGCCTTAGTTGGCATTAGACAACATAAAACTTCATTTCTGCCTCCGATAATCTTATCGCCTTTCCAATTGTCAGCATCACCTCTAACGCTACTTCCTGTTGTCTCCATCAATGCTACTGGCTGTTATATCACCAGTTTACTGCCATCATCTGCAATGCAGGTGCAGCTGCATCCACTACCTTGCAGCTACCATGACGAGTGTCAGTATCAATGCATACAAACATGTGCCTCCCAATTTTTAGTGGAACAATTTTATTTTATTTTTTATTTTTTTATTTTTTTATCCGAAGTGGAACAATTTCTTTTGCATTCCAGTTTCTAGCTGACACACTTTTGAACTTCTGATTTGCATCAAAAGCAAAGGGAAAGATAGTGGTTTTTATCTTCATAGGACTCATTAGTATTTTAAAAACTCAGAATCAAATATTATATGTCTTGCTCTTTTGGAATTTGAGTTTAATTATTTCTCTTGCATGTTGTTCAAGTGCAGACTTATGATAAGGCAAGAAATGCTTTGGCTCTCGCCCTTAGTCCAGTTGTCCGGGCTCTTGTCGATCCAGATGGAGCAATGAGGGACATACGAAATTTGGATAGTGTAAGAATGATAACTTTTATCTCAGGTCTTTGGATAAGCTCCTTTGTGTTTTTTGTTGGGAGAAGTTTATCCTTTTCTGTTCACCCCACTTCCCCATTACACTGTCTTTGGAGGTTATGGCCCTACTAAATAGTTATCCCAGTCTACTTTATGTACATGTGATGTGGTTATCTGGTTATGAACCTTATGTAATTGTTGTCTTACTTAAAATCTCATTTGTTTTATACAGATAAGCTTCTCTGATTGGTTCCTGTCCAAAGGTGGTACACGCATGAGCATCCAGAGAATGTGGGATCCTGTTGCTTATGCCCTCGGGTTTATTGACTGTGATAATATCAGCGCTCGTTGTATGCTCACTATATTCTCATTGTTTGCCACTAAGACAGAAGCTTCCCTACTGCGCATGCTTAAAGGTTCTCCAGATGTATACTTGAGTGGCCCCATCAGACAGTATATCACAGATAAAGGGGGCAGGTACGAACGTGAATGTGGAAGCTTTAAATGAACATGATGTGATTATATTTCATTATTGGTTGTGCCCTTGAGGTCTGGCTCAAGTGGTAAAGGGATGGGGAGGGTTTGCAGGAGTTTCTAGATTTAAGTCCCAATGGGGACAAAAATTTACCTATTAAAAAAATTATGTCATTATTGGTTGTTCCTTCCCCTCCCCAACCTCATTCATCCAGAATATTTATTGATTACTTCTCCGTTTGAAATCCCTTTATATGCTTTGACAGGTTCCATCTTAGGTGGGGATGCAGAAAAGTACTTTATGATAGATCTGCAGATGGAGAAACATATGTCACTGGACTTGCAATGTCTAGGGTAAAGTGCTTCCATTACTGCTCCTTTTTAATTTCATAAGCGCTAGAAGTCATGCTTTCAGTGAAATGTTATTAAAAATTTGTACATCTTAACACCGGCTTAACTGTTCTGATGTTGAATAAAATTCTGAATCAACTGTTTGATCTTCATAGTATTTGGCACTATTTATGACGTGGGACAACTCTTAGAGTACCTGCGTACAATTAAATATTGTTGTCTTATGACTTTGATTTTTGGGGTTTGCTATAGGGAGGGTGGAATTAAGGTTTGCGGATGGAATAATGGTTAGGTTGGCTAAGGTTTAAGGTGCTTTATAGAATGAAATTAAGAGGAGAAGCTTGCTGAAATTCATGGACTGTAAGGGAATTTTGGGATTTTAGTGTCAAGGTAATGGGGATAAAAGTGGAGTTACAGTTTTAAGGGATGGAGCTTTGGGAATAAAATTTGGGTTAAGGGACAGCTGGCTGTTGATTATGACAGTGTGCAAAGCCACACAGAAAGTATATCAAAGAAGAAAAATAGACAAATCTTTTGACTAATTAAGACCTTCTAAGAGGAGATTTTCAACTTAAGTGGTTTCCACCTCTTGTGGGCAGCATGAAGTTTAATTTTGATGGATGTTCCTTGGGTCATCCAAGACTGCTTGGGATTGGAGGATTGTTTAGTGATAAACATGGTACAGTATTTATAGCATTTTCCAAACTGGTGGTAGAGCTATTGAGGCAGAGATTTAAGCTCTTTTAGTGGACCTAACACAAGCTTTGAGATTTTCAGATTTATTGGTTGAGGGTGACTTTGCAATTGTCATTTCACAGGTGCTGGATAGGAAAAAAGGTCCATGAATGTACGATGTGTGGATCTGGCAAAAAGATCAAACAAACTTGAAAAGGAGTATAACTTTATAAAACCATCACTATTTCCTACTAACTTCAACATTGGTCCACTAGTGGGGCCAACCCAGGATTTTCGCCCTTTTATTTTTCTGCTATTGAAAAGTTTTTAGGCGGCTGATCCCATCAATCTATGTGTGTGTGACTGTATTTTCTTTTGTAGTAAATTATCACTTTTAGTATATGCATATGTGAGTCAGGTACAGATTGTAAAGCTAAGGATGCCTAAGCAAAGTAATTAAAGTTAACGCAAGTTTACATATTTTTTGTTAAAGTAATCATTCAATTCCTTAGTCGATGAACTTCTGGTTGACTTGTTTGGGAACAAAATTCTGATTCTCAACTATTGAAAGATGTATGTATTTGTATATTCATTATAAAACACAAATTATTTTCACGTCATAAATGCATTTCAAATTCAAAACTCAAACAATTTTATGTTATTGTAGTGAAAAATTGGTTGTGACAAAATATTTTTTCATAAGAGATTCTAAGACTCATGGTATTTCCTTTATTTTTTCTTTTGGTTGGAGAGGGAGCCTTTTGTTCTTAATTGAAACCATTATGATTATTTAATAATCTTGGCTAATGTATGGAGGGGTGGGGGTTAGTTTGATCATATTCTTTGGGGACAAAGCCCAACACTTTTTTTCTTTTTATATCTCAGGCTACTAATAAGAAGATTGTGAGAGCAGATGCTTATGTTGCAGGTTTGTTAATAACATTTCTTCAATTCTTCTTTGTTCCTTCCCCCCCTCCTTTTTAGGTTGCTTAACCTCTAATGCAGTAACTTCCGTTTGACTACAGCTTGTGATGTTCCTGGAATCAAAAGATTAGTTCCGGCACAATGGAGGGACTGGGAATTTTTTGATAATATTTATAAACTTGTTGGGGTGCCAGTTGTCACAGTGCAACTTAGATACAATGGCTGGGTCACAGAGTTACAGGATCTAGAACGGTCAAGGTGATCCTCTCATCTAAAGTGTAGTCACTGGTGTATGAAATTGAATGCTCTTGCCTTAGCTTTGAAGAGCAAGGATTAAGATTTCCTTTTGCTTGTGCCTTATGTGGCTAATTGTTAAGGATTTTATATTCCTGTTCTTCATTAATCCTTTACAAGTTGGTTACTGAAAATTCCACTTGGGACTGGTAGGCAATTGAGAAAAGCTGCAGGGTTGGATAATCTCCTTTACACCCCAGATGCAGATTTCTCTTGCTTTGCCGATCTAGCACTTTCATCTCCAGAAGATTACTACATTGAGGGACAAGGTTCATTGCTCCAGTAAGCAAAATTTTCTCCTTGTTTGTTTTATTACTATTGCTTTTATCATTAATACTCTTGATTTTAATGTGTTTCTATTTTGAGATAATACAAAACAACCAACACATGTTCTCCTTAATAGATAATTGATGACTTTACTGGAAGCGTTTTGTCTGTTACTTATACCATACCAGATTCTTCTTCACTATAGGGTTCTCTTTAGTTCTTATGCCTAGTTTATTATGCCAAAATTCTCTTAGATTTACTAGGTGTATGCGTGGCGAAATACTTCCTTTGTTGGGTAAAATTGCATGAATCTTGTATGTTACATGAGATCCACTGTTTAGTTCTGGGACCATTAGCATCATCGGCATTGTCATTATTGCGACCACCATTATTATTATTGTGGTTTGTGTTCTCATTGGATCCTATGATCTCTTGGGTAAAAGGTATTTATGAATTGATTTAGCTCCTACAACAAGTATATCTTCTGAGTCATTGTAAATATCTAGTGGGAAGTATGCCAACTGGAAGGAAGACCACTGACTTCAATCTCAATTCCTGGAATCCACTAGGGCTCCTTGAATCCACAAAGAAGATTGAAGGAGATATCTGGAAATCTTATTAATCAAAAGAATAAGGTCATATAATCTTTCTATTACGTCTGTATCTTCTATGATGCTGGACAGGAAACCTAGAAATTCTACTTAAACTGATTCCCAAGTTCTGAAATTTAACTTAGAAATTAATTCTATCAGATCTTTGACACTTAGAAGCTTAGTTCATAGAATCTATAAAAGCAATTCGATACCTTCTAGAAAAGCCTGATATTCCTTCTATCTGCTTTCAAGTAATTTATCAATTTAGTAATTAAAATCAAATTGTATTTCTTGAGCTCAACAAAATGAAAACTTTCTACCTCCTCTTTAATTGGAATATTAGTCAACAAATCAACTAGTCCTGACTTATATTCTTCAATTTCTTTATGAATTTCTTGTTCTGTATCATCTTGATATCCAAGTCTTCATCATCGCACTCGGAGTTCTGGTCATAATCCAATTCAACATCCATTTCATCTTCAAAATTGGACTTGTCCATAAATGTTATGAATTTGTGATAACAGAAGGGTGGGTAATTTCAAATTTCATTGCATTTTCTTATTGTGAAAGAAATAATGGTGCTTTTCTTTGTTCTATTTTTTGTAGTATTGGCTGGTTTTTATGGTTGAAAACACCCCATATTAGCCTTTAACTGCTGCAATAGGCTATTTCTCTCTCAATTCACAATCCTTGTACATTTCTCAACTTCAGACATGAAGCTGGCTACAATAATTGACCCTGCTTCTCATGAACAGGAATGTGATGAGAATATGTGTACCATGAGCCTAGCCATCATCTTCATAATCCTAAAAATTAGCCCTGAAAGTATCTGGCTCCCCACAATCAATGTGATGGAGAGTTTGGAACAACAGAAATTTACTAAACTGGTAACAACTGCAAAATTTCTGGAAAGAACTACTTAAGCTAACCTTAAACTTACTGTAAATAAACTCAGGAATTCACTCTGTCCCACTTTGACACATGGAAGCTGATCTATGAACATCATAAACTCTAGAAGTAATTGAAACCTTCACATGCTTCCATCGACCCACCCACCCACCACCACCACCACCATATGAGCATCTTGACCTCTGTTCCCAATAAAAAGAAATCTTGATCTACCTCAAAATATTTGTTGACATGAGGATTTTGTGTTGATACTATTCATCTTTTAAAGCCCTATTTAGGCAAGCTTCTTTGATGTGTTTAAAGATCAAACACAACTTTTAAGTATGTTTGCATCAAACTCTCCAATATGGGCCTTAAGCTTCTCAATGTGATTTATCTATGTTTTGGAAAAGTAGGGGGAGTCATATTTTTCCTCATACATGGGCAGCATATTTTTATTTGATTAAACTTTTAGAGGTATCAAATTTATTCTTAGTTTTTTAATAAAAACATGTTATCTCAGATATAAAATCAAATGCAAAGGAAAAAATAATTACTTCTGCTTCTATTTTTTCTATTGCTAAATGTAGAAGTTCAAAGCTATCCCAAGCAGACCCTAATTCCTTATTCTTCATAGTCTCCCTTCTGCCGCTGCATATACTTCAATATCCCAACTGAACTTCTTTATCATTTTATTAGATGTATCTTTTACTAGTTTATTTCTTTTGATATTTATTTTATTTTTGCATTCATTCCAAGAAAAATCTATTATTTCACATTTTCTTCAATATGTTCACCATTTATTTGAGGCTAAGTATACACACTAAATTGGAGACAGTAATAACTGATAGATTGCATGTGTTGGCTTGCTTACATGCTACTGTTGCAGTCATCTTCATCTGATTCATATGCTTAGCATACTGCAGTGAGCTCTTTATAAGTTTTACGTGGCATACTATTGAACTCCCTTAAACTTCTTAAAGATTTTCTGTACTTAAAACACCTTTTTTTTCTCCCTTTCGGGGTTGGTAATTTTTCGATGTGAATGCTTTTTATCTGAAGTAAAAATTCAAACCTTGTAAACCCTGACTTGGTGTTTTAGTTTCAAACTTCCCTAAAACTAGCACAAAACAACTTCCCTGATTACCAAATTTTATCTAAGTTGAACTGGAGAGCCACTGCATGTGTGTTAGTCAGCGAATATTTTTTTATTCGATTGGCATTAATTGTACTCTTATGTTTAATTTTTTCACTAAACAATTTCATCTTTCAGATGTGTGCTTACACCGGGTGATCCCTACATGCCTTTACCAAATGATAAAATCATAAACAGAGTTGCAAAGCAGGTAAATGATGTCATAGAATGGCCTTCGTTTTTTAAATCTCTTCATTGGCAGTTGGAAAAGTAAGCATGTGCTTTTGTTTATATTCTTTATCATGGTCCTGCTCCCCACATGTTTTAGAAAAATAATACAAGGACATACTTAGCTTTAAAATATTACCTAGTCCTAGGAAAACAACTTTTGTGTGTTTTGCCTAAATGCATGCGACAATGCTTAAGGTTATGCATTTGGTTTTCATTACATTTATCAAGAATGGTGGAAACAACTTCCTCCTAATTTTATAAGAAAAAGTGTAATTATTATATAGTTGGAAAAGTGGCATATTTCCAGAGAAAATAAAGACGTTAATTGAAGAAGTTTTTTCTCAATCTGAGGACCTATTACCTGCTTCTTTAGTGAACTAATAATCTGACTACAAATTCTTTACGAAAAAATGACTTGGATAAACAAACAGAGGTTTGAAGGATAGTCAGTTTCATCTAACTTACTGCCCACAATGTTTTCTTCATATCCTATTATTTGATTATGAGTTTTTGGCTCCGCCTTATGGGAAAAAGGTCCATCTGGAGCAGGCACGTTTGCTTCATCTTAGCAGTTAGCATTAATTTGATGTAAGACAATTATTGTAGTTTGCAATGGCTCTTGACTAAGTTAAATCACCAAACCTGATATTGTCAGCAGACAATGGAACTGTTGCATACAGCTTGGACTCATCCTGATGATTGTTGCATCATTCTAATTTGCATCCGTCTTAGTTGCATGTTTTCAGTCAAACAACAAACAGATATCATCATTCTTTTTTTTCTCTTCCTTTTCAGGTTTTGGCTTTATTCCCATCCTCCCAAGGTTTAGAAGTTACTTGGTCATCTGTTGTCAAAATCGGCCAATCCCTATATCGTGAGGGACCTGGTAAAGATCCATTTAGACCAGATCAAAAGACACCGGTGAAGAATTTTTCCTTGCTGGCTCATACACAAAACAGGTAATTTTTGCCTTAACTTCATCCACTCACTGATAATACTGTTTGGTTACCAAACTCTCCTGCATTTCCACCAGCATTTAATTTGAAAAGAAAAAATGGATTAATATACATTCTTAATAAGCTAGTTGGGTGGCTTTCTCATTCACAATTCATCATTGGGACATGTATTTGGGCTTGTACAGGATTACATTGACAGTATGGAAGGAGCAACCCTGTCAGGCAGGCAAGCTTCAGCCTATATTTGCAACGCGGGGGAAGAATTAGCAGCACTGCAGAAAAAGCTTGGTGCCTTGGATTCTCAAGAGTTCACAAATGCTGCTAATATCACGGATGAGTTGAGTCTTGTCTGACACATCACAACTTCATTTCTCAAGCATGAAAGCAGCCTGCCTTGGGGTGCTGACAGAAGTGGTTGTGACAGCAGTGTGTTTAGGTGATGTATGTAATTTAATTAAACCATGTAAAGACTTGACATTTAGCAAGAGATCAACATGTTCATTCTGATATATACACATCAACCATTTATGGTTGATCTTAGTTGCAGCTTATCTGCAGACATAAAGGATTAATTATCAAAATATTCATGAAAAAGTCAAAATCTCAAATAATTTTCACATTTTTTTCTGAATTTATTTTGACCTTTTCAGGTGTCTGTGAGTTAATGGTCTAGATGCATGGAGTTTTCTTAACCATAAACAATAAGGAAATGCTAATAGGACCAAAAGTGACCAAATCTGAACCTCAAGCCCTCGACTAACTTTCCAATTTTAGCCAATTCATGCATGTGTAAATGCAAAAGCCCCTCACCCAACCACACAAGACACACACAAACACGGAGAGAGAAAGAGATTGAGATTTTGAGAGAGAGAGAGAGAGATGGCTGCACAAAGAAGCCATGTGTTGCTGCTGTGCTGCCTTGTGATTCTTCTAGCAACCCATGAGGTTCAAGGGCTGTTCGAATGCTTAAATGGATGCCCCAGCAGATGCCAAAAGGAGTTTCATGAAACTCTCTACGTCTGCGCCATCTACTGTGGCATGAAATGTTCTTGTAACAGTGGCGGTATATGCGACTATATTGGTAAATTCAATACTCTATTCTTCTCCCATTTACAATTCCTATATCAGATACATTCTCAGCTGCATTCTGTGGAAATTATATCTATTGAGGTTCGTCATTCTTAACCAAGTTTATCGCGCTTTGACTCTTTTCTTTCCCTTTCAAACAAAAGGTATGACGAATAAAGCCACCGACGGTGATGATCAAGATCAAGATCTCAAACTTCTTGCTGTGGCAAAGGCAAGAGCAGCAGCACAACCATCACCAGCTTGAACCGGGCAATCGTCCCGCAAGATCCCCATTAAGTAGAGCAGCCATGGATGTTTTGTGGAAGCTGGTGTGGAAACCAGAAAAAGGAGAAAAAGACAGCCAACCACTTTATGCTCTTTTGCTTTTGTAGTTCTCTCACAGTGCCCCTCTTCTTCCTTCTCTTCTTTAAGCCGGGGATGCTTGTAGCTGGCCCTGCTCTTGGTTTCCATTTTCATGGGTGTGTCAAGATATTGTTCTTAGAAATCTATCTAATTTAGTAGGGGGATTTTCCTGGAATAATAATAAATAAAAAACTCTTGCAGTTCATGACTGCTTCTCACAAGGACATAATGAAAATGCTGATCAAGGAACTCAAGAGGAGGGTTTCATTAAGAACTTTGGAGCAAATGCTTCTCAAATCTGATAAAAAATGGTATGGCTAAGATATGGAAAGTTCTCAACCTGTTTTTGATGTTTCCAAATATTTATTGAAAGTAATTTTTATTTATCATGTTTTATTTTCAATCATTTTTCATATTTATATAATTAATTCTTAAAATATTGGTTAAGAAACCAAGAAAAAAAAAATAATTAAATTATATTCTAAAAACATCTCATCTTCGAAATCCATTCTTAAAAATTAAAACTATTTTTAAAAACAATTATCTCAGCCCATATTTCTCACTAGTTGCTCAACTCTCATGCCTTATTTTCATTTAGTAACCTCATATTCAATAAAAGTAAATTTTACTCACCTCCATGATTTAAATATACTTAAGGCCCGTGACTTTGTTTTTTAGAATTTGTTTTTAAAAATTATTTTTTATTCTTTAACTTAAAAATAATTTTTAAAAATAAATTTAAAAAAATATGACCAAATGGATCCATATTTCCCTTTTATTTTTAAAAATTGGCGAAAACAATTCCTATTTGTTGTGTATTTTACTTTATTTTTAAAAATTATTTCTATAAAACAACGATCAAACAGTGTTAGAAAATTTTAAAAACAGGTTTTTATTTTTTAAAAATAAAAAACCATTTTTAAATTATACGACTAAATGGACCCTTAATTATTGTGAGTTTTGAATTTTATCAAGTCACTTTTATTTGAAATTAAAAGGAAATAAGTGAAAATAATAAATGAGTCTTTGATGAAATTTCAATTTATATATTTTATATCAAATTAAGCCTAGTGTTTAATAACGGCTTTATCTAAAGTTTTAAACTTATTTCCATCACATTGTATACACTGGTGACAAAAACATACCATATGATAAAATTGCCCAAAAACATTTCATATCCCATAAATATGAACCATATAATATTTTTCTAATAACTTACAATATTTGTAGAGGAAGACCTATTTCGAATACCAAACTCTGAGGTCACATTTGGATTCTGTAAAGTATTAAAAGAAGAGAGTAAAAAATTAGAAATTTAAATTTTTTTTAGTTTGTACGTGGAACCTAAAAAGAAAAATCAAATATGATAAAAATTTTAGAGTTTAATACACTTTAATCCTTTAATCTATCAGGTGTTTTGCACATTATCCCCCTCAAGTTTAAAATCGAAATGAGGGAGAGTGGGCTTTTAGATGATTGAATTTACAAATCTACTCTTATTCAATCACATGCATAACACGTAATATTTTCGTTCATTGAAACTAACACTGTTCGACTAAAAAAAGTACAATGCTAATATTTAAAAAGTTTGAAGAGCAATTTGTTCGATTTTAAACTTGAGGTAATGTGCAAAACACGCAATCGATTACGAGGGTAAAATGTATTAAACCCAATTTTTAAAAAATTTATATAGAGCATAAATTAATTTATTTAAGTATTTTTAAGAAAAACACATCGAATTTGAATTGGTTTTTATTTTATTATCTTTTTTTTTCCTTTTCTTATATTTTTCTCTTTTATTTTTTTTCAATATGTTTTTTTTTTTTTTCAAAATTTTAAAAACAAAAAACCGTTTCCAAACAGACCCTTAATTATTATGAGTTTTAAATTTTATCAAATCACTTTTATTTTAAATTAAAAGGAAATAAGTGAAAATAATAAATGAGTCCGATATTTGATGAAATTTTAATTTATATATTTTATATCAAATTAAGCCTAGTGTCTAATAACGGCTTTGTCTAAAGTTTTAAACTTATTTCCATCACATCGTATACATTGGTGACAAAAACATACCATATGATAAAATTGCCCTAAAACATTTCATATACCATAAATATGAACCATATAAATATTTTTCTAATAACTTACAATATTTGTAGAGGAAGACCTATACCAAACACTGAGGTCACATTTGGATTCTGTAAAGTATTAAAAGAAGAGAGTAAAAAATTAGAAAATTTAATTTTTTTTAGTTTGTATGTGGAATCTATAACGAAAAATCAAAGATGATAAAAATTTTTAGAGTTTAATATACTTTCACCCTTCAGTCCATTAGGTGTTTTGCATATTATCCCCTCAAATTTAAAAGCGAAATAACTCTTATTAAATCACATGCATAACACATAATATTTTTGTTCATTGAAACTAATACCGTTCAAAACAAAAGTACAATGCTAGTATTTAAAAAGTTTAAAGAGCAATTTATTAGATTTTAAACTTGAGGGCGTATTGTGCAAAACACGCAATTGGTTACGGGGATAAAATGTATTAAACCCAATTTTTAAAAAATTTATATAAAGCATAAATAAATTTAGTTAAGTATTTTTAAGAAAAACACATTGAATTTGAATTGTTTTTTATTTTTTATTTTTTATTTTTCCTTTTCTTCTATTTTTCTCCTTTATTTTCTTTCAATATTTTTTTTTCTTTAAAAATTTTCTATTTATTTCCCTCATACTTTTTAAATTTCATTCAAATTCACTTCAAAAATAAAACTCATTCTAAATGATGCATTTTATGTATGAAATATTTGTAGAAATCTTGTATTTGGGTTATTCTTAAAGGAGTTCATGTCCATTAATATTTTGAATATTAATATTTATTAATACCCATCACCACCCACCTGCAGGGAATGTGCCAATAATCTTGATGAGACTCCCATACTATTACTAAGAATAAATAAATACAACTCACCTTAACAGAAGCAGAGAAGCAGAAAGCTCTTGAACCAACCAAAAGCTAACTGTTTCCCACCTGTTTTTTCAAGATTTTAACCAACATTGGAACAACCAAATCCAATATCTTCTAAATTCACCCAAATAGATAAATAACTGATACAAATACCTCTGGGGATCTCTCTCTTTTCAGAGAGGAGATGGCAGACCGCAGGAGTATTGGGGTGCTGCTGGCCGGCCTTGTTATTCTTGTTGTGATCCATGGACTGCAGCCTCTATTTGACTGCTTCAAGGAATGCCCCGTCCCATTCTCGCCTGTGTTTCAAGCCTCATATTTCAACTGTGGCTTGAGATGTGCACACCTGTGGGTGCATACATTTTGGTGATCTTGTATTGTTATGGTGATACCCCTGATCCTTAGCTAAAAAGGATGATTGCTGTTTGGAATTTATGAAATCTCATCTCATCGTGTTCTCAAGAGAAGTTCTCTAAGAGGCGGGCAAAAGGAGCCACCCATCACAAGGACCAACACCATCCGCAAGGCCACTGCCAATAAGATACTGTCCTGCTAGACAAAAACCTAAGTAGCATGGTTCCATGCAGCAGGGCAGGGGCACAAGAAAGAGAAGAAGATGGCCCCAAGCACTCTTCTGCTCTTCTTTGATGCACCCACCCAGCCCTGACTCCCATACAATTCTCCTATGTTCTCACTTTCTCTCCCTTTGTTTCCTGTTGTGCTAAATAAAGCCCAATATGAGACATGAGCACACGTATACGAGTCAATCAAGTTCTATTTCATTTTGTGCCTTTTCCTATTTTTGGTTTCATACTTTAATCCCAATCCAAGTCTCTCCTACTACATCCTGAAAACTTTACCAATTGAGAGGGGACATTCCTAATGCAAAGGAAGGAAAAAGAAGTGCATGTAGACAAGTCAATCACTGATTACCGGACTAGGATACATATTCAAAACATGACATCTAGCCATAGCAGGCATCTCAATCACACTTGCCGATTCCAACCACAAGAAGAAGGAAGATGCTTTCCAGACATCCAACATGCTTCTATGCCCACCACAGAATTCTAAGCAATGGAAACTTGAAAACTGGGTGGGTGGATAAGAATGTTGACAAACTCAGCAAATTGCTGCATGATCCACTGTACTTTAAAAAAATTAATTCAATCTGCTTCAAATAAATTTTGGATATGCAGTTCGTTCAACCAGATTGATGAATCATTTCTAACATGTATTGAATACTCTTAACCGGGCTTGCATGACATATGCAGCCCCTCCAAGCTTCATTTCCTTGTTGAGAAAATGCTGTAGCGCAATTCTCTTTCTTGCATTTAAAGAATACCAAACACAATGCATTGTCAACAATGAGAACAAAGAATTATCACAATCAAAACCAGCAGCTTATTTATAGAGGCACAGTACAGTAAGGTATGAACAATGAGAGAACATCAGGACACCACTTCATAATTCAAATACAAGCCAGTTTATTATGCATACTCGATTCTAACAACAACCCAGAGGAGCATTTGCAGGAATTGAGATCTTCATTTACAAAACATCGAATTGGCCATCCTCCCTTGTGACAGACTCCTCCTTAGAACACTTCACTCTGTAACATGATAGTATCACAATATATGAAAACAACAGTTATCAATTAAATATGAAAAGCAAAGTACAGAAGTCTTAATACTGATGCTGTTCAGAATGGGATTTGGGTGGGGAAGGGGAGGAGGAAAGGATTTGTTGCCTCATAGAATTGATTCAGAAAATAACTCCCAATCAATCCCATTTTAGAAATTTGATGATTAATCATACCAAACCAAGGATTAAAACATTGGCACAGAGAAAGAAATCAATCAATTGAAACACAAAGTGTGGATATAAGAAATTTTCTAGAGAAACAATCAGAATTAATATCAAAACAAGAAAAATTTGATCTGGAACTTCATTGATTGTTAAGACATGCAGTAATTCAGCATTTGCAGTCAGAAAATTATTCAAATACTACATAAACACTTCACTCATAATATATCTATAAAAAAGACTACAAAAATTTTTGGGGTTGTATGATGGGTATCTAAGATTATTACTTACCCTTTGATTCCTCTCAGCAGCTTTCTTTTGCAGTTGCAAGATCTTCATCAAAGAACATATCCCAGTGCCCATCCCATTTGATGAAGAACTCTGTATCTTCATAGTACTTCACTCTATGAACATCCCCTGCAGGCGTATACAAGTAGTCCCCAACAATCAGGTCAAACCTCTCTTTCTTGGTCAAATTCCACACACTCTTCTTCCCTTTCATCACCACCAAATCGTGCCCAAACGTGTGGTGGTGCGCCGGCTCCACACTCCCGGCCTCAAATCTCACCACCGCCGACGTGGGGCTCTCCCTCAGTATCTTCATCGACCCTCCCGGAATTATATCAATCGGATTCAGTTCTCGGTTCTTTATCAGACAACAAATCGAACACGAATCCGAGGTTTTAGTGTTTTCCGATCCGATTTTGGACATTTCGGAGAGTGAGTTATCGAAGAAGGATTCGATTTCTTTGGGCCAGGGTTTGAACTCGGAGGCGGGGCAGGGGGATTTGAAGGGAGTTTTGAGCCAGGTGTCGAGGATTTCGACAGCGGATTCAGGTGCGGTGGACATGCCGGAGACGGCCAGGACGTTGGAGTTGTTGATGGAACGGGCATTGAGGGCGTCGGCGGTCGAGAGGCAGGTAGCGGCGAAGACGCCTGGGAATTTGTTGGCGAACATGGCGACGCCAACCCCTGTGCCGCAGGCGAGGAGGCCACGGGTGTCTTCGGGGGAGGAGCTGACGCGGCGGCCGATTTCGGCGGCGACGGAGTAGTAGGAGTCGGTGCCGACGTCTTCGACTTCGATGTTGAGGGACTTGAGGTGGGAGACTAGGGCTTCTTTGAGAGAGCAGCCGAAGGAGTCTGCCCCGGCGACGATTTTGAAGCGGTGAAGTTCGCCGTCTTCTGCCATGGCCAGCAAAGGTGTGATGACTGCCTGGAATGAGTTCGCGTGCGTTTGGAGTTTGGCACAAAAATTACTCCATTTAATATTAAAAAAAAAAAAAAAAAACTTTACCCAATCTAGATCCATCCTCAAAATTTTCAAGATATTTATGAAACCACTGATTTTCCTCATCTCACATGCATTATTATTACTAGGGATAATTGTGTTTTGGAACTAGTTAGACCTAAAAATTAAGTTTTAATGCATATAAGTTCATCATTTAAGCCAAAAATCTAAGAAAAGTGTGAAAATTAAAAAAAATGATATAAATTTTTTATTTTTCTAAAAATGATCTATGAAAAGAAAAAGAGTAGAAAAACATTAATTTAAATTTTATTTCTTTCGTAAAGGGACAATTGTGTTTTGGACCTAGTTGGGCCCAAAAATTAAGCTTTAATCTATATAATTTCACCAAGCCCAAAACCTAAAGAAAATATGAGAATTGAGAAGAAGGATATGAATTTTTTATTTTTCTAAAAATGACCTTTATTGACCATGAAAAGAAAAAGAGTAAAAAAATATTAATTTAAATTTTATTCCTTTTGTAAAGGGACAATTGTGTTTTGGACCTAGTTGGGCCCAAAAATTAAGCTTCTATATAAGTTCACCAAGTCCAAAACCTAGAGAAAATATGAGAATTGAGTAGAAGGATATGAATTTTTTATTTTTCTAAAAATGACCTTTATTGACTATGAAAAGAAAAAGAGTAGAAAAACATTAATTTAAATTTTATTCTTTTTGTAAAAGGACAATTGTGTTTTGCACCTAATTGGGCCCAAATATTAAGCTTTAGTATATATAAGTTCACCAAGCCCAAAACCTAAAGAAAATATGAGAATTGAGAAGAAGGATATGAATTTTTTATTTTTCTAAAAATGACTTTTATTGACTATGAAAAGAAAAAGAGTAGAAAAATATTAATTTAAATTTTATTCCTTTTGTAAAGGGACAATTGTGTTTTGAACCTAGTTGGGCCCAAAAATTAAGCTTTAGTCCATATAAGTTCACCATTTAAGTGCAAAACCTAGAGAAAGTATGAGAATTGAGAAGAAGGATATGAATTTTTTATTTTTCTAAAAATGTCCTTTATTGACTATGAAAAGAAAAAGAGTACAAAAATATTAATTTAAATTTTATTCATTTGTAAACCTCAATAAAATTTAATTTAATTTAGCGATTTGAAAAAAAATACACCATTTTCCAAAAAAAATTTAAAAATTATTATTATTTAAAAATCAAACATCTTGGAAAATACATATATTTAAAATTATGTATATAAAAAATGACTAAAAATATGTCAAAATTATTTTTTTAAATGATATATTTTTAGAATATATTTTTAAAAAAATTAGTTTTCTAAAAATAATAAATTTTCAGAATAATTATTAAAAACAAAAATAAAATAAAAAAGTTTGACAAAAATTGTGGTAGAAAATACTTAAAATAGTTTTAAAAAGTATATTGGTTTCTTCACAATTTATATCATTTCCATCAATTATGCAACTTCTATAAGCTAAATTTTAATTTTTGGGTCTAACTGAGTTCAAAACACAATTTTTTCAAATGTATTTATATGGTAAAAAAGGAAAACACTAAGGTACCATAAATGGTACCTACCAAATAAAAGATTTTGATCATTAAATATGCATGGTGAGATTTAAACCGTGAATAATGGTATAAACTAATGAGATTAGGTACAAAAATACAAATAAATGAGATTAAGGCACAAGAGTAGAAGCAAATAAAATTATGATAAAATAATAAGATAAAAAAAATGTATTCATTATACCACTTGATCGATGACACCTTTTTGATAAGTTGTCGATACCCTTTAATAGGTACCGAAAAAGTACACTTCGATACGCAAAAATCAATATTATTCATTTCCACCTTGGAAATGGTTTTATTTTTATTTTTACTTGGATTCTATTTCAATGTATTTATCCCTTGTTTTTTTCCCCTCTATTCTTCTCCCTAAATAATATTTTCAAAACAATCTAATGATTAACACCCTCCCTAGATAAACCCGGGCAGCTCTATAAGTGGATTAAAATGACGTGGCAAAATTGGGAGGGGAGTTTATCGGTTGTGTGAGAAGGCAGAGAGAGGGAGGAAATCTGGTTTAGAAATGGCGGGAATCTGGTGCAGCTCAACGGTATCTTCGACACTCCACCTTAGGGTAACCGTCGCTTCGAAAATTGCTATTTATTTATTTTGGGAATATGTAATTTTCTTTTGGTTTCCTCAACATTTGCAGAGGGTCCATGGGATCCGATGCTGTTCCACCACACCCGATAACAAGGAAAAGACGCCGCAGCTTTTGAGAATTGCGGTTGGCGGAGTCACAGAGCTTCTCAGGCTTTTCTCTTTCGGTCAGAACAGGTCCCTTCCGATTTTCTCTCCTTTGTTTTTAGTTTGTTTCCCGAGAAAGTTGCAACTAGAAAAGAAACTCAGTGTTTCAACTTTATATTTCTATTAATTGGTCCCGGTTCACTCAGTATTTTAGCATTTTTATGTCGAATTCTGTGGTTTTGGAAACCTAAAAGGATATGAAAAGATTCAAAATTGTAATTCATGATTGAAATCAACTGTGGGATAAAATATTTTCTTCTTTTTATCAATTTTGTCGCGATGGTGGTTTTTCTCACATAATCTGTAGCTAAAGAAATGATTTCACTTGGAAGAGGAGATCTTTCCTGGGCTTTTGGTGAGTGGATTCGGGACTTATATAGGAGGTTTCATGCAACTATATGATCAATTGTAATAAGGAATCAGTTAATGAGCCTGACACTCTGGGAAGCCCATAGGATCTTATGCTTAGTGGGACGTGAGTTTGCTTATTTATGGCCACAAGGATCAGAAGGCACAGACGATCTATTGAATGATTCAAAAAATTTCGTAGAAAGTATGAAGCCTTTGTATCCAATGGAATGGTTGGAGGGCATGAAGGGGGAAATAAACTCCCCATTAAAAGAATGAAGTTCAGGAGCTTGTGAACTTACTCAAATATAGGAATGCTATAGGATGTAATTAGGTGTTATAGAAATGTGAGTCTGAAGGTACCTTAGGTAAACAGGCTAGTTATTATAACTATAATAATGGGAAAGACTAGTAATATGTAATCATTGTTAACTATAGTAACATCCAGTACAATTTAGCTTGTTGGACCTCTCTGTTTATGTTTCAAATAGTTGGTGAGTAAGACCATGATTTTGTCATTACATGTTGATGACCTATTCTTGGCAAGATTCCAAGAAATTACATGGGTATGCTGAATCTTAACAATTTATATTTTAGTGTTAAGTGCTTAGAGGGTTTGGATGGAAAATATAAGGCTTTATCCATACCTACAATCAAAGGATGCCAGTTTGATAAGCCCACACCCAAAGAATGATCAGGATGTAAATAGGTATGGTAGTTTAATGTATGCAATGACTTCAACATGACCAGACAATTTGCTTCTTGGTTGGATTATGATCTGGTCTTAATCCAATATCCAATTGGATCATTGGAAGCCCAAGAAACGGATGTTTTGGAATCGTCATGTTACCAAAACAATGAACATGTGTTTTGAGCAAAGAAACCTTTTAAGGGAAAGGATGCCCAATGTAGCTTTTGCAGAAGACCCTGATCATTATGTCAGGAAGCAGTAATGCCTGTTGTTTGGTGCTAGTGCTAGTGCTAGTGCTAGTGCTGGTGCTGTTTTTGGTCAAGTAAGTAGATGAATATTAATTCTATTTCTTACTGTATTACAGATTGGATTCAATGAGTTACAAACAAGGGGATGAGCTCTTAGTTTCTAGTATTGATGATGTTCTATTAATTCTCAAGTCAGATTATGAGAACGCTTATTTTGTTACAGGTATCTTGTTGCATTTTTTATTTTTTATTTTTTCTTTCTAGGATTAGTAAGTTTTTGTGAATGGATAAAGGAAATTCTAATTATCCATTTGCAACTATTATGTTGTTACATTAATAGTTGGTAACTTTTTTGCTGGTTTTGAAAATTTTGCTATTATGCTGCAGAACCTCTGGAGATTGACAAGTCTCATTCAACTATCTAAAAATTGTGCTTTCTGTGATTTGTTATTTATTCTATATATATTTTTTTTATTGTGATAGGACAAGCCAATTTCGAATCCAATTAATATGGAATTTATGGAAACTTAGGTCTCTCTTTCATTATTAATTTTGATTTCCATTTATTGGAAAAGTTTATTTATGAAGTCTATACAAACCTTAAAAGAAAATAGTAATCATCATAAACTGAAAAATAGTTTCACATGTAGCTCTGTTGCCTCAAAACTGTAGTAGACTCTTGTAGTAGCAAGTCAGGTGGAACACTGTGTGGATATTCAACTATATTTTCACCTGTTGTAATAATAATAATAATATTAACAATAATTACTGGTAATGCACTGATCAGAAGGATATAGAAACTTCAGCACCAGAAGGATTTGAAAACTTTGACACTGAAGGATTTGAAAATGTTGGGAAGATAAAGGGAGAGATCTAGAGTATTAACCTACCAAAGTTAAAAGATTCCTCCATGATAATAACAACCACTCAACAATAATAACCACCTCTCAAGAATAATAACAACCTAAAAAGAATCAAGAATGGTAATCAAGAACATTCAACCAAAAAGAGGGACACCAAATATAATGTGGAAAAACCCTCCAAATGGAGGTAAAAAGCCATGGAGATAATTTCTTCCACTTCAATAAATGGGCATACAATAATTAAGTCCTTAGGTTTCTTCACCTTGAAAACTTATATAAATATCTCAATAATTGAGGTGGGAATCTATCACCCTAGGAAACATGAACATAAAGAAATTAGGAAGAAAACATACCGTAGGGACTTCCCTAAAAGGTTGATAAAAGAACCTGTAATTTCACCTTGAGCCCCAGAATAGTGCCCAGAAAACAACCCTGATTTTCTTTTCTTTTCTCAATCAAATGCCCTTTCTCTCATAATACCAAAGAGCTAATGCTATTTATATATTTATATTTGGGCTTAGTGAATACCCAAATATAAAATAGCCTAACATGAGCTCATGGGCTGGACAAACTTAGCCCAACAGAAAACACCTGTCCAAGATTGAGTCTCATTTCCTTCTGATATCTGTATGATTCCTTGATGAAGTTGAAATTGTGTTTATAAGGAAAACCAAACTCTTATGCTTACTTGTGCCTCCTTTAATATTAAATGCTTCCCATTCTATGTTTTACCAATGGAGTTCTATATCACAAGAATATACATAAAGATAAATGAGCTTAATGTCAAATTAAAATATCTACATAATCAATCACCAATTTGAGGGAGGAAAAAATAACTGATAAACTTGAACTACTTTGCTGATTTCTATTTGGTATTAGTGCCTTAAATGAACTGATATTATTCTTTTTCCTTGGAAATAGGGATTTTTACTTCTGCAATTTATGATGAAGATTGTATCTTTGAGGATCCAACTATTAAATTCCGTGGTTGGTATCATTTTTCTTTAATCATATTTTGCTCTTTTGCTACTGTTATAAAAAAATTGAATTGCATTCTGTTTATGTGCGAGTGTGATACTATTTCAGGTACTACTAATTAGTTTTCCAAATAGATTTACTAGTGACTAGTTTCGATTATTCTCTTTGTTTTTCTGAGATATATAGTCTTTTCTGTGCAACTTTGAAATATGAAGTTTTTGTATGTGGTGAAACTGAATACTTGTGGGGTTATGTCTTTATGTGTGTGGGGTTGATTGGGTTAAATTTTAAAAATATTCAAAATTTTCCTTTTTTTTTTCTTTTTTATTTTTGCTAAACCCTGGTTTGGTCAATTCTATTATAATTTTATTTCTCAAAACTTCAATATTGAATAGGAGAGGGATCATATGAGCATAATTTGGATGTCTCTCTATGAGCTTGTGGTCCTAGCTGATGGACCCTTTGCCCTATACTTTTTCTTATATTCTTTATTGTTTATCTTATAACATACAAACAGATGCCTTAGTTTTATTCTCATATTTTCTTTAGGTTTCTTTCTCCTGTTTTTGAGGGTTTTCCAAGATATATAAGACATCTAATCTAATAGAAGTGCTTTTCCCTTTGCCATGAATTGTGCTGTTAATGCTATCTTTGCTGTTGATCCATTTTTATCTCCACTGAAACTGGGTGCTGATTAACATCCCATAATGGTTTTCCCTCTGTGACGGCTCCACCCTTTCCCATATTGTGGATTACTGGTGTCTGGGCTTCAATTGAGGCAAAACTATTGTCTGTGTTCAAAGAAGAAAAGAACCAAGAGATGTGTTTATTTGTGCCGGAAGAGATTCTAAATAAGGCTAGTGGCTCAATTTTTTTTTGTTCAGGTCTGTGTATATCAAAATTTCAATTGTAATTTGTGAGGATCAGTTGTGTAGGTCCTGCTTCAATTTTCTTAAGGCTTTGAGAGGTCCAAATTTAGTTGGTGAAGAGTGCACATCCATTTTCTAATTATAATCTGTGTAAGGCTAATTGGCTGGTTTGGTTTATGTAAGCTCAAACTTCATTATGAGAACCAGGACAAGTCCCCTTCAAGTTGTGTTGGCCTTCTTTAAGCTGCTGAAGTTGTGAGGAGTTGATAGTCATGCATTCTTGTCGGCATATAAAACATTCTTTTGGCAGGTTAATGGAGATCGTCAATCTACAACAGTTTTGGAGAAAAGTTGGAGATAAGATATTATATGTGGCAAGTTTGAAGTTATGTTACTCATGTAGGGTTAAAAGAGATGTGCTACATCAGCTAATTCTATGAAGACCTTTTGCAGTAACTTTATTATACCAAAATTCCATATTTATTGGATTCCTTTTTTTCTTTTTCTGTTCAGTTTTCTTAAAAATATTTACCGAGTACATGGTACTTATTCATAAACTTTTTTTACTGCTTTGGCTTTGTGTTCCTTCTTTTTTGGTGTGGGGCCACTGGGGAGGCTGTGAGAGTAATTGGTTAAGGTATTGGAACTGATGCAGTATCAAACATTCTTGTGCAAATCTTTGACCTGAATGTAAAGAATTTATGGTTAAAGCCATGAGCATTAATAATTATATCCTAGCTGAGATATTTCTGTTTCTGGACTCTCTGGTATATGACTGTACTTCAGAATGTTTTCTATTGTCAATATTTTTACTCTTGTCCCATACAATTTTGTAATCTGGTAATGTCTATACTTGAATGGCTAGAAACATTCTTCTGTTGAATGTGTTTGAAATGTTCCATTTTCCCATGAGAGACATTGCAAGTCTGGATGATAAACCTTTTGAGCAATCTTTTGTTGTCATTATATTTTATGTTCAAATGGAAGGTTTACTTCTTTTCAAGCAGTTTCAGTAGTGTGAATTGACAATATCGCAAAACAATTTTACTCCATTGAGGCTTCTCTCTCTCTCTACACACACACATCTTACAGCATTTGAGAGTCAGTAACTGAAGATTGCCACTGTACACAAATAGATACAAGTGAAATAAACTAATTTTTCTCTTATCATTTGGCTATTCAGGCAAGGATTTGTATTCCCGCAACTTGAAATTGCTTGTGCCTTTCTTTGACCATCCATCAATTGCATTACAAAAGATTGAAAAGGTATGCATTCTCTATATTGATTTTAGCTCTCACACAGTTTGATATCCAAATACCTTGAATTGGTCATGCCTCTAAGTTATGATTTATCGAGAAGTGTGCAGCCTGAAAGAATAGTTTTGACAGTTTTGTTTTCCCTCCTTCAACTTATATAAATAAAAAAAGCAAGTAAATTACCAACTGAGATTAAAATTTTCACAGAAAACATGGCCAAGGAGAGTGGGGATTGAGCAGGGAAGAGAGGGTTTGCCTTGTTTCCATGCTTATGTTGCACAATTTTGCATGATTCTATGAAGCCTAAAGGGGTATTTCAGCATAATTTTGTATGATTCTATGAAGCCTAAAGGGGCATTTCATTCAAACAGGAAATTCTGCTCCCAAATATTTGTACCCAATAACTCTTACTGGGGTGAATCAATGACTTCACTTCTGAATTTCTTATAAGCATTTAAAGTGGAGGTTGAGATCAACCTATAATGAGTTCAAAAATTTATATAAGCGTTTGATGTGGAAACCTTGCAGTCTTGGTTTCTACCAAAGCAAACTGAGACATGGATTTTCATGCTTGACATCCCTTGATGTTACCATTGTGCCAAATAATGGTCCCTAATTTACTGCACCTTGGAGAAGGATCAAATCCACCTGTCTGGACCCTTTCAAGCATCATTTTATGAAAAGGAACTGAAATGTATTGGCATGTGTGCAGAGGATGTGCATACATAGAAGATGCATATGTAATAAGTGTTAATTGGCTTCATGCATGCTCATATCATCAATCTATGGCATCTTGTAAAATAGGGTGAATTTAGAAAAATAAGATGATTTGAGATTGGATAGATAAAACCATCTAATAGGTCCATCATTTGTGTATTCTTGTTCTTAATATTATACACTGTTTACAAGTGATAGAGCTGTCATATGCAGAATTGGTTCTAAGAAGGGAAACCGTGCTGCTCTTTTTCTCCTACCGTTTATGGTTTCAGTTCTTTGTGGACTCTTAATCTGGGTAATATTGAAGTCAATCCTTAATGGATTTACCACATCTGTCATAGATGATGGAACATAAGGCTGTATTTTATGCAGGGTACTTGTTATACAATGTTTAGGGGGTATTTAGAATTAAAAAATTCTCTAAATGAATAAATAAATAAATAAAATCATCATAATTTTTAAGCAGAGGTATCCTTGGAGAATTTACTGTAGGCAGATTATTGATCTCACTACTTTTTGTTGTTCTTGTGTGAAGAATTTTGTTTAGGTCTGTGCCTAGGATTTCTATTGGGCTTCACATTCTTCATAATGTACTATGTGTAGCATTGGATCTTGCCTATTGAAAAGGAATTGTAGACTATTGGCTCTTGCCTATCAAAAAGGAAAATAATTTGGGGTATTGGCTCTTCTTGTACTCACATTTACTGGGATCCCTACTCTTTGCAATGTATTATGGCCTCTTCTTGAACACACTTTGATTAGTTTTCATATTAATAATTTTCATTTTTTACCTATAAAAAAATTTCAATTGATCTTGGCTTGCCTGAAAAGGAGACATTATATGCAGGGTTCGAATTCTGAAACAAAGTTTGTATTGGCATCATGGAATTAAGGTGCTTACTTAGTTTTGTACCTTTTCTTCTAATTAAAACTAGTTCTAATATTTATAGCCTTATTTTTTCATGCGGGCCCCTATAATGTAACTACTAAATATGAAGTTCTTTTATTTCTTTTGTTATTTAAGAGAAAGCTTCTGTTCTATTAGTAACAGAACAAAATTCCCATTATATTTCAAAGGACAAGCAAAGGACTGGTCCAATGGTTCCACTGGTGTGGCACAGCTGGAGGTCATTGCCCATTATAAATAACATATCATGCCATTAAAGGAGCTCATCTACTGGCCCTGAATTCTTTTAGCAAAATATGATTAGTCTCTGCACCTACATAATACATCTAAGGAGAAATATCTGGACATTAAAATACTTGAATGTTTGCTCTTTATTTAGAGATTAGTGGTTTTTTTTTTTTTTTTTTTTTTTTAAATATGTATACAATGTTCCCATTTTCATTTTTTCATTTTTCTTTTTTTGGTTGATACTTAAATTTTGTATTTTATCCAATTTGTAAACTTATAGGACCTACCTGAAACTTCCATGGAGACCTCTCATTTCTATTGCTGGAAGTACGGTCTATGATTTAAATGACGAGTTCAAAGTGAGAAAAAAAAAAAACCTCTCTTTTGCTGCAATGTTTATATATGAATACTTATTTTATGCTCCAATGAAAATGGACACATGATTGGATTCCACCATTCATTCAACAGATTGTTAGGCATGCTGAAAGTTGGAACATTTCTGCACTTCAAGCAGTTGGGCAGATATTCACTCCAAGTCTTCGAAGGTTGAGTGAATGAGCACTATTTAGTGTCTGTCTAAAGAAAGCTCAAATTTATACAAGACCAACTTCAGGCAACGGCAGCTGATTTGCTCTGTGGAGGTAAAATTGTCATTTCTATTACATGCAAGCATTTAAACCTGACTAATCATCCCATTGTTTGTAATTTAGCTGAGAAAACCTCTTGGAGCAGTATGCTACTGCATGAAAACATATATAAAAGCCTAAATCTCTCAAGATATTTTATTGAGCAACTGGCTTTTGGTTTTAAGACGAGGTAATACCACTTTTTTTTATGGATCTGTTAATTCTAAAGATCAAGTAAGCTGTGTCATACACTTGTTAAAAGCAAGTTATACGAAGGGGGTTATTTGGTCCTATCTGGGGATTTTATTTTAAATCTTTTTGGTCCACTGGATTACAAGATCCTTTCTGCATTCTTTTTCTCCCTAAGGATGAATAGACTCTGCAAGGGTGATTTTCTTGAGACTAGTCAAACTCCTAAGAAAGATTAAAAGATGTTTTGTATTTGGAGGCTTCATGGAAATGAAATCAGTTTCTGTATTTTATATGGTATATAGATATGTACACCTTTTTGTAGTGTTCTAGACAAGGTTTCTTCTTCTTCTTTGTCTGCTTTTCCCCTTTCTTCCTTAGTCATCATTCTTTGATTTTTGAAGCAACATCATCATAGGATGTTGATTTCATGTGTGGTATGCTAGGATGCTTTATGCAAATAACCTCCACTGCACCAAGAAAAAAGGTTGCCAAAATTATACTTCACTCATCACATCTTTAAGGAAAATTGGAATGGAATGGTTCCATCTATGGGATCTCCAGAGTGCCCCATTAAATACACCTTGAGAACTATAACAATCTCCAACAGTTCTTTTGGATTGATGGAAAAGGAGAAAAAACAATCCCATTGTTGAAAATTTTCGTCTGAGCCTCAAAATGTTCCTTCTTAAATGGAGTTTTTGTGATGCAGTTGTATAGCTTTATCATGGTAAAGCAAGTTTTAATGTCTTACCTGAAAATGATCTTTTTCATTTGGGAATATTACTTGTTCAGGCTGAGCAAAGCAAAATGAATTAATCTTTCATAGTTTCTAAAATCATCTCCAAGATTGATGAAATTAGTTTCTCACTATTTTTAAGCATGCTGAAAAAGGATTTATTCTTATTATACATTTAATAGCATTAGCTATTGGAATGTTACACATTACAAAGTTAAGTAATTATACCTCATTTTTCATTTTCATTCTATACAAATATAAATGCATTTTAATATATCCGGAATTGTGATGATTTGAAGTTTAGTGCTGCCTTCTGTGGCCTTGGAAAGTGATGTCAGTGTTCATTTTATTCCCTTTATTACATGGATATACCTTTGAGTATTGACAAACTCTAGAATGACTGATTTGCAATTCTTCACAGATATTCATCTTGCAATAAAATGACCAAATAGAAACAAATAATTTGACCTTGGATTGCCCTCCAAAATACTACATAAAAATATATTTTCAATCCAGAAAATTGTTCTTAGTGGACAAGCCCAGATGCATATCAGTGTTGTTTTTAGCCAAGTGTTCCAACTTCTCTAACCTCAAATCCAATTCAATCATATCCTAAACCACCATAATGAGGCGAAGTTAAACAAACAAAAATCATGTTGTTCCTGAGCAGACCCCACCTCTGAGTATACAGTATATTCCCTCCCATATGGTTCCTGTGCCATATGCTGAATCACCACCATTCATAAAGCAGTTGGTATGATTATAAAGAGCAGAAGCATACCTCTGAAATGATGGTGGGAAACAAAATCATCAAGCATCATATAGAATAAATGGATAGTAAAGGGGTAATGAGAACTCCTCATGCCCTTCCTCAGAAAGTCCATACTTTATGTAAAGGCTACAAACCTATCTGCAACTTTTCAATATATGCATTAGATGATAGTTTCTTTGATAAGTGAGAATCCTATGTGAGGCACCAGCCCATGGTTCTGTTGCTTTGCTTTGTGCTGTGGTGAGCATTGTCTTTGTCCCACATATATATACCTCTTTTGAGCTTGATATCTTGATATATATCCGTCTATTATGCACTTTTATTGCCTGTTTTTAAGTGGGATCAGATAGTTTTTGTTGTGGAATATTGTCCAAAGTTTTTGGAGATTTTTGAACTGTTTGCTAGTTTTTATCCAATAAAAATTTATCAAGTTTTATGAATGGCTCTATAATTTGTGAAATTCCGATGTTTGGAGCGGGGTTTCAAGTTACAAGAATTTCTTCTTGGAAATGCTGTTGATTTTAACTGATTTATCCATGTTTTTGCCTTTGGTTAAAAAATTAGAGGTTTTTTTTCCCTTTCTAATTCATAGTTTTTAGGACTTGCTGATAATTCAGTCTCATTTTGTGCAGTATTTTTTATTTTATTTTATTTTATTTTTTTGGGAAATGCCTGAAAGATTCTTTTAGCTATTAACAAAAGGTTATAATATGTTCAATTAAAATTAAAGTATTTAAAAATAAATAAAAAATGACTGGGAGCGTTTGAGATGCCTTGCTCAGAACTTTTAGAAAGTTTCAAAATTTAAATTTTTTTTTCCTTTAGAAGGACATCACTGGCAATTACATAGGCTCCAGTTCCTGACTCCCTTTTCAACACTTAGAAGAAGCATGAAAAAAGAATTGGTTATGGTGAATAATATATAAAAAAGAAATAGTTTGTACATGCAAGACTTGACTTCGTAGATTCAAAACAGGTAATTCATACTAGGTTTTCAAAAGAATTGTAGCTAAATTTCTAAAGTTGGTGGAAAGAATAACAAAAAGTTTAGTTGCATTTACACACAGCACAAATGAACACTCTGAGCACAGATTAGGAAGAGACCTCTGAAAATTCAAACATATTTTCACATAAACTTTCTTCTCAAATCAAATTCACATGAATCTGAATTTCAAGCTTCAATCTCTTCTCCAGGCATAGAGTAACAAAGAGAATCCTGCACCACTCCCACTAGATCTTGTAGATGAACATGAGCTTCTCCCACCATCACTGCTCTCCTCAGCCCACTGTAGGACACTTGAACATGAGGGTGAGGGCGATAATGAGATCGGCGGCGCCGATGATGCTGATGATGACAAGCTCTTCCTCATCAGCCTCTTCTCTGGACCTACCATTTCTGGCCACACCCCACCATCACCTACCTGAAACACGAACACACCATGCCCACTGCTATTTGCTCCACAGTTGTTAACCCAATTGAAAACATCCCAGAAGAACTCTACTTCGACTCCACCTACCATAATTCTCTCATTGCCTCTGAATTTCCATGCCAACCTCTTCACAACGAGGCTAGTTTCTCCATTCACCTTCACTTTGAGCACTCCCCCGCTGCATTCTATGCCAATCTCATGTTTGGACCCCATGAATTGAGCTCTGGATACATAATTCCTTCTCCCAAACACATGCTCTCGGCGTGAAAGCAGAGTTGGTTCTGCTGAATGGCGGATCCAGGCTGCACCGGATCTCTGAGTGAACTCATCCCGGAGATCACCCAGAAAGAATTCTACACGGGCATTGCTTGAAATCGCAATGTAGAAGCAGGACTCAGGCTCGGCTGAGCTCTCAGAGAACTCAGCCCGAGTGAAGTCCCAGTAAAGCTTGATTTTCTGGTAATGGTGGTGGGTGAGGTGGATGGATTTTGAACCAGGTCGGTTCCTGAGGAAGGAGAAGGTTGATGGGTAGAGGGAGATGGTGATGGAGAAGGTATCTGCAGCATATATGGTCAAGGAGTGAGAGAAGAGGGTCTTGGACCAGGTGAGTGTGAGATGAACAGGTGAGTTGCAGAGCTGAGTTTGGTAAATGCATGTAATGAGGTTCTGTGGCATTTGTGAGCTGTTTGAGAGTGTGTTTGGGCTGCTGAAACATGCAGGGATCATGGCTTTTCTTCCTTGTGTTCTACCTCAGTTCATGAGTAGAGAAGAGTAAGAGTACTAGGACTATGAAAAGTTCTTAAGAAAGGGAGAGGGAGCTTGGGTTATGGTGTACACTGATGGCTGGTATGAAGTGTTGAGGTTGTGGAGTCTTGGCTCATAGTTTGGAGTTTATGGGTGGTGTTGTATTCTGAATTTTTATGGTACTTGTATAGGACGGGGGGGCTGTTGAAGACCTGGGTCATGGCTGATGGGTGGAATTGTATTGGGTTCTGTGGGCATTTTCTAGAGGGGCCGCTACAGCTTTTCTATTTTTATTTGTTGAAACGGTGGGTGCTTTGAATGTTGAGTATGGTGGAAAAACAAAAGGCTCCCATCATCACAATCATCAGCGGAAGCAGTAGCCAAAGACTTACATATACATTAATTCGTTTTAGCTTGATTTGCGCCTTTGACAGCTCTGAGAGCTGAGCTGTGCTGCACTGGCCAGGGACTCCAGTCACCACTCCAAGTGACTTTCATGAATTCTTTATCTAAGGGCTCCCCCCTTTTCTCCATATATTTTTTTTTTGCCTTTTTGCCATCTCAAAAGCGGCATGGGGCCTTGGGAAAAGGAGAGATCCAACCACTTTTGTAGGGTTGCTGCAGCTCAACCCGTCAAGTGGGTTTGGATTGTGAACTTTAGGGAAGTGTTCACTGTTCAGTCTTGTTAGATCAAAATAAAATTTCAAGTCATGACAAAACATAGCATGTAGACAGCAGACAACTCCCTTCACAAAATTGTTTTCAAATTTATACATGGGCAGACTTCACAAGTCTCCTCAATCCAAGACTTTTTCTTTCACTGGAAACCATCTCTCTCTCTACCCTAACTGCTCTATGTTACCCCAAATTTCAAACAACAATTAGTAGGTTTCAAATTTTTCTTCTGCTGGATTATTTTATTTGGCTTTTACTGCCATTTGTCAGTATTAGCTCTGATACCTTATCTAGACTTCAATTTTCATGTCCTTTAGATAATCCATCTTCTGATTTTGCTTTGATTGGATGAAATTGCCAGTTTGAAATTGACCCATTATTCCTATTCAAATCTACTTTCAGATTATTGTACTTGTCATTTCATTCAATAATTGAAGCTTCGTTTCCTTTGTAAAAAGTAGGAAGTTTCAGGTTGTAATAGTAAGTGTAAATTGGATCAACACAAACACAAGCAAGTTCATGGGAAGCAAACCAGAGAGCTACCCCTCTCAATGCTCTATAAATTCCTAACCTCCATGTTTCATCTTTTGAGGCAAATGCACGCAGATTAATGTTTGCATCTAGATTGGTGGCTCCAAGCAACCCCTCCTGCCCTTATTTTTAATTCTTTGGATGATCTGAATGAAAGATCTTAGGATTTGGCCACATGAATTATCCCATTAGTGAATGTAGTTGGCATGATTTATAGTGATTTTTGGGGTCCAACTCCGCTGAATTTACGTGATATGGTGGGCATGTTTGCGGCAAATCCCAAAGTGAGTTGATTAATTTAGTGGATTTTAAACAAATACTCGATAAATTATTTTGTATTTCAAACTCTTTTCCTCGATGTTACAATATATATTTGTGATTGTGTAGTTCCAACCACCACCATTGTTTAATATTTGTATTGATATCATACATATACACACGGATGTTGCCTCAATCAATTGGTTTAGGTGATATCTTTTTTTTACTAAATAAAAAAAGTCAAAATAACTGTTAATATTATATTTATTTTTTATTATTCAGTTAAAAGTAACTCATTAATATCAACCAACATAATTAAATTAAATCTATTAATAAAAAGTTCACTTTAATTATGTTGATTGATATTAATAAATTACTTTTAATTGAATAAAAAAAAAAATCAAATATTTTGATTTTTTTTATTCAAAAAAAGAAAAATATCACCTTAATCTCGGTTCTAAAATATGATATTTAATTTCAAATATACTAATTTGATGATAAATATATTCAAACTCACACTTAATTGTAAATTGTAATATTTTTTGAACGAATTTTTAAAACTAATTGTGGAAAATGACTTTTGTTCGATGAATCTGTCACAGGAAGTGACCATTTTCATGTTTTTTTTATTTTTATTTTATGACTTTGAATTATTCTGTGATAAAATTGAGGTCTTGTATTGATCTTTTGGTGATAAGATATTTGAAAATCAATTCTATCCCATCATAATTCTTGATTGTGATTAATTTCTAACTGTCCGCTAGCTAAGCTTGCAAAGGTGCGACACCTTGGGATGTATCATTGAAAAAAAAAAAAAAAAGTCACTTTAGGGGAAAGTTATTTTATTTGATTTTTGCACGGGGTATTATTACTTGCCACATCTAGTTCATGCTTGTTCATGTTTTTAATAAGATACTAACAATTCCCAAATGGCCTTTACACCAAGGATGCTTGATCAGGTAAAAATAAATCAATTAATTTGATCATTAAAACCATAATTATCAATTAATTAATTTTAAATAATTACAATGAAGATAATAATAATAATAATAATAATAATAATAATAATAATACATATTCCTAAAAAAAGTAAAATATAATATAAAAAATATTCCTCAATTCCAAGAAATAAGAATGTCCTCCTTTATCAAAGACAAACTTCCACACTTCCATACTTTAGGAGAGTAGAAGTGAATCTATTTAAAGATTAAGAAGCTTTTCAAAAAGACTGAGTTTGAAGATTGAAGATTTTAAGAATGAGTTTTGAGACTCTTTAAACCCTTAATCAAAGTTGTTTAAGTTGGAGTCTAACTCAAGTCAAGGATGACACCCCATGCCAGGGCCTTGACTTAGTCCAACTTCAAGATCAAGCATTCATGTTACTTATCAACATTATTCAAGTTAAGCCAAAACTAACTCTAGTGAAGGAGGATGTCAAAGTTAAGGCTTAACACAAGCTAAATCTAAGATTAATGATTCACATCCTTACTTAATGTTGGTCAAATCAAGCCAAGACCCAAGTCAAGCGAAGTTCAAACCAAGGTAAAGCATAAGTCCTACCAAGGCCTAAATCAAATCAAGGTTCAAATGAAGTCAATAAACAAGGCTACAAAGACCCAAATGAAGTCAAAAGTTCAAACCATGCTAAAACTCAAATAAATTTGAAGCCTAAGACTACTATGATCCAAGCTACACTAAGGTTCAAGACTAGTCAAGCTTTATTATTAAGGCTTACCCTGTTTTATAGGATTAGGGGTGCCTAACCTACTGATTCTTTATCATAGTCCACCTTTTTCTCAAGCCCCATCCATAACCCTTCCCCAAATCAACAACTAATCTGATCTATAAACCCTAGACCTGAAAAGAAGGAAAACCACAAACTTAAATGAAAGGCTCACTTATTTTCTTTACTTACTAAGAGAACAAATAAACTGAAAAGTCACTACGTATCACCTACGACAAGTGAATTTATTTTACAGTTTTTTCTTTTTATTTTGTCTAACTATACGATCCATGGTTGTGATTCACTCCAGATGGGGGGAGAGACCTCTTCAATTTCTTGCTGACCCCAATTCGGTGTTGAATAAGATGTTTCCACCTCTATGGGAAAGACCTCTTCGATCTCTTGTTGTTGCCAAACTTGATCCAATGTTAAAGAAGATGCTTTCCATAAGGCCCAATCATAAGAGTGGGTGCCTAATCTGGATGCAAAGCTCGAAGAAAATAGTCAAGAGCTAATGTCACCCACTTATTTGAACACTATGAACCAAAAATAGATGCCTTTGTTATTAAAAGAGATATGAAAACCTCAAAAAAGATATCTAAAATGGAAAATTCCAAACATCGAAATCGAATAGCATACGAAAAACATGATTCCCTCAACCACATATGGAATCATATTCCTTATGGTTCCATCAAAATCCCGAAAGCTAATAGAATCAAAACCAAAAAGAGCCATCCTTCACAACCTAAGCCCTTACTTAACAAGACTCGACTCCCAAGAAAGCAACCCATTTTAACAAGAAGGGACTAAAAGAAATCCATTGAGTCGAGTTTCATACAAATAAAATACAAAAAACTCAACATTGTTGCTACAAAGAGTTAAGGCATCGCTTTATTAAAAAGAAGAGTACCACCACATGTGCCCAATCAAAAGTCTTTATAACTCAATCTTCGGAGTGCTCGGTAATACTTGATCATATGAGAATCCATCATCAATTCCAAGCTTCTAGGTGTACTCTTGGTATATTGGCCATAATGAGATGCAATAGTAGGCTGAGAGATTGGAACAACCTTAAACTGGATGGGGGTATGGATAGACCTACTCACCCAATCATGTGACCTAATTCATTATAATGGCCTCACATTGGCCTTTTGCATCAATTAGTGCACCCTAATGCACCAACGTGTATCAAGGTGTCATAATTAGGTAGTATAAGGACTTGCTTAAGTTTATCATAGAAAACTAAAAGTTTGGGATGTTATTGTTCCACTTTGAGCTCCAAAGGTTTACACATGGGTTCCATAGATGTCAAACTCATTTCTAATATGCGCTTTCATTCCATTTGACTAAACTAGACTCATTGTAACACAAAGGGCCACCCACTTTTTCCTCTTACCCTTCTTACTTCCTAAGGAATGAGAGGGCCCCACCTAACTTTGAATCCATAAGTCCAGTGGATCAAAATAAGGATGAGATTAGAAAGGTCATCATTGGCACAAACGATGCAATAGTTTCAATTAGAGCAAAGCAGAAAATGGCATTCCAATTAGAAAGGAAGGATAGTCGTAAATCATAGGAGGAAGAATGAAGCTCATCTTATCAATGCTTGCAAGCCTTCACATCTATTAGTTGTTTGCTTTCAAGGTGGTTGTAGATTAGGTTTTCATCCGAGAGGATGATTTTGGACCCAAATATATCTTTACTACCTTCCGAACTCTACTTGCTTCAACTCACTTACTTACAAAGCGGTTTCCCAATGATCCTGCCCCCACATTCCTCAGCGTAATGGAGTTGTCGAGAGGAAGCATAACCATATGTTGGAGGCAACCTGCTCTCTCTTGCTTTGAATTTCTGTCTCTAGTCAATTTTAGGCTAAAACTATTCTAACATTCATATATTTAATGAGTCAAATCCCTTCCTCTATCATTTCTAGTCTATCCCTTTTTAAGAGAAGATTTTCTACTCCGCCTAACTATGAAGAGCTTTGAGTCAATTGGGATAGGATGTGGTGGTAACCTTTACAGTTTCGTCTAAAGCCGGGTGTCCAGCTGTGTAGGAAGACTCACCTTAGCCACTATAGCAATCTCGACCCCAACTTTAGCGAAGAAGCACCCTCTATCCACTTCTCATTTTTTGTGTGCTCAAAAGCCCACCCACCCAGTTTATGAGCCTTTTTTTTATTCTCTCACCCAATCTCATGAGAAGCAAGCCCAACAAGCCCTACCTTAACCTATCCCCCCACCACCTTATGGATTTCAATCTAGCGACAACACTTGGAATCATACTACTATTGCTGCCCTTTGGGTACGCCTCCTATGCTCTTGCAGCATGCCCCTTTTGAGCAAAACAACTTTCGTAATATGCAAAGTGGTTAAGTGATAAACTCTTCAATCGTTATATTCTTGTGATAGTGAGGGATCGATGAGCAAAGTTATGGCTTCAGGCAAAGAGTGATAGCGAAACCCTTAATTCTTATTGTTTTGTTCTTGAACAATGATCATTCATTACAGTCGATTCAACCAAATACTGAAAGCCCAACTCGAGCAAACTATATTATGGAACTAATATGATCGAACTGGATTTAATGGAATAAGATCTCAATCTTAATAAGAGGAATTGGAATCTAGAAGGGTTGGCAAGAATCAATGCAATAGCAAGGTTGAACAATAGCGAGGGGCGATAGCAAAGGTGTGGTTCATCCTCTAAGAAAGAGTAGATGTGAAGGCTTGGATCGAAGATCTTCACGAGACTGCCTTTGAGGAGTTTATTCAAGCTTTGAGTTACAAATTTCATCAAAATTAAGTAGTAAATTCACTTGTGATACAATATGAACGAGGCATTAATAGACAAATATATATACCATCGTTTTTCAAGGGCTATACCATAATGAGAATGGTTGATTGCTCTAGAGGGACCATCAATTGCCCCCTTGGCAATGTATCCATTGGATTATGATATAATTTTCTTATTCCATTTATTAAAAAAAGAAATCAAAATAATTCTAATAATTGCACTTGGGCTCATGCCATCACTCAAATCATGAGGATGAAGATGACTCAACATATACAATCCCAAATCCACCCCTACATCAAAACAGACATCTAGCAAAGAAAATTCCCACGCATTTTCTCTTATTTTCCATTCATAAACCTTAAATCTCCCCGCCCCATACTCACCCTCTCGACAGCTCATGTTCAACAGCCTTCATAAGCATACTGTCATGCTCAAGAACCACCTGAACCGGCACATCCCCGAAGCTCCGGGCCATGGCCAGCATCATCTCCTTCATAAACCTCCTGAACTGCTCCCGGCTCAACGTCCATTCCTCTCCTCATCAAACCTTTCGAAAATGCTGTCGTTCAGACTGTTGATTTCTTCCTCCGACTGCTTCTCATACTCCAACGTCATCAACCTCCCATATCCTCTGCGGATGTCATCTCGGGACACCGCCCCATTGCCCTTAGAATCGAACATTTTGAACTGTTCGTCAACGCATTTCTCAAAGGCGTCGGAGTCTTGGACGAAGTCGTTAACGGTCGACTCGTTGAGGACTGCTACACTCGTTTTTTGGGACATTGATGTTTTTTTTTTTTCTTTTTAAATAATTTTTTTCTGCTAATTTTCTGAATTTATAAGGTTTATATACAAGGTTTTGATCACTATGTTTAGGGTTTCTACTTTCTATATATACTCATGGACGGCATTGGATGATTGTCCTTCAGTTTAGAGCTTTGAGTGGTTGCACAGACGTAAGATCCTTAGCTGTTCCTTTTCTTCGCCACATGGACAATTTTGAATCCAGTAACTATATTTGTAGTAAAGGATATCAAAATGGAAACAAAAATTAGATGTAAAGAAAAAAATAAAAAATAAATTTAAAATTAATATATTATTTTTTAATTTTTTAATTTTTAATTTTTAATAGAAGAATAAATATGAAAAAAAATTATTTTTTAATACGTTTTTTCTTTTTCTTTTTTTTGATACTTTTGTGGAACCACAAACATAATAAATTTATTTTTCTATGTTTGGATGATGTGGAAAATAAAGTAAAAAAATGGAAAGAAATGTATTGAGGATAATGTTAAAATATACGAGCCCGATTTCAATAAGCATTTGAAAATTTAAGAATTTAAATTAAAAAAGAGTATGTTAGGATTTGTTTGATAATTTATTTCGAGAATAATTTTTTATTTTTCAAAAAAATAAAAATACGTTTGATAACAAAAAAAAAATTATTTCTTTTTTGTTCTTAATAATAGAAAATATGGTATTTTTAGATAATATCTTTTAGTTGTTTTATATTATTTTTACTTATTTTTTAAAAGTTGTTTTAAAAAATAATTATACAAATATATAGAATAATTAAAAATAAAAAGCTAAATATAAAAATTATTTTTAAAACATATTTAAAAATATTCAAAATAATTTTAAAATATTTTAAATTTTTAATTAGATTTCTGTTCTACAAAACATTATAGAACAATTTTAAAAAATTATTATTAAAAATTATTTTTAGAATTGTTTTCTAAAATAGTTATCAAATAAGCACATATTTTTCTCCAATAACCAAGACAATTTTTTGAAATTTTATTTATTTTATTTTTTATATTTGATTCTAAAAAATTTACTGAAAAATACAATAAAAAGAAAATAGAGACAAAAAATAAAAAAAACAAATAAAAGAAAATAAAAATAAATTTAAAATTAATAAATTATATTTATATGTTACTTCAAATCATTTTACTGATTTTATCTTTTTTATATAAATATTAAATAATTTCAAAATACATAAAATTTTAACTAATTTTAATTATATTTTATCTTATTTATATTTTCTCTGGTAAAATTAAATATAAAAAAAATTATTTTCACATGTTTTTTTCTTTTTATAATAATTTGAGAACTAAACATAGTATAATATTTTCATAAATAATTAAAAAAAAAATTATATTTCTTTTCTGACCTTATTTTTTTCTTCTATTTTTCTTGTACAAACCTAATATTTTCTATCAATACAATATTTTTGTAGTTTTATATATATATATATATATATATATATATATATATATATATTATAGTATCTATCATTTTTCTTATTATTTTTCTCATTCCTTGTTACTTTTCTCCTTCCCCACTATATAAAGAAAATAAGCAATAAAAACATTTTTTTAATCATAATTTCTAAATAATATGAAAACCTCACATCTAGCAGTCCTTAGAACACGTATTTTATCCTATGAAGCCACTAAATAATAAAATATCAATTTATTCCTAAATCCAATGAACATGTAGGGGAAAATCTTTAAATATTTTTTATATTTTATTTATGAAAAACAATTACTATTTCCCTAGATTTCAGTTTTAAAGTAATTGTCTTTCCAGATATGAATTTTAGGAAAGGATTCGAATTTTTCTCAATTTCCATTTATGAGGGACAGTTTTTTTTTTCTTGCTTCTTATTATATAGAATCCTATTTATAAAGTGGGATTCATGGATCTTTTGAAAAAAAAAATTTATAAGAATATGATTTTTTTCTACAATTTGAATTTAATATCATATTTCTTCCTAATTTGAATTTTAAAAAAAGAAAATAACATTTCCGGAAAAAAAAAAAAGAACGACAAATGAAGTTGGAGAAAAATTTGGAATTTTTCATAAATAAATTTGTAACATGAAATTGAAAAACTTCATATAAATGGAATTTGAGAAAAAGTTGGAATTTTATTTTGATAAATGGATTAATAGATAAGTAGATTATTTCTAAAGTGTCTCCTAAATTTTATTAAACACTTTTTTTTTTTTTGAAAAACACTTTTTAAATTAAAGAAAAGAGTGTATCTAACAGTATTTCTGTTTAAAATATTTTATCTAAAAATGTTTTTTAGAAAATGGTCTATCAAATATTTTTTTAGAAATTACTATAAGTAATTATTAAATATTAGAAATGATTTTTCAAAATTTTAAAAGTATTTCCTAAATTTCATTAAACATATAATTTTTTTCTTAAAAAATATTATTTAAATTAAAAATACTTTTTAAAATTACTATCAAATAGACTTTATTTATTTATTTTTATGAAGTAATTGTCATTTATTAAACACACTTTATTAATTAATTTTCAACCCTTAACCAAATCACGCGACTCACAATGTAATTTTCATCTTTAGGTATGGTAAAGGTGTTTTGTTATTAGCATACTTTCTTCACTTATGCTTGTTACATGTCACACCCACATACACATTACATTTTCAATGAATTTTGCCATACCAAGTACACGGCTTTTCAATGAATTTTGCTTATAAAATACCATTTCACATCTAATACACTTCTACGATTCTATACGATAAATCCCGAAAACCAAATGATAACATGTTAAGATATTGGAGTAAACTAAAATATCAACTAATACAAGTGAAAACTTAGAAAAGAAATATTAAAATGATAAATTAAATGTTAAAGTATTGGAGTTCACTAGGAAGACATTAAATAAGATATTAAACTTAGTTTAATTGAAAGTATATTAGTAAAATTGCAAATAAATGTATCTTTTGGTTGGAGACTTACAATTTCATCTTATACATCGTTTTCATCTTGTATTTTCTGATATATACATTTACATTTTTTCCAAGAAAAAAAGAGCAATCAAACAAACAAAAAGTATGATTGAAATTATGAAATAATCAAAATTTCAGACATTTTCTAAATCTTCTTAATATTAATTATAAATAGGGAATTTGTAAATTTTGTAATCATCTCACATTCTTTATAACACTTCTTGGCTTAATAACACTTTTTGGCTTAATAATAATGGAAGAGTGAGGAGAAAATTTTACTTTTACTACTACAATTCTTCCTATAATTTTTTTCTATCATTATGTTATAAGGAAAAAAAAAATCATATTTTTGGTACAAAATCATATCTATAAAATGATTATTGTAAAGGTAAAATACAAGTTGAATAGGTTATAAATGAATTGAAGAATCCAAAATCTTAAATTTAATAGGAAGTTCATGAAATATGAAAAACCATTCTTGTTTTATTTTCCTATGTTTGGATGATATGGAAAAGAAGGTGAAAAATAAAAAATAAAAAGAAAAGTAGTAAGAAAAATGTTAAAATATTTTTATTTGCTTCCAACCTCAAATGCATTTAGCCGTGATCAAATACAAAATAAGCATTTGAAATTTTAAGAATTTAAATCAAGAAAGAGTATTTTATTTTCCTTACCTTTCTTTTTCAATAAACAACACATTTTTGGGAAATTTATTTATGTTTGATTCTTAAAATAAAAAATAAAATAAAAAGGAAAAATGCAATGAAAAGAAAATAAAAAAAGTTTAAAGTCAATAAATTATATTTATGTGTGACTTCATGAAATATGCAAAACCATTCTCGTTTTATTTTCCTATGTTTGGATGATATGGAAAAGAAGGTGAAAAATAAAAAATAAAAAGAAAAGTAGTAAGAAAAATGTTAAAATATTTTTGTTGGCTTCCAACCTCAAATGCATTTAGCCGTGATCAAATACAAAATAAGCATTTGAAATTTTAAGAATTTAAACATATATTTTTAAATAATATGAAAAACTCCCATGAAGCCAATAAATAATAAAATATCAATTTATTCCAAATCCGGGAAAAACATTAAATATTTTCAGATTTTATTTATGAAAAAAGTTTACCATTTCCTGAAATTTCAGTTTTAAACTAATCATCTTTTTAGAAATGAATTTTAGGAAAGGATTCCAATTTTTCTCAAATTACATTTATGAGGGACAATTTTTTTTCTTGCTTCTTATTATATAGAATCCTATTTATAAAGTGGTATTCGTAGATCTTTGGAAAAAAAAAAATCATAAGAATATGACTTTTTTTTTCTATAATTTGAATTTAAGATCACATTTCTTCCTCATTTGAATTTGAAAATAGAAAATAACATTTCCGTAAAAGAACAAATGAAGTTTGGAGAAAAAATTAGAATATTTTCATAAATTGTGATATCCCACATTGGATAAGGAAGAAAGTTTTTAACACTTTATATGTATGGACTCTTCTTAACCTAATAGACACGTTTTAAAGTTGTGAGAGCTCATTTGAGATTAGAGTAGATAATATATGTACAGTTAAGTATGTACATTACAATTGGTATCAGAGTTAGGTTCCTAACCTCAATATAAGGGTTTATTTGAGCCCACTATCCCGTGGAATTAACGTAAATAATGAACTTTTATATTAGTTGCAAAAATATATGTTTAATTATGAAGTTGAATGATATGATTGAGTTTATGCCAAATTTGTCTTTTTCATTATGTATTTTTTTAAAGAGTAAAATATTATTCTATTTGGATTTTAAGAAATGTATAAATTGGAACAAGAATTAATTAACAATAACACCTTTTTACTTCAAAGAAAGTCTCATTAAAAGTAAGTGTTAGATTTCAAATGGGAGAAGATGTTTAATTGATGATTTAGTATGGTTAAGTGTTGATTTTCCAAGAACCGTTATATGATTTTTCAATGAAACTAATCTTTTTATGGAGTAATTGTCATTTATTAGGTACATTTTGTTAATTAATTTTTAACCCTTAACCAAATAACGTAATTTTGATGTTTAGGTATGGTAAAGGTGTTTTGTTATTAATATACTCTCTTCACTCATGCTCCTTATATGTCATGCTACATACACATTACATTTTCAATGAATTTTGCCACACTACTTACACGATCACCTTTGTAATGAATTTTTCTTATAAAATATTATTTCACATCTAATACACCTACGTGATTCTATATGGTGAATCCTCAAAAGCAAATGATAAGATGTTAAGATGTTGGAGTAAATTAAAAGAATGTGCAAACTCCAGAAAGGAGAACCGATTGAGGATGAAGGCCCTAGGGAGAAGGCAAGTTAGACTCAAAGAGAGATAAGAAGAAGTCAACACCACGCAGAAAAGAATGATTCATTAAAATTTAAACCCGTAATGATCAAGAGACCAAGTGTTGGATTTAAACTGTAACTAAATTGGCCTTAAAGACTCTAAGATGCACCCATGTGTAAGAAGGGAATTACTAAAGATCAGTAACGACACTTAAAGTTTATTAGGTTCAAGAGTAAAATTAAATATAATAAGGAAGTAAAACAAATTAACGTAAATGCATGGTTTTAGATTTGGTTACATAATGACTAAAGTTTGAAATATTGTTTTTATTTATTGATTTGCACTCTAATTAAGATATTTGTCAAACAAAAAAGTATTTTTCACCATCTTAAAAGGGAATACACACTAGAAAACAATTATTTTACTATAATTTCATTGTTAATCTGAAATTCTCAAAATCAAGGTGAATAATGTTGTCCAGTAGGATAACAGGTGAATAAGTATATTTTAAAAATTATAAAATAAAAATTGAAATTTATTAACCCAAATTAATTTGGTAGATATTAGGAATGAATAAAATATCCAAAATCAAATCAATATGCAAGGGACACAAGAATTTTTTATGCAGAAAACTCCCACACTAATGGTGGAGATACAAAATCATGAGTCTAAGACCTCAAATTTAAATCCACTATATGAAATCAAGTCATATAAAATTACTTGGTTACTTTACTCTAAAGACTTACTCTCTAGAACCCACAACTTGATCCACATTCATGATGTAACAATCTCTAATTGCTCTAGTGAATTCTTCTCAATCTCAATGAAGGGATACATGTATTCTAACAACTCAGAATTCAATATTTTGAATCCTTCTTGAGAGATTGGGAATGGTAGGGCAAGTTAGGCTATTCTCTGTAAATATCCTACCTTAAAAGGGTTAAAGAAGGGTTCTATAGGCCTATAGGCCCTAAGAGATCGGTATCTTGAATTTTTAAAATACAATATTCATGAATTTCCAAAAAAATATTATGTTATATTCTAATAGATTTTGAATGAGTGCTCGAGCGCACTTACCTGCCACTTAAGTGCCTTGGGCGCCTGAATGTTGGATAAACGCTTGAGCGGTTCTAGTGCTTGAGTGTTGCTTCTACCATTGAATGGCCCTTGCTTTTTCAAAACAATAAATTAAGCATTTTTTGTTCAAAAAGAATACCGATGTTCCTTAACCCTTTAAACGCCTAACTTGCTACAAACTAAACCTTTTTAAACTTACCTGTGAATTTTTGGTTGAGTGAATAACAACCTTGAACCTTCAATGAAGAATAAGTCATTGTCTAAAAAGTTTCCAAAGTCAAAAAAATAATTAAAACAAAATTATCAACATACAATGTAAACTCATTGTCCTAACACAAGATTTTAACCCACAAAAAAATCTTGTAAGTCTATATTATAATGAAAGATAAAGATATACCGTTGGATATGTGGTCATTGAGGCAATGTTTATAAATGATTTTTCACATATATATGGCATCTTGTGTCTTATTATTTGATTTGGACACCAATTCTCTAAAAGCTAATTAAAAAAATGAATAATTGATAATTAAAGATCTAATAAAACATTAATTTAAAATATCATTTTTGGGTATAATTTTGCAAACTATCTATTTACCCCTTCAAGGTATTTTCATGGATAAAAAATAAATTTACATAATCCATGAATTATAATTAATTTATTTCTAAAGACATACAACATGATGATTTGACTATTAAATAATACCTAAATTAGCCCCTTTTTATGGTTTTCTACATTTTCCTTTTCCTTTCGTTTTTTAAATAGTAATAATAATAATAATAATAATAATAATAATAATAATAGCTACATGGAAAAAGAAAAAAAAAATGAAAAAAAAAAAGTGTAAAAAGTAAAAGTAAAATGGTGGAAAAAGACAAAATGGATAATCTAGGCTTTTATAATAATCAAATAGTCAAACATCTTTAGGAACAATTTAACTAGGAATTACGGCCACTTAATTTCACATTTTATTTGTTTTTTTTAGCTTTTGATCCTTTTCTTTTATTGCCACATAAGAATTACCATTTTAAGACTACTACTTCGAGACTAATTGTATTATTATTGTTATTATTATTATTATTGTGTCATTATTACTTATATTGTTTTGCAGTTTAGGTTTGGGCTTGGACTTTAGTTGGACTTGGCTTGGCGGTCGAACTTCGCTTGGGGATAGGACTTGGATTTTGGCATGGCTGGGTCTTAATGCTTGATGTTGGATTGAAGGCACCTTAAACTTGTTCTTTAAATTTGAAGGCTTAAAGTTGTTTTAGAATCCTTAAAGTGATTCTCTTCCACTTCTATCATATGCGGAAGTCTACAAGAATCCCTTGAAAGCTAAAGAGATCCTCTATTTATAGTGGTTGAGAAAATCCTCTTTGATATTGTGTTTTAATTTTTAGGATTAATTATTATTATTTTAATAATATCATCATCCTTAACTATCCCAAAATTAAATTGATATTTATTTATATTTTATATTTCATAATGCAATTTCTTCATCGTGTGTAGCATGTGATAAAATTTGATAAGTTTGATATTTTGGACACATGTCATTACATTATTTGAAACAATTAACATCACTTGACGTATTTTTATTTGTCACGAGAGTCTTGGACTAATTTTTGTGATAATGATAAATTTTTATTTGGTCATTTAGGAAATGTGTAAGTTCTTATATATATTGGGGGAAAAACCTTCAACAAGGTATGAGAAATATTTTTCATTGCTCAACTTTCATTTTTGCTGCAACCTTTTGTAATCATGTATGACTTGGAGTTTAGAGAGGTATTTGATTGTTTTGACATGGTGATGATAGACAACCTAAGTCAACTTAAGCTCTCTCATGTTACCTTCACCCAAACAAAGTAACATACAACAAATCCTATGGGTTTGGTTTTGGCCTAAGCTTGGCCTACCTCTAGCTACCACTAGGTGGGTTACACACCAAATTGGCCAACCTCAACCCTAGTCCTAACTATTTAATAAATATAATTAAGTTTATTGATAAAATTACTGTAAAGTTTGATTTAATGGCTATTTATGTTATATTTCCTATATTTTGAAAGATTTAAATATGGGCTACAAGTTGAATTTACATAGTAACTTGATAAGGCAAAATTTGATTAAGACTTGTATTTTGCAAAATGTTATAAAATTATCATAATTTAAGGTTTTACTTCCTAAAATCCTAAAAGTTGCAAAGTTTTTATTATCATTATCTTGAGAAGTGTATAAAAGTGTTGTCTTTAAAGGATGTAAATCTTTAAAGGTTTACATCTTTTAAATTTTGAGTGCTTAAGAAAAAATAACATCAATTTACAACTTTGTTATATTTAACTTTCATTGATAAATCTTTAAATAATGTTGTTTAAATCTTATTAAGTATTCATTAAGATAAGCATTTTGTTTTTTATTCCTAAAAATGGGAAATGATAATAACTTCTATATGAAATACAAAAGCTCTTAGAGGCCTATACTAAAAAGACAATGACTTTTAAAAAATGTTTACAATTTTGAAATATAAAGGCTTTTTTTACAACCATTTTGAAAATCGTTTTCTATTTTCTATAATAAAAAGACAGAAAATAGTTTTTTATTCTTAAAAACAGAAAATATAGTATTTTCAGAAAACATTTTCTTATTGTTTTCACTTGTTTTAAAAAATATTTATACAAATAAAGAAAATGATTAAAAATATAAAAATAAAAATAATATTTGTTTTTAAATCATATTCAAAAACATAGAAAATGAGTTAAGAATATTTCAAATTTCTATACAAATTTTTGTTCAACAAAATATAGTAGAACAATTTTCAAAAACTGTTCTCAAGAACTATTTTTTAGAATTATTTTCAATACCACTTCCCAAATAGAACTTAAAATACTCTTTCTTGATATAAATTCTTAAATTTTTGGACACCCATGTTTTTTTTATCAAACATATAATTGTTTTTTTATAAAAAATATATATATTTTAGTTAAAAATATTTTTTAAAATCGTTATCAAACAGACTTTAATTTTTATGGACTAATTATCATTTATTAGACACATTTTATTAATTAATTTTCAACCTTTCAACTCTAATTATGTAATTTTGATCTTTAGGTATGGTAAATATCTTTTGTTATTAATATACTTTCTTCACTCATGCTCATTACGTGTTATACCACACATTAACATTACACTATATTTTCAATGAATTTTGCCATACTACATACACCGTTACCTTTTTAATGAATTTTGCATATAAAATACTCTTCCACATTTAATACACCCATATTATTCTATACATTAAATCCTCAAAAGCAATGAGTGTTGGAGTTAACTAAAAATATAATACATAAGATATTAGGCTTAGTTTAATTGAAAGAATATTAATAAATGTTGTAATTGGTTTTCGGGTTATCGGAGAATTACAATTCCTCATAGACACTTGACGTAGATAATAATTCTCTTATGTTTTACCTTTGTAGTAGTAAAATTAGATTTTTCTCCATCCTCTTCCAATATTATTAAGTCAAAAAAATGTTATAAAAGAATGTGAGAGGATTATCAAATTTACAAATTTCCTATTTATAATTTGAAGAATACCAAGAAATAGTAAGCTCAATAATAATAATAATAATAATATGGGGAAAGGGAAAAAGGAGAGAAAATAAAAGAGTATAAGAAGTAGAAGTTAAATTGCATAAAAAGACAAAAAGTACAATTTAGGATTTCCTAGTAACTAAATAGTAATAGCAATATGGGAAAAAAGAAATAAAGGGAAAAATAAAAATAAATAAATAAATAAAAGACAAAAAGGACAATTTAGGCTTTTTTTAGTAACCAAATAGTAATGGCAATATGGGAAAAAGGAAATAGAGGGAAAAATAGCATAGTAGAAGTGAAATTGTAGAAAAAAACAAAAAAGACAATTTTGGCTTTTCTGGTAATCAAATAGTTGAATATCTTTAAGAATAAATTTGACTAAAAATTATTTGGCTGGTATAGTAATGGAATGTCATCTTTTAAGCAATGTTTAGTTCTAGGAAAATGTTAAAGAAAGAAAAAAAATGTATTTTTTATTTATTTTTGATTTTATTGTGAAAAGTAGAAAATAAAATAAAATATAATTAAAATTATTTAGAAACTCTTACATTTTTTAAATTGTTTAATCTTTATATGAATTTATATAAATAAGTTAAATGAGTTTGAATTCATATTCAAAAATAATTAATTAACTTTGTGAGTGTTTAACTAGGTCGATAATTCTAAACAAGAATTTCTTAGTATTTTCAAACTCGGTCTTTTGAATCCTTCCTTAAACTATTTGCCTCATGAAGATCAAGATGTAGAATAAATATAATCTCTAATGTATCTGTGTATCGTTTATCCCTATGAGATTCCAAATGAAATAGAATGATCATTGCTTAGAGGTCAAGGCATGTAGTTGAGGTCGTAGATTGATGAAATTGAATCAATCAAGTTTTTCTATTTTTCTTAAGTTATTTTTTAAAAAGAGTTGAAAAGGCTAGGACAACAATTTTTTAACTAAGTGTTTATGTGCCTTGTTTCAGGATTGATCTAGATTTAGGTAAAATTAATCTAACTTTGATTAGATCTTTTCCTAGACGTTGGACCAAGGGTTCCATTTCTTTTTAAATCCACAAGCAAGAAACACCAAAAACCTTAGCAATCATCTCTCACTCCTTTTGAGCTCTTACTTCTTATCAAATTAGGAGTGTTTGGTTTTTAAGAAAATCATTTTTCACTTTAATTTCCTAATTGTTTTTTCAATTGGATTCTCTTCAAAAATGGGTTGATTCATATCATTCATTCCTTTTTCATTTTTTCATTTGTGTGGGTTTAGGTGAAAACCCTTTTTTTTTCTTGTGTGGATTCAAGAAGAGGCCAAAATTGAGCTTGGTGTGGATTCCAAGTGTATTTTGAAAGAAGGCGTAAAGCTGAAAGTAGAAAGGTGCTAGTCAAATGGTCTAAAAATGATTGGTAGATTTGAACTAGGTAAAACCTTATATTCAATTTTTGTTTTTCATAATGAATCTTTTTGATCGCTTGTAAACTCATGGTTTTTTAATCTCTTTAGAGATTTTCCATATTGAAATTTGGTGTCATTGTCTCTCTCTCATTCTATTATTTAGTTATTTTGAATTATTAATATCATTTGTTACTTGAGTATATATATTGGATAGATGAAAAATAAGCTAAAATAGGTGTGATTATCCTTTGAATACCTTGAATAATTTTCTATTTAATATATTAAAGATATCAAGTAGTAATTGGAAATATGTTAAGAAGGAAATTGTTCTTACGAATTTATGTTGGGAAGTGTTGAAATATTTGCATGTGACTTGCATCTATAAATTGTTGGGAGAGTGTTGTTGCATTGATGCTTGCATGTGATTTTTATTCATTGCTAAAAAGTATTTGAAGAGAGGAATATAAGTTATGAGAAATTCTAAGAAAATATAATATATGTTGGGGAACCATTTTTGAATTTGTATAAAAACACCTATTCAACCCCCACCCCGCACCTCTAGGTGTTGTTCATAATTGAGATTCACCTTCAATTGGTATCAAAGCAAGTTATGAAAATCATTTTCGGTCATTGAATCTCAATCATGGAACCTCATCAAGAGAGAGCTTTCACTGGGAGGCTACCATTCTTAATCAATGAAATTATTCTCATTAGAAAATGCAATGTTTTCTCAAATGCAAAGTGAAAGAGTTTAAAACATCTTTGAATTTGATTGGTCTCTACTTAAGGTGTTAGATAAAGAAGGTAGGCCAACAAATGTTTTCAAACCTAAATTGGAATAGGATAAAGGTGAAAATGAAGCTATTGAAATAATGCTAGAGCCATGTATTCCATTTTCAATGTCATTAGCATAGATGAATTCTATAGGATTGCTACATGTGCTTCGACTAAGGAGACTGGGACATCCTCCAAGTGACTCACAAAGGAACTAATGTAGTTAAAGTGTTCAAACTTCAAATGTTGACTTCTAAGTTTAAAACAATTAGGTTGAAAGATCATAAGAATTTTGGAGAGTTTCATGCAAATTTGATGAATGTTGTGAATTCTAGCTTTAATCTAAGTAAACTCATTCCTAACGATCTAAAGTGGTAAGAAAGATTTTAAAATCTCTTTGGGAAAGATTTGGAGTTAAAGTACCATCATTGAAAAGTCAAAGGATGTGGATTCCTTAAAGATAGACGAACTTGTAGGTTATCTCCAAACTTTTGAAATAACCCTTTGATCGCCTAGGAAATCAAAGGGCATTACCTTAAATGCCATTAAAGAGGAGTCCTTAGGTTATGAAGGTAAGGGTGATGAGAAAATATCGGATGAAGAAGTTGTAAGATTTGCTAGAAAATTCAAGAAGTATATGAAGTTTAGGAAATATAAAAATAAATCCAAGGAAGATGCTAAAAAATGGAAAAATCCAATGGAAGGATCAAGTACAAATGACAAAAAGAAAGAAAAGAGTGTCAAAAAAGAGTTTGAGAAAGAGGCACTTTGTCACTGAATGTCCTTCAAAAAAGAAAAAAAAAATGAAAAAGGTAAGAAGGTCATGTAAGTCACTTAAAGTGATATAAAATCATGTCAATCAAGTGAAAAAGAATCCAATAGAAGTAAGGAATGCACTAATTTATGGCCTTTATGGCAAGTGTCAATAAGAAACCATTCATGAAAGAGTCCTTAAGTGAGTCTTATGAGTCAAGTGACTCTAATGGTGATGGAATAAGTTTTAACTCTATTGACATTGAGCCTTAGAAAGCATTACATGATGTAACAAATTGATATTTATTTATAAATTTATTTATTTATGTTTCTTTGTTTCCATTTATTATCTCATATCTAGTAATTGGTTATTTATGCATACACACCCATATTTCTTACATTGTTCATGACTTGAGTACATTAGGAGTTGCACAGATGATACAAATCATGAGTTTCTTATAAGTAGATAATTTATTCATATTCAGTTCATGAATTTAGGTATTCTAGTAGAGATTGTAGTGCACTACCTTTTAAAAGGAGGGATGACTTATCTTGGTCATCGAGATTGTGAGTGCACTAGTGTTTATGGCTTACGCATTGGACATAACCCACAATAAATCATGACGCAAGGCTATCAACTGTCATAATTCACCAAACTACTTTATTATATGGATTGTTAATCTTGAGAGGGTATTAAGCCTATGCTAAAGTCGACATGATGTTTTGACCTATAGGTAAGACCCTAAGGTAGTCACATATCCCTATGAATTGAGTCATTATTTATGCAGATTGGTGACAATAGATATTCTTAATAAAGGTACCATAATATCTCATGGAATTGAGAAAATGTATTTCAGTGGGTGATCCAAAGGACATAAATATAGAAAACTATGGTCATAATATTTCCTTTAGTGGAAATTTGACATATTAAAGAAATAAGAAAAATAGAAACAAAAACAAATTTCCTACATTGGATACCATGAAAAAAAATACATACACCAATATTAAAAGATTTTCCTTTTATATTTGGTTGCTAGAATATGTCAGGTTTCTAAAGGAAAATAGAAGAGAGAAAAAGGTAAGAATAGAAATATAAAATTTTTCCTTATGAAAATGTTAAGGTTGTGTTTGATTCTAAAAAAGTATTAAGGAAAGAAAAAAAATATTAAGAAAAATTATTTTCTTGTATTTTGTTTTTACCATGAAAAATATGAAATAAAATTAAGTATAATTAAAATTAGTTAGAAACTTATGGATTTTTTAATTATTTAATCAAAGAATTAGAACAAGTAAAATAAGTTTGAAGTAACATATAAACATAAGGAGTTAATTTCAATCACCTCCTAAGTTTGGACTAAATACACCTAGTTGTCATTAGTTGGAAATTTCATTAATGCTTATCTTGCTTTGAGTCAAAGGGAATGTGAGTGAAATTAACAAATGAGAAGGGTGGGGCAATATTTGAGAAATTTCAACCTAATGGTGGCTAAGTATAATTGACTATCCACTCTCAATTGTGTAGAAATTATTCACTTTAGATCCAATGAGCTCTCACGACTTTAAAACACATGTATATGATTAAGAGAAACTTATACATATATAATTTCAATAACTTTTTCTTCTATCTGATATGAGATATTACAATCACCCTCTCATGCAAACATGACATCTTCATCATGTCATACAAGAATTGATAAACCAAGGCTAACATTGAGGTTGAGGAATGACTATAATACCATTTATAGTAACTCGCTCTTATTCCTGTAGATATCGTTTGTTCTAAGCTCAATGGGCTCTCACAGCTTTAAAACATATTTATATGGTTAAAATGGGCTTATACATTTATATACTGCCAAATTTCTCCCTATTTGATATGAGATATTACCATCATCCTCTCATGTAAACATGTCATTCTCCTTGTATCACATAGAAGTATAGATCAAATAGATAAACACCCCTTGAGAGACCTAACAAACAAAGGCCCACATAGAAGTTAGAAATCAATTTTGATATCATTTGTAATAACTAACTCCTTGTCATGTAAATATTTTTCACTTTAAACCTAATGGACCCTTACAGCTTAAAAACACATTTATATGGTTAAGAGAAGTTCATACATACATAACACTATTTCTCCTCTCCGATGTGGAATATTACAATGACCCTCTTACATGAAAACAACTTCCTCATCATTACATAGGATTATAGAGTCAAATAAACAGACATCTCTTGTGGGTTGAATAGACAAAGGCCCATATCAAGGTCGTGGATTGACTCCCGTACCATTACCATTCATAACTACCTAGTCTCACCTCTGTAAATATTTTCCACTTTGGGCCTAATGGACTCTATTGTAAAAAGTTTTTTCCTTGTCCGGCATGAGATATTATGACATATTAGCTCAAACATCAAATAAGGTGAATGAAATTAACTCTAAACATAGTTTATTGACTTCAAATTTATTTTTATTTTCCTTTTATCTTTTATTTTCTTCTATTTTTTCTCTCTATATATAAAATTAAGTTTAAAAATCAATTTAATGTAAATTTTATTTTCATATTTTAAATATATAATAATAATAATAATAATAATAATAAAATACATGTTACTAAAATAAGTTATAAAAAATTATAATATTTTAATTATTTATAAAATATATTTATTTTAATGTAATTAAAAAATTTTAAAAATAATTTTTCAAAAAATTAAAAAAAAAATTAATTAAATGGGGTGGGACAAGGAGGTATGGGAAATTTGCATACCCAACCCGCCTCGCTCATTTAATTTTTTTTAAATAGAATGGGATGACAATTATTTTGAATGAATGAAGTGGGATTGGGATGAAAGCGACCCGCCTGTTGCCATCCCTATATTTTATAAACATATAACAAAGTCTCCTAAAAAGTAAGAGTTAGATTTCAAATGTGAGAAGATGTTTGATTGATAATTTAGTATAACTAGACTTTAATATTTCGAGATTTTATATGATTTTTCATTTAAACTAAATTTTTTAGGAGTAATGACCATTTCTTAGACACATTTTATTAATTAATTTTTCATCCCTTAATCAAATGACTTCCATCATAACCTTTAATTTTGATGTTTTAGGTTTGGGAAGGGTGATTTGTTATTAAGCTACTTTCTTCACTCATGTTACATGTTATATTACATACACAATACATTTCAAAGAATTTTTTCATGCTTCATACACATTTCATTTTCATTGAATTCATTACATTTTCAAGGAATTTTGCTTATAAAATACTATTTCCCATCCAATACACCTAACTGATTCTACATGCTAAATCCTCAACAAGGTTGAAAAAAAAATGTTAAGCTTTCGCTTATAAAATACAATTTCACATTGGATACTTTGATTTTACATGCTAATCCTAAAAGAAAAAAAATGTTAAGATGTTGGAGTAAACTAAAACACAAAGTAAGATATGAGGAAAAAAATGTTGAGATAATGGAGACACAAGTAAGATGTTTTAGTATTAATCCTTAAAAGGACATGTTAAGATTTTAGAATAAATACTAATATGTTGGAGTTCAGGAAAAGACAATAGGCAAGGTTTGACATGTCGGGGAAAATTGGAAGATATTTGGTTGGAGGGTTGAAACTAAGTTTAAGGAGGACATTTGGGTTAACATAGGACATTTCACACAAGGTGGAAACTTCCAACCACCAAAATTTAAAGAAAAATCAATATTGGCCCATTAATATGCACTTATCTTGCGGTTATCTTCTTCCATATTTCACAACGATTTTTCTTGGATATATTACATGCGTTTCTCTGTTCAGAATTAAAACAATTGATATAAGGACTGGATTCACCAGTGTTTTCTAAAAGGAATTCAACATTTACCTGTATTTTAAATTTACATTATCCTTTTATTTTTAATTATTTTTTATATTTATCATATTAATCCTATTTTAAAAATTATTATCACTTCACCTTTAATTTTTTTTTTTATATTCATCATCTTGTTTAATTTTAAATATTTTATTCAAAAATTACTAAAATATAAAAAAATTAAAATTAAAATTAATTTAATAAAATAATTTTTTAATATAAATTTTAATAATTTTAATTATTTAAATAAATTAATGTCAATAGAAAAAAATTATCACCACAAATTTTTAATAAAATTTTGGAAATTAAATCTCAAATAAAATATTTTATATAAATCTTAGAAATGATTTAATTTTTTATTTAAAATGTAATCAAGTAGTTTTAATTTTTTAAAATAAATAAATAAATATTAAAGGATTTTAAGATCATTTTTTCTAAAAATTTGAAAAATATTATTAGAATTTTTAATATAGATATTTTTTGGATGAAATTTAAATTTTTTTAAATTAGTAATCCTAAGAATTTTAAAAATTAGATAAACATTAAAAATCGTTATTTATTTAGCCTTTTTATGTCAATCATAACTCCTAATCTAATTATGTAATAAAATCCAATGCAATGACTAATTCATTATAAATATATATTTAATACATCAAAAAAATAAATTATAATAAAATCTTATTTTAGCAAAATATCATCACTATCTTCCAACAAATTTATTTCAAAAATATAAATATAATGTAGTTTAACTTTTAAATATTGAAATAAATATTTTTTCAATGAAATAAAATTTTTATTTTCATAATAATATTCTTCTAGGCTTAGTAGTTTTAATTTTGATATACATATATCAATTTGTTCGCTAAAACAACCTGAGTATGTGCATTCCTTCATTTTCTATCATTTTTTGAAAATTTTCCTATATTTTTCTTAGTTTTGATTAATTTTATCTCATCGATATTTGGACATAGGTAAGATATTAGATTAAGTTGAACTAAAATTATATTAGTAAAATGTTGTTGGTGCTCTAAATTTTGAATAGCTGAGAAAATTGGAGCATATAATGCAGTGAAATGATAGTTTGAGATAGAAATAGAAAAAATTAATTGGATTAATTCAATTTATAATAAAAATTAGAAGCGTACAAAAATGAAACCATTTATTTTGAAAGGCAAAGAGCAATTAATCAAGTCCCACAACGGTTTTCCAACAACCTTACAATGGGTTAACATTGATTTGTTTAGGTCAATGAAAGAAATAAAAAATAATTATTATATTTTTTTTCCCTAAAAAAGAATTAAGAAGTATTCATGGTAATCATTCAAACCAATGAAATTAATAATATCATTCGTGAGCATATTGAATAATATAATAGAGAAATAAAGAGTTTAACCATTCGTATCATAATATTCTTATCATACTTGAATCAAACAAATATGCATTTGGATACTTCTGATACTGTTATGTACATTTTCAAAAAAAAATAATATCATCCTCTAATATTTAGTTGTTGAATTACGATATAATATCTTTAAAAAAATAAGGATTTGTTTTGTAATGATTTTAAAATTAATTCTAACTTTTTTAATACTTGAAATTTTTTATTTTTTAAATATTAAAAAGATTAAAAATATTTTTAAAAATTAATATGAAACACACTCTCAAAAGATTTGTACAAGTAAAAGTGATTTTTAAAATTATTGAATCTTAACATTTTTCTTGTCTCTCCATGATAATATCAACCCAAAATTATTGGAAGGACTATAAAAGAATTCTAAATGATTACCAAATTTATAAATTCTTGTCAAATCTATTACTAATATTCAAAATTTTCAAAAAAATGTTTGAAGATTTGAACATTTTTTAATTTCAATCATACTTTTTTCTTTTTCTTTTTTCTCTTTATTGTCACTAAGCAATTTTTTTTATTAGGAAAAATAAGTTTAAATGTGTTGAAAAAGTTATAAATGAGTAGAAGGATTCAAAATTTTAACTACTCATTTCCTTTTTCTTTTTCTTATTATTATTATTATTAATGTTGTGGATATTTATATTAATAATAATATTTTAAATATCATATATCTATTAAATTATTATTTATTATTTAAAACAATGTAAATGACAAACATAAACCGCTGAGATTTCATTTAAAAATTGCATTAATTTTAATTGATAATTTTATTAAGAAGATGATTAGTTTAAAATTACTTTACAACCACTTAAGAATGCATTTAGTAGTGATTGTAGGAAATGTTAAAAAGATTAAAAATATTTTTTAAAATCATTATCAAACATATTCTAAATTTATTAATTTGAGGAGTAAGATTAAATATTCAAATAAGTAAATGAAGTTAAAGTAAGTACCATTTCTAATTTTGTTGGACGTCTATTCTATTGTAAATATTAAATAATACCTAAATTAACCCCTTCTGTCCTTTTTTTTTTTTTTTTTGGCTACATTTCCCTTTTGCTTTTGTCCAATTTTATTCATTCTCCTTTTTTTTTTTTGGCATTTGCCTTTTGCTTTTGTCCTATTTTATTCATTCTCCTTTTTTTTTTTTTTTTTGGCATTTGCCTTTTGCTTTTGTCCTATTTTATTCATTCTCCTTTTTTTTTTTTTTTGGCATTTTCTAATTGATATTAATTATTATTGTTATTATTGGTGGTCTATTACACACATCCTCTAACACCAAAAAATAATAAGCTCAACACACATTTTATGCATATACAAACTATATACAAAATAATTGTGCACCATTTATAAAGCAATTCTATTAAATGTGCAATAATATTAATATTAACATTAAAGTCATAAAAGAAATAGTAACAATATTTATAATGATAATAATAATAATAATAATAATAATAATAATAATAATAGCAATGAGAACAAGGAAAAAGAGAGGACAAAAAAGAAAGAAAATAAAATATAATTAAAATTATTTAAAAATCATTTCAATTTCAAATTGTTTAAATTTTATATGGAGGAATTAAAATGATGAGGTATTTGGTAAAACTTAATACTTAATTACTTAAGTTAACTTTAAATTAAATTATAATTAAGTTGTTGACTTAAAACTTATTATTTAATTATTGTTTTAAGTATTAAGATTGTTTGATAAAATTAACTTAAAACTTATTTTTAATCATCAAATTAATATATTTACTCTCATAAATTATAATTATGGTAAAGAAGGTCAAGTAATAATGAAGGGCATGAAGTAGCAAAGGAGATCGTAAAAGTAAATAGGACAAATATAAATAAAAATGTAAAATGAAGATGTGAACTTAAGAATAAGTTAAATATTTTTAGTTATTACTTAAAATTATTTTTTACTTATAAATCATATTATTAAGTTATTTTATTAAGTATACTTAATTTACTTAATGACTTAAATTAAGTTATTAAGTTAGTTTACCAAACACCCACTAAATAAAATAAATCTAAAATCACATACAAAAATAATTTATTGAATTTAACTGTAGTTTTATTTTTTATTTTTCACTTTTTCTTTTCTTCCATTTTTTTCTATTTCTTTCTTCATATTTTCTATTAAATTTTCTACACATCAAACATAACCTTGATGCCTTTTGGACCAAGTTAATATATCAGCAGATCTTAAAGCATATGTTTTCTTTCTCTGCTTCTTTTGCTTTATTTTGTCTTTTTCTTTTATTGCCACTTAATTTCAACTTCTTCTTTTTTGGCTTTTGATCTTTCTCTTTTATTTCCACATTTAACTTTTTTTTTTTTTTTGGCTTTTGGTCTCTTTGTGCTATATTTACTATTTCAAGGGCACTTAACTTTATTATTTTGGCTTTTGGTCTCTTTGTGCTATACTTACTATTTCGACAGCACTTTAACTTTATTTTTTTGGCTTTTGGTCTCTTTTTGCTATACTTATTATAATAATAATAATTCAGAAGAAGAAAAATAATTTCTTGTGTTTTGTTTCACTATGTAAAATACAAAAAAAACAAATCATATATAATTTAAATTAGCAAAAAACTTATACATTTTAAAATTATTTAATATTTAAAATAAGTAAAATAAGGTTGAAGTAATATATAAAAATATATATATTTTTGATTTCCTTTCAGTTTTTTCTTTCCTTCTAATTTTTTCCTCTTTTTTTTTTCCTCAAATTTTATGGAACTAAGCGTAGTTTAAGATTTCCTACTTTATATATAAATATTATTACTATTTCCTGTTTCTACACTTTGATGATTATTGGAATGTTGGTTACAGTGATTTCATTTTTGAAATTTGGGCCATAAGAAGTGCTGTTAAGGCAAATTGCAAACAAAGCCCAAGGACATCCCAGGAGCCCACATGACCACATTGTTAGTTGGGCCAACCCACTTAGAGACATGGACTAACCCAGCTCCAGCTCCGATGGATTCTCAAAAAGCCTACCTAACCAGGTGGTCTCATGGCGTGCTCTATGAAAATTTCTGTTTCTTTTTGTCACACTTGTTACATGACACGAAATCATTTTTAATGAATTTGGTTTATAAATGTTTATTGCAAATTCTATCCCATATTTCTGATTTAACTTTTAAAAAGAAGGTAGATAAAATAATGCAACTTCAATAATATTATTAATTTGTAGCTTTTTTTGACATGTTGGTGGAAACTGAATAATAATAATAAACTAAATGCAATTGATCTACAAAATTTGAAGGTTTAAAGAACTTCACCTATTATACTAATATCGGTTTCTGATCTTGTGATGAGATATGTCTAACATCCAGCCCCTTTTTTACAACTTTCTCATGCACAAAATATAAGTATAAGTCCAATTTAATGTGTTTTGTGCTAATAAGTAATATCTAACCGACAAAGAGATAAAAATTCAAAAAACAAACTATTTGAGAAAGCTTACCATAGACTTTCAAGAGAAAAAAACTCTTCTCTTCCCTGATGTTTTCCGCTTCCTTTTGAATTTGAAAGGTTTTCTATATATATATATATATATATATATATAAGGCTAATAAAATAATGTCAATAGTTGACCAATTATATTGATAGCTTTTCGTTTTTTGAAAAATAAAAATTATTTGCATGGTACTTATTTAGATATTAAGGACCTATTTTGAAAAAGTAGTCTTCTTTTTTATTTTTAGTTTTAGGATCTATCAGACTTGAAGGTCTCAAGAACTTCAACACAACCAATTTTATTCAAATTCATCCATCATATTAATATTGGTTTCATCCATCAATTGCTTTCTTGTGCTAACACCCTTCTATGTGTTTTGGAGTCTAATCTTGAACTAAGGGTCTGTTTGGTTGCTGTTTTTAAAAACTATTTTAGAAAATAATTTTTAAAAACAATTTTTTTGTATTTTCAGAAAAAAAAAAAAAAAAAAAAAAAAAAAAAAAAAAAAAGAAGTGTTTGGGGAACTTAAATCTGAAAGCAGTTTATGTTCTCAAAAAAAAAAAAAAAAAAAAAAAACATATTTTGTTGAGTTAATAAAAAAAGTTTTTTAGAATAAGCAAATCAAAAAACATGTTTGAAAGTTATTTTTTAAATTAATAAAGTATTTTCTTCCATTAACTTGATGTTATAAATATACAAATAATTTTCATATGCACAATTCATTTAAATTTTAAAAAATTATTTCATTTTAAAATTTTTACACTAGTTATAATTTTCTTAAACAAATGATAACTTTGTAACAGTGTGTAAGTATATTAATTTCAATAATTTAAAGAATAAAAAAGGGCTTGCAGGTGGGGTTGGGGCTGGGGTGTGGTGGTTGGGTGGAGCTCACCTTTGTGAAAACACAAAAAGCAACTAGGAAAACAAAAAAAGAAGAATGAGAAAACACAAAAAATAATTTATTTTATGAACAGTGAAAAAACAATGAAAACATCTTTTTATTATTATCAAAAAAATGGTTTTTGAGAACACAGAAAACACAAAAACAAAAACACGCTCCCTTCTCTAAATAAGTTTTTTGTGTTTTTTATTTTCAAGAACAAAAAAAAAGTTCTTGAAAATAGAAACCAAACATGCCCTAAAATATCTTGGCTTTGGCTTGTGAGATAAAAAACACATCAAGAGTTTTCTGGATATGACATGAAATTTTGTACCCAACCATTCGCGTGAGCATCACTTTTGTCATCAACATGAGAGTATCCATGAAGAGAGCAATTGATCTTGTTACTCCTAGTCAAGATGCTTCGAATTGATCTTTCCATGAACACAATCTCCTAAGAAATTTCACCATGGAAGGAGAGCTCTCCAACGAAGAAGAAAACAGATTCTCTCCAACCATCAGAGAGGGGTCTGATACCATATCAGAATTGAAAAATGTGCATTTCATTTTTTATGAAAACAGAGTTTATACCTTAAATACTCTCCTCAACAGCTAACTACTTCTAATAGTTTTTGTAACTAACCCTATAACCATCACTAACTAGACAACAAAATCTGTTATCTCTACCCAACTTGAACTAAAAAGAAATGAGTTGCTCATATAAGATTTATAAGATGTGAGATAAAAATGATTTTTGACTTAATTATATTTTTTATTGATTTAATTTATAGTTTTTGAGAATATTGATTTTTAAAAAAGATTTAAAATTTTCCATATTATTTCCTTTTCAAGCATATTATGTGCAATTTTGCAATTTTTTGGCTTTTTAGTTGAACTTCATTTATATTGTAGTGATATTGATGAAGGATTTTAGGAAACATGGTATTTACCTATTCAATTTGACTTAAATGGAAAAGATTTACTATAAAAATTTAAAAATATAGTATTTAACTTTAATTTTCAATCATTAAAGCTACGTTTAGTTCCTAGAAAATTAGAGAAAAAATTTGAGAAAAATAAAAAAAGTAAAAGGAAGCAAAAATTAAAAGAAAATAAAAAAAACAAATTTAATTCAATATATTATTTTATTATGTTTCTTCATTTAACTCTTTTAACTCTTCTTATAAAAATTAAATATTTAAAATATATAAGTTTTTTTTTTTTTTTTTTTCATTTTTTTCATAGTAAAATTGAATATATGAAAATAATTTTTCTTAATAATTTTTTCCTTAATATTTTTGTGAAACCAAACATAGAAATTTTTTATTGAATTTCCTCTGTTGTATACATAAATATTGTAAACTAATACCATAAAAAAATTTATAAAAGAATGATACAAGAATATTAACAAGTTGATGTATAAAAAACAATTTTCATTAGAATATTAAAAAGAGAAGTTATCTCTTGAAAAGATGATATTTTTATTTATTTATTTTTGCATATTTTATTTTATTTTTTTTATTTATTTGGCATATTTTGGCCTTTGCATCATCAAGATTTTTATTTATTTATTTATTTATTTTTGCATATTTTATTTTTATTTAATTAATTAATTATTTATTTATTTGGCATATTTTGGCCTTTGCATCATCAAGAAAGTACACATGTCCTTAAAGAATATATTTTAAAAAATATTAAGTATATATTTTTAAATTTTATGGTATTTGGTGTAAGAGAAAAGAAAACAAAGAAAAAAAAAAATCATGCAGACAAAGCTCAAATAATTTTGCCTCGCCTTCCTCATGATATGAGTTCTGGTATCATGTCACATGACAATGCCTCATTAGCATGAATTTAGCTTACAAATGAATGTGTTTTCAATTGTAGTAGAACAAACCCTCAATACTTGTAACAAACTAATTCAATTTTACTATTATCTACATATGATAGGATGTTGGAGTAAACTGAAAGAATTAATAAAACAAAATATGAAATCAAGAGGTAAAAATATATCCCTTCTTGTATGTACAAGAAAGTCCCTGGGAACAAAGACACATTTTATATTACTTTTTATAATAAGGAAAAGAACCACGTAAAAAGTGTGGAGTAGGGAATAGGGTAATTACTGTTTTTCTCACATAAATTGATCAAGTATAGGCTGTTAATATATGAATTCTAATCAAAAGCATGAAAACAAGCAAATAGAACTGGATATGAAATTAATTTTGGGATGTCTCTGTATAAAAGAAAACTGTATATCAATCTTGGGATCTAAAGTTTTCTACTTGATAGCAAGGTGATGTGTTGGAATTAGAAATATTTGAGTAATGTTATCTAGTAAAACACAATTTGAGTCAAAATTCATGTCATGAAAGTTGTATATTAATGAATTTTTTATTTTATCATTTTAATTTTAAGAATAAGTATTAATTAAATTTGATAAGCAATTTTTATTTTTTTTAAATATCAAATTTTAATATATTTTTTTGTAATTTTTCTCTAATATCACAGTTGTTATTATTATTTTAAAAGTTAATATCTGCTTAAAATTTTAATAAATTAGATTTGTTTTTCGCAGAATTCTAATTTTGGAATATAATTAATAACTATGCTAGTTCCCATTTTAAATTAATTAGATTGTTTTTATTTATTTTTGCCTAAAGAAGAAAAACCACTCTCTTTTATAATAGGCCTTTGGTTCACATGTATAATAGTAAATAAAAATAAAATCATAATACTTTTATAGATTTGGATTAAATACACTTAATCATAATTTATTCGAAGCTTTATCAAATATCTCTTCTAATCTTCTTTTTTTTTTTCTTTTTTTTTTTTCTCATTTAAGATAAAAATATATATTTAATAAAATTTTAAATTAATAGTGAAAAAGTGGATAACCCATAATTATACTTTAGGCCTTCAATTTTTTATATTCCATTGACACCTCAGCCTTTATTGTAGGAGGGCACTCCTTTCACCAATGGTGATGATGGACCATTAGTTGATTATTGTCATAATTAAATATTTAAATAAGATACCTAAAATGCCCTCAATTATTTCATCTCCATAAAAATGTTTAAAATAATGTGACACTTGGCATGTGTTCTACCTTATCCTATCTCATTGTATCATCTCATCAAGTGTAATTAAATTTTTTCAATTTTTTATATATATAATCTAATTAATTTTAATAAAATTATTAATTAAATAGAATTTCTAATTAAAATTTTCTATTAATTAGATTAATATTAATTCATGTCATATTATCATTAATTAGAATTATTATAAGGTCGGGAGATGGTAAAAATGAAGAGTAATAAAACTTTGTGAGAAGCCATCAATGAATGGTTTTGGGAGTTGCTTAAGAGAAGAGTTGTAAGGAGAAGTGAGTTTTATAGTTTCAAAGAGGAGGTGATCCTCGATGAGGCGAATTTGGAAGGGAGGGTTAGGGTTTTGAGTGCGAAGCTTATAGATTGCCAAATTTACTACCTTCATGATTGCAAATGAGAACTTCTATGCCTTGGAATCTTAGGTCTCTCATTCCATTAATTTTTATTTTTTATTTTTTATTTTTTTACTATAATTACATTTAGTGTTTGAATTGAAAATGAATTAGAAGTGAACATATTAATTGGGATTCAATAGAAATGGATGGAAGGAAAGATAGAATGAATCAATTTGAAGTTTCAATTGACATGGAAGTTTGTGTTTATTGGGATGAAAAAAGAAAATATAAAATAAAACATGGAAGAAGATGATGAAGAGTAAAGAGGAAAAAATTGGTTCATGTGGTTATTAAAAATAACAATAATTATAATACAAAACAAAAACAATGGGGCAATTTTGTATTTAAAAAACTAAGGGTATTTTTGGGAGGGATTTCAACTTTCTATTAATTGTTGATAGAGGAGGGTGTTAGTGTAATATTTAAAAATAAAATAAAATAAATAAAAAGCTAAGGGACTAAAGTATAATTGTCAATTACCTAACATTAAGTGTCGATAATGATTGAAGCTCAAGTATGTGCTCTAATAGCATATTATGATTCATATAAAAGAAAAAGCTTAAACCATCCAACTTAACTCAAATTGATATTAAGACACTAACCATGAATTGGACTTCTATTTTAATATGAATCTCAATTTAAATGATGAAAAGAATGCACGTTGCAAGAAGCATTTCTAAACAAGATAGAACAAAGGGGTAAGTATGTGTAAATGAAAAACATGGGACTTGAGAAGTATGAAGTTTCCAAGCAAGGGAAAAAAATGAGTGATTCATGGGCATGAAATATGGTAAATGAATGCTATGAAGTGAGATAAAGGGCAAACAACCATAATGGAGGAAGTTTGAAGCAAATGCAATCAAGTTCATATGGAAAATATGGAACTCAAAATCTAGCAACAACACGTACCCTAGTTTTGCAATAAATTATGGAGCATTTCCAAATGTGATTTTAAGGAAAGCTATATATGGTTTCAAACATTGATAAGTTAGAAATTTAGAGGTTTAAACAGTTTGCAAATCAAACTTGAAATAAGGAAGATATAAGCATTTACAGAAATTTGGTTAGAAAAGGATGGTGAGTTCAAATTGATAAGCCAAGTTCAAAATGGTTTTTAGCCATTTAGAACTTAAGGAAATGCAATGATACTCTTGGTTAAGGTTGAATTTGAATGCCCCAAGGCATTTTGAACAAGAGACACCCATTTTGAAGTTGGAAACTTAGTGAAATGACATGGCCATTGGGTAAGTTCAAACTTGGCTAGAAATTTCAAAGTCACCCAAGTGATTTCAAACTCACTTGACTTTGGCATTTATGAGTTTGAAATTGATTTCAAGCTCACTCCAATTTCGAACTCAATTATTGGTGGTCAACTTTTTAGCTCCAAAAAAATATTGAAACGAGCTTCAAATGCCTCCATCCAATTCGAAATGCATAACATGTTGAAATATTTGAATTACTCATTCTAAGCTCAAGTTCATAAGTTGCATGCAAAGTTATTCTAATGATCTCTAGATTTATGCAATAGAAGCATTCAAAACAATGAATCTTAGATTAGTAACTTCTTGAACTTAGCAAAGAGTTGACGCTCTCTCAAAATCTGTAAAACAATCCTTAAGTGGTACTCATGCTCTTTCTTACCTTGCGAGTATACCAAGATGTCATTTATGAAAGCAACCACAAACTAATATAAGGAAGGTCTAAATATCTTATTTATCAAATTTATAAAAGTTGTAAATGCATTAGTCAAACCAAATGGAATCACTAGACATTCATAGTTCTCGTATCTAGTATGAAAAGTAGTCTTAAGCACATCCTCATTCTTGACTCTAAGCTGATGATAACCAGATGGAAAGTTTATCTTAGAGAAAACACTAGCACCTTGCAACTGAACACATAGATCATCAATCATGGGCAATGCATACTTGTTCATTATGATCACCTTATTCAACTCCCTATAATCAATACATAATCTTGATATCCCATTTTTCTTCTTAACAAAAAGTACTAGTTCCCCTAAGTTGATACACTAAGCCTTATACAATCTTTGTCAAGTATCTCATAGAGTTGTACTTTCAGCTTTTTGAGTTCTAAAGGTGTCATATGATAAGGTGCCTTTGAAATAGGAGCTATCTTCGATACCAACTCAATAGTGAACTCTATCTCTCTTTGAGTTCTATTATATATAAATATATATTATAGTATAATTAAAAATTAGTATAAATATATTTATTTGTAAAACAATTCTAATAAATTGTTATAAGAATTAATTTTGCAAGAAGTTTATTTGATATATATTTTACTTGATTGATATTATCAAACTTTAATTATCTAATTTTTAATAATTATAATTAAGAAATGATGAAAATACATATAATTTACCTTTACCCATGTTTTTTTTTCCCCTTTAAAGTTGATCAACTTCTATAAATGTATATTATTATTTACACCATACTTGACCTATGTAAAGCTAGATCACAAATAAGGTATATATTTAATTGTGATGATACTGCTATTTCATGGAGATCTATCAAACAAACAATAATACTCACATCGTAAAATCATTAAAAAAAAATACTAACAATTCATGAAGCAAATCATGAATGAATAAAGAGATAGAAGCAAACACGTTTCACCAAAAAAAATTTATACATGTGAACTCAAGGATCTAACAAATTTATTCATAAATTCATTGTCGACCTCGATTTCAATTTCAAGAGGTTAATATGCAAGATCGGAATATGTCAACTCAAGGATATCAACATTAGAGGAAACATGTTTATAAAAGAATATTTATATACTTTACACTTTTTTTACCTTGTCCACGTTTTGTTCTACCAAGTTTTATCTAATAGGCCAATAGCAAATTAAAGAATTACAAGAACGTGTAACTCTTTTTCCCTCATTAAGTTTTTCGCATAGAATTTTTTTTATTAGCAAGATTTTAATGAAGTATATTATTTTAATATGGTGGCCATAAAAGGAGAAGTATAGTAAATGAGATGATGAATGACCACCATTAAAGCTCATTTATAAACTTCCATTTAAAGTTGAGTAAGGTAAGTCATTTGTGAAACCTAAAAGAAGCCTCTTACCCTGTAATAAAAATTACATTTTGAAACCTTTTAGCACCATTATCAATCAAAATAATACCATCTAAATGGAGCTTAAAGATTAAAAATTAAAATGATTTCATGTTACTTAATCCATGAGACCATTGGCATACCAAAACCTTTATATCCTCTATGATTTCTTCATTATCATTCCTCACTCCTTAAAATGATAAAAATAAAAATAAAAAAGATTCAAAATTGCATTGCAAAAGCACACCATCTGAGGACCTAAACCAAACACTTCATCAACTATGCTTAAATTCATTGTAGTTAAAATTGAACCCCTTGTTCACGCATTCATCCTAATCAACACCCTCCATTTCAAAAAGAAAACCAACAAAAGGGACAAATTTGATTTGAAGAAAACCGACTCTGCTTCCACACTGCCACTTCTTTCTGTTTCTCCATCTCCAAAATTCAATCTAATATGAAGGAGAAACAGCGAGAGAGACCAATGTGACATCCTGATGACAATATCAAAACAGCATACATACTTCTACAGTCCTCGAAGCCTGTCGCCTATTCTTCGTCAAACCTAATCTTCTTTGAAGTGGGTCGGCTAATACCCACCTGCAAACACAAAATTAACACACAATCATATCAATTAAACACTATCATACCACTAATCTTCAAGTCACAAAATCAGCTAACAATTTGAGAAAGAGAAGTTCGGGAATTCAAGAAATGTCCAACAACATTATACGCTTATTGAGCATCTTCATAAAAATAAATTAGATTAGTATTAGAGGTATATCTGGCCAGTGTTAAGACACATGTTCGGTTATTTGCAGTCTTATGGCCTCCAACAATTGGAAGTGTCTATGGCACCCTTGCATGCTTCACACAAAAAGACTCAAACTGACCTTAGAAAATTGTCAAGAATGGCCAAGGTGTGTCTAAACCTAAAAGGACAAATTATAAATTTGAACATCAAACAGCGTAAACCATTGACTGAACAAATAGAAATGAGGCCTGGTATATAATCATTAAAATATTTCTCCAAGCAGAACAATGGTATGATCATAAAAAAGACAAGGTCCCACCAGTTATTTTCAGGATCCCCAGATTCCAGAACAAGGATGGAAGAGATAAGAGTGGCAATGCAAACTGGATCAATAGTCAAAGTTACCCAGGAGCTTGGCTCCATAACTATCCACCAAGCATGCAAATTTTTCTTGGGAGATGCCAGTGTCTGCAGATTTTTGATGGACTAGACTACTGAAAGTTACAACTTGGACCACTCATGCAAATTTGGAAATCTGAACTTGTGTAAAACAGTATAAAACTCAGTTTTTTATCTTCATTTTTTTTTTCCCCTGAAATTGCCTCCTTATTTGTTAATAAAAATTTTTGCAATATGAGTCAAAAAAAAAAAAAAACAAACAAACAAACGAACATGGAATAGCTTCTTACTATATCTGGGCACTCATAATCAATACCAGCAGCCTCTATCCTCTTACGCCGCTTCTGATCTCGTTTCCCAATTCCTTCCACCAATTTCTTCTGCTGTTCCAATGTTCTTTCCTGAATACCCATTGAAGAACAAGGAAAATTAGTGGCTCAAAAAACCTTTTTGTTTTGTAATCTAACTATTTGAAAGATTATCCACAAGAGACTATCTTAATTTTAACCTAGACACATTACCTTGTTCTGTCGTTTTCGTTCAATTTGAACCCTGTCCAGTGGCTTATATAGACGATTTACACCTTTCCATCTAAAAGAAGATAAACAATTAGCATTCCATTACTGACATAGCAACCAGATAGTAACCACTATTTCCAACAAACATATTCATGTGTCTAGAGAGCAATTATCAACCTGTTTTGAATTAGCATATATAATTTCCTAAAGACCATTTTGCAAATAAAATAACCTTAAAACCCCCAACTAATTTATACTTCAATAGAGCTTCAGAAATTTTTCCACTTAAATAATTCAGTTTGGTTTAATGTCCAGATGTTGAAATTAACAGAAATATGAAAAAGCCCAATAGAAAGGCCAGAAATCTGATGCCAGCAAGTCAACCTCTTTAATGGCAACGAAAAAAAGATATTCTTCAGAATTATTAAGTGAGCTTGATCACATGTAGTACATAAGGGATTATTCATCAAACCTTTTGTATCGGTATTCCTTAACAAAATGAGGTAGCCGAAAGCAAGGATAGACATTTGTTGGAGGTAGCTAGAGCCTTAATGTATGCTAGAAACGTTCCTCAGTTCTTTTATGGAAATGCAGTAACTACAACTGCCTACCTTATCAATAGAATACCCACAAAAGCCTGACTCCAGTAGACATTCTGAAATAACAACTACCTCACATGGATTGTCTTGGCTCCCTTCCACCAAAAGTCTTTGGTTGTACTATATTTATCTATTTCCCAAACAAAAACTGATCCGAACTTGATCCCAAAGCCACTAGACGTATTTTTTTGGGGCTATTTTCCCATAGAAAAAGTACAAGTGCTATCATCCACCTACACAGGAAATTTGTCTCCACAGATGTCAGCCTTTTTCAAAACCAACCCTACAACCAGAAATTTTTATTTTTATTTTTATTTGATAAATAAAGCCCTACAACCAGAAATCTGATCTTCAAAGGGAGAAAATATTGCAAGAAGATCAGTCTTGGACGTTTCCTTTACCCATTTGGAGTCATGCTACTGAACATCTGATATAGAGGAAGCTGACATCATACAAGCAGCAGCAACAACAGAAACTAACATCATACAAGCAGCAACAGCAGAAAATGTTGATTCAGACTTGATGGTTTACTCTAGGAGACCAAGGCTACCAATCCAAGAACAAGACCCAATCTCTCTTACGACCAGTCATCAACTCTAGAATTAAGTACATCTAATCCTTCTAATCCCTCTCTTCTTAATCATGGTTTTGACATTGATCTTGATATTCTTATAGCCATTTGAAAGGTGTTAGAAGTAGTATTAAACATCCTTTGTCAAATTTTCTATCCTATCATAGACTTTGCCACCTGTAAAAGGCATTTACCACTCATTTGTCCTCGATTCCAATTCCTAAAAATGTACATGAGGCTCTAAATGGTCATAGGAGGAAGGAAGCTAAAAATGAAGAGATGAAAGCCTTGAATAAGAATGAAACATGGGATATTGTTGGTCTGCCCAAAGAAAAAAATTCAATGGGATGTAAGTGGGTGTTCACCATTAAATGCAAAGCTAATGCTTCAATTGAGAGGTATAAAGTCAAGTAAGTAGCAAAGGGATACACATAAACTTATGAAATTAGCTATCAAGAAACTTTTACACCAGTGGCAAAGATGAATTCCATCATATTCCTTTTATCCTTTGCGACAATTCTTGATTGGCCTTTACAACAATTTGGTGTAAAAAATGCATTTTTGCATGGAACTTGAAAGAAGTATTTATGGATTTGCCTCCTAGTTTTGAAGGAAAATTCAGCAATGGAAAGGTGTGTAGATTGAAGAAATTGCCATATGGTTTTAAGCAGTCTCCTCATGCATGATTTGAGAGCTTTGCCAAGTCTCTTCTCAAATTTGGCTGTCACCAAAGCCAAGGAGATCATACCTTGTTCATCAAACAATCACCAAAAAAGGAGATCACTACACTAATTGTTTATGTGGAAGACATAATTGCCACTAGAGACACAGTAGAAAAGATCTAGAATCTTAAGGAAAAGTTGGCAAAAGAATTTGAAATCAAAGATTTTGGAAATTTGAGATATTTTCTTGACATTGAGGTGGCAATATCAAAAAGGGGAATTTATGTTACTCAAAGGAAGTATATCCTCAATTTGCTAAAAGAAATCGGGATGCTAGGGTGCAAACTAGTGGGTACACCTATTGATCAAAATCATCAATTAAGCGCCATCAATACCAATTGACAAAGGAAACTATCAAAGATTCATTAGGAGATTAATTTATTTGTCCCACACGAGACCAAGTATAGCATATGATGTCACATGATAAGTCAATTTATGCACTCCCCCTTAGAAAGTCATATGAATGCAATCTTGAGAATCTTGAGGTACTTAAAGTCAACTCTAGGAAAAGGCTTATTGTTCTCAAAGAACAATCACCTTAGAGTTGAGTCTTGTACAAATGCAAATTGGGCCATTTCAATTACTAATAGGAGATCTACTTGAGGGTATTGTACCTCTGTGAGAGGCAACTTGGTTACATGGAGAAGTAAAAAGCAACAAGTAGTTACTCGATCTAGTGTTAAAGTTGAGTTTCGAGCTATGGCCATTGGCATTTGTGAACTCATGTGGTTAAAAGGTTTGTTAAGGGAACTACAAGTGAATCCTTAGGATCCCATGAGATTATATCGTGATAAGGTTATAATCAGCATTGCTCACAACCCAATACATTATAAGACTAACCATGTTGAGAATGGTAGACATTTTATTAAGGAAAAAATTGATAGTGGATTGATTTGCACTCTATTTATTGCATCCAAACTACAATTAGTTGATGTCTTCACAAAGGGAAAGGGAGTTCAAAATCCTACATTCAACTCTATGGTGGGCAAGCTAGGAATGGAAGATATCTTTAAACCAACTAATAAGAGAGTATCGGAATCTAACAATTGTTTGATTTGATGGAGTTTATTTGATTTATTCTTTATTTTGTGCATGTTTAAATTAGTTGACTATGTAAATTAGAGAAGTTGTAATTTAGAGGCTTTCTAAGAGGATTAGTAGGAAGAATTTTAACAAGAGGCAAAAAAAACCGCAAAGCATACGAGTATACAAGGCAGCTAAGACCTCACAACCAAAAGAAGGAGAACAAAAAACTCACCAACCCCTAACTGGAAGCTAACCACTCCAAAAAGCCTGTAAGGGAGAGTGGCTCTTCTCCAATATACAATTTAGCCCAACCCCATAAATTACACACAAAAGAAATTTTAATCTTCTGAATTGCGAACCCCTCCCCCCCCTCCCTAAAAGCTAGTCTATTCCTCTCCTTCCATACCGTCCAAAAAATGTACAACGGAATGGATTTCCAAAGCTTTTCTCTTTTTTACCCCACAAAATAGTCCTTCCAACTAAATAAAACCCCCTTTACAGTTTCTGGAAAGACCCACTAAGCGCCAAACAAACCAAGAACAATGCCCCACAACACTCTGGCCACTGTACAGTGTATTAAAATATGATTTATAGTTTCCTCTTCTCATCCGCACAAAAAACAACAATTAGGAAACTGTCACCCCCTTTTTTGAAGTCTATCAAGAGTAAGCACTTTCCCTCAAGCGGCTTCCCACACGAAGAACGCAATTTTGGTTGGAACTCTATCCACCCAAATGTTACTTTTTGGGAAAACGGCGGCAGTGGGGCTTGCCAACAAGCTGTAAGCTTTCTTGACTCTAAATTGCCCATTTCTTCCTTCCTTCCAAAACACCGAGTCTTCCTCCAAAGTAATCCTGTGGCCCCTCAAAACATGAAGTAGATTACCTACCATATCCAATTCTCAATCATTAAAGTCCCAAAGAAACCTTAAATTCCAGCCGCCTTGGCCGAAATTCTGGTCCCACATCTCTTCCACTATGGCATTCCTATGAGCAGCCATGGCATAAAGATGCGGGAAACTTTGGGACAGCACCATGCACCCACACCAAGGATCAGTCCAGAATCTGATTTTGGTGCCTTTTCCCACTTTAAACGCCATATTTTCCCAGCACCAGACAGATTCCTTCAAGATCTCCTTCCAAACCCCTACTTCAAACGCCCCATTTGCCTTCTTTGTCCTCCAACCAAGGTCCTCTTGCCCATACTTCACCACAAGCACCTTCTTCCAAAGATCCTCCTTAGCACAAGCAAATCTCCAAATCCATTTGCCAAGCAAGGCTTTATTCAAAAGGGCTAACTTCCTTAAGCCAAGCCCCCCCTTTTCCTTCTCCGCACAAACCACCTCCCAATTGACTAAGTGGGCTTTTCTTTCCATATTACCCCCTCCCCACAAAAAGTCTCTTTGCAACTTTTCTAACCTCCTTGCCATAGTCTTTGGCATGCGGAAAAGGGACATTTGATACAAGGGCATACTGGTCATCGTGCTCTTTATAAGAGTGATTCTCCCACTTTTGGATATATATTGGCGTTTCCAAAGAGCAAGTCTCCTCCTCACCCCTCTCTTCCACCCCATCCCACACGGAAAAGGCCTTATTAGGCGCCCCCAATGGCAGCCCCAAGTAGACAGCAGGCAGCTGTCCCACCCTACACCCTAGTTCAACTGCCATCTCGCCACCTCTTCCACCTCCCCAACCGGGATAATCTCACTATTGGCCAAATTAATCCTTAACCTGAAACCGCTTCAAACCAAAAAAGAATTCAGCTCAAATGCGTTAAGTGCTCTTTCTTTGCCTCACAAAAAACGACTATGTCATCAGCAATGAGTGAATAAGTAGATTCCTTATTTTCCAATATGCTGATGTTAGCTGCTTCATGAAATTGAAAAAGAAAGTATTCATATTTTTCCAGCAGTGAGTGCACACTGCAATTCAAGTTTTTACTAGGATATGCCCCATTGCTGAGTTTTATTTCTTTTTGGAAATACCATACTAACCACTCAAGTTTGAAACAGGACAGCTTCCCCTAAGGTTCCATTTTATGACAAGGCCTTCCTTTCATTGGTCAACCTAATCAGCACACATCATCCAATTCTGTTTTGAAAAGAGGAAAAAAAAAATACTACCAATTTTACCTTTTGAAGAAAGCAACCAGTGAAAAAACACATATTTAGCCACTAACTTAATTGATATGTAATCCAAGTCAATAAATATGAAAATAATGTCTTAAAAAATAAGTTATACAAAAAATTAATCCATAAATAAATTATATATTTCAAGTTCTATTTATCAAAGATCATATTTCAAAATAAATAAATAACCCAAATCCAATTCTGCAGAATCTAATTTGCCAATAAAATAGTACATCTCCTTTACACCATTAAGAAGACCAAACCATTTTACCGGCATGAGAAGTTGAGTTGGAAAATGAAAGCGCAAAAAAGGTCAATATCCTACTTCAAACTTGAGTGGAGGTCCCTACTATTTCAATCAAACCTCACGCAGAAGTGAGTGCTTTTTTACCCTTTCCTTATTCTCCTTTAACAAAAAATAAATAAAAAATAAAAAAATGGAATCCTTACATTTTCTTTCAACTCTATTAATATATCAACATATACTTTGGTGAGTGTACTTTCCCATTTCTTTTCCTTTTTTAATAAAACTGTTCTATTTTCTTTCAATCACTTTATATATCAACACATCTGTCCATTGGAGCGTTAATGGCCATAATTACACGTAATTTTTTTATTCTATTTTTTATCTTTTCAAGATAGCATTCCACTTGCCTTGATTCATTAACCACCTCAAATACTAGGCACAAAAAATTCCAAGTGAAAATATGCAGAAGAAAATGTCCAAAAGGTTATTCACAGAATGAAAAAGAACCAGATAATTAGCTACATCATTAAACATGGCCCTAATTTAAATCACATAGATTGCAGGGAAAAAAAATCTATAATAAGTGAACTAATAGTTACTTACAATTTTGGATGAACATGCTCTGGAGGAACAACATGAACTTGCAAGATGTGTTCGAACAACAGGTAATTATGCATACATTCAGCTACAATTTTTGCCACCTGTTGTCCGCAACTCTAAAGTTAAACAAAATAAATAAATTATAACAAATATCTAAAATTAAATTCTGGATGAAATAAGCACAACCTCAGGAGATTCAAATTCAATGAAGCCAAAATGCTTTGATTTTCCTGTCTGAAACATAGAATCAACCAATAGGTAAGAAACTGAAAATGTAAAAAATATAAACAAAATAAGATAGCAATAGAAATAAAAAAATATGGAACATCAGCATTCTATTCTATTCAATAAAATCTTTACAAGGTTTTGATTTTGATCAGAAACTAACTATTCATTGATATCAATTTCAGATACAAGCAAAGAAAGAGAAATCTTTCCAAAATAAAAAGGATGATCAAAAGTGAAAACTTAACAAGAGCTGCAAAATAACTAAATCAAACAAGTATGAGACAAGAATATATACAAAAAAATCAATGTACAAATCAATGTTGCATTACAAAAATATGCAACAATGTACAACTCAAGGGGGTAAAAAAATCCCCTACAAAAGAAACCATCTGCTTGGTTTCCCATTTATCTGAACAAGGGGATCAAGAGAAGGAATAATCCAAGTTGTTAGTCAGATCTAGGATTTGATGGAGCCACATATTGTATTTCAGAGGATCTCTCTCCAACATAGACACTCATGAGATCATTATAGCTAAATCTCTCTCCACCAAAAAACTAGAAAGATCCAAAGCTTTAGCTTGCAATAAGCCCCTCCAAAAGAGTTAAGATATTGGCCTCACTAGCCAAACCCACTCCCGCTGATTTAGAGAAAACTCATAACACCATCCCATGGCAATTCCTAATCACACCTCCAATTCCTAGCTGGCTTGGGTTACTAGAGAACACCCATCAAGGTTTCACTTAATTGAACCCAATGGAGATGGAATCTATATTAAGAGCATCTTAAAACCTACACTCATTGATATGCAAACCAAATTCCAATCAAGTTGTAGAATTTCAATGGAGTGTCCTCAAAAGTTCTTTTTTTTTTTTTTTTTTTGATAAATAAGGGAGTACATTAAAAGTGCCAAAAGAACTAGTGCACAAGAGTACACAAGAAGTATACAATGAGTGCTAAGAGGCAACACAAAAAAGATGGGAAACAAAAAACTACTCCCTGCCTCAATATGAACCCAACCAATCTACTAAATCAACGAGAAGCATAACACCCATATCTATGTACACCTTAAGCCATACAAATAGATTGTCAAGGAAAGTGCTTTCAGCCTTTGATCTGACATCTCATTTTCAAATGATTTTCAGTTTCTTCCTTCCAAATAGTCCAAAAAATGCACAAGGAAGCAACTCTCCAAGCCTTCTTTTGTCCTCTACCTATAAAAGAGTCATGTGACCCAAGGAGAGCCCCAATAACCAAGGTAAAAATAACCCAATGAATATCGAATAAAGGAAACAATAGCTATCATAAAATCTTAGCCTTATCACAACGAAGAAGAATGTGATCACTAGGTTCTACCTCCTTGCCCAAAGCACACCTATTAACTAACAACTAGCATCTTATTTGAAACTAGCCCAAAGTTAACACTCCACTCCAACATGCCTCCCAAGCGAAAAAGCTCACTTTAGATGGAATCCAGGAGTCCTAAATTATCCCTTATCGAAAAGGGATCGCACCATCTAACTCTATAAGAGAACAAAGGGCTTTTATAGAAAAATGGAGTGTCATCAATGGTTGAAGAGGAAGAAACTCAAAAGTATGAATAAAAATGTATTAGATCTCCAATAGATTCTAAGGTGCATTAATCTTAAAAAAATTGTGTTCTTCTCCCTCCAAACTATCCCTAGCAAGACAACCCACATGCCAAAAATACCCTTTCTTTAGCAAGGACAAAAATATCACGATATATTGACGATATTTTGTTGAAAAATGAGGCGGAAATCTCGATCATGTGATATTTCTTATTTTGTTTCCCATTTTTCACCGATTTATCAAAGACATTCCAATATTTTACCAATATTTCGGCATCATTAGCAATTTTTCAATGCCACCACCACTTTTCTTGTTCCCATTTAAGATCAAATTTTTTAATTTTGATAGTGGGCCTAAGGGAGATGAACTAAAGACAACATATGCATAACATGCTAGGGTGAAGCCCAGTCTAATTTTCACTAGGCATATGGGGCCATACCTTATTAAATAGTTTTTGTTTTGTTTTTCCTTTCCGAAGTGAGATTCTTTCTCTTAAAGCTATTAAAAAACACACACCTAAACACACAACACCAAGTTTTGAACCTTGGTCTCTATGAAATGTAAGGCCTCTACCACTAGGCTAAATGTGTTCTTATGTTACAAATGCATACATGTGTGTGTGCGCATGTGTGTGTATTACAAATATCTTTTATATAATATAAATTAGAAATCAATTAAAATAAACTTATTATAAATAAGTTAACTTTAAGTATCTTATTAGATCTTTTACACAATCACAGCTTGGCACTCAAAATCTATAGTAATTAACACCCAAAGGAAGGATGAGAAAAGCTTCCCCCTAATGTTTCAGTAAAAGCAACCTTGCTTCTAAAATTTTCAGCAAAAATGACAAACAAATAATGAGCAACATACTATGTGTTAGGCTGTATTATCTGTTTTTCCAATTATAAAGAAAGTCTTTCCAATATTTACACCTTGATTTGCTGAAAATACCCTTTAAAGACTTACAAGAGAAAGGGAAAGGCCAATTCCAATGTCCGAGAGTTGATTTGGAACATCAATGATGATTTTAAGTTCCTCTCAAGACTTAGCATAATTAGGTTAGGTTAAGTTTCTATTTTATGTAGTGGTTTCTTTTTTGTCAAGTTTCTATTCTTTTAGGTGTCCTTTGGGTACACTTCTTGTTTAATGTTTTTAAAAACAGAAAATGGTAATAATTTTTATATAAAATGTAAGAACTCTTTGAGACACCTTAAAAAGATTTTTTTTAAAAAAATTGAAGTATTAAAAGATTTTTACTACCTTAGATTTTAAAAATAATTTTTAAGTTCATACTTTTATATGAGTTACTATATCTTATATAGAAGTTAAAACTATTTTCTAGTTTTAAAAATAAAAAACTAGAAGTGTATCCAAATGAGCACTTAGTTTTCTAGTTATTTTAGGATAGTTTTTATTTCTTTTAGTTATCAAATAATATTTCTTCCCTAAATCTATTTCCTTTTTAGTAAGGAATGATGCAAAATTAGGAAATGTCCTATTAAGGAAGAGAAATCTTAAGTGTCCATATACACACTGTGACTTGGTGATAGGTAACATTCCTGGAAACATCCTTTGAGAACATTCAAAACAAGGGGAAATCCGGTTCCAATATTCCAAATTTAATTTCAGACACTAATGAATCTTTTGTTAAGTTTATATTTTAGGTGGTCATTTACCTTTTGTGAAGTTTATATTTCTTTTAGTCTTCTTGTCATTTTATGATATTTTTATTTCTTTTAGTTACTAGCTATTATTCATTTCATATATATAGGCTTTCAAAGTGGAAAACCGAATTCTAATAAAAGTTTCAGCATCTACCATGCTCCTTTACAGGTGTGATTGCCTTCTTTCAATGTATTATTGCTTAAGTGTCATTGTCATTGCCTAAGAGTCCTAGTGTGGTTGTCAAGGATTTCTTTTTCTTCTTTCCTTAATCCTTCATCTCATTCTATAACTCAAGATTCTGCATTACTTCACCAAGAGTCAAAACATTTTTTGGATAAGCAAGCTATAATAAGATATATTGCCCATTAGTGGATCTTATGCATGCTACCTTTGAGAAAAACTTACAAGTTCCTTAGTTCTCATTGGTGCATCTTATGTATGAGATATGGAGAATCAATCAACCATCTCTTTCTGCATTGCTCATCAACATTGGGGGCTTTGGTACAAGCTTTTTAGTCTAGCCAAGATGGATTGGGTTCTGCCTAAGGGTATATGTGACATGATCATATCATTTAAAGGTTTGAGGAGTTCCATCAAAGGCAAGACCCTTTGGAAAATTGTTTGCCTCACTATGCTTTGGATTGTGTGACAAGAGAGAAATATTAGGATTTTTGAAGAAACGTAGAGAACAGAAGAGATGTTATGGGCCTAATTTCTCCTTGTGGACCTTTTATATTGTCGCCTTTAAACGCATTCCACTCAATGTTATTCAACTCAATTGACTTTTGGTTAGTAATTCAAATGGAGTAGATAACAATGAAAGGAGTTGAGTCCAGTTTTGAGGAGATGCTACCTTTGTATATCCTTAAGCGGCCTATACCCTTGTGTACGGTTTTCCTTGTATAGTGGAGGTGTTTTGTCTTACTTTGATTAGCATTTTGGATTTTGTGGGGAGGACCTCTCATCTTTCTCTTGTGCTGTTTTCATCATTAATATATATTTTGTTTCTAATAAAAAAAGATATATTTACATTAATGAAAGGAGCTATACAGCAAGGTGCACAGGTTGCATACAAGATAAAAAGTCAAAATATAATTCCTTTTCATCATTGATAGTTGTTTTTTTTTTTTTAATGTGGAAACCCACTAGCTGCTTCACCGGACCGGGGATTCCTTATTGATAGTTGATAAAGGGAAAGGAACATACAAACATGGTAAATTTAGAAAAAGACATGAAAAGGAAAAAAATTCTGAACATGCATGAATATTACATACATGTTCAAAAATGTCAAAAGTGTGTCATGCCCAAGAAGTATTACATGCATGTTCAAGAGTGTAAAAGTGTGTTGAGTTTGACATGGTGGCCATCACAGACCAGCTCCTCATGGAGAGTGTCCATGCTACATAGTTGATAATTTAAAAAGGGAAAACGGCTTAGAATACAAGAAGTCAGACATCAGATCAAGTTCTTTTTTCTGCGTCCCCCCAAAGTACCATGATATACATTGTTATGTTACCCAAAATATATATATATAAATATAGAAGCCTAACCTTCCTATTCCTCGCAATTCTTAATCTTTTGACAGCACCAAATTGCTTGAAGAAACCTGTAAAAAATTACCCAATTGCAGAAATAAAGCCAGCAATACTTTTAAGGATCACTAAACACTCATGTCCTTTATAATCTAAATGAACAGTAAAGGAAAAAACTGAACACACCTTCCATTTCATTCTCATAGAATCCATGTGGTATCCGACCAATATACAGTACCGTACCAGTATTTTTTGGTGGTTCCTGCTCAGGAAGTTCAAGCCCAGGACCACCTTCTAATGGCTGCAATGCATGAATTGGAATTTGAGGGTGGAGAGGGAGATGCTTAATAAAAAATATGTAAAAATATAGTAATATCAAAGAAAAGTCACAATACCAAGAAATCTGCAGCCGCTTTTTTGTGCCCAGGAACTGATAATTTAGAAGATCCCTTTTTCGATTTCTTTATCATGGCTTTCTTTGCCTTGGTGCCCATCTCACTATAAAAAAAAAAAGGGAAGAAAAATATATTAATTTCTTTTATACACGTATTTGATTCCCCCATGCAGTATCAAATTAGAAACTTACAGGTAAATATACATTATTTATATATAGGTAAATAAAGATTGTAATAAAAGAAAAAAGTGTACACAACGTATATGAAGCAACCAAAAGCGAGAATACTCAAAAAACCAACAACCACATCCTACAGAGAGTCTAACCTATTGATGAAGTCTAACATCGACAACGAACCATCCCCGGTGTACAACCTAACTCATTCCCATAACAACTACCAAAAAGAACTTTTAATCGTTTGATCCAAGCTTTCATCATTCTCAAAGGCTCTCCTATTCCTTTCCCTCCAAATGGTCCAAAATAGGCATAGTAGAGCAACCTTCCAAGCCTTTTTTCTTTTCTTGCCAACAAAGGAGGCACACCAACTCAAGAACAACCCTCTCACTAAAGAGTGCATCACCTATTGTACATCAAATAAAGCAAAAACCAATTGCCACAAGATGCGTGCTTTCGAGCAATGGAGGAGAATATGATCTCACTCCTTTCCTCTTCTACCTTGCACAAAAGCATATATTCAGCATCCACCAACCCCTCCTTTGGAGCTAATCCTAAGTCAAAATATTGGTCCAATTTGCTTCCCAAACTAGAAACTAGCTCTAACAAGAACTCAAGAATTCCAAACTATATCATAAGGTAATAACTCTGCTCTCCTACTTGCCAAGAAGGAATAAAAAGACCCAACTCAAAAGTTACCATTCTTTGTTTCCATCGATACCATAACATCATCAGTACCCACACAAATGGAGTGATCATACAACATCCCAAGGAAGACATCCACCTCTTCCATATCCCAATCATGCAACTGTCAGATAAACCTAGGATCCCAGCTACTACCATCCCAAACATCAGACACCCAAGCATCTTTTGAGGAACCTATAGAGTACAGATTCGGAAAAAAGTATCTTAAAGGCATGTCCCCACACCACTTGTCCTTCCAAAACTTCACATTGTTCCTGGAGTTAACCTTAAAGCTTATTTTATCTTTAAAAGTCACTCATCCATTTCTAATTACCTTCCAAAACCCTACTCCATACCTCTCCCACACTTGATTTGTGCACCACCCTCCTTCTTGCACGTACTTACCTACAATTACTTGTTTCCAAAGAGGGGACTCTTCACTCACAAATCTCTAAAACCATTTCCCCAAAAGAGTCTTGTTAAGGATCAAAAAGTTTCTGATACCTAATCCCCTTTTCTATTTATCCATGCAAACAATAAACCAATTTACCAAATGTGGCTTATTGACCAAAGCCCCTCCTCCCCAAAGGAAGTCTCTCTGTATCTTTTCCAGTCTAATAGCTACCTTCTTAGGAATGACAAAAAGTCACATAAAATAAATTGGTAAGTTGGATAAGGTACTCTTTATCAAAGTTCGTCTTCCACCTTTTGAGAGATATTGTCTCTTCCACCTAACAAGCCTTTTCTAGAAGCATTCTTCTACACCTTCCCACACCCTAGAGGACTTGTAAGGGGTGCCCAAAGGGAGGCCTAGGAAAGTAGTTGGGAGAGCACCCACCTTGCATTCCAAAACTGCAGCAAGCTCCTCCATATTTGGGACCTCCCCCATTGGTATCAACTCACTTTTCTCCCCATTAATCTTTCACCCAAAAATTGTCTTAACCACATGAAGACCCAACTCAAGTACTCTTAACTTTTACAAAAAAAAAATGAGGATATCATCAACAAATAACAATTGGGGGACTTCTATTCCCACCTCATCTCTTCCCTTGACTAAGAAACCATCAATAAAACCCCCTTCCTTTGCCATTATAAGGAGGTGTGAAGAGTCTTCATCGCCAAGATGAACAAATAAGGAGACAAACAGTCGCCTTGTCTCAAACCCCTAGAGTTTTGGAAGAAGCTAGAAAGGGAACCATTTACTAGGACAGAAAAACATGTTGTAGAGATATACCCTCTAATCCATCTTATCCACTTGGAGCTAAAAATCATTCTCTCCATAACTACAAGAACATAATTCCAATTTACATGGTCATAAGTCTTTTCGACGTCAAGCTTGCAAATGATTCTTTTCAAGTTGCCTTCAAGTCTAGAATCAATGGCCTCAATTGCTAGAACATCTAAAATTTGTCTCCCTACTACAAAAGCATGTTGAAAATCTAAGACTAAGTCACTACCTTTTTAAGTCCATTAGCTAAGACCTCAGCCAAGATTTGGACTTGGTATAAACCTTCAACCAAACAGGTCTAAAGTCCTTTAGATCTTCGCAACACCCCATCCCCTACCACCCCACCCCCCCCCCCCCCCCCCCCCCCCACAAAACACACACCCCTTTTTTCCTTTGGCACCAAAACTAAAATTGTGGCATTTAAACTCCTCTCAAAACCCCCTAATTCATGAAATTCAACACAAAAACCCATAACCTCTCATTTCATAAATTTTTTTTTGATAGGTAAATAAGATTTCATATATAAGAGACGCCAAAAAAGCGACTCAAGGAACCTCTCATTTCACAAATTCCCAACTGAATTGCCAAAAAGCCAAGGAGAAGCCTTCTAGACCAAGGGCTTTATCACCACTTAAGCACGATAAAGCTGCAAAAACCTCCTCTTTGGAGAAGGGGGTCTCCAAAGCTTATGAATCATCACTAGCTAAGGAATCAAACACCAGCCCATCAATGTTTGGCCTCCACTCCCCCACCTCAGACAGAACCAAGTGGAAAGCATTTTCCACACTTTCTTTAATATTATCCTCCCCAGAAAACAGTACACCTTTCAACGTTAACTCATCTAAACAATTCATCCTTCTTCAAGTATTGACCATTTTGTGAAAAAAAACTAGTGTTCTTATCCCCTTCTTTTAGCCAAAGTTCTTTTGATTTTTGTCTCGAAGAGATTTCCACCAAATCAGCCCATTTTTTTTAAAATCATCCACCACCCACCTTCTAACCTCACATTCCTCCATGGTAGGAGGCATTTCCTTTCCTTTGCATCCCACCACCCTAATTGCATCAAAGTCTCTAGTATTTTTTGGAAACATTATTGAAGGCCTCCCTATTCCATACATTAAATCCTGCTTCAAGGCTTTAAGCTTAACCGCCAAAATGTGACTAAAAGAGCCTGAACACTCCCCTCCCCACCAATTCCTGACAAGATCCTTGAAGCCTTCTACGTTCAACCATCAGAAGGGAGTTTTACCATTTCTTATTCCAACACCATCAAGTAGGATTGGTGCATGATTGAGATTGGATTTGGAAGGGTAGTTTGGGACAAGCCGCTGAACTGATTCTCCCAATCCTCAGAAACAAGAAAACGGTCCAGCCTAAACGCCAACCTATTATTTAACCCACCACACCAAGTATATGAGCCACCGGACAGTGGAAGGTCTTTAAGATTCAGCTCCTGGATAATCACTGAAAAGCGCCTGAGGCCAAGAAACTTAGAGAGTGTTTGTTTTGATAGCTTTTTGCTGAAAGCAGTTTGCTTTCATACCATAGGTCGTTTGGTTTTTTTTTCATAAATTATTATAAACTTTTTACTAAGGCAAAATATTAGTTTTTTTTTCTAAATATAAAAAAGTAACATGTTTTCTTTACTTTTTTAATGAAATAAAATATTAAAAAAAAACCAACCTCACTATTAAGCATTAAACTTATATTCATAATTATAAAAATAAAAAAAATAAAAATAAAAAAAAAAACCCCACCTTCAATTCCTTCTTTCCTCCGGAAATCTCAAGCCATTTAAGTCCCCTCCCACACAAAAGGATCATTCCAGAGACCTCTAATAGCACTCATTTCATCCCAAAAGAATCCCCTCTCCTCAGATAGAACAGGACCATATACCCCAGTAAACATCCAAACAAAATTATCCTCAAAATATCTGAAACCACAAGAAACTGAAAAGGAGCCTAACTCCATCTCAATAAGCTCAAACACCAGGTTATCCCAAAAAACTAAAATCCCCCTTGCTTGGCCCCTAGCGTCCACTACCCCTAATCGAGACATCTACCCACACCCAGGCTCCTCACCAAAAAGACTGACATCTGCTGCACCTTCGCTTCTTGAAGACAAACAAGATCGGCCGAGTGTGAATGAATTATAGATTTGATAACTCTACACTTATCCCCCTCATTTATCCCTCTAACATTCCAAGAAATAACTCGAAGTTTCATTGACAGTCTTGCTAATTCCCTTGACTTTCTTTCCTCCTCTCCTCCGAACAAAAGAGTCCGTCTTGCTAATTCCCCTGACTTTTTTTCCTCCTCTCCTCCGAACAAAAGAGTCTGTCTTGTAATTAACAGAGCATTCCAGTTTCCGGAGTTCTCTCTCAAACTCGGAACCAGAGGAGTTAGAATTTTTTAGCACCTACTTAGCATTCTTCCCTTTTTTCCTAAGCTCCAGTTTTCTCAAAAGAACCAAAATCTCCTCTTCAACCGGTCTACAGGAAGCCCCAAAAATCTACTAAAGGATGCTAGCTTGCTGAAACTTCCCTCAGGAGAGGCGGGATCTCTCATCAACCTCTCTGCAACACAACCCTTGACGAGGGCGGGACACTCCTCCACCTCCCCTACCCTAGTTCCCAAATCACTGACCCCAAGGTTTGCCTGAAGAAGAACCGTGGAACCATCCCTTAAGATCATACTAAGGGGAACACCCCTTACTCCCTCTTCCACAAACGAAAAGTCGCAGCCCCTCGTCTCCGTGTCCCCCCAACAAATGAACCTCCCGTCTCGGTGCTCTTCACTGCCCACACCCACACGGGGAGAAGAAGAAGAAGAAGACGGAGTAGAAGAAAGCGCCCCAAAGAGAAAGAAAAAAAAAAAGAAGAAAAATAACTCATCGTACCTTGGAATTGAGCCGCCTCCGCCACCAAAGCTTCGTCAACCGGGGAGAGTGCCACCACCAGCGAGGACGGGAACACCAAGAAGGGACTTCTGGTGGCGATGCTTCCCACTTAGGGCAAAGATCTCCCCCACAAGAAGACAGAAGGCCCAGCGCCCATCTACGGGGCCTTTTTACCATCTACGGCCCAAACAACTCTAATGGGTCAGAGGCACCTTCATTGGCCCAAACATCAAAAAGGGGTCCAGAACCTCTCCCCGGCCGAATAACTTTAAAACTATAGTAAGTAACTACGGAGAAAATTTTAAAACCTTAGTTTAAAGGTCATTATGTGGTTACAAAAAACTAATTTAATAAATATTTCGGCTTAAAACTCTCATCCTCCTAAAACTGTGTCAGCATCTTTTTCCCTGAAAAGCCTGAAGAAGCCTCATCTCCTACAACTTTCAACCCTCCCATCTTCTGCCTTTCCCAGTGGGGAGTCACCTAACCAACCCAAGGTGGGAGTTCCCATCACAGGTGAATAGTGAAACAAAGCTGCCCTACCACGATCTGTAAATTTCCGGCACCTTGTTTCCATTCGTCTTGATTAAAACCCTAGCCTGAAGATTTTTACCTTCCACAGTCTTTTCAACCACCCCAAAAATCCCCCACATGCGTCAACACTTGTTTGAAGAAGTCTCTGTGCCAAAGCAAGAGTAGAATGCCCGCTATTCTCATCCAAGCACAATCAGCCTGAACTCTTCCGAAGCCCATCTTTTCGTCAAGATTTTCCGTATAAAAACATGCACACCTTCTTGTAACACCCTTTCAGCCACGCTTTCAAGTTCAAAATCAGGGAGCCTCCCAACAAGGATAACACAATGTCACGAACTTAATTAGGTCTTTCTTATGTTCACGTGCGAAACTTAGACAACTCAAGTCACCCTTAATGTTGCTAAGTCGGTCTTTCCCTTATCTTAACTTACTATGCTAAGTAATGTTTCATGACACAATAGTTAGGATGCACATGCTAAGTCATGTTACGCGACTCCATAGTTAGAATGTGCAATGAAAACAACAATTAAGAAATGAAGTTTTGCATTGCACAAGAAGGCTTTACAATGCTAGAATCTCTCAATTTGCTTGATGTCTTAGTCAAATGAGATTATCTCTTATTTATAGGCACCTATGGAACTCTCTAAAACTCAAAAAGGTTCCCACCTAATATAGAATTCTCTAAAATATTCTATACAAGTTTTATGTACAAATTATGTACAAGATGACTTTAAAACACTCTAGATGCTTCACACTCTTCCTTGTCTTCCAACTTGGTGTAGAGACGTGTGGACATTTTTAGGCTTCTCTATAATTTTCACACTTCTTCACTAGTAGACAAGTATAGATTGCTTCAGGGGGTTTTAGAAGCTTCCTACTCTCTTATATAAACTCAAGGGAGGGTCATTTGAGTACTTTGTGACCTTTGTGACACTCTTCTCCACCTATGCTACTAATGTCCTTGTTGTCCTTTCTACTCGGAACCGCTCTATCTGCTCTTGGAACTACCATAATGCGTCCATAGGCTCCTAGCTAGGCTCATTGTCTAAAGTCCCTTCCACTCAACTAAGTACCTCATGGTAGGACACACTCCTCATCTCCTAATGACTTGGTATGTGATGATATGTTCCACCTATTTGTCGTAAGAGGTTATGATGATTGTAGGCACCCTTTTTTACAACCCTCGCCTTGGATCATCCTTGTCTTCATAATAGGGCTTTAAGTAGCTTGCATGGAAGACAAGATGGATCTTCAACCTTGGAGGCCATTGGACCCTATATGACACCTTGTCTACTTGTCTTAGTATAGGAAATGGGCCTCCATATCTCCTTACAAGGTCCTTGTCATTGCCCTTACGGATTTGAATTATTGAGGAAGTAGCTTGACAAGCATTAGATCCCTAATTAGATACTTTGTATGTCGCCTTTTCTTTTCGCTCACTTCTTCATCTTCTTAGATGTTTTATTTGAGTATGAGTGGGTTATGTCAGCTTGCTCTTACCACCCCTTAGCGAACTTAAAAGCCATTAGACTTCTCTCAATGTAGCCCATCACTATGGTATGAGAAGTTAATAGTTGGCACCCCATGCTAGCTCGAACAAGTTCTTGTTAGTCACCTCTCTCATTTGTAAGTTATAGGAGAATTGAGTCATATCTAGCAACTTAGTCAATCTTGTTGGTTAGTACTCATAAAGTGCCTAAAGTATAACTCAAGCAAAATGTTCACCCTTTTGGTCTATCCATCAATCTATGGGTGAAAGTTGGTAGAGAAGTGAAGCTCGACCGTATCATCTTAAAGAGTTTCGTCCAAAAGTTCCTAATGAAGCACAAGTTGCAATCATTGATGATATGTTTAGGCAACCTCTAGTGTTTAACCATATGCTTTAGGAATAGCCTTGTTGTCCCCTCTTCAATGCAATTTGTAAGGGCTGCCATGAAAGTGACATACTTAGAAATTCATTTTTAGTCCTATACGACTATACCTATTTTATGGTCTCACAAATAAATAAATAAATAAACAATAATTAAGAGAGCAAATTTTGAACTTGTGATATTTTATATTGAGAAATTTAAATCATTTTAAAGGAAAATAATATTCTACAAAATAATTATGTAATTACATTTTTTTTTTCAAATTTTCTACTTAATTATCGACAACTCTTGAGAAAACCCCCCAAAAAAAAAGAAGGGAAAAAGTCTTGCTAGTAGGATATAATATTTTAGAACATGTTTCATAGATGTTTTCGAATATACTTTTGAAAAATATTTTTTTAAAACTATTCTCTAATTTTTTTTGTACAATAACAGTCCATTTGAAAATGTAAAATATTTTTAACCTATTTTAATAATTTTGAATATGTTTTAAAAATAATTTTTATGTCTAGTATTTTATTTTTAATCGTTGCATATGTTTTTATAATTATTTTTAGAAATAATCATTAGAAAACAAATGAAAATAGTGGAAAATAACTTTGTTTTTTATATTTAAGAACCAAAAATAGAAAATAGTTTTTGATTATTAAACATGTTTTCCTTATTTTTTTTTTTGAGAACAAAAAATTGTTCTAAAAAACAATTGTCAAACAAACTCTAAGAGTTTGTTTGGTAACTGTTTTCGAGAACAATTTTATATTCTTTTTTTAAAAAAATGAAAAAATATGTTTAGTAATAAAAAATTATTTTTGTTTTCTTTTGCTTAGAGAATATTTTTTTAATTATTTTTACTTATTTTATGAGGACTGTTTTAAAAAATAATTATATAATATGTAAAATGATTAAAAATAAAATATGATATATAAATTATTTTTAAAATTAAAAATAGATTAAAAATATTTTAAATTTTTAAACAAACTTTTATTTTATAAAAGATCGAACAAAAGTTTTTAAAAACTATTTTCAAAAGTAGTTATCAAACCAACCCTAAATATTTTGATTTTTAAAAATACAATGTTAGTAAATCGTATTTTAATTATTAATAAAGAAATAAAAAATTAACTGGTTAGCGGTTACAAAGAAATTACCAAAAGATCTTAAAGTAAAGTTAAATTTAAAAAAATCTTGATTTATTATTTATTATTTTATTGTTGTTTGATAAATAAAGCCTCAAACTTGAGTCTCGACAGAAGAGACGTTTACTTGAGAAACAAGGCATTCGAGATTCACTTCTCTTTCGTCGCTTCTTCCAATTCCGGGTACGTTTTCTCAGCTTCTCGTTATGATTTTGATTTTTACCGGCTAGCTCTTTGGGCCTTCATATCTGCAACTTTATGTTTCCGATTTCAAATGAAGAGAGAGAAATTTTTATTTTCTAAAATGGTTTATTTGTTGTTTTGATTTCGCAAAGGAAAAGCCAAGTAGATTTTTTTCTTTTTGCTACACTTTCTTAGCGACCAAATAGGGATTAGATCTGTATGCAAATATATTCATATTATTAATTTGAACTTATATTCGTATTGTTTTTGAATCTCGTTTCTGTAATATAGTTTATTGCCTTTCCATTGTCCGCTCATATTTTTAGGGCATTGTTTGGTTAGAATTTTGAAAATATTTAGCTGCTTTTCGTAGAAAAATTGCATTTTAAATTTTTTTTTTTTAACATTGCATCCAAAATTAAATGGTGGGTTTAATTGGGAATTGTGTGATTCTGATCAGATTCCCTTGAGCTCATTAACCTATTGATTTTGAGCATGCAGAGAAAATAGTTGCAATCTTCATTTTGGTATTTTCTGAGAATTGTACTGATGCAAATGCATTGTCCCAATCAAGGTTCTGTTAGTTGGTGATAACATTGAAAAGCCATAGCCTCTAGAAATTGAAGAAATTACGTCAACAAGGACACTATTCCAATTTTGAGTTCCAGTTGCCTATTTGAGATGGGACTCAGAATTTTGTGCTATATGTAGTGGCCTTGTTTTAGAAAGGAGCTTCAATCTTAAGATTATGACATAAACGCCTAATTTGACTTGGTAGGTAGAAGTTAAAAGTTAGAACATCTCAATCATACTGCAATTGCATACATTTGTTAAATAGTTATTATAGTTTAATCTGCTCAAACATCTCTCTGTGTCAAATAAGAAATTAACAGTATCAACTATTTTACCTGGATTTGTTGTTGTTCTGATGTTGGTTGTAAGCTTCATGTAAACCTGATTAAAAAGGAAATCATTGTAGCAGTGGTACTGTACTGCTTTGGAAACTTGAGTAAAAAAGAATGATAGGATAGGCAATAATGCATGGAAACTTCGTTAGACATGGGTTAGTCTTCATTGAAGATTTAGGGAACTGACCTGCAAACTCTTACCTCATATTGCCCTCTTGCTTTCAAAAATGACTTGCCTTATCCTATTGGGTTAAAGTCCTATTACTGCTATACCCATATACCCGGGATTACTGTGAGCCCTCCCACTATTGGAAGAAGTCACACCTTAGACACGGTAGGATATAGTAAGATTAGAACTTCAAGGCCCTTAGACATGAAAGTTTATTCTATTCACTTTATGAGTCACTAACATAATGTTTACAGACTACTCTTACCTGATTTATTGAGTTACTAGCCACTGATCCAATGAGTTTGTAATGTGATCCTACCAGGATCAATTAATTATGTCCATTGTCACCATTACCCCCCTTCCATTAATAATGTTTAACCTGTTGGTTGCTACTTTGTTCCATTGCCAATGATGGTTTCATTTTATTTAATTTTATTTTATTTGATAAGTAAGAGATTATATTAAAAAGCATAAAGCGCACAAGAGTACATTGGGAGTATACAATGAGGGAGAAAAACACAACAAAAAAGGGGGGGTAAACAAAAAACAGCTCCCACCCTCAATAGGAACCCAACCAATCTACACAATCAATTAAGGACAAAGAATTCCCATGAATGTACATCTGAATCCACAAAGCAAGATTATAAAGGAAAGAACTTTTAAGACTTTGATCTAACATCTCCTCATCTTCAAACACACTTCAATTTCTTTCCTTCCAAATAGTTCAAAAAATACATAAAGGAGTTGCTCTCCAAGCCTTCCTACACCTTCTTCCCACAAAATAACCTAGCCACCCTAGAAGGGTGTCCCGAATAGAGGCAAAAATAACCCATTGGATCCCAAATAAAGAGAACACCAATAGTCATAAGGTCCTTGCCTTAGCTCAATGAAGAAGAATGTGGTTAATGGATTTTGACTCCTCTTTGCAAAGAGTGCACCTATTGACTAATGAGCAACCTCTTCTTTGGAGTTGGTTCAAAGTCAACACCTTCCCTCAACAAGCTTCCCAAGTAAAGAAACTCACTTTAGAGGGAACCCAAGAATTCCAGATAATCCCTACTGAAAAAGAGGTAGCACAATCTGGTTCCAACAACGAGTAAAGGGCTCTTACGAAAAACATTCCTTTGCTATCGCCCTTTCAAACCACTCTATCCTCCTGCTCCCTGTTCACCCAATGACCTTGCTGCTGAAAAAGGGACCTCTCCACAGAATCCAACTCCCAATCATTTGGATTTCCAGCAAAATGGAAGTTCCAAACCCCTCCTCTCTCCCTTTGCTCCCACAAATTTGGTACCCACACCTCTTTAGCCTTGAATAAAGCAAACAAAATAGGGATCATCACTTTGAAAGGCTCTTGACTACACCAACTATTTCTCCAAAACTTCACTCTCTTCTCATCCCCAATAACATAGCAAACTTTTGAGCTAAAGAAATCCCACTCCTAACTTATAGCTTTTCATAAGTCGACCCTATAAGGGTCTCTCACCTCACAAAACGACCATCCTCCTTCCTCCCTATACTTCCCCTTAATGACCTTCTTCCAAAGTATCCCCCTTCACTCGCATAATGCTAACACCATTTGTAGAGAAGAACTTTATTCATCAAAGAGTGCAAACGAACATCAAGCCCACCTTTCTCCTTTGCCCTATAGATAGATGACCACTTCACTAAGGGGGGTTTGTTCTTTAAGGCTCCTCCTCCCTAAAGAAAGTCTCTTTGAATTTTCTCTAATCTCAATCTGACTGGTCTTGGAATGGTGAACAAAGACATGAAGTAAATTGGCAAGCTAGAAAACATAGTACGAATTAGCATTATAGGACCCCTTTGGAAATGTATTGTTTCTTTCATAAAGAGTGCCTTTTACAAAATTGCTTCTCAATACCATCCCAAATCGCTTCTAACTTGTAAGAGGCCTCAAAGGAAGTCCTAGGTAAGAAGACGACAATTCCCCTACCTTACAACCAATCTCCGAAGCCAACACCTCCAAATTAACAATCGATCCTATTGGAATCATCTCACCTTGAAATAGCTTCAAACCACATGAGGAGCCAACATAAATTGGTGACTTGATCTATAGAAGCCCCACAAAATACAATGGTGTCATCAGTAAAGAGCAAATGAGAGGTTTCCTCTCCCTCACCACCTCTCCCCCCCCCCCCCCAACAAGAAACCCCCCTCCAAGGCTCTCACTAACAAGCTACTGAGAGCTTCCATAGCAATCACAAATAAATAGGGGGATAGGGGATCCCCTTGTCCCAACCCATTTGAGCTTCGGAAAAAATCTGTGGGAGTACCATTCACCAAAACAGAGAAGCTTGCCGTAGAAATGCACCACTTAATCCACTTTAGCCATTTTTGCCCGAAACCCATTTTACCCATAATCACTTACAAGAAGTCCCAATTAACAGGGTCATAGGCCTTCTCAATGATTGTTTCATATAACTTATGTTATTCCTTCTATTCTAGATTTGTCTTCTCTGATTTCTTATCATCTAGTTCTCTTGTTGTGTACAAGAAATTGTACCATTTCAACCTTAGGGTAGGCAAGTTCCTTCTGGATACAAATGAAATTGATGGGATGAGTTTAATTCATGCACTCATTTTTTCTTGGTAATTTTCTGAAGTTAGCTAGTCACCTAAAGACTTTCATATTTAAAATCCTGCATAAGAATGATCCCAATATATGTATATATATTTCCTTAGCACTACATATTTGTGCACTGGCAAGACATTCATATGGCTGCAAATTGTTGGTGCACGTCCCATAGAAAGGGCTATGATGGCTTTGCTACCAACATAAGGAGAGACCGTAGCTCTTTAGATGAGCTCATAAAAGTTCACAGAACTAAAACTTTTGTTTGAGGGTAGAGACACGGGATGTTTTTTTTCTGTGCTAGAAACCTCATTCTCTTGGTTCTCTGCTAGAATTTGGATCAGCACTTGGCTGTTGCCAAATATGCTATTTTGCTTACGTGGCTTTTGTATCTCATTTCTTAATCCTGGTATATAATTAAATTATATTAGTTAAGGTTTTGGATGTCTCTTCTTAATTCATATGTGTTCTCATTCCATGTTTGTGGTTCTGTTTGGGGAAGCTTAATATGTTATGTTTTTTTTTCTTTTTTCTTTTTTTTCTTTTTTTTCTTTTTTTTTTACATGGTTATTTGGTTGGCAGAGTTAGAAAATATTGTTAAATATGTGATTTTTGATCTAGCAAGGTTTTCATAATTATGGTTCTGTTTTAGGCATGGATACATTTTTAACAAAATCTTACAGAGAGCCATAAATAAAAGATGTTTCATTCTTAAATTGCCTATCTATCAAAAGGGGAAAAAATGCTTAAGAACTTTTATTGATAAGTCATTAGGAGAAAGAACTTGGCGGTTCTGACTGTGTAGAAGACTTGGGTCAGCAAAACAAATGTTCATATACAAAGTGGAGTGTAAAATGGCTTAATTAGTCATCCCAAGTGGTATACTGATAAAATTCTTAAAATCATACCTAATTTTCTGGAACTATTCCTGATTTTTCATCAAATAGTTGAAACCTGATTTTCAATATTCAAGTACAAAAACCTTTGACAAATTGTGCTTTAGATTACTACAACTTTACTTGTATAGTTTTGGAGTGGAGGAAGAGGTGAGAACAGAGGGAGGAGAGGAGGCAATAGAAAAAAAGGGTTCACACTTCTATGTTTGTACTATTGTATTGTACATGGTTAACATATGTTCTCCAGATACATTTCTCAAAGCATCATGTGATATTTGAACAATATTATCAAGCATTGGAAACACCAAGATGCTTCTTCATCTGATACACAATGTCATCTTGCACGAGAAGCCCAAAGATGTTGCGTGACCTTGTCATTATACTGGTTGATATCAGACAGGTGTTTGTTGGTACTGGGCTATCAGTCAAACTTGTCTAATTGCCAAATCTCTCTTCCCCTGCCCCCATGTAGCCCCAAAAAAGCAGAAGAAATGATGAATTTATGACCATAAATTTTGTCTATGGATGAACTGAAATTTTAGAATGTAAACAATGTGGAATGCTCATGGAGGGCAGAAGGGACTATATGTATTAACCCTGGTTATATAAAACTGTGAATTGCCTTGAAAATGTTTATCTCAAGGGATGAAATAGAATTCATTTTCTTACATATATATATAACTTAGATTCTAATGGATTAGGGCAGAGCAGCCTAATTGAGAGCTTTCTCTTTCAATTCACGATGATAGTGATCATGTTTGGTGTAATGTTTCATCTTGAGACTCCATATATTACCCATATTAGACTAGATATTTAGAAGCTAACGAAAGGTTTTAGCAGCAGCAACTAACAGATATTAGTTTTGTTAACTAGTTGACAACTGCATGGGACAACAGTTCTCTAATTATTATTCTTTTTTTCTTTTGTTTTTCTTTTTTCTTTAACACAAAAGTTGGTTTATTTAATGCTTGATGCAAGTTTCTTTATACTAAACTGGCACAATTGTTTTCATTTGGCAGACTTGCATTTTTCAAATCGGTGACCATGACTTCATCGTATCTCCCAGCAACTACTGAGTCAATTGCTCAGGCTTTAGAAGCGAAAACCCCATCTGAAGCCATCTCTATCCTTTACCGTGTTATTGACAACCCTTCATCTTCCTCTGAGTCCCTGCGGATAAAAGAACAGGCAATAACAAATCTCTCTGATCTTCTTAGGCAAGAGAGCCGGGCAGAGGAGCTTCGAAGTCTTCTGACCCAGTTGAGGCCCTTTTTCTCCTTGATCCCAAAGGCAAAAACTGCAAAAATTGTCCGTGGGATAATTGATGCTGTTGCTAAAATTCCAAACACATCTGATCTCCAGATTTCTCTTTGCAAAGAAATGGTGGCTTGGACACGGGCTGAGAAGCGAACTTTCCTGCGGCAACGAGTTGAGGCAAGGCTTGCGGCTCTCTTGATGGAAAGCAAGGAGTATTCAGAAGCATTAACACTGCTGTCTAGTTTAATCAAGGAGGTCAGGAGACTGGATGACAAGCTTCTTCTTGTGGACATAGATTTGTTGGAGAGCAAACTCCACTTTTCTCTGAGGAACCTCCCAAAAGCCAAGGCTGCCCTTACAGCAGCAAGAACAGCAGCCAATGCTATTTATGTACCTCCAGCTCAACAGGGTACTATAGATTTGCAGAGTGGGATTCTTCATGCAGAAGAAAAAGATTATAAAACTGCTTATAGCTATTTCTTTGAAGCTTTTGAAGCTTTCAACGCTCTTGAAGAGCCTCGGGCAGTGTTTAGCCTCAAGTACATGTTGCTGTGCAAGATTATGGTGAGCCAGGCTGATGATGTGGCTGGAATAATATCATCCAAAGCAGGCTTGCAATATGTTGGGCCAGAGTTAGATGCCATGAAAGCTGTTGCTGATGCCCATGCAAAACGCTCTCTGAAGCTTTTTGAGACAGCTTTGCGGGATTACAAGGCACAGCTTGAGGAAGACCCGATAGTCCACAGGCACCTCTCTTCCCTGTATGACACCTTGCTGGAGCAGAATCTGTGCAGGTTGATTGAGCCTTTCTCAAGGGTTGAGATTTCCCATATTGCTGAGCTGATTGAGCTGCCTGTAGATCATGTCGAGAAAAAGTTGTCCCAGATGATCTTAGATAAGAAATTTGCTGGGACTTTAGATCAGGGTGCTGGATGCCTGATAATTTTTGAAGATCCAAAGACAGATGCTATATATCCGGCAACATTGGAAACCATTTCCAACATTGGCAAGGTCGTGGACAGCCTCTACGTGAGATCTGCAAAGATAATGGCTTAAAGATTCATGTGGTGAGAGGCAGTTTTCTAGCTGCCACTTTCTTCTTTCCTTGTTGCTTTTTTGTTGTTTATTTTTATTTCGAGCAATTTCTTTGGTCTCTCATGTGGAATGAATGCTGGACACATTGAGGCTCTGGGATTTACAAACAGTATGGGTGTTGTTTGGGTTAGATTTGTAGTGTGTTCAGGGTAATAGTTCATCCCGGCTCGGCTCTGCCCCCCGAACAATGGAATGATGCTTTTTACCAAACATAGTTCAGATTGCTGGTGATGGTGTTAACAAAAATTGTTGGTGTATTAAGTGATTGTTTAGATATACTTTCAAGCTTTTTGTTTTTAAAAATAGAAAATAATAATAACTTTTATATACAATATGATAAGTCTTACATATTTAAAATTTGTAAGATTTACGATAGTAAATTTTTTTAATACCTAAAGTTTTTTAAAATGACATTTTATTTTATATGAGTTATTATTTTTTTTAATAATAAAAAATAAGAAGTGTATCCAAATAACTCCTAATTATTTTAGTTATTCATTTTATTTTTATTGTCTTCTTTTGGAATTTTGGATTTGTAGGGGTTCACCAGCTTCGTATTGGAAATTTCATACATTTTTAATTTCACATTTGTTGAATACCATGAAAGGTTCAACTTATTCTTGTTATATTACAATTGGTTTTCGTATATGATAGTTAATACTTGATCCTGTTTGTGGTGATATAACTCTCGAATTAAGAATTCTCACAATAACAAAATAGGGCTACTCGACATGACTTGGGTGTTAATGAAACCTTTCATAGGAATCTCTTATAAAATTCTCAACTCATATAATCAATTAATCAAAATGGTTCATTATTAGATCATGGTATTTAATTCATCGAATGCATTATTGTTTTATACTTCGTCATATGATCATGATTCGTTATTAGATCATATATATGACACTCAAAGTCAAGGTCATGGGTTTTTAGGATGAGTCACACAAATGAGGCGATCAAATTAAGCTACTTGGTTTAATACAAAATTTGATACTCCTCAAGTTTGTCACGGGTTCGCTCTTAAACCTAGGATGAGTCACACAAATAAGGTGATCGAACCGAGCTACTTGATTAAATACAAAACTTAACACTCCTTAAGTTTCGATTTGAAGTAATCGAGTTAGGAAAACACAATGGAACTTTGACCCGAAACTGGCAACACAAAAGTATTCAAAGGTTAGGGTATGAATCGTGCCTAACTACGCAAACGGACCAAAATCTTTAAACAAATACAATGACACTTGAATAAGCATATCATTTTGGGCCTAGGATGCCGGCACTGATTAGGATCACTAGAAAGCATAGCATAAAGCGACATCTTCTTTACATTAATTATTGTGATTAACCAAGACATTATTTAATCACAATTTGATTAAGCATCGGGCCTTAAAATATACTACTCCTAATGTACTTTGTCAGCCATCTGTCATCCGTGGACAATGCATCAAACAAAAATTATAAAAAATTTAATACTAAATTAATAATAATAATAATAATATCATTAATTTTCAATTTGAGGGTACTTTGAGTACTACTTTGGCCCCTAGCTTTTAAGCCTTTCAATTTTTGGCTTTTGTTTGATTTTAATTTTTTTAATCGGCCGTACGACCATCTATGATTCCATTTAGGAAAATACTAGTATTATATTAGTTAATTAGTCATGTTGTGCATTGTGATTCCATGCCAAACCCAATTGTATATTTATTTTATTTCATCGAGATCTCTACTAATCATAATTATCTCCCACTTGTGATGTCAAGAGGCCGATAAACATGAAGTTGAAGAAGACCATATTCATTTTCAACATTAGTATCATATCTTTTTTTGACTAAATTAATTTTTTTGTAATCATTAGTACGGTGTTGACGGTGTCTAGAAATCTTGATAGGTTTACGGGTCGTACTTTGTTAATAAATAGTTTTTTTTTTAAATTTTAAATTATGATGTTTTCTAATAATGTATTTTAATTATTTTTACCTATTTTCTAAATGCTATGTGAAAAGTAATTATATAATTATAAAGAATGATTGAAAATAAAGTAAAAGTTATTTTCAAAGAATATTTGGATCACAAAAAAAAATAATATTTCAAATTCTTAAATGAAAAAATTATGTATTTTTATTTATGAAATTTTACTTTTAAATTAGAAATTTGGAAAAAAAATACATTTTTAATATTATTTTTATTTATGCATAATTTTATTTATTTATTTATTTATTTTACGACTTTTTTTTTTAAAAAAAAAGAAAACTAAGAGCTCTAATTTTTGTTATGTAATTGGCTGCAAGGAATAAAAGCATGGAATTCACATTTTTGCAACATTTTAGAATTTTTGTGAACTTAGTATTCAAAGTAATTCGTTTTATTTTTTATTCTTATTTTATAAATTTGTTTGAAATTAGATTTTAAAAATGCTATTTGAAATAAAAAAAAGAAAACCATAGTATTTTAATTTGAGCCTGCTTTTGTATTTTTTTTTTTTTACTATTTGTATGGCAATGACACTGTCAATTGGCTATGAGTCAACCTCAAATTGTGACCATTTGTAGGGGAAGACTATTATAAGGAAAGTGAATATTCAAATCCAAAATACCCATTTTTTAAATTTTTTTAATTTTATGTTTTGTTTAATTTTGTGGTTGAGTTTGGTGGATTTGACTGTGTTTTGTAATTTTTTTTTAAACTCACCTTAAGAATAATTAGGGCTCATTTGGTAATTATTTTTGAAAATAATTCTAAAATTAGTTTTTGAGAATAATTTTTAAAAATTGTTCTCTAATTTTTATAGAAAAGAAGTATGTTTGAAAACCTAAAATGTTTTAATATGTTTTTAATGGTTTTAAATATATTTTTAAAATAATTTTTATATTTAATATTTTATTTTTAATCATTCTATATATTTGTATAATTATTTCTTAAAACAAGTAAAAATAATATATAAAAAAAACTAAAAAATGTTATTTAAAAATACCTTATTTTCTGTTATTAAGAATGCCAAAAGTGTTTTCTATACTTTTTTTTTGGAGAATATAAAATTGTTCTAAAAAACAATTCTCAAATAAGCTCTTAGGTATGAAAATAAAGGTTTTGAAAGAGGGATTTATGAATGAAACCGAGGAAAATTTGGGAAGATAAGTGTATTTGTGAAAGATAGATTTGTGTGTGGTTATTTTGGGTATAAATGTAAAGAAGAAAAAAAGGGTTTTTGGATATGTTTTGGCCATCTTACATAATGTAGTCGACGTGTTTTGGCCGAAATATAAGTTCACAACCCCTAATCATGTACAAATCTTTGTAGTTTCTAGCGTCAAGAAATATCCATAGAAAATAAAGTTGTCCCACCATGAATTCATTTACACTCATGTATTGCATGACAAAGAAAAGAAAAATTGATATCGATTGTGAAATTAACCCACTCATGTAATATTCGTATTTATCAACTATTTATTACACATGTATTTTCTATGCAAGAATTTGTTGTGAATGGTCAAGTAATACTATCAATTAATTCTTTTTTATTTGAATGAACCTTACAAGGATACGTAATATACAATTATAGTATATGATGTCAATTGCATAACGTTTTCCTAAGGTAAGTGTGTTCAATTTAGAGAATTATGAAGGTTGATATAATTCTTACATAACATACATAAAAGACATTCTCAATCAGAGGAATGTTATAATCATATCAGACAAACATCAAGTCATCTTACATGATATGTTTGAGTGGTTTAGTATATGTACATAAAGGACATTGTCGGTCATAGGAATGTTGTAATTATATCAAATAGGCACCAAGCAATCCAACATAATATGTTCGAGGCGTTTGACATAAAAAACCCATGCATATGGCTATATATTGCCATATAAAAAAAACTTTCGTAGTTTTGTAACAAAGGAGAACACAGAAGAGGGAAAATGGAAGAAAATGTATTTCAAATGCTTGATATTATTGTCTATATTAGATTAGATAATAAACTATAATGACATTATGGTAAATATAGGGTAACACAATCCAAATATATTGAAGAGAGTTGAAGAAGAAAATGGAACGTGTTGACGAAATCAATGTCATCCAATGCATAGATTAAAAATGAATGTCATGACACTATAGATAAGTTACTAATTAAACATATAGATAATCTAGTTGGGTTGTCCTATATGTATAAAAGTGAAGTAATGAGTTGGAAAGGAAAATGAAAATAAAAGAGATATTAGTAATAAGTTAATAGTGCTAAAAGTGAGTTACTTCCAATTTGTGTGTATATGGTATTGATTCAAAGGTTTGCAATGAGAAGACATTTCTAGAAGTTGGTTTGAGAGAGTATAGTTAGACATGCACCGCATGACAAACGATGGGAATTTTATGTGCCCATGCATGCATGGTACTATGTTAGATGACTCTATTTATGATAGAATGTTTAGGCATGAATGCCCTGCTTCCTTTCTCCATGTTTGAAATGTCATTTGGTTAAACCATGAAGTTAGTGCATTGAATCTCAATTCAATGTCAAAATTGTCATATATTGCTCTAGTTGTGATACGTTTTGGCACAACTATTCTTTTTGAAACAATCACCTCCTATTTATAGCTAATCTACATAAATGGGCACTTGACATCATCTTGGAGGTTTTTCAAAACCTTTAATCCATACCAAATAAGAAATTATTTTGATACTTTTCTAAGCACAAATGATCAAGTTTAGCTAATGTCCTCAACCATTCAATTCATTATAATGATGTTAATTTCACAAGCAAAGATAAGCTATTAGAAACAATCAAGTAAAACAAATAAAATAAAGTAGACAATGAGACAAAAATCTTTGAAAAGATAAAAAAAACTATGAACTTAAAAATGATTGAAAAATTGTATTATAAAGAAAGACAATTGAGTGCAAGGATTTACTTAAGGGTTATTTGAATAAAAGGGTTATTGGAAACTTAATTTTACATAACTCCACCAATCCTATTTTACATAACTTCGTTAACATCTTTCATATTTTGCTATAAACCTTTTTCTTTAGGAATATATTTAGAGGCATTACCAAGCTTCATCTCAATCACTTCTTGATGTCTAATCAATAAGAAAATCACTTCTTGATGTCTAATCAAGAAGAAAATGAGTTAACCCCAACCTAAAGATAATAATGAATGAAGAGATGGAAGAAGTAGATGAATTAGCCAATTTCTTATTAGAAAACCCTATGAAAATAATTTTTATAGCTCAAATCAAGGTGAATTTTCTTAGAAAACAAACAATTACAATTTGGATAAAAAAGAAGAACTCAAAAGGAGGTGTATTACAGTTGTTATGCTTCCTCAAAACCCTAACTTACAAATTTGGGTTTAAATAATTCAAGGGCTGTGATTCAACTAAAAAAACTTTAAAGAGTTTTTTTCTATTGATCAATCAAATTTTGATTCGATAGATAGATATATCCAACAATCTCTTCTCAAGTTATAGATATCTAGAAGAAGTTTTTTTAACATCGGTTATGCCACTACAACTCATTTGATCAATAGGATTCTTATGCCATGTTTGGTAACTATTTTTAAAACAATTCTGAAAAGCAGTTTTGAAAACTATTCTATAATATTTTGTAGAATAAAAGTCTATTCGAAATATTTTCAACTTATTTATAATTTTTTTAAATATATTTAAAATTATTTTTTAAATCTAGTGTTTTATTTTTATTTATTTATTATTCTATAGGTTTGTATGATTATTTTTAAAACAACCCTCAAAAAATAAAAGTGAAAACAACTAAAAGATGGTTTCTGAAAAACACCATATGTCTGTTTAATAACTGTTTTCGAAAACAATTCTACTATTCTTTGATATTAGTAAAACAAATGTCTATTTGAAACCTTAAAATATTTTTAACTGTTTTTAATATTTTTAAAAATAATTTTTATGTTTAGTGTTTTATTTTTAATTATTCTATATATTTGTATAATTATTTCTTAAAACGGCCCTAAAAATATAAGTGAAAAAAATAAAAAATAATTAAAAAATATTTTCTAAAACCACTTTGTTTCCCGTTCTTAAGAACAAAAAATAAAAATTAGTTTTTGGTTATTAAACATATTTTTGATGTTTTTTATTATGAAGAACAGTAAACTATTCTAAAAAACATTCTCCAACAAGTCTCATATTTTATATTTTTAAAAATAGAAAATAGTAAATAATTTTTTAATTATTTTATAATTTTTTTGCTTATAAAGAATATCAAACACGTGCCTTTACCTTTTTCGTTTTTTCCCTCTTCCTAATTCCCCTTTTTCCTTATAGTATGATGATGAAGAGTAGGACTACTTGCTTATAGGTTTTGGTCTTCCAGTGAACTGCATGCTTTTACCATAAAGCACTTCTCTAGAATGGATATTGTCACAAACATTTCCTACTACCTTCTCTTTTGTCAGTTTTCTCAGTTTCAATTGGGCTGTAATGAAAAGGAAAAAATGGAAAAAGAAAAGTCAGTTGGGAAGTTTTCCAAATGTACAGCTGGATTGTATCATAATTAGGAGACTTCCCTTTCAAAATCTCCTCATCAAGATGTCGACAGACAAAGGCTCTTACAAATAGACCACCCTCACCAAAGCTGTCCAAGTGTGTGGTTTTGAATAGACCGCACAAGGTTTTAGTATCATCCACAGTTACAGTGCCTGTGAACATGAGCCCTACTGTCTTCTTCCTATTCTAATTTTCAAATCCTGCATGTGGCTCATCAACCTGTTACGTGGTCATTAATTTCTTGTCTCTTCACGGACGTATAATCCAAATATCATATGGAAAAAGTCTGCAGTTTTCCATTTTTGCTTGAATTTGATTTTTCCTATCCGTCCATAAATGAAGGAAAAGTGATACTTTTTGGTTTCAATCAATTCTCCATGTTACTTCTCTCTATGAATGATCTATATAAATATTTTCAATATATATGAAAAATATTTTTTTGGTACCAAAGATGGACTCATTTGAATAAAATAGTGTTTATAAAACACCATGAAACTTAATTTTTGTTGGTATGAGAAGTATATTAATTGTGAGTTCAGTCTAAGATTTATATCAACTAGTTTGAATTATCGTGACACCAAGATAGGGGCTTGACATGTGTCATGACATGGGTGATGGCACATGCCACGTGTCTTGACATGGGCTGTGACACACGTCATGACTAGTGATGGCATGTGTCACGTGTCTTAGCACGGGTCAGTGACACTATAGTAGGGGTTATGACACACATCATGATATAGGCGGTGACACGCATCATGTGTCTTGGCTAGGGCCATAGCACCATGGTAAGGGTCATAACACCATGGTAGGGGTATAGCACCATGGTAGTGGCCTTGGCACTTGTCATGACATAGGCAATGACACACGTCATAACATGGACGGTGGCATGCGTTACTTTATACGTTCAAACTTTTAGGTTATGTTTGGTTCCTAAAAAAGTATTAAGGAAATAAAAAAAAATATCAAGAAAAATGATTTTTTTTCATGTTTGATTGTCCTATAAAAAATACTAAAGAATATAAAATATAATTAAAATTAGTTGAAAACTCATGCATTTTGAAATTATTTAATTTTTATATCGGTGAGTTAAAATAAGTTAAATAAGTTTAAAGTAATATATAAAAATAGCTTATTGAATTTAAATCTTTTTTTATTTTTTTATTTTATTTTTTTACTTTTCCTCTCTATTTTGTTTTCCTTATATTTTCTCTCAAATCTTCCAAGAACCAAACATAATCTTAGAAAAGTTTATACTTCAATATAATTGATTACTTAAACTAATTGATTAATTCAAAGATTAATTTTAGCATGTAATTACATGTAGCTTTTAACTCAAATAATGAAGGTAATTATACACGCTTGCATACATTAGGCTCATCTTATGAAACCAAGTATTTTATATTAGCCGGTAGTAATTAGGGCCACAAGTGTATGGTATTATTTTAATTACATCTTGATTAATCATGGATTCCTCAAACTTGTACCTAATGTACTTGCCACAAACCCATTTGCTAAAGCCAATGAATAAAACAAAGGTTATGAAAAAGGTAATACTAGAATATGCTTGACCTCTTGGACAATTTGATCTCATATTTTTCAATTTGAGGTACTTACACTAGTTCACTACTTCTTTGGCAACAAGTTAACTTGTTTAGTTTTGGGTTTATATATATATATATATATATATATATATATATATATATATATATATATATATTGTTAATTATATTTTTAGATAAATCAAGGATGACAATTGGTGTTGATGGGTTACGTTTGTGTTATGTCAAAGCCTAGGTATTCAACTACATAACTCAACTCAAACTCGATACAAATAATAATTATGTCAAAAACATAAACTCAAATACTGTTTAATTATTAAACAGATAACACATCATGTAACTTGTTTGATAATCATGTTCTTCTATTTAATAATCATGTTAAGTTAGGTTTTATACATGCTTCTATGATTAATGTTTAATAATCATATTAAACATGTTTATAATTCAGTTGATTTATTTATTTAAAAATAAATTTAAATGAATCAAATATGAGTTAAATAGTTTAAAGATATAATTAAGTAATGACAAGATTATTAAATGGGTCAATTTGACTCAAATTTGTGTTATGTAAGTTGATTAAAAAATTATTTATTTATAAAACGAGTTATGCAAGTTAATACGAATTTAACTTAAACTCATTTATACTCAATCCAAACTAATAAAAAGTGTGTTGGATTCATGTTGTATTTGAAAATCGAATCAAACTTTGTCACCCTTAAAATAAAATAAGCTAATTTGACCAATATTATTGTCATGAAAAAGTTATAGCTAAGAAAATTTATGATTTGATTTGATTTCAATATTAATAATTCCATTTGACAAAACAGAAGGTGGAGAAAAAATAATGCCCTTATTGTATAGTCTATTTTATTTTATTTTAATCACATTTTTTTTAAATAAGGTAATATTTAACCATACTAATCATTGCCAATTTTTTGTGTTAAAAGAATCTCTTTCAATTCAAATTATTTAATTATCAATCAATTGAGTAGGGCCCTAATACAATTCCTTTAATTTTGCATCTCCTTTAATCATGTCTTGATTAATCAATCATTTCATTATGACATTGACGGTACCCCTTAGTCATGGATTAATAAAGATTATGAATCCAGAAGATTTCTTTCAATTTAAAATTCCACTTGTTTTATTTTATATATACTTTAGATTGATTCTCTAGCTTATCATAATCAAAAACTACTTTTATTTTTATTTTTTTTAAAATTATTGTTATGGTCTTTGTTGTACTATAAATACATTAATTTACACTAAATAATTTAAATATTTGATTATCGAATAATTTGTATGCAAATTTAAATATTAAATATTTTAATAGAAATAAGGGAAATGCAATTAGGATGAGAGGAGGATCGAACCCGATACCTCCTACCAAATCATACTCTAATACCATGTTGAACTATCAATTTTCTTAAAAACTTACATTTATAAGATTTGAACTCAATATGCATATCATACTCCTTAACACATATCACTAAGGGTTCCACACCACGTCATCAGTTGAAAATAATTTTAAAACTATCATATTTTTCATAAAATTTTGTATTAGTAATACTTTTATGAATTATAAATTTATTATGATGAATAGAGAACACAATCATGGGTATGTGACTGAAATCAAAGCCCCTGATTCATGGGTTGTGGTCTCAATCAACTAAAGTTTTTGCAGTATACGTGGTGGCCAGAATTTGGATTTTTCAGTGAGAATTCTACGATTGAAAGTGCAGTGATGTACTACAAACATTTAAGTGAGAGAGGCCCTGGTAGGGAACCCACTTTTCTTGTATGTATATGTGGATGGAGATTTGTACTGCAATCAGTGTAACCTAACCTCCTAGCAATCCACATGATGTAGTTGATGTTGAACCCAATCTATGCATTCGCTCAAATTATGGAAGTTGATATTGAAAATGATTCCAAATTCACCATAAGTGATGTAGTTATTTTATTTTTTGGTACACAAATGTGTTGGGGAGCAATAATGTCACTTTGCGCGCCTAAGATGGGTGTCACGACATCTTTGGAAATAGACAGATGTATTGTGGAATATTAGGTATGAAATCAGGTATGTCGTTGGATGTCGTAAAGGCCTTGAACTCCCTAAGAGACACTAATAGTCAAAGTCTGATTTTAAAATTGATATCAAAGCTAAGAGTAAGTTCGGGTCCTAAGGGATCATTATGGAAAGAGACTTTTGAGGAGTAACAATGCTGCTCTTTACACTCAAATGTATTTTGTGATGACATTAAAAAAAGGATCGGGCTTAAGATGGGTGTGAAGTCCAAGACAAAATTAAATTAAAGGTTGTTCTAATAGTAACATTTTGTGCAAAATACCTCGGCACACATACCGGTCGTATTCTCTCTCATGTATGTTGCAAACAAGGAAAATATTGCATGGTGCTTTGGCAACTTACGTAGCAAACCCTCTTTTAATGTTTTAGAATTTGAACGCTTTTAAATTTATTGATGATTATTAGAGTTAGTTGATTATATTTGCTATATTATTTCTTATGTTTCAAGCATTTCTTTATAGAATAAAAACTCAAATTCGGTATGTCTATTTAAATCATAGGCTCTAATAATATCTTAGAATTCCTACATTATGCTTCTCTTACTAAGTTCTATAAGACCATTCATTATACATCTTATTTTTACACTTCATGATAAATGAAGTGAAAATATAGGCATCCTTTAGTTTTTAGTTATCCATTCACTTCTTTTCCATATATAAGTTCCAAAAAAGTTTTGGGGGTGTTGTCATCTCATCTTCTTTCTCATTGATTTGTCTTTTACACAATGACTTCGATCATAAATCATTTTTTTCTAATATCTAGATTGTCTAATATTGTTCTCTTTTTTCCATATTAAATGTCTTTGCTTTGTGCATTGTTTGGTTATAAGTTCAAACAAATTTTCTCATTAGACTATAAGTATGTCTTCTTTGTGTATTTTAGAACTAAAAAATATTGCAAATGTTTTTGTCTAGTTTCAAGTAAATAATTAGCATAGGTATAACCTTTTTTTAGTCTACTTCTATTTCTCCCTTAAATGGTCTATTCCTTTTTTTCTCTCTTTGAAGGGATTACTCTTGATATACAACTCTTGTCTTCTCCTAAGAATCTTCATTTTTCCCTTAGTTTTATGTCTAAACCACTTGTGTCATCAACTCCTCCTACTCATATGTTTAAGAACCTTTGTAGATCTATATTAAAAGGAGGGTGAACACAATGAGATTCCTCCAACTAAACTACCCACCATTTAACCATCAACTTTTGAAAGTAGCTTACCACCCATTATCGATCGTATGAGTACTCCATCTAATCTTAATCCTCTCATTGGTTTCGAAGAGGTAAGAGAACTACTAATCATTATCCTCTGCTAAATACGTTAATGTTGCTCATTCCTCCCCTTCTTTTCAATCCTTTATTTTATCTCTCTTCACTATTACTACTTCTAAAATTTACTTGGTGGTTCTCTCTCATCCTAGTTGGAGAGCCAATACGACAAAATGAGGTGAATGCTCCATGCAGACGGTCTCCTTGAGATGCCCATGAAAGAATGTATTCTTTATGTCCAATTGGCACATGTTCCATTTTGAAGAGAGGGATAGATGGATAACAAGATGAATTATGATTGGTTAAACCACAAGGCTAAAAATTTCATCATAGTCAGCTTCTATGCTTGTATGAAACCCTTTACAACTAAACAAACTGTGAAATGATCAATATAATGACCATTTTTTTTATACTTAATGTAATAAATACTTGTGCCAAACTCACCCTTTGCAACCAATCAGTCTTTGAAATGATTAATAAAACCATTTTTTAAATGCCAAGAAACAAACCTCATGTTTTATTATCATGAATGGCTTGAAATTCCTTTTTCATGAAACTTATCCAACAAAAATCCTTAAGAGCAATCTTCATGATCATTAGTTTGAACAAAATGGGGGTCATGCACATAGGAAGATAGGTATGATGAAGTGACATCATTTTCAATGTAATTCTCTCCTAATTTCCTTGAGTTTGATCATTGTTTGCATCAGTTTACCCATTCAAATTCATCAACTAACATTCCTGCCTCCTGGCTCCCAGTCATTGCCCCCCAACAAAGAAAAAGGTACAATTACAAAAAAAAAATTGAAGAATCATTCAACCCTTCATGGAATACTAGTCTTGAGCCCAACGCCTACCTGTTCATTTTGCCTTGGGCTTTGGGGTCTTGCTTTTGTGTTTTCTTGATTATTTTGTAAGGCAATTCGGAGAGCCGACTAACTACTAGTCAAGCTTGAAAATTCTTCAAATTAACTTACTATTTTATCCATGCATCATGTTTAATATTATAATCATCATCCCACAATTAAAATGGAATTTTGAGGGAGAAAAACATAATTTCACTGAAGACTAATATGCTGCCCTAGTACAAGAGATCAATTCGAGATGGTTTTTGGTAGTCTAAATAAATGAAGGGTTATTCGATTAAAAATGGTCATTGAAAATTAATTTTTAAAATTTAACCCTCTATTCCTTTTTTATTTCGTTTGGACAAAAATACCTTTATTATTTTCTTATAAAAATAACCATATTTTCAAAATCTATATATAAATACTTGAAATAGTAAAAGATATTTATGTAAAAAAATGAGTTACTTTTCAAATAAAAACACGGGAAGAATTACATTTACAAATTTGAGGATTATTTCATCTCTTTTAACTAATTAATTCATAAATGAATGTGAATACCCCATATTAAAATTAAGAATAAGCTAGTTATTTTAACCTAATTCTTAAAATTATTTTTAATTTAAGTTATGATATTAAGTTATTTTACTAAACATGTTTAATCTACTTAATAACTTAAATTAAGTTATTAAATCATTTTAAATCATTAAGTTAATTTACCAAACTAATACCAACAAATGAATAATGGGCTATAAAAAACAGTTTAGTGATGATAATTAAACAAAGGTTTTCAAGAGACCACTATATGTATATATAGGGTTGTTCTTATGCATGGGATAGACTAGTATAGTGGGAAGAATATATGGAATAAGATATTTTTATATTAGTTACAACAAATGATCAAACTTAGGGCCACAAGCATATAGTGTTATTTTAATCACAACTTGGTTAATAATGGGATATGAAAATTTGTACCTAATGTACTTGCTAGGAATCCTTTGGCAATGGCCAATAGAAAATAATAACTATGAAAAAGTTGCACTAAATCATTAATAAGAAGATTATTCTTCTCCCTTGTGGACCTCATAATTTTCAATTTGAGGTACTTGCAGTACTAATTTGGCATCAAACTTAACTTGTCAAATTTTTTATTTTCTTAAATTTCAATTTTTTTAATTAATAATTTAAATCGATTTTAAGTTAAATTATTCTTTAAGTTATTAATTTAAAATTTTACTTTAAGTATTAAAATTGTTTAGTAATGTTAACTTGAATTTTTTTTATTTAAATTATCAAATTAATATATTTATCTTCATTAATTTTAAGGAGTAATTTTTGTTGTCAAAGATGTAACGGTCATTTGTTGGAAAATAAAAATAAAATAAAATAAATAAAAAATAAAAAGAGAGAAAGAGATTTAAGATTCAAAATAAGTTAATTATTTTAAATTCATACTTAAATTTATTAATTGCCTAAATATACTTATCAACTTAATAGCTTAAATTAAGTTATTAAGTGTTTGTTTGGATGCACTTCTTATTTTGCATTTTTAAAAATAAAAAATAATAATAACTCTTATACAAAATCCCAGAATTATTAGATGCTTCCATTAAAATGTAATCATTTTAAAAAAATTAAGATATCAAAAAGTTTACTACCCTAAACTTTAAAGTTTTTAAAATAATTTTTAAGGACATAATATAAGTACATACTTTTTATAGGGATCTTTCTATTGAAAAAAATAATAATAAATGCATCCAAATGAAGTTTATCTTATATTAAGTCATTAAATTTACCAAATGCCCTCCAACTTTTTTTTCAAAGTACAAATCAAGTTATATTAAATAAGATCAACCAATTAATATTAGGTGAACATTTTTTGTCAATTTTGCCCCCCTACCCTACATTTTTTACTATGTCAACAGTGAGAGCAATATATGAAATATGATATTTTCATTAAGGCCACAAGCATATACTAATGATATTTTAATCACAACTTGATTCTACATGGAATATCAAAATTTGTACCTAATGTACCTGATAGGAATCCTTTGCTAATAGCCAATGCATAAAACAAAAATTATGAAAAAGTTGTACTAAATTATTAATATCTAGACTATACTTCAAAGTTCAAACCTGTGGACCTCATATTCTTCAATTTGTGGTACCTAGAGTACTAATTTGGCAACAAGCTTAACATGTCCATTTTTTTATTTTTCTAAATTTTATTTTTTATTTTATTTTTGGCTAAATTATTTCTTTATTAATTAATTTGGTAGGGCCTTATATAAGAATAGTCTTATCAATTCTTCCCAAGGGACAGTGACAACTACCCTTACTAGATATTTTCTTTCATTTTCTAGTCCTACTTGTTCTATTTTGGACTTCAACTTAATTTAATTCAATTTTTAAATTAATTTTTTTAATTAGCAGTTTTGTCTTTCACGGTGCCAAGGCCACGTAGATCTAAAGGTGTTACTTTTTTTCCATGTAAAATTAAATTATAAAAATTTAATCATTTAATTTATATGCTTTTTTTAAAAAAAATTAAATATATTTGTAGATAGATATTAAGGTGTTGTTTGTTTTTTTAATTTTTTTTGTTAAAAACAACTTGCTTTAAGATTTATAATTATTTGTTTTTTTCTTTTTTCTTTTTTTACTTTTTATTAACTTATTATTTATTTCTTAAATTTTTTTATTGAATATAAAAACCAAAATATTTAGTTTTTTCTTAATATTAAAATTAACATTTTTTTTGTATTTTTTAATACCTAATATAAATAAAATATTAAAAACAAGACAAGCAAGTTAGTACTTACTATTTTAAGTACTATTGGATTGTGAAGTTTGAATCAATTTTCTTACGCTTTGTTAGGGATGTCGAGAGTCAAGCTGCTTGATCAACTTGCGAGGGTTGAAGCGGACAATGTTCTATAGAAAAGTTTTTTTATGTGATGATTGACAAGTTTACTTTTATTATATATTTTAATCCTTCTATATTTTAAAATTTTGTTTTTTTAGAGAGCACAACCATAATTGAGAGACTTTTTGAGAGCTTTATCATTGTACTTATTATTTTTTATTAGTAAATCTTAAGCATTGTTGTACTTTGTGAACGTAGAGATCATATTAATTATCAAACTATGTTAAAAATCTCATATTCTTTTTTATTTTCTGTTTGTGTGTGTACATGATTTGGTTAACAAACATTATTTAATTTTAAGTTTTATTTAGAATTAAGTAAAAAAACAAATATTATCCGGAGATTTCACATAAAAATTGATAATTCTTTTTTATTAATATTTACTCTTTTCATAAGATGAAGAGAGTGACTCACTTTCCTTTTGTAAGTTATAAATTTGATCTAAAAATTTAAATCATCAAATAATGGACTATACAATCTAATTTATAATTTGAATGACAAATTCAATTCAATGAGAAGATGGGGAGAGATCTACAAGCATTAAGTGTGAGAGGGCATGGCATGGGAACCCACTTATCTTGTACCTATAGGTACATTGAGACCAACATTGCGACCAATGTACCCTAACCTCCAAACACCTCATATGCACTGCCAATCCAACCATTGACTCAAATAATCAAAGTTTATGTTGGACAAATCACCATACTTATTTTGTATTGACATACACTCCCACAGATTAAATAGAAGACTACCCTACTAGTAATAAATGTTTTGCACACAATTCCTTGGTACGGTTGGTGCCTCGTGTCACAAACCTAAAAAATGTCGCTTGCTTGTTTGGTATGATCTCTAGATATGAAGGGATTAACATTTTGATCCATCCTTCATGGATATACATGTGACAAAGGGAAATGAATTATGAAAGTAAAAGAAATTTTTTAGGTTATTGATGTTGGATTGTGAAGTTTAAATCGATTTTATTGTGCTTTGTTTGAAATGTCAAGAGTCGAGCTACTCGATCAGCTTGTAGGAGTTGAAAGGGGCAACACCCCTAGAGAAATTTTTTTTATGTGGTGAATGATGAGTTTGCTCTTATTATATATATATAACCATTTTATATTTTAGGGTTTGGCTTTTTAGAGAGTGCGATTGAGAGGTTTTTTTGAGAGTTTCACTATTATACTCCTTTGTTTTTTCCTTTTATTAGTAGATTGTTGAGTGTTGGTACACTCCATAGATGTGACGATTACATTGATTGTTGAACCATGTAAAAAATTTCATGTTCTTCTTTATTTTTTGTTTATGTGTGTGGGTGATTTGGTTAACAACGGAAACTAAAAATCAAAATTACATATATAATTAAAACGATGTTTACTATATATATATATACTATTTAAGAAACTTCTCACATTAATCAATGTGAGATCTCATTCTTTGAGTTTTCTGTCAAAGTAGGTTTTTTTGAAAGAAAAAAAAAAATTATCAATCTAGATTTATTTTAGACATTTACCAAAGTAGTATGTCCATGCCACACTAGCACCCTACATATTATATTTTTTTATTTTCTTTCATGACAAAATCATAGTTGATAATTATGGTTTTAATTTTAAGATAAATCACAATTGTTGTCAGTTTAACTTTACAGGTAAAACCACAGTTACCAACTATGGTTTCATCGTAAAAAAGTAATACAATAAAAGTTAATGTAGCTAAAAAATTGGTGTAGTAAATATTTTGAAAACTAACCCATACATAAAATTCATTTTTAACAAGTGATTACTTTTTCAACAAACTCTCTCATTCTTTAATTCTATGTTTTAAACATGAGGATTAACATTATTAAGAAGAATTATCAATAGTACCAAAATTATTTTATGAATGTTACTTTCATCCTTCTGAAAAATAAAGCATCGTGTCTTTTCTCTTTTCTCTTTTCTCTTTACCACGTACTCCCACGGTTTTCACCTATGGTTTTTAGCCCTACTCTTTACTTGATTGAGATTGAAATGAACCCTCTAAAGTCTATATATATGCTACAATTAATCAATCTCATTTAACAAATGGAAGATATCATAATCATGGGATTTTGTCTCGATTTTACCATAGATCTTGCTTTGTATTCTAGTCATGGCCTCTAATAAAGAAAGTAATACAACCATGTGAAAGGTTAAAGAATCATCCAATCATTCATATAAAATTAGTCTTGATATGAACTTTGAAGCCAGTGCAAAATTTTTCAAAGGCCTTTGGGGTATCCAAAGAAATTGTTTGGTTTTGGCTTCAGTTTTGGGGTCATGCTTTCGTATTTTGTTGACCATTTGTACGGCAACTCGGACTCCCAAGGCCAACTGACTTCTAGTCAAGCTTGGAACCTTTTTAATTAGTATTCTATTATCTATACATCATGTTTAATATTATGATCTCTTCATTAATTTACCTAAAGAGAAAACTCATACCCTAGTATGTTTAAGAACAAATTTATAGACCTGCCAAGTCTTTAATGGTCCTAATCTTAGTATGGTTTAAAATCTTGATAAACTTCAGATGTTTTAGTATCGGTTTTCGATATTTTGTTTGAATATAAGAACTTAAAAAATTTATTTTTATTTTTAAAGTTAAAAAAAGGTAAGATTTATATAATATTTTTAAAAATTATTCCATAAAAATGATTTTTTTAAAATTAATTATTACATTCAATATAAGTTTATAAGAATATTTATATCTTTTACAATATGATATAAAAAGTATATCAAATGAACACTTATAAAAGTCCAAAAAAAAAATTATTAACCTATGAAGTCAATATAGAATTTATTCTAAAATTGATTTTTCTAACTTCATCGTAGAAAAAGCCATGGAGACTTTGACCAAAGATCAATTAATAGACATTTTGATTGAGAAAAACCTTCTTTCCATGAAATTATATAAGCCCATGTAAAAAAAAATTTGTGACTTTATTTTATAAACTTAAAAAAAAGTTTTCAATTTTTTATAAGAGTTTGTCTGGCAATATTTTTACAAAATATTTTTAGTATAAAACACGGTTTTGAAAAAAAATCTAATTAGAATATATTATTGAAAAATTAAAAATTATTTATAATTTTAAAAAAATATTTAATTAATGATTCTCCTAAAAATATTTTTATTAAAAGTGCTTCGAATAGAAACACAGTCAAATACGTGTTTTCCTTTTTCTCCCAATTGCATACGAAGGTGAGTTGTTGCCATTGACTTTGGCCATTCTCTGAAAAATCCCTTCTCCGGTATGCCAGTCGTCACTAACATTACCTACCACCTACCATTTGTTTTCCAATAAAGACTTACATGTCCAGCCAAAAAATGAAAGCTAAAAACCAAGGTCAATTCAGAAGGGTACGTTCCAAACAAACCCTTAGACAAAATTATTGAATGAGAAACCCTAGCTAGCCCTTGTTTTGAATCATTATCAGGAGACCCGCCTCCATTAAAAATCTACTCTCAAGTTTGAGAATATTGAAGGTCCCCACGAAATACAACAGGCCTTACCAAGCAGTCCAAGAAGTGTACAGTGATGAATATGAATAGACTACAAAGGGAGCTTGTACGTACTTGTGAATTTTCATGTCTTCTTCCTATTCTAATTTCCAAATCCTGCATGTGCCTCATCAATTTTCTTACTTGGTTTGTTGGCTTCTTAGGGACATGTAATCCAAGCATCATGTGTAAAAGATCTAGGGTTTTCAACTTCATTGTGGAACCCATTTTTTTGGACTTTCCCAATTGCATTTTTAGAAATGCAATGATTTCCTTTTTCCAAGGAAAAAAAATCAAGAGAATTATGGCTTGTTGAATCCGGAAGGACTTTACCAACTTCATTGCCTATTGGGGTTTAGCAATATTATATGTATTTCCCGCTTTATTTTCAAATATGATATTGACCTTCTTCCATAAGGATTTGATTAAATATATGTGTATTGGCCACCATCTACCATCAACTTGCGTGTAGTTTACTTATATCATCACACGCTGAAATCAGTAAAAAAAACTTAATTTAATAATCAATTCTAGAAACTGATAAGACAAATTAACTTGGGCTATTATGGTAGGTTTTGAATTCAAACTATTGACGCACAAGTTCAAGAATTATAAAAAACCAAAGATATCTTGAATCTTCTTTTCGTGTTTTTTATGTTATATATAAATATTATCTATTTTGGATTAGATGAATCCTCGTGACTTTAAGATGTTTTTATACGATTAAGAGGAATACACTATATATAAAGTACTAAAAACTTCTCTCTTATCCTATGTGAGACATGACAAGATAAATATATTTTCTAACAAATGGGAGTACATAGGGAATGGAAGTTTCCATGCATGGTTTGGTCAATTTTGGGGTTCATGTTTTTCTTTTGATTATATTGGATTCTAGAGGAAATAAATATGAAAATTATAAGAAAATTTTTTGTTTAGGGGAAAAAGATAAAATTCATTGAACGATAAGAGTAATTTTTCAAACTTCCATCAATTTGATTTAAATAAAATGAGAAGTAATCTCTTTCAACATTTGTCCCCCACTTTTCCTTTTTTTTTTTTCTCATATATATATATTTTTTTTACAATTTTCAAATAGAAAAAAAAATCATTTTTCTTAGCATTATTTTTCCTTTTCTACTACCTACTTTTCAAAAACCAAAATAGAATCAATGGTTTAAGACAACAATTACAGACCCTTATTACATATTAAATGTCGAAAAAGAAAAAGAAAAAGTATTATTAAAAAAGAAAGATAAACAAAAATATATTAAGGTAATTTTGGTTTTTGGTCACCTAGATGTTTGTGGATAGGAAGCTCTAGTGACATCTAGGTTTATTAAACTAATTGTTTGTTCAAAGTATGACTAAATGGTAAATAATTTAGGAAACTTCTTCATGACTTTGACCCACTGGATTCAAATTTGGTTTGTGATGACAGAAAAGACTATGGATTAAGATGCGAGAGAATTTGTGATGCACTCACTGACTAACACCATCCAGAGAGTCCTTGATTGAGATACCGAACAGCCTTGATTGAGTTCTTCACGGCTTCATCCTTTAACTTTCGGTGGCAATAAATAAATAATTAAATAAATAAAAATTTAAATTAAAAAAAAATTGTAAGAATCACGGAAGTGTCCTTAAAAATTTTGTTATTTTTCAAGTAAAAAAATATAAAATTGAGAATTTGAACTATAATAAATGTTAAGTGTATGTATACTTCATGCTTCCATCACGGACAGAGCCAAAAATGTAGGATTGGGGCAAAAGGAGAAAAATTTTGTTTCATGAGAGGCAATATGATATCAAGATGTAAATTTGGCTTCATGTTAAGGCGTTTTTCCTAGACATTTGGTTTTTTAGGGGCACATTTGCTTCCTCCAAACACATGCTAGCTCCATCGGTGTTCATAATGAATGTTAGTGGCATATGTTTTTATTTTTATTAAATAACTTTCATCTCTTGATCTTTAAATTAAGGTTAGTTTCATTGATTGTGGTTATTTGTAACTCAATACTTAAGCTTATATTAAGTTAGTAGGTTATCAAGGTCTAGAAAATATCAATTTGAAAAATATATTTCTAATAAACATGGACATTTCATTTTCAGTAAACACTATAAATTTTAAACATATTCCATGCTTTCATAGGTTAGGGCTCGTGTTTTGAGGAAAAATAATGTATTTGAAAAAAAAAAACCATAAACTAAACCTTCTATCAAATTAATTCTCCAACTAATGCATCTCATCCACTTGGACATCCTGGCATGATAATTTATTTATTTATTTATTTATAAAATCATGGTTAGTAGCTACAGTTTAAAAAAAAATTAAACATAAAATCGTAATTGGTGACTACAACTTTAAATTTAAACTTAAAATCATAGTCACCATAATTAAACAGTAATTTTGACCATTTTTAAAATAATTTAAATCCATAGTTACCGATTACAGTTTTATGACTACCCACATAAATAAGATGTGTCAATCTAGAAATTATTTTGATAATGAAATTACTTTAAAATTTTTGTTTTAAAGAAATCAATTTTGCTCAAACTCTCGGGAACACTTTCTTTAGAATAGAAAAGCAAGTTGCAACAACCATTTAAGGCATTTAAATTATGTTTTCAATGCCTTAAAGCCCCTTAATTGAGGTATGAATGATTTATCTAATATCATAAATGTCTCTATAACATATTTATACGTCTAACTTTATTTTGGTAGATAAAATAACTTCATTAATTTTTTTTTTTTTTGTTGAGACATAGTATTTTAGGTTTGATAAGCCTTAGAAAAATGAATTCATGAACAAGATACATGTTATGATTCAAGTTCAATCAACTTGACATAAATTGTTAATCACCCTTTAATAACATGAGCTTTTGATTAAATTGATAGCTTAATATGATATTAGAGTTTTATATTGGTAAATTTTATTATTTATTTATTTTTGGTTAAATTGACCATTTAACATGAATGTAGGGTATTTGAAAATTATTTTTATAATATTAATCCAACAATTTTTTTAATAAGTATCTTGTGGTTAAATCATGGGAATTAAACATACAAGGGAATCACTATATTCACACTAGCAGATGACCAACCTATTGGATGGAAAAACTAATTGAGAACGTGTAAGACCCACTTTGGCACCTGTTTTCGAAAACAATTTTAAAAAATAGTTTTTAAAAACTATTATCTAATGTTTTATAAAACAAAAATTTGTTTGGAACCTGAAATATTTTTAATCTGTTTCTAATATTTTTAAAAATAAATTTTATATTTGATTCTTTATTTTTAATCATTCTATATGCTTGTATAATTATTTTTTAAAACGACTCTCAACAAACAAGTGAAAATTAAAAGATGTTCTCTAAAAATACTATGTTTTCTATTCTTAAAAACATAAAACATAAAATAGTTTCTAATTATCAAACATTTTTTTAAACAAAAAACTGTTCTAAAAAATAATTACCAAACATACCCTCAACCTCCCTCTCACCCTTTAAAGAAAAGGTGATTAACATTAAATATAAAAGTCAATTAATTGGGAAACTATGTCAAATCAACTCGATTCCATCCTAATTTGGATTGGTTGACTTCATTTTGTACACAACATAAGTTGTTTTAATTCAAGAATGAGAACTCACACTAGCCCAATTTTCAAACTCAAAGTTTAATTGAGAGATACAATTCTTTCCAAATAAACATTTAATAGTTCATAATTCATTAAATTGAGTATTTGAAATTATACTCCATTTTTTAAATATGTCTAAATAGGATTCTTAAAGGTGAATTTTATACTTTATATATATATATATATATGTTTTGAAACTTTTTTAAATACGAGAGAATGAAAATATATTTTGATCATTAGCTTTCAAAATCACCAATTGAAACTAACACATTATGGATCTTTTATCGTTATTTAAGTTTCATCTATTAATCTATAAATAGTCCGCCTCTATTTATTAAAAATAGCTAACGAAACTCTTTATTTATTATGTTTATAATGGTTTTTCCTTATAATATTTCCTTTCCTCTTCTCATACCCTTTCCTAACACTCACGTCCTATATATTTAAGAAGAAAATTTTCATATAATTAAAATTTAAAATATAAATATTTTGTTTCTATTAAAATATAGTATTCAAATATAAAATCAACTGCATTGTGAAAAAAGATACCCCAAACAAGTCATAAATATCCATTAAGGGAATTCCATATGAAAGTATCATTCAATGGATCCATCATGAAGGTCACTAAATAGTTTTGATTTGGTAAGTATGATGCATGTCACATACCACTAGTTTATACAATTTGGCTAATTTTGGTACATTGGGTCTATGATTTTATGGTCCACCTACCTATGGGTTACTAGCTATATAAAAACTTTTTCATTATCACCAAGGTAATGTTGAACTTTTTTGTGGAGCTTTTAAGAGGTATTAATTAGAGATTTTATAGCCAAAATAGTGTTTTTTAAGAAAAAAAATAGCTATATAACCCGCCCAAAATATTGACTAAACTTTTACTTTCTACCTCCGATCATCCACATGATTTTTTAGTGTCAAATTTCATTAAAATTATCCCTAAAACCTGAAAAACATGATCGATAATTGTGATTTTTAAAATATCCTTAAAATTATGATTTTAAAATTTTTTCTAAAAACTGTGGTTTTAAAAGTATTCATAAAATTATTCTAAAAATCTTAAAACCATGGTGGCTTTAAATTTTTTCTTAAAACCACACTCAATAACAGTGGTTTTAAAATTTTCCTTAAAATCACTATCATATAATTGTGGTTTTAAAAATATCTTAAAATTATTATAAAAACATTAAAATCATGGTCAATAACTGTGATTTTAAAATTTTTCGTAAAATCATAATGTAACTATGATTTAAAAATATCTTTAAAATTATCCTAAAAATTTTAAAACCATAGTTAGCAACTTGTTTTTAAATTTTTTTTTGTGGATTAGGGTTTTACTATGAGGATAAAAAGTGGGATTAGAGTGAAGTGTAACAAAACCATAATTAATGAGTATGGTTTTACAAGGAAAACATGTCAACTTGCATTTTGTATAATGTGACATGATTATATAAATTTTTTTCAAAGAAGTATTATTTCCCTTAATAGCGTTATTTTAGCCACAAACTCATTAATCACAAGTATTCGTAATTTTTTTTAGGAGCTTTTAATTATTAATTTTTACACAAAATTATATTTTTAAGGTTTAATTCATAAATATTGAATTTAATTACATTAAAATAATAAATATTTCCGTTTCTAATTCTTGTACCATTAAAAGCAAAAAGTTAAACATTTGTCAGGTGCAAAAAATTACCTTTTCAGCCAATTATTTAAGGGAGTATGTAAAAAATAGTATCATTTTAAATATTTTTAATTTGGTTAAAAATAATTAAATTTGTTATTTTGTTTATTACAAAATAATTTAAAATTTTAATGAGAAAATTGCCATCCATAGAAGTTGGGCTCATAATAATTATTTTAATGAGAATATTTTGTTTATGAGTTTATTTTGAAGCGCTTCTAAAAATAATGTTCGAGAAACAGTTTTGAAAAACGGTTTTATGATATTTTATAAAAAAAACATCTATTTGAAAATTTAAAATATCCTTAATCTATTTTTTTTTTGTATTTCTAATTATTTTTTAAAAGTAATTCTTTATGGAGCCCTTTATTTTTAATTATTTTAATAGTTGTACAATTTACAATTATTATTTACAATAACTTGTTGAAAGCAAAGAAAATAAGAAAAAAAAAACTATTTTTCAAAATCAAAAACATAATTAATTTTTTGAAAGAGTTCCCAACACATGCTTCATGCCTCCAAACTCATTTAATTGCCAAAAAGTAATCCAATTCTAAAATATTTTTAAATCAATAAATAAAGAAGAATTTTATTTCATTTGATTAATACTTACAATGTTATATGAAAAATATAGTAATAGTAAAAAATAAAATTAGTAATTGGTGTAACATCATCCTAAAATTAATAAATTATTAAATAAATTTTACCATACTCAAGGCGGATCCCATGCATGCCCAAGTCATTTGTTAGCTCGGCCACCGACTAGACTAAAGAAAATGAATGTCTTTATATTAAGTTTATTTTCTTTTATTGAACTCCAAAAATAAATTTCTCTATATACAATAAATAGTAAAGTATTTGTTCAATATTACTATAATAAATATTTAAAATTGAGTAATTACGTCTATTTTGGACTTTGGTAACTCAAATTAAAATTTTGAAAAATTCAAATTTATTTCAAATTATTCTATTTCAAGTTTGTAGACATAGACTAATTAAATAAATTTATTAAAGAGATTAAATCCAAATCAAATAATTTTAGTCATGACCAATTCTAAATTTTGTAGTACAAAGTACAAAACTTGTACATACCAAATTCAACCCATTTGAGCTCTCTTACATATTTGACCTCCATGAAGTCAAAATATGCCTAATTTTTGGACCAAGAAAATACATAGATGCCAAATTCAAACTTTGGTTTATACCCTTTGGGAATGCGGAATTATAAGGTATCCTTTGATTTTGATTTATTTAAAAAAAATATCTTAATTATATTTTTAATGAAATGAAAATTTTAAATACCGAGCCCAACTCAACCCGAGTCAACTCGACTCAGAATGATGTAAGGATGATGGGATAAGGATGGTTTTGTAACGTATTGATTAGAGCATGAATGTCATGTGGACCCATAGCTTGTAAAAATTGTAATTTGATTATTTCTATACAATATTGCAGGCCTAATGGAGGTCTTTCTTCTTGTATAGGAAGGGAAAGAGAGAGAGGGAGGGAGGGAGAGAGAGAGAGAGGGAAAAAAACATCTAAATTTCTTCATATATAGGAAGGAAAAGAGAAGAAAAAACTACTCGATTTCTCTCTATCTCTCTCCCTTTGTCATGTTGTGCTGTTGGGTGGGTGGCTTCTGTATGTATTCCCCCATAAAAAATGTGGCCCTGTAAAAGCCTTCTCCTTTAAATCAACTCATCTCTTTCTCTGTCTTTTGGATGAATAATTCATCATTTCTTATACCTTTCTCACTTTTCTCTTTATAAAAAGGATTAGAACTACTTTTGTGTAGTACAGATCGTGGCTATACCAGCTCCAAAGGTGTCAGAAAGGAGGAAGAAGAAAAGGCATAAGAGGGAGGGAGGAACACCAATCATAAGGGAGAAAAAGGAGAGAGCAAAAATTAAAATTGGAGAATGAATGGTGTAATAAATCTTGAAGCAGATGATTACTCTGAGTTTGTGGAAGTTGATCCCACTGGAAGATATGGCAGAGTACTCAAACTTCTCTCTCAGTTTCTATCTCTTTGGCTTTCTCTGTTTTTCTTGGCTTCTGATTTGGGTTCTGATTCCTGGGTTCCATTTTTCTTTTGGTTGTTTGGCTGCAGTACAATGAAATACTTGGAAAGGGAGCTTCAAAGACAGTGTACGAATTGAGCTTTATGTTTTGCAGTGATTTTTTTTATGCCTGTATATTTCAGATACCTGCTAATTTTGGGTTTTTTCTGCGGTGTCTCGATTTTTTTTTCTTTTTTTTTTTTAAAAAAAAAAATTGTATATACCCATTTCAGATTTCTTCAAAATTTGAGCTTTGTGGATCTTCAAAAAGACTTTTTCCAAATGGGTTTTTGGTGGATTTGTGATTGACTGGTTGATTTTTTATGCTTGATTGGTGCAGTTACAGAGCATTTGATGAGTATGAAGGCATTGAAGTTGCTTGGAACCAGGTCAAGCTTTATGATTTCTTGCAAAGCCCTGAAGATCTTGAGAGGCTCTACTGTGAAATTCATCTCCTTAAAACAATGAAACACAATAACATTATGAAGTTCTATACTTCTTGGGTTGATACTGCTAATAGGAACATCAATTTTGTCACTGAGATGTTCACTTCTGGGACTCTCAGGCAGTAAGTATCCTGAAGCTCGAATTTTCTGGTCATTTTAGTATGTGGGTCGTTGAGATTTTTTACTGGTTTAAATGGGTTTTCTTGCTTTTCTATGTTTGATGATGATAGGTATAGGCAAAAGCACAAGAGAGTTAACATTAGAGCAGTGAAGCATTGGTGCAGACAGATCTTGAGAGGGCTTCTCTACCTCCATAGCCATGACCCACCTGTGATTCACAGAGATCTCAAGTGTGACAATATTTTTGTAAATGGCAACCAAGGAGAAGTTAAGATTGGCGATCTAGGGCTTGCTGCAATTCTCCGAAAATCACATGCTGCTCACTGTGTTGGTATGTTTAATTGATCCAAACCCCATGAAATTTCTTCACAAATCACTATACCCACAACTGAAAATTGGTTGAATTTAGTAAGGGAAGGTGATTGGTTTCATCTTAAATGATTTTGGGTCCTGTTTTTGATCAGGGACACCTGAGTTCATGGCACCAGAAGTGTATGAAGAGGAGTACAATGAATTAGTGGACATTTACTCTTTTGGTATGTGCATCTTGGAAATGGTCACTTTTGAATATCCATATAGTGAATGTACTCATCCTGCTCAGATCTACAAAAAGGTTATCTCGGTTAGTACTCACTCCCTATATCTTTCTCTTGTTCTCTCCATTTGTTTGCTTTGTCTCTATGCCTCCACATTGACATGCCTTGTTGCTTTAGGGGAAAAAACCAGATGCTTTATATAAAGTGAGGGATCCGGAAGTGCGAGAATTTGTTGAGAAATGCTTGGCTACTGTGTCTCTGAGGCTCTCCGCTAGAGAGCTTTTGCAGGATCCTTTTCTCCAAATAGATGATTGTGAATCCGACTTGAGACCAATAGAGTGCAGGAGAGAACCTGATGATATGGTTCCTCTCTTAAGACAACCTTTTCTTGAATACCATCATAGTAACAGCTCTTTCAGTAATGGATACTCCAATGCTGTCGATTTTGAAGCCCATAATGGATGGGGGTATCAACCACTTGAGATGGAACCAACTGGGATTGAGCTTTTTGAGTACCATGAAGACGAGCATCCTGCAAATGTGGACATAAGCATCAAAGGGAAGAGGCGGGAAGATGATGGCATCTTTCTAAGACTCAGGATTGCAGATAAAGAAGGTCAAAAGATCATCTCCTTTTGCCATTTTTATTTTTTTTTTATTTTTGTTATTGTTTGATTTTCCTTCCTCGAATGAAGCATGGAACTCTCTCTTTGCAGACCACATTCGTAACATCTATTTCCCATTTGACATGGAGATGGATACAGCATTGAGCGTTGCAACTGAAATGGTTGCAGAACTGGATATTACAGACCAAGACGTGACTAAAATAGCAGATATGATTGATGGGGAGATAGCATCCTTGGTCCCTGAATGGAAGCCAGGGCCAGGAATAGAAGAAACTCCCCGCTTTGCAACCTTAAACTTGTGTCACAATTGTGTTTCCAACCATACATCTAATGGTTCCCTCATGGATATTCTAGCTAAGAATCCAGGCGCCAAGAACTTGCAAATATTCCAGTGTTCAAATGGATGTGCAGCAATGCATGGCCGGTTTGAGGAAATCACTTACCAAGTTGATGGGGCTGACCATCACATACCAGAGGGTCAATCAGAAGAATTGCATTGTACAGAAATTTGGGATAAGCATGAAAGTCGCGAACTTAGTTCAGTAAGCTCTGGAGAGAGCCCTTCTGATGAAGAATACGAAAAAATAAACCATTCAATCATTAAGGATGAAAGAGGATCAGGAACTGGAAATGTTGTTGCGTCCAATGTGAAAAATTCTATCAGTCATTTACGTAATCCTAGCTCTTCCTCAGCAATTCCTTCAATGTCTTGTGCCCTCTCAGATGATTATGAGAACGAAATTCAGCAGGTATTGAGGTGGCTGAAAGCTAAGCATCAAATGGAAATGAGAGGACTTAGAGATCTACAGTTAGGACTTGCATCAAAGCCGTCAAGTTTGGATAACAGACAACTCAAACCTGACAATGAGGGTCTCTTCTCAACACTCTCAAACACATCACAAGGACACAACAATGGGCTATTCCTGAAATCTTCTGCCTATGACAAGCATTTTACTTCTAATTGTGCTACTCAAGTCAACAAGTGCAGCCCCGATTTGGTAACCCACGGGGCCCGAAATTGTGAGGCGAACAAGGGGTCCCCAAGTGCAGAGGATATGGTCCATGTAGTTACTGCCAAGAGTTTCTACACTGCTGGCTCATTGCTTCCGTGCCCAATGCATAGGACAATGTCCCTACCAGTTGATGCTGTTGATATATAAATCTGTAAGACACCTTTTCATTCTTTTACAAAATTTCATACTCAGAGGTTGTAAAATTATCAATCTTCACCCCCCTTTTTGGCTCTATTCAATTTCAAATCCTCCTTCCTGATGTTTTCTTTTCCCTCTCTCCAAAGTTCCATTAACAGGCCACAGAACTGTGAACCTCCATTCTCCTCACCTTGCTATCATGCAACTGTCCCCTTGTTGGTCCTCTCCTCTCAGTTAATGAGAAAAAAAATAGGTGTCAGTAATTATGAGGAAAGATTTTAGAATGGGTTCTTGTGGGGTCTCCAAGTGTAATGGCTTGGTTGTGAGTTTGAGTCCATGTGCAATGCCCATTTACCTCAGAAGTTAGAACTACCAGACTAGAGCATCTAAAAGCCTGGATTCATTGGGTAAAGCATTTAATGTGTTAGACAGTGTGTGAGAGAGGGAGAGAGTTATTACTCTTTTAAGACACTATGTTCTGTATCCATTGGGCGGCCATTGGATGTATATATGAATGTGTAGGGAGAGTTTCAAACTTTTAATATTGTTTGGAGACTGAGTTGCAGATCTGCAGATGCCAGTGATGAAGTGAATTATTTGGTTAGTCAGTTATAGCTGGCCAATGAGAGGTTTTGTTTGAACTATTGGTCAGTCTTTTGCAGGGCCCCATCACTTGATGGCAATTATTATAGGTCCATGACCCCACGAAAGTATCATATTCCATGCATATTAATCTACTTCTACTATGGAGGGGTTAGCCAAATGGTGTGAAGAGTTTCAATTAATGGGAAATGGGCCCACACTGAAAACTGTACTTAATTGGATGTGCTTGAGACAGATGGATCATATCCAAAAAAAAAAAAAAAAGGAAAATTGCCAAGGATGAATCACTTTATAATTTAATAATTATGTTCAAAAGATGGCAACTATTTGGAAGCTGATTTGCATGGTCAAACATAAACACCTCATCAAACCCATGTTGCAATAAAGAAAGGGAGGAAAATCCTTGGTGATGCAAAGGTTGAGTCATGAGTCATGAAGCATCAAGAAATTTCCATGCTTGTGAGGATATCAACATGGAAAGTAGCATGTATGGTTCCAAAATTCACCAACCCCGTGGAAAATATTTTACATATCTGAATGTATTTATTCATGCCCATGTGGAATTAATTGAAAATTAAATTGGGAATCCATTAAATAGGTATGGGATTTCATCTTCTTAAACTTTTTTTTTTTTGTCAAATTTTTTTATAACATACAATACATAAATACTCTTAATTTTTTTTAATAAAAATATGATTGCAGCATCACCGTCAATGATAAGGATTGTCATTAATGAGAAATCTACTTGTTTAAGCACAGAAGCCATTGCTGGTAAGCATTGTTGTTGAAGCTAATATGCTAATATTTAAATATGACGGTGGGGGTGTGAAGAGTGAATGGGCAAATGGGTTAGAAAGAGAGAGGTCACTTTTGAATGATTGAGAAGCTTTTTCATGTTATTCATCTTTCAACAGCTGAATAATTGTGAACATCATGATAGGAAGTGAAGTTTGCTTTGTTTTTATCACTTTGTGCATATTACCTCAAACTGCCCATCAAAAGAGATATGGTTGGTCCAAGAAAAATAAAAGTGTCCTTCACTCAAACCCCCAACACATATTCCTTTTGAATTGCTTTCTGAAAAGGGTAGGCAACTCACACCGCCCACACACATTGAATCCAACATAACAAAAGCATGAAAAGTAAAAAAAGTTTCTAATTCCACCAAGCAAACATAAAAATCTTAACTATTAAAGTTCCATTTTTATTTTGATATCTTCTACTTTTTGCCAGAAACCCTCTTTGAGCTCTTTGAATCAGGACCCACCCAAAAGCAATAGAAAGGTCCATGCTTTGAGAGTTTGAAAGGTTAACAATTTTTTTTGGGAGAACTAGAAACTGTTCCAAATCTAGAAATTAGGATGCCTTTGGGTTGTTTGTATGATTTGTTAGCATGGATTAGAATTATTTCTATTATCAAAAAGAAAAAAGCTCAGCAAGAATAATATATCTTTGATGCTCCACCTCCCAAGAGGTTTATACCTTCCAAGAATTATAACTGTAAAATGATGTGTGTGAAATCATAAAGAGGGCATAAAGGGAAAGCAGAATTAAGAGATGGGATAAGCCCAGGTTGATCAACATTCATCAAATGCTAGGGTCATGAGGAAACACCCATATCCATTAAATGCTAAAGCCATGAGCAAACACCAAAACACTAGTATATAGAATAGGCAAACATGCTGCCTAACTGTACATTGGATGCACATGTGAAGAGTTCCAGTCTGTTGGCTTTAATCAAGAAGTTCAACAAATCAGGTAAGTGCCTTTTGTGTACATGTATGTGTTGCATGGCTTTGGATCTCATCAAATGTTGGGTTGGATCAAATCAGAGTCAACCCAAAGCATGACAGGATTTCAATACCAAATCCGTATGCCTGTCCTGCAAATCAAGCATGGCCCTTCATGTTTTATTCTTGTAGGGCATAACCTAACAGATGTAGGTTCCATATGGGTGGAACTTCATGGGTAATCACCAAGGTCTGTAAAACTCAGGTCACATATCCCCTACCACTTCAATGTTGATAAAAGAGAATACAACGAAGGATTTTCCCAGAAGAGATTGCACCTTTGAACCATACTGAAAGAGCTAGGAAATTTCTAAAACTGCAGGATTATGTCTAGTAAAAAATTTTGATGTCCGAACTCCTAAGGTGCACGGGCAAAAGAAAAAGTCTTCTAACAACCACAACCAGAAACTCTGAAGCAAAACAAGAATTGTTATCCACTAGTTCACACCACACACTCTGACTTTGATGATTAGATCCCATATCAAGAAAATGGCAACTGTTAGGAATGCACAACTACTAGTAGGCCTTAACCCAGGTAGACTTGTCATAGCTAGAAATTACTCAAACTGATCATAATCAATGGTACAAGTAAAGTTCTGATCACCTCTAAGTTTTGATGATGTTAAATGAGAACTCTAGCAAGAATCGTTAAGAGTCAAACCAAGTAGTTTTGCCTTGAGATCAACTTGGTTGCACCTTCCTTTAATTGTAAGATCACTAAGGTGGAACCCATGTAATAAATGATCTTGACCAGAACCAAGCCAATTCATGACCCTAAGCTTATGTAAAATCCAAATTCCCTAGTTTAAAAAGGGAAATCTTAGACAACACAGGCAACTAGAGATTTTTCTCAACCCCCTCCCCCCCAACCAAAAGAGGAATTAAAAAAGTTAAGTTAAAAGCCACTAGACCTATTCCTTACCCTGCAAAACAGGGTGTGTTAGGCAGAGTTAGTGATTATCACCACTCAGAAATCTAACTCAACCCAACCCCATGACATTTTCTTGTCATGTCTAATGAAAAGTAACCATTGAACCTGTCCATTAGTGAATAGGCAGAATTCCACTACAATATATGGGAATCTCAAACCCCAACCTGTAAGATACGTGGGGACAACAACTAAGATCCGTGATTTTAAGATTAATTAAACTTGTGGGTCTCCTCCTGCACCTTTTACTAAACCAGAAGCCATCTCTTTCAATTTCTTGGCGTCCCAAAAAACCATCATGCAGGAAAACAACTCTTTTCTGTCCCAACGTTGCTTCTTTGTATACTGAAAAAGAACTCAGTTACATACATATAGACAAATAATCAAGAAACCGACAGAGAAACCCCAGGGTAGTTGTGGCTTCATTCTCGTTGACCCAGAATTCCAGAAGGCATGTTCAAACTAAGATTATCAAGTCAACAAGTTTTATGCCCTATTAAATAGGCATATACTTGAACCATACACAAACTGGTCATTTTAGTTTGTTATCCCTCCTAATGCCTGCATGGTTGGAAATATCATAGAGATAAGGAATAAGCAACCTCTACGTACACTTCACAAAAACCATAATCATACTCAGGCTGCATCAAGGATCTGATCCATGTTTTGCGAGCTCAATCTAATGAAAATGAGGAGCCAAACATTATCAAGATTGACAAAGTCATCAGCATGTCCTTTAGTATCTCTGGAAATGACATGGGCTAGAAGTTTCCCTGATGGTGGATGCAAACTACAAGAAGTCTTGTAGGATCATCTGCAATCATTATATCCTGACAGACTCACCAACCAAACCCTTCACACCTCCAAGAAAATAATAATGGGAAGTTAGGCAAATTGGCAAATAAAATACAATTCTCTTAATGGTTGACATTAGCAAATGCTACCAATTCATCTTTTCATTCTGACTATATTTCATACAAACAAAATCATGATTATAATTTACAGAGTTGAATTTGAAGCCATGCTAGGATTACATATAGGACTTAAAATTCTGAGATTGAAGCGGTCAAAGAGTTGATAAAATAAGATCTTGTTACCATGTGAATATACCTCCTCTATGCTTACAAATGTACAAATTCAGTATGATACATCTTTTCAACCTTGGAAGAGTAAAAATTTCTATATTATAGACAATTTTCCTCTCTACAAATAGAACTTCAAATGCAAAAAGCAGTTTTAGCCCATACTAATACCAAGAAATACAAGACAGCCAGTTATTTATAGAGGCCTCAAAAGTGGGTAATCTTCAAGTAGTTCCCGCTCTGATAGTGTGTCATTTTCATTCTGAGGTGTCCACAACACCTCAACCGCCTGCATGGAAACCAAAGTAGTTCAAACACAGAATCAACAAGATCTAGAGTTACAATTTTGGAATATGTCTATTCTTACCAGTGTTCTGCTCGAAGGGATGGAGCCAAGCTTTTGCAAGGCTTCCTTCAAGTCTCCACTGCCATTGATGGTGGGCAATTTATGTACTCCTTCAGCAGCCACCAAGATTGTTATCTGAAAATTGAGAAATTAAAATTTTTTATAAGCACAAAATGACATGGTGGTCAAAGGGGAAAAAAAAAACTCACATTTCTAATCCCCATATAATTCAAATTCTAAAATTAGCCAACTTTGTTGTGATTGTCAATGGTATTATATTTCTAAGCATATAAACCCAAGGGAGATAAGAACACATGCATGTCTGGGTGCATTGTTAAACTAGTCTCTAGAAGCATGAGAGCGAGTCACAGCTTAGGTAGATGGGAATTTCAATGTTCCAACACTAACTGAAGATGAAAAACACCAATTAGCCTCAAGATGTGCACAGACTTCACAGGAATCATTGCAATCCAAGGAACAGACTTCACCGGGATCATTGCAATCCAAGGAACAAATGAACTTAAGAATGCAATCCCCCTTGCTTGGTTGCTTAGTGCTTCCAGGCTTCAAACCAGGGGCTTCTACAGAACTGGGCTTTATTTTTTCCTTTTGTGGGTAAAATTTTTGTTCTCAGTGGGACTTGAACCTGGAAAATCCCACAAACCCTTCCCCACCCTTTACCACTTAAGCCAAGCCACAAGGGCTAGCAGAACCGGGCTTTCATCTGTCTTATCTCTCTTGCTTGAGTAAGCTCAAGCATGCAAGTAATTAGTCCTCTTCATTTATTTTCTAAGGAAAGCCATCTTCTCAAAGTCAAATCTTCAAAAGGATGGAAGAGTTCCAGCAAAACCTTTCTAAGAATGAGGATAATAGTTTGGGTGTGAGCAACATGGGAGTTAATGAGGATTGCATCCTGGGTCACCAAATGCTATGGAAGGCCCTACTCTGGTATCTGCTTCAATTCATGCAGCTACAAGGGTAATAGCTGGCATGAGTGGCGACCGTAGAAGAAGTAACAATTCCAGAATCCAGTCTGCCAACCAGTCCAATATTCAGTTTGAATACTTTGCCATTAAATTTGCATTGATTGCGAACTGTAGCTAACTCTAGCTTTTGTGCATGGCTGTTATGAAAGTCATGGTACAAGACCTAGACCAAGAAGTGCTTCCATTCAAAGAGGGGAAAGAACTGGTCTCTTTCTAAATTCTTTAAGATCTGCTCCCCAAAAGGAAGGCTCTGAAAGAGAGTAGGACCTTTCCATTTGCTATTCAAAGTGACATAAGTAAACAGGTCAATAGCTCTAGCCCTTTTGTCTTAATCAATTGTGTCCTGACTCAACCTGGAGTTTTGATTCCTATATATGCACACACTCAACATGGTACTTCATGATGCAATATATATGTAAAAGATCCATTTGTACAAATATCATTTTTCACATGCAGAAAACAATATGCTTTGAGAGAACTTTATATGGTTTGGGAAGGGAAGGGGGTTTTGATTGATCAAAAAGAAGAATCTACTTCAACAAATACCTCATTAATCCTGTCCCTATTGTCTTTAAAGAAACTAAAAATAATGTTTTAAAAAGCTATTAAGGCTTACACCTTGAGGCTCATCATAAGGCAAGGCTCCGTGAATTAGCCTTGAGGCTTAAACCTCTCATCATTGAGGCTTATGACTTCGAGGCTATAGCCCCAAGGCTGTTGAGGCCTAAGCTTCAAATATCCAAACCATTGTGGGCTTTTGATATAGATTCATGAGCTTTGTATTGGGCCCCAACCTAATTAAACCTTTTACGAAAGAAGATTTAATTGACTTCCAATTAACCTTTTAAATGCAAGGGAAAATGAGAGATTGAGAAGAAAGAATAGGGAAATCGTTGACTGTCCTAATGGCTAATCTAATATATAATCATTATCTTATTATTGAAAAATAAGAAAAAATGTCACTGCAATTGGTGGATAAAAAAGAAGAATGAGTAGATATTAACTCTAATGAGAAGGATAATAAAGTAATTAATGTATGATTATATTCCTTGGAGGATACGGTAATGGTGAAAATTATTTGAGGAGAACATGAGGGACAACTAAATTTTAGAAGAAAGAAAAACAAACAAATTACAAACTATTAACAATAACAAATATTTAGTTTAATCATTATGAAGTTCATACCTTTTTATTGTTCAATTTTCTTGTGACTTTATGTATATTTTTTTATTTGTTTGATGATTTTTTATTATTTATTTGTTTTATTTGTTTAAGTTGAGGCTTACGCCTCATTCTGCCTAGAGGCTTATGCCTCAAGATCACCTTTAGTCTTTTAAAATATCTCAAATACCTATCAAACCTGGGTTACCCAAGGCATCAAAATTAAGGCTTAAGACTCCCAACAGGCAGAGAAGTCTAGTCAGGAAAATTAGAACTAACTTAGATTGGCTCAGTTTCTCAATGATGGATTCCAACTAAAATTCCTCCCTTCGACATTTTCTTCCTTTCATAACCTAATTTCACAAACAAACCTTTATTTCCTCATAATAAATAGATTGAATCAGTTCATCCATGGCAAGGTTAAAAATATGGCAACTTTTTCCTTTCCTGCCATCCAAAAGATATTGATTCTGTTCATGCTAAAATGAAGAATTTGTCTACAAAATCATTGCACATTTATAATTTCAAGCCAACATTCAGCAATGCAACTCCACAAGCTATCCCTAGAGCCACATGAGCACATAAGAAAAGGAGATTTTGCAATCCTGCACAAGAATTACCTATATTGTTCTAATTTTACTTCCCTTCCTCCAGATGAGATTGTAAAACACAAGGAAACGAATTTATAGAGTTATAGAGAAGGTTTGGATTAATCGCATAGCAACAAAGAAAAATTAGACATCGTATGCTTCTCATTTAAGAGTCTAACAGATGAATTAATTGTCTTCTAGATGATAGTGCTGATGCAAATGAAATAGATGAAACAAAGTGTTATGATTTTCTTTGGATAAGAAATCTTAGAGGCAGGTTATTTTGTCTCTTGTTAATACAATCTGTGCTTATTTATCAAAAAAAAAAAAATCTTAGAGGCAGGCAACTTCATGAAAATATTTTGGATTGTAGTAGTCTAGGTTGTGTGCCTCTGAACCAACCAATGAAGATCAAGAAGAGCCAATTGATAAAGGAATGGGCTCTTAAGCCTCTCCTGAGCACACTTGGGTAAGCCTTTTTCCGGTTTTTTTAATTTCATTTGAAAATGGTTTGAGAGAGTGTCACGTCCATTTGAGTTTTAAAACAAAACCAAAGCTCACGTAAATCGGTCTACAAGTTGGTTTTTTTATTTTAATCTTTCTGATAAGTAACATTTTTTTTGGTCCCATTTAGGGCACAACCCTAGAACCTTCCATGTCCAAGTCCAACCACTTACCAGTTGAGTCAGGCTTCAAGGCCTGGTCTTTAGTTTGAAAAAAGAAAAGCTTTAAGCATAGGACGTTTTAATTTCAGCCAAAGGAAAGAGAGAAGACCAAAAGAGGCTGGAATTCCCAGTATTGAAAGATTGAGTCTCATCTTCAATGATCAAGCCTAGAAAAATGGCCTTCAATTGATCAAGAAGCACTGGTGCATCAAACCTAGAAGATGCTTTCATTAGAATCTCTTCCTATTTCAAACATTTCCGACTTAGAACTTACCAAAGCGTTTAAACATATTTTTTATTTTTTATTTTTGAAAGGAAAGAACAGAGAGTATATATTACCAAAGCATTTAAACATTATTTAGATAATCCCCAAATATGGATTTTTAGAGCTGCAAGAATGAGAATAGATCTTGATAGAAAATTCACCTTTCTTCAAAATCCTCATCCCAATGTATGCACATCAAAGAGATTTTTTAATACCTCTTTAAATCTTCAACAGCCCTTACAAACAATGTTAGTGTGTGGTATGTGCCCTTGTCTTGAGGTGTGAAGCACAATCATGCAAGAAAGAACTATCTTCATGGAATTGGAACAAAGCATTAACCAAAGATAAGGCAGTCTATGGTACATCATGGAGTTTCGATCTAGATGGAAGCCTAGATTGGTTCCAAAGCATTTTTAGTAAATCTATAATGTTCTGAATTTTTATTTATTTTTCTTTTTTTGATCAGATGTTCTGAAATAGATTCAATTAGGGCTTCAGCCAATGTTTTTATCCCAAATTTTTTTTTATTGAAGTTTACATGTAACATCATGTGTCCTAGTGGATGAATTTTATTTTGTACCTGGACTAGTTCTTACCTATTGCATGTTTTGTCTTGGTTGAAATAACAACACATAAAAAAAAATAATAATAATAATAATACTAATAATAATAATAATAAAAAGTGAACCTAGAAATTTATCTAAACTTATTAAAATTAAAATAAGGACAATTCAAAATATTTTTATTTTTATTTTTATTTCAATTTAACAAAAAAACACAGAAGGAATCAAAAATTAATCAGGACTATTCGTTCTCCCTTTAGGTCAATGGCACAGTCAGTACGAGTTTTCACAAACTACTCAAATGCATGAGTAGAAATAATTTGAAATGAGCAATACATTTAATGATTTGAATTAAGCAAAAGTGAAGGAAAAACCATCTTGCAAACTCATTATATAAATTAGAAGTTCAGATACATTTCTAGAAGACCAATCTGAGATGATCTTACCACTATGTACTCATTGCGGAATCCACTAACTCTGTGACTGGTTGTGCTTTGCTTCTTTATGTTGTTTACATTGACAAGTGTCTCTTCATCAAATTTTCCCCGCTCTTCAAGAGAAAGCCGATTGAAGCGTTTCTCCCCCTCCTCAATACTCCGCTTCACGTCCACCTGCATGTACACATGGATGTGCTAAATAATCTTGAAATCTATCAGAGAAGTGTCTAATGGACAACCAGGACACAAAATCCACGATTTCAAATAGACAGTAAATTTCACGTGCAAATTGCAATAAGGCTACATTTTTTGAAGCTTTATTTTTGTATGATCAGAAATATAAAACTATATTTTCAAGTATATTTATTGAAATCTGGAACTGAGTGTTGGACCAAAATAACTTACAGACGAATATCCAGAGATACAATAATCTGGATGCCGAAGCAAAGCTAATGTTGTTTCTGCAACCAAAAGGAAAATAGGAAAAACCACATTGGTAATGCAATAGAATTAAGGCAGAGAGAAGCAGCACACATTGGACATAAATTAAAAACTAACATGAGAGACTTAAGCCACAAACTCCTAAATTTGTCACTGTAAACAAAATAATCTTGGGGGAGAAATGTTAACATCAAACAGAAAAGAGACAAAACAACAATTATTACAGGCAGGGCAATGAATGAGTGTATACCATTCCACCACAGGAAAAATTCTGTCTTATAAGAGATATCATAACAGAGTTAGTAAATTTAACTCACAGCATGAAAATTCTAAAAACTACTTAAACCTGATATTAACTCCCCTCCTCCAAAAGAGAATACATGCAGCATGACTCTGGGAGGCCACTAAATTTGTCGAAGGACAAATTAAAAGAAAGATCTATAACAAATGCAAAACTAATTTCAAGACTTTAATTCAACTTGATGGCATCTATTGCAACTACTATTGTTAAATTATACTATATTATCTATATTCTCCATCTCACTGTCTCTTATTTTCTAATCAGGATCTTAAATGTTAAAAAATTGTAATATTTGCACAACGCAATTTTAGGCTAACACCATAGGAAAAGAAATCCTTTGCAATTCAGTTTCAGATAAGCATAGAAGACATCATCTGGATGATACGAATTTTTTTTTTTTTTTTTTGATAGATTAAGAATAACATATACTCCCTATGTACCTTGGGGCACTTTTTAGCATTTCTCTTTTTAATTTAGGTTTTCTTTACCTATCAAAATAAGTAAATAAATAAAGAGGCACCAAAAATCCTGATGATACTAAAATGGAACCAGTACCCTTAATTTTATTGAAAATTTTAGGAACTAAGAAATGAATTGTATTAATCAACAATAATCTTTCAACTAATGAAGAGAGAGTGAGTATAAGCAAGTGTATGTGCAAAATTGTACAATTCATTTATCCAATCATTTATAATTTGAAGATAAAATAACCTTACATGTACAAACAAGTACGATGCTAAACATGTTCATCTGACATTCATAACAAATGTATACAATTATCAAATTCTTGCATTGCAACTTGTTATTTTCACGTGTGCAACAATTGCCACATTCACTAATTAATTTAAATTAGCACAACAAGATCAAATGAGATAATCAGTTACATATATACATATTAGCCCTACCTGTCAATATATAGCTCAAACCCTCTGTGGTGGATGTATCTGCAGTTTCTGCAATCCGATTAAGATCTCTCTGAAGTTCCCTCGCCATGCCCAACAACCCAATCTGGAAAAGACAATTGTGAGGGAACTTTTCAATTTTTGCGAAATACAAAGGATAAATAAAAATACCACTTGAAAGAATAAGTACAACTAAAAAGCTTTTTATTCATGAATCACTCGCAAACAGAACTAACAAAGATTGAGAGATAGAGGTATAAAGTAATTGATTCGTCATCTGTGGTATCTACCCACACCATGATTCTGAATCAACAGATTCACTAAGCAACTCCAGACTAAAAAAATAATAAAATAAGAACTGTGTCAGAAAAAATATCATAAAGAAGGACGTAACAGTTCTGATAGTGTGTTCATTTTCTATTTCTCTTGAGCATGAACAGTGGCTCCCCCTTGTGAAATGAGCAGATGGCAGTAAGATGTCACTAAATATTCTCCAATTTAATTATTTCCATCTCAAACGATGTTATCCTTCCCAATTAGATTGCATGTTGCTAACTGCTTCCAGAAAGCACCCCAAAATTCACAAGCCAGAAAACCTCTCATAAACCAGAATCTATAAAGTCTGGTCCCACACCATTTGCCTATTACCACAGACAATGCTGTGAACTCTGAGAATTCATCCCACTCCTAGCGCCTTCCCACTTGCCTTTCCCATGCATGCCCCTCACTAATTCAGTGCAAAAGACACCACTATCATCCCCATACTAGCCCGCAAGCACACCACTCTTCTCCAATGAGTACTCCTAGCAATGGAAAATTTCCATAACCATTTACCTAGGAGCACTTTATTTAAGATATTCAGCCTTCTAACTCCAAAAGCCACTCCTAGGGAAGGCATACTGCAGTATCAAACAGATGAAACTCTTTCCCTCTCAAGACCGCCTCAAGGAAAATCATGGTTAAATTTCTCTAAACAAATATAAACCAAGCCTAACAAAGATAGACATGAAGTATACTCAACAGAGTACTTTTAATGTAATTCTACCTCCTTTCAAAAGATATTGACATTTCCAAGTTTCTGATCTCCACTCAAATCTTCTCTACAAGATCCTAAACCAACTTGATCCTAAGAAACAAACCCAGTATATGGCCAAGATAAGAGGTAGGCAAAGTAAAAGTCATACAAGCCAAAACCACCTATACAGAAGAAACGTTATCACAAAGTAGTTTAGGCCTTTTTATAAATTTCAAGTCTCCAAGTTGCAAGAGCTCAAAACCAATCTCAGCACCAAACACTGTTCTCTATTTTTTATTTTGCACATTCAAATCATTGTCAATATTTCTTTTTCTTTTTTTTCTTTCTTCTTTTTTTTTTTTTTTTCCCTTCACCGTACTTGTTTAAAACTCAAATATAAAAAATTATATGATTCAAGTGTTTTGTTATTCAGTTATTCCATCCAAGGGAGTTACAATTATTTTAATGAGCAGTTTAAATCTAAAAAGTCTCTCATCTCTAAACTTATACATCTCAAGATCCCTCCTATACCCTGCTTCTATTAAAATGAAAATCTCATTTCTCGGTTGCCTATCATTTTACTTCTTAAATCATAGTGAGCCTCATTTTTCTCTGTTTTAGGTATTTACTTTTGCCTTGTTTCAAATGTGTCTATCACAAAGCACCCCCAACAACATTTTTCCACTTCGTGCATGCAGCCTAGTTCAACTGCAATACTTGGTACACCCTCATAAACAAAATTTCTATTCACAACAACACTAAAACAGAATCCCTATACCAAATAATACCAAAATGAACCAGCAAGAAAACAAACCCTTAATTAGTAATTCAGCTACAGCATTTGAATTTGAAAACTGTAGACAATTTGCAAAATACCAAAAACAATTGTCTGAGAAAATTGAAGGGAAAACCCAATCTATTCTAGTCTAACCAACAATAGACTTTACTTTCTTATCCAACAAACAATTAGCTACAAATTTGAAATTGAACTAATTCATTTAAAAAACAAAGAAATCACAGCTCCTCCCAAACTACCCAACAAACTACATAAAACTCCAATACTTCTCAATTTCTCTTCAACCAATCACATGACAATCTTTTTTAAGAAAAAAAAATTACTACCACCATACCTGAAGCTTGAGAACAGTAGTTTTATCGGTGGCGGTAAGAACGCCCTCGGACCGATCCGAAAGGAACCCAGAAACCAACATAAAGGCCGCAAACCCCATCAGGATCAGGAAAAAACTAGAACCTGCCCCAACTCCAACCCCCACTGCTGGCCCAACATAAACCCCACCACCACTGAAAGGCGAAGGCCCGAAATACGGCGCTGAATAAGATAAACCCCCACTTGGTGCCGTCCTATAACTCCTGGAGGATGACGAGGAACCCGAAGAAAATGACCTCCCGCCCATCCGGCCTCCAGATGCCGCCAATGCGGAATTGGGATCGTACATCAAAAGCAACCCCAGCATCACCGCCACCACTGCTGGCTTCCTCAATGTATTAACGGCTTTCAATAGCGATTCGGCAAAAACCCCAAAAGAAAATGGGATCATAGACTTAAGTTTAGCCCCAATCGAATCGCAATCAAATTCAAAACTGGGTTTCCTTGAATTATTCCTCATGGAATTAAAACATCTAAGTGCAAATTTTTTGGGGAATTTGTAGAATCGAAGAGGGTGGAAATGGGTGGAATGAGTAGGGAGGGTGCGGAGATGAAAGTGTGAGAATTTTGTGAAGGGGGGTTTAGAGGTTTTGGTGAATGGGTATGGATTGAACTGGAGCAATGAAGTGGTGGCCATCCGGAATGCAATGAGAATGGAAGGGTTGAGTTGTTTGGAATGTGGTTAGAATAGAATTGCTGGAAGGGAGAGGAGTGGGTTTGTGATTAGGGTTGGAGATATATGGAGATATTTGGAGAGACTTGAGGTTGTAGGCCAGAAGATGAAAATCTGGGGGGAAATGGAGGAGACGTGGCCACCAGAGAAATGGCAGGAAATCTCTACCTCATCTCATTTCAATGATTTCATTTCACCACTCCCTTTCAATGGGCCAAAACCAGATTCTGTCTGTCCTGTGTGCGCACGTGCCTGATCGAGGTCTCACGTGACTTGTGAGTTTTCATTCGGATGGCCGTTTGAGAACCTTTTTAAAAACAATTTTTGAAAAACGATTTTAAAAAATAGTTTTGTGTGCTATAAAACTAAAAACAAACTATGGATTTAAAAAAAGAGGTTGAGAGAATTTTTTAGTCTGTTTAGCAGTGTTTAGCTATGTGATTTAAAAATAGTTTTCTATTTTTTAAAAATGAAAAACTGTTTTTAAAATTCTTTAACATTGTTGGATCGTTATTGTTGAAAAACAATTTTTAAAAATGCAAAAAAAATATATAAGAATTTTTAAAGAATCAGTTTTTAAGAACAAAAAAAAAATATGAGCTCATTTAATCATTTTTTTAAAACTTGTTTTTAGAAACTATTTTCAAATTAAAAAATAAAAAACAAATTTCAAAAAACATGGTCAAACAAGTCATTTCTCATTCAAGATGAATTGTCTTTTCATTCAAACGACCTTTTATAAGATTACAAAAGTCTAACATTTATACTTCCATTTATTCATGTTAATGGAGAGCATTAATGGAGGATGAGAGTTTTGATAGGAAAAAAAAAAAAAAAAAAAATCCCTTTAAAAAATTATCATAAACTAAGTCAAGTATCAAAATAAACATTAGAAAATCATAATTACCAACTATAGTTTTGAAATTTCTTTAAAATGGCCAAAGTCATAGTTTTAAATTTAAAATAATAGTTGGTGATTACAGTTTTGAACTTGATTTAAAACTTTTTATATATAAAATTATATTGTTTTATTTAAAATTTTTTGGTTTATTTTTAAAAAATACATTTAATACCATAAATTTATCATATTATTTTTAAATTTTGTATTTATTAATATGTAAGTGGTTAACAAAATTATGTGATTATTTTTAAAATAATAATAATATATGAAATTAAATAATTGGCATTTTTAATTGGATATCAAAAAAATTGTTTTAATTTTATTAAAAAAATTGGTATTATAAATTATTATATTAATTACTTATTTTTTATCTACTATAATGTAAGTGAAATATAATATCCAATGTATATAGGTTTAATTTAAGTTTAAAATTTATCATATTTTCATTTAAATATATAATAATTTGTTCATAATAAAAAAAAAGTGAACAACATTCATCCAATTAAAATTAATACAAAAAAAAATAGTTCTCAATGAGTGTCACATGATGCGGGTTTTCTCTTTCTCTACGAACACTTACAATACAAATATTTATTTATCAAATTTATTTGTGCAATTTAGAATGTCTCCATATGTGTATGCTAAGATGGAACATCAGGAGGCAAGACTCACTTCTGTGGACCACATTGGTGGGCACACATCTATGGGAAGAGGTGTAGGTGTTGGTAAGGTGGTAGATAGTGGAGCGAGGTGATATGGTGGCCTTGGTAGATAGTACAATGACAATTGATATGGTGGCTTCTAAGAGAGGTGATATAGGAGATGATAGAATGAAATCTCTTGTAATTGTGTCTGATACAATGATATGGTGACTTCTATGAAAGAAGATATAGGTGATAATGACATATGGTGTAGTGGTCTCTAAGAGAGAAGGTAAAAGTGATGACAAATTTGTAGATAATGGGTTGGTCTCTAGTGCATGACATCAGATATGGTGACCTCTACAATAAGAATTAGAAGTGGTGGTAAGGTGGTAAATGGTGAGGTGGTCTTTGATATGACATGCTTTAAGAGAAGTGATGGCAAGGATTAAGGGGAAAGTATGGAAGTCTCAGGTGCAAATGGGGTAGATGATATGGATGATGCTAACTTGGTTTTAGGTGGATGCATAGATAGTTTAGGCGTCGACTAGCTCGCCCACTATCTCGCCTACCACCTCTCACTAAGCAACAAATTAAACCACAGATTAAACAACCCCCTAAACAATCAAAATGAATAAAGTGATGAAAAAAAAAAAAAAAAAGATCAACCATAAATGAAAAACCAATGCTAAACAATCAAGTGTGTGGCTTCAATATCTACACCCAATACACATATCATCTCAAGAATCAAAAGAAGATGAAGATAAATTGAAAATAGGAAGAAGAAGATGATATCAAAGTGAGCTTACTAAGATATTTCCACACAAGTGTAACACTTGTCTTCTAGCAATCTCCAAATCCTTCTTTAAACCAAGTTTTCTTCCAAACAAGAACTTCCTTCCCTTTTTCTCTGAAATTTGGCAGAGTTTCCTCTCCAAAATACCTAAGAGAATCCCCTCTTAAATGAGCCCTTAAAGGCCAAAACCCTTTTTTATAGAGTAAGGAATAATGGAGATTTTGATACTTGTCATGGTCTCTACCAAAGTTCAATTCTCTTGAAACCCAAACCTAACCCAAAAGGACCTCTAACCTAGGGCTAATGCTCATAAAAACAAACCCAAAACACACTTAGGAACCCCAAAGAAGAACAAAAAAACAAGGCTTACAAGTAGCATAAAAATAGCCTAAAATCAACAAAACTCAATCAATTGGTTGCACTGGCTATAACTGGTCAACTAGTTAGGTCAATCGGTTGCAATAGGTTGATCGATTAGGTCAACCAATTGCAATTGGTCAACTATTCTTGGGTAGTCGAAAATAGTCCATATGAGTTCTAAACATGCCGAAACTTTAGGGAAACCTAGGATACTACTAAAGTCCCACTGTAGATACAAAATTTGCCTTCAAAAGGTCTTCAAAAATGGCCCAAGAGTTAGTGAAAAAGTTGAGTAACTGATAAACCATCAAAGACCACAATTAATAGAAATGTTGAAAGGAATCCTATGTGCAAGCTACATGAAAGCGCAAGACAAAAGGTATTAAGTATGATGAATAACATGTGTTATGATAATTAAATGAAGGGTTTATGCCCTAATCCTTTAATCTCATAAGTAGGTGGGGTCACACTTAAAATCTCATAACATAATAATGACCAATCTACGTCACATGCGCCAATGATGAGAAACCCATAAATATGAAGTCCTAAGATGATAACATCCTGTAAAGTAATGGTGATCTTCCCAATAAGTGGGTGAAATGTGTGTCTTAGCACACCATCTTTTAACAAGACTTATGATCAATCCCTAATCTAATGTAATGCGCCCAACATGGTGTATATCGTAAAATCTAGACTAAATAACATAAGAGCGAATGTGAAAATCCATGTGCTACTCCCACATAAACTTTGATAATTATTATAGACAAGTCAAGACCGAAGTAAACTACAAAATACAAATAAATCAATTAGATAATAAATTTAAATTTTTGTCATTTTTTTTAAAGAGATATTATATAATTTATATGCTTCCATGTACATACTTAACTGAGAGTCAACTATATGGGACTTGTGTCTATCTTATAGAACCAAAGTAAACCTATCTAATTGGATCCAAATGAAAATTATGTTCTCTATATTTCATATCTGTAGCATAATTATGAAGATAAATACTATAAAAAAAAAATAGAGATACAAATTTAATAAATAATACTTTATGGTTTTTCCTTCTCAACTATAGTTCATATTCATAATAGAAAAGTAAAAAAATTTCAACAGAGTTTCCCTTATATTCATAGATATTATCCCAAATACAAACAACTTGATTATGCAAATTACATTAATATTAATAATCAAATCATCAATAAAACATCATGTATCAATTTAATAAAGTATATCATTTCATTTGTGACTAATAACAACTCATACAACTTAGAGATGCAAATTGAATGGACCATCCTTTATGAATTTTCATTCTTAATTATTATTAATATTTATAATAAAAAAGTAAAAAAAAAATTAATAGAGTTTTCCTTAACATTATTCCAAATACAAATAACTTGATTATACAAATTATATTAATATTTAAAATCAAATCATCAACAATTAAACCCAACAATTGCATAAAGATAATATCATAGGGCTTGTTTGGTTGTTGTTTTTGAAAACTATTTTGGAAAACAGTTTTTAAGAATAGTTTATGGTGTTTTTAGAAATAAAATTGTGTTTGGGAACTAGATTCTGGAAAATAATTTTTGTTTCTCAAAAAAAAAAAAAAAAAAAACATGTTTGGTTAAGTTAATAAAAAAAGTTTTTTAGAACAAGTAAAATAAAAAACATATGTAAAGGTTTTTTTTTTCTTCAATTAACTTGATATCGTAAGCATATAAATAATTTTTAAATTCACATTTCATTAAAATTAAAAAAATTATTCTCAAATTTATTTACACCAATTATAATTTTTGTTAACTTTTAGTAGATAAATATGAACATGGAATATGACATAGATAAATAAGGTAAAAAATAATTCAAATATAAATATAATTTTTATACCATTTAAAAATAATTATTGATTTCTTAATGCAATTTAAAATATTATAAGATAAAAAAAATTACATGATATAATAAATTAAAAATGATTCAAATGTAAATATAATCTATTTACCATATAAATACATGTCAGAAGTTGATCTCATATAAATGTATCTTATACAAACCATGTTATTATTTATTAAATATGATATTGCATATAAATTACCAAATATTAATTTGATGTTGCATATAAATTATAAAATTTACAAGTTTTTTTATAATGTATAAATTATCAATTACTAAATATTACTTTACCAAATATTAAATCTGATGCTACATATAAATTACTAAATATAACTTTACCAAATATTAAATTTGATGTTGCATTATAAAGTATAAAATTACAAGTTTACCAAATATGGTTCTCCCTATCCCAATAACCACCAGCAAATCCCCAAACCCAAAGCTCTCCTCCAAATCCCAATCACAATCGAGGGTCGTCGGAGTTGGAAAATGAATCTTGTTCAGTCTCGGCATTGGCGACGATGAGTCACCATCCACTAGCATTGAAGCTCCCGCAGTCCGTCAATTGTAGTGAGGTAAGGGAGCCCTCATCTCCTAATCTCTCATCTTAATAGACTTTGAATGAGGTAACGATTGGGTTAAATGGGAATAGTTCTTTTTCTTATTCTTTAATCTTCATGGTGGACAAGATTGATGGTTTGAAATTAGGATTTGAGAATCTCAAAATCGAACTCGTCATACCACGCACTGTTGCTCATGAGATCTCCACTTGTGGCCTTGCCCTTCAAAGCACCACATGGTCGCCTACGCCTTTCACACCCACTACCATTCACTCACGCCAAGACCACCATAGTCAGCCAACATGGCTGTCATCATCATCCTTCATTTCTTGTTGTTGAAAGAGAAACCATATGTAGGGAAACACAAAAAAATAAGAGAAGAAAACACGGAGAACAACTCTTCTTTAAGCGGTGAAGAAAACAATTAAAACAATTTTTTTTTGTTCTTTGAAAAGAGGCCTCTCGAGAACACGGAAAACACTAAAAACAAAAACCACCCCCTTTCCCAAACACATTTTCAATGTTTTTTGTTTTCAAGAACAGAAAACAATTCTTGAAAACAGCAACCAAACAAGCCCATAGTATCTGTAATATCATAATATCAATGAAAATTACATATATACATACATCACATGGTATTATCAACTCTATTCCTATTTTGATAAGATAAATGATTGTAGTGTTAGGATTGAGCCCTAGAAAGCATAACATAATGTAACATATTGAAATTCATTTATAAATTTATTTATTAGTATTTATTAGTTTTTCCATTATTATCTCATATGCATGAATTGGTTATCTGAGTACACACGTGTTGGGATTGAGTCCCTTAAAACAAAACATGATGTAACAAAGTTAAACTTAACTATCCTTTGCTCATTTGAGAGGACCTATGGTGAATCATGATGCAAAATTATCAATTGTCATGATTCACCAACCTACTATTCTGCATAGACTTTTAACCTTGAGAGGATATTGAGTCTATACCAAAATCCACAAAAGGTTTTGATCTATGGGTGAGACCCTAAAGTAGTCATATATCCCTATGAATTGGTTCACTATTGATGGTAACAAGTATTCTCAATAGAGGCACCATGATTTCTTATGAAATTAAGATAATGTGTCCCCTTAGGTAATCTAAAGGACATGTGATCATAAAATCTGTGGTCATAGTAATTCTTTTAATGAAATTTGAAACATGCTCATTGGATTTAAAGTATATCATTTGATCACATAATAAATAGGATCTATAACTCAAGAATTTGAGAGGTAATCTTGATAAGTGGTAACACTACCTTATTAGATTACAAACACTAGTTCATGGGGAGTCTGCATGTAGTGAATAATATGTCACAGAATCGAGCATTTGATATCTAATTATAATATACATAGGATATTGGAATGCAGTTAACTCTATATAGTGGAATGTCGAGTCAATTTCAACGTTTGATTTTGAGGGAACCAGTACTCTTATGAGTCTTAGTGGTCCTCGATCTAAGCTCATATTCTTTGATGACATAGTTTATGAGGTTTAAATGAGTATTTAGTTCACTTTTGTACATAAAGAGCATTTTGGTAATTACACAAGGTTGCACGTCAATAAGTGAATCATATCTTTAGACTAGGTTTATTGATTAATTAGAGTCTTGTATGGTTAATTAATCAACTAGCAACATTTTTTAGCTAAATTAAGCGACCCAAACTCTTTGTGAGCTTAAGTCACTTAAGCCTAGTAGGAAACCTATAAATACCTCTAAGGATTTTCATGTTTTGCCATTCTCCCCTTCAGTCCAAAGAGAGAACTTTAACCTCCACTCTTGAAATCTCCACCATCTTAATGCCTAGACATAAGAAAGAGTAATCGAACGGAGGATCAAGGTGTTTATGTGATCTATTATGACTTTGGATTATCTACGTCGGTTAGAATCGATCTGGGACCATCCAGATCAAAGGTATGTGACTTTATTCTCTTAATATATGATTTTATGATATCCATATTGTTTTTGAATACTTGTTTATCTGCTACGAGAAATTTAGAGGGTCTAGGATAGATTTACATGCACATTACACAATCTAGGGCATGAGAACGAATTTTTCCAAGGTTCTTAACAACATGTTCATATCTCTTACATTGTACATGACTTTGGTGCATTAGGAGTTGCACAAAAGATACAAGTTCTAGATTCTTTGAAAGAAGAAAAGTTGTTCACATTCAATTAATGAATTTGGACAATCTAGTAGATACCATAATGCACTACCTCCTAATTGGAAGGATCACTTGTTTTTTATCACATCACATACTAGAAAATGTTTAGTAAATGAGGGTAAGTCAAGTGTTGTTAAGCATGCCACTCTTGCACATTGCTCTATAGTCTTCCTTATATGGAAGAGTCAAGTGAATCTCCTTTATTATTTAAGCCCTTTAGTCACCCTCCACTTTACTAAATCAGTAAAAGTACACTAATAGGATTGTGTCATTCTTTCATGGCCATCTTACCTATTTTGGTTCATTCTTCTACTCCCTCAAAGATGTCAATTGCTTTTATCCCTCAAAAGGAGCCTATTATGGTTGAATTAAAGGAAAATGACAAGAATATTGGTTAGGCTCCCATTTGCCGTTTTACCTATGCATGCCATTCATCTAGCGATGGCACAGAAGAAGCCTATCAATGGTTCCACTCCTATGTCTTCCAAGTCACTCCTCAACCAGCGGTCACCTTCATTAATGAGATTGTTGATGTTGTAAGTCATTCATTTTAATTTTTTTTATACTTTATTATGTTCTTATTTTCCAACAAATTGTTTTTGCATGCATCAATGTGCTTAAGCTATTGTATTCCTTGTTAATCACTTCTAACAAGTGCAAAGCAGGACGAACATAATGGAATTTGCTTTGAAAAGGAAATAGAGAGGTTCGAAAAGTTATTGACTTTTATAAGGGTGACATTGCTTATATTTGAGTTAATGATGGCCGGTCTTAAGGAGGGGAGCCTAAGGGAGATATTTATGCATTCCAAACATATGGATTCCCTAGTGCTAGTTTGTCAACGATGGGAATCATGTACTGGAGGTTGGGGGATTGGTTTATGGTAGAGTGTCACCTTCATGGAAAGGTCATGGAACATCTTAAGATAAAAGACAAGAAACTCTTATCTTTAACAAGGAAGCTAAATGAAGTAGAGTTTTGTGTTTAATAAAAGGATGAAGCCTAATGGAAAAAAGAATTGTATACACAAGTTTTGTCTAGAAAAATGGCTAAGTTTGAGTCTACAAAGGTTGTTTGGAATGTTGATTTTCAATCTTAAGTGCATCAAGATTATGAGATGGGTCATTAGTTTATGATGAAAATAGTTGAAGCTCCATTAAACAAGGTTGATGTTGATTTTGACATTGATTTGAACAACAACATTTGAACTCGTAAAAATGTGGTCTAGACTTTTGAATAAATTATCTAGACTTTTGGTTTTCTTATTTCGATACATCTAAAATTTTACAATTACAAGAAATTCGTCATTTTCAATATTTTTTTCATTATAGGAAATTTAAGGTTTTGGATATTAACACAAAATATGATGCTTTGGATATTTGAAAATATATAATTGAATTGTTTCATTTTTTTTAATTGGATTTAGGTTTATTGATTTATTATTAGTCAAATTATTCGCTTTAAAATATTTTATACTAATTATATAAAATAGAATAAATATAAAATGTATTTTTTGAGGATGATAATGTAAATTATTTATTTGTAATTTTATTATTAATAATTTTTATTATTTTGAGATTTTTAAAAATGTGTTAAATTATTTCTTGGTGAAAGGAGAATTAATATAAAAATTATTTTTCATAATGCATTAAGATGCTTATTTTTAATATATGAAAAACAAATAATTGAATACTTAATAAAAATAAAATATATATAAAAAATTAATACATAAAGCTATTAAATTATATTTAGACTTAATAAGTTGTGTTTAGAATTAAGTAAAAAAAACAAACATAAATAAATGAGTGAATTGAACAATATTAATATATGTATATAATTAAAAAAAGAAAAGAAAAAAAAAAGGGAAAAAAAAATGGTATCATCGCCGGAGAGGCCGGGCCCAGGCCTAGAAGATGCCCAACTCCAGAAAACAAATGGGCCGGGCATGTGATTTGGTCCAACACAAACCCTAAATTTTTAGGGCAAAGCTGGAAACCCTAAAACTATAAACACGCTAGGGTTTTATGATTACAGCTCCCTCCCGCATTCGGCTATAGCTACCATTGTTGAGAGGCTGAGATCGCCTGTGTCCTCCTCGACAGCCGACTCCAAGCAACAACAATGGCGGACAGGGCCGTTACCATCCGAACCAGAAAGTTCATGACCAACAGGCTTCTTTCTCGCAAGCAGTTTGTGAGTTTCCTTTTCTTTCTGTTTGGTTCCTTGGAAAGCAAAAGATAATGAAGGAAAATTTTTGGTCCTGTATTTATCTTAGATTCAATTTACTTTGTTCGTGAGTTTCACAATATTATGTTTTCTTTCGAGAAACAACGAAATGGATTACTCGAGGAGCCTCAGAGATCTGAGACCTAGCCCTAGTTTTCAACTTGTTTAGGCGCAGTTGAGTGTCTATTTTCTTTCTCATCAACGAATCGGAGTGTTATTGTTTTGTATGATCTCACTTGGAGAACTTATCTGTGGGAGTAATATAGGGTTTTTTTTTTTTTTTGTTTCTCCAATGCTGATATTAGATATTTCTTAGGAGCCAAAGAGAGTATCATTGTCTAATTTGATTTCAATAGAAGAAACTTATCTTTGACTCTCTAGTTTGATTTCAATGGAAGAAACTTATGGGTGACCCCGACCTGGAGTTTTTTGTTTTCTCCCGAGCAAAGTTTCTTTGTTTCTCTGCAACCAAACAGTGTATCGTTGTTTTGACTGGTTGGACTTGCTTCCGTTTGGTTTCTGACCAATGAAGTGAAGATTTTTGTTTTAAAAAGTTTGATCCTATAGGTTTTGTTACCATTTTCTCCTTCCCAATTAATATTGTTTCGAGTACTCACCAAAGTGTTTATTTTTCTGTCTTGCAGATCATTGATGTTCTTCATCCAGGAAGACCCAATGTTTCTAAGGTAATCTCCGCAATCTCCCTTCAGTTTTTTATTATCATTTGAAAATTTCATTGGTCTTTGTGCTTGTAGTTCATATTTGTGCATTTCTATAGTGCCTACTCTGTGTTGTAGAGTGATTGATTATTTGTTTGTGAAGGCTGAGTTGAAGGATAAACTGGGAAGCATGTATGAGGTGAAGGATCCCAATTCAATTTTTGTTTTCAAGTTCCGGACTCACTTTGGAGGTGGGAAGTCTACTGGATTTGGTTTGATTTATGATTCAGTTGAGAATGCGAAGAAGTACGAGCCTAAGTACAGGCTCATCAGGGTAAATTATATAAATCTCTTTTTCTCATTTGATTTCATCAAGCATCAAGCTATTCTGTATATGAGGGTTGTGCGTTTTTGTATTTAGATGATCTTTATATGATGTGCACATGAATGGATGACAATTCTTGGAATGTCCTGGCTTGTTATAATTTAAATTTAGGCATGGTAAAGCTGGTCTTGTTTTGTTGGTAATTAAGGAAATATTGAATGGATGATGTTTGTGACCCAGTATCTGCTTGTTGTTAAACAGATTCAATTTGCAGTATCTGTTGGATTGTAAGTTTGCATGACTAAAGGAAGAGCAAATCAGCAACTAAGTGTTCATTTGGATACACTTTCTGTTTTTTGTTTTTAAAACTAGTAACTTCTGTATAGAAATGAAACATCTTGTACAAAAGTATAGATTTATCTTATATATTTAAATCACTTTCTGAAATTTCAAAATTTGAGGTAGTAAAATGTTTTTTATATCATGATTTTTTTAAACGGTTTTTAAAGGTAATTACCTTTTCAATGTAAGCCTCGAAGAGTTCTTGTATCTTATATGAAAATTTCTACTATTTTTTTTTAAAAAATCAGAAAATAGTTAGTGTATGTTAATGGACACTAAGTTAATTTCTCTTTGGATCATATGAACAATTCTTTTTTGTGCTAGTAACTATCCTTGAATTGTTTGCCAAATGATAACTCTTCATTTGCCACTGATTCTCTTACCTCAGTTCACCTTTTTTTATTTTTTATTTTAGGATGTCTCATACCTATAGCCTACTCTTTGTGAGGGTCAGGTTTTGGGAAGATAGTTCCCCCAGTTTTCTTTAAGTTGGTTCTCTATTGGTGGGTAATCCAAAAGTCAACTTGTTAACTTTGCTGGTAGTTTTCCGGGCTTGAGATATCTAGGAGGGTTAATTGTTATTATTTTAGCATACATTATGTATATGTTGAAGTGCTGGCAAAGCAAACTTAGGATTTAAATTCTGATGTGTTTTAGATAATTAAGATTTTGAGCCGTCCGGGTAGCCTAGTTGGTCAGGACGAACACTGGGAAGTGGTGTCCGAGTAAGTGGCATATGGTCTTGGGTTCGAATCTTACCACTAATGATATCCTAAATTTACCCTGTGCTGATTGTTGTGGGGCGGTTAGCACCATGAGGTTTAGGTCCCCATGAAAAGTCCTAAGGGCTTGGTCATGAAAGGTCCCTCGGTTATATTAAAAATAAAAACTAAAAGATTCTAAGCATCAAAAGGATTGAGGACATATATTCGTAAACTAGATTGCTCAGTTAATTACAACAAGTCTCTGATCACTGTTAGGGGAAGGGGAAGGAGCATTGGGGATTCAGAACCTATTTTGTGAGTCGGTCGAGAGTTTTGTTTTGTGATTGGGTTAAGGGGGGGCTTCAGCTTTCATGGGCATGGTCGGTTAGTTAGGGTGGTTGGTGTTTGCTTTCTTTCTTTTTCTTTTTCCTCTTCCTTTTGCTTGCCCTTTGGCCTTTTTGTATACTCTGTGTACTTTGTTGCACCATTTTGCAAGCACTTTTAATATATCCTCCTTATTTACCTATAAAAAAAAAAAAAAAAAAAGAGGATTGAGGACAGAGATGGAGTTCCTATACAACAATGAGACCTTCTCAACGTGGTAACTGGTTTTTCTGGATTGATTTGTGGGGTCGCTGCAGAGTTTGCATGTTTAGAACTCATTGTTTGGAAATAAAAATTGAGAATCAGAAGTCCCAATCGAACGTTCTGCCTGACGCAGAGACTGGTTGCACATAAGATATCCGATCCACCTACTTTGTAAATCTTGTGCTATGTGAAGGGACCTTGGTGGCATATAAATCTTACTATTTAATCCTCATGACTTTTCAAAGTAAGCCATGTGGATTCATGTCACAAATTCATTTGAAAAAATAGTAAAGGTTAAAATTCTCTGAGTGAGCAGATCAATGCACAGTTGATGGTGGTCATTTAGTGATTTTCTTTTGAGTATCTGGTCCTATTTTAATTGATTATTGAAATGTCTAGCATCTCATTACCTCCTAGTGACTGTTTTTGAATTTTCAGAAATTTCCTTCAGTTAGCATTGCTTCTAAGGAGGGGTAAAGGTGTTGAAATTGATAGGTTTCATATTCATTTCACTTGCTTGTACCTAGTCTTTGTCTCCTACTTTCTTTTGTTGCTTTGTATGTCCTTTTTATTATATGTTTCTTCTGGTACATGCTTATTAAATTCATCATTAGGTTAGCCGTGAAATTCTTGTGATATTTGTGTTTTTTTCCTTCTCCTTTTAAAAAAAATCATGTCTTCCTTTTTTCTTTGAACTTTAATTGCCCTCCTCTCTCTACCCCATTTTCTTCTTGCATTGAATTTGCTGTTTGGTGGCAGAATGGATTGGATACCAAGGTTGAGAAGTCTAGGAAGCAAATGAAGGAGAGGAAGAATAGGTCCAAGAAGATCCGAGGTGTAAAGAAGGTAAGAAGTGAATAAATTTGCAGTGGTACCTTTTTCTCTCGTTTAACTCATTGCTTACCTCCCTATTTCCCATTTCTTGCTTACAGACCAAGGCTGGAGATGCTGCCAAGGCCGGAAAGAAGAAATGAGTTTGCTGTGATTTTAGGTGCATCCTGGACCCCATATCTGGCCATGGGGTTTCTAATATTCATATCTTTCTTCTGTGTTATTTAGAGATATTGCCTTTTTGACAAGTATCTTTCTTCTGTGTTATTTAGAGATATTGCCTTTTTTACAAGTGAGATGATGTTTTATTATTGAGCATTTCCAGCATGCGTTGTCTGTGGCGTTCGTAAAGGTGATGAAACCTTAACATTAGAATTAGATAACGTTAGTAAAGGTTTTTGATGTGAGCATTGACTTGAGAATTGGCTACCTGATTTCCCTCTTTATTTTTGGTGTGGATGAAAATTAGTTTTGCACTGATTGAGTTATCGAGTTGTGGTATGCTCTTAAAGCAATGTTTAATTGGTTGGATATAGCATGAGTTAATATATCTGGTTGGTTTGTGATGGGATATCTTGAACTAATGTGAGGTTGTTCCCCATTTCGACAATGGACCGGGCCTGAGTCCACTTTTTTTCTTGTTGATCTTTCCTGGAGATACTATACTAATTCCTGCTCATTCCTTGGTAAGCCTAAGTCTGATCCTCTCAAGGACTACTACTACAGCCCTTCTTCTCGCATCAGGTGTCTCTCTCGTTGGGAGAGAATGCTAGGGTTATAAAGTGAACTTCTTGAGGACCCCTTCTTTCTTGGTAGATATAATCATAATCATAATCTTTGAAATATGGGACTTTGGGAACGCAAACCATTGCTTCTTTTGTCTCTTTCTTTACTCGCTCGCACTAGGGCTCATAGGGAGAAAGGTCATTGAAGATGTTAATTGTAAGTTGTGATATTTGAATATATATTATAAATTTAATTTTTTTTTATTAATTTTAAAAAATTCTTTTTTAATACTTATTTTGCCATATAATTTTGATTAAAAAAAATTAAATTTGTAGTTAAAAAGAATTAAAATTCAAGTATATAAATCTAATATATATACATATTATAGTAATTATTAGAATGTAATATAATTTTTATTTTATTTATTAGATTAGAAATGGATCTTATGAATGTCATTTTCAATATATCTTAACATATTGAAAGTCATATCTCATAAGAAGTGTATGCATGTTCTATGCCCTGTACTGTGAATCAAATATGACCTAACCTAAGAGTATAGTGTATTGCCAATCAAACCCAGCCTGATAGTGCAGTGTCAAAAGTAAAAGTAGAGGAGAGCCCTTGTGGACAAAGGGTTGTGTCTGGCTTCTTATGTCATTTCATAGGTTGCGTTCTATTTCATAGGAAATGAGGAAGATTGCGTCTCCAAAAGGAGATGATGTGCCATAAGAAGCGTGCTTGATTGTACAGGCTTTTGGCCTGAGTGCATAACTGCTATGCCACCAACTTCATCTAGAAGCCATCTTTTAAGCATGGTTATCCACATTTGCAGGAAGCCAAGTTTTAATTTAGGGTGGAACGTCTCTAGTTGCCGTCATCATTAAGATGATGAGGTGGAAAAGCTTATTAGTGTCTTAAGCATTAAGATGATTATGATTCAGTGGGAAATCACTTTCGTGCCGTATGCTCCAAGAACTGAATGCTGCTTGTGTGATCGCTTTTACTTGTTGAGCCTATGATAAATATTTATCAGAAAAAAGGCTTGGATATCGATAACCCACGTCCTAATCTTGCCTTGTGTAGGCGTCGCAGGCAATTTCTTAACCCTTTCAATAAACAAACTGCAATGTCCTTTTATCTACTTCTGCTTTAAATGCAGGTGGCTGGGGTTTCAACGTCTACTCAAGTTCTGGTGGTGGTCGGTCATAAGCTGTGTTTGGACCCATCCTTCTCTTTTTCAGACCCTTTTCCCTCTTGTTTTCCGTATGAACATACTTCGTTGACGCAGCCATTGTGGTAGAAAAAGGCTTTTCCTCATCCAGCCCTTTGCATGCATCATTCTCATGCGGTGGCTCTGTGTTCCTTGTTTCTTTCCAATGAAATCAAGTTTTGTTTGAATTCTAACTTTGAGGTTATAAGTCAAAAGACTAAGATTACGTTTGTGATTGTTTTTATTCAGTTTTTATTGGAAGTATTTTTTACAAAGTATTTTTCTTAAAAATATTATAAGAGTTTGTTTGATAATAATTTTACGAAGTGTTTTTAATCTAAAAAGTGTTTTTAAAAAAATTTAAGTGTTTTGATAAATTTTAGAAAATACTATTAAAAAACTGGAAAATCACATGTAGTGTTTCATGAAGAAACATTTTATAAGTGATTCTCTCAAAAATACTTTTAAGAGAAAACACTTGTATTAAAAAATATTTCAAATAAAAATACTATCAAATAAATTTTAAGTGATTTAAAAATTTTTTAAAAGTGTTTTCTAAATTTTATCAAATATCTAGTGTTTTTTTTAAAAATATTTTTTAGATTAAAAACATTTCTTAAAATTACTATCAAATAGACTCTATTAACCGTGATTTTATTAAAATGTTTTTAAGATATTCATCAATCAAATGCTTTCTCCAAAAGCATTAGAAGTGACTTTTCAATATTTTTAAAATATGATCTAAATTTTGTTAAAATTTTGATTTTTCTTCAATCGAAATTGTTTTTTACAAACTCCGTCAAATAAACTCTAAATACGAGCTTTTACCACAATTTATAAATACAACTCAACAACATGAAATTAGAAGGTTTGTTTGGAATCTTTATTTATTGATTTTAATGCATATGACTTTATTTATTGATTTTCTTTAATCTTTATTAATGATTTATACTTAAATTTTATTGTATTTTTAATAAATCATCTCACTAAACAAGCTAAATTAAAAATTATAATTTACATACACCTTTATTGCATGGGTTACGGGGATCTTGCTACTATATGTCCAATAAAGAGAATATACTATCTTTTCGAATATATTATCATTAAAAGATCACTTGTTCCCTAATAGTGGCATTTGGAGGTCGGGTGCTCCACTTAAGTTGGTTTTCTTCACTTGAGAGGCATCTTGAAGGAAAGTCTTAATTCTAAACCAGATTCAAAGTAGGTGGTGTTATTTGGCAAACAAATGTTTCCTTAACCTCTTTGAAGTAAAGATGGTTGATCACCTTTTTCTGCACTTTGTAAAGGTTCGGGTTATTTGGAATATTCTTTTTTCCCTTTTTGATGTGTCTTAGGTTCTCACTTGTTTAGTGAAAGAAACTCTTCTTGGGCAGTATGGACTTTTCGTGGGTAAAACTCGTAAAAAGACTTAGTAAGTGGCCTCTTTATGTATATTTTGAACAGTGTGGAAGGAAATGAAGATGGTAAAGTTTGACAATGAGGAGTTCTTGATTCAAAGATTGAAAAATTCTTTTATATATAATTTGTGATCTTGGTTTAGGGTGTGTATAGATATAAACCCTATTTTTCTTGTTAGCTTCGTTGATTGGTTAGGCTCAGAGTAAGGGGAGGTGATATTTTTTTCTTCTTTTCCTCTCCCATTGGGATGAGCCTTTAGGCTATTTCTGTATACTACTTTGAGGATGCTGCTTTGGTGTTTCCTCCTTTCTATTTATATTACTTTTCTTTATCTATCAAGAAAAATATTCTCATTAAAAGATTTTGTTCGTCACACCCACATCTTTTTGAACACTTTTGATGAAATGCTTGAATAATTAAATCCTTTCTTATATTAAAACTTGTGATCCTCGTGGAAATTGAATCCAATTTATTTAGTAAGGCCTTAAGCCAATCCTAACCTATCAAACTATTACTTCATTTGAAAGCATACAATTCATATGTGGTGTTGAAAACTTGAAATGGTGATATGCTTGTATCCATGGGCCATGGCCTTCTACTTTTTCCATGGCTTCAAGTCAAATTCAACCAAAGTTATATTAAGAAATTGATATTGTGGATGTTGATGTTTGATTAAAAATGGAACCTCTTAAAGAAGGTTTGGTGGCTTGAATCAATTCTCTTCCTCTTAATGGAAAGACACCATGGTAACCAATAAGGGAGATTGTCCTAATTTAGCATCTTTGATTTTGGAATAGTTTTTACTTTCTCGGATTCTTTGGCTCTGTTTGAGAATTTTTCTATAAAACAATTTTGACATTTCTACACTAAAAATTGGTTTTTTAATACCAGAAAATAACATTTCACAAACCTTCATTAAAAAATTTGTTGTGAAAATATCTTATTTTTCAAAATAAATTTGAGTTTTCAGGCGAACAATAAAGTGTCAGTAGGCACAAATAGAAATGATATAGAAACAAGGCTCGAATACGAGATCTCTTGCTAAACCAAACTTTGGTGTCATGTTAAATTATCAATTTTTTAAAACGATCAAACATGTAGGATTTGGATTCAATATGCATATCATGCTCCTTAACATGAAATAATCATAAATTTGTAAGCCTAATTTCTTTTTTTTCTTTTTTTATGCAAACACCCTTACTTTTTTCTTCTTTTTTTTTTTTTAAAAAATAATTTATTTTTTTTATTTTTTTTTATATATAAAACTTACATAGAAATAATCAAAATATTAATAAATATTTATGTAAAAAATGAGCTATTTTTCAAATTAAATCATGGGAAATATTAAATTTATAAATTTAGGATTCCTTCATCACTTTTAATGAAATAATTCTTAAAAATATGAAAAATATTATTGAAAAACAATTTATTTTTAATATTTCATGAATCACTCATCTTTGTCCAACTTGGCCACATGCCAATTTCTACCAAGATCTAATAATAAGGAGAAAAGTAAGGGAAGGGGTGGTTGGAAATGAAAGGGAAATGTTGAGGTGGATGTGAATTGAGCTGAAAAGGTTTGGTATGCTCGCGTAATCCATTCCCACGACGCTACCTCATATCAGCCCCCTTTCCAAGACGCCAGCATTCCACGCGTCTATCTACAAGGGAACAGAAATAGTAAGAGGATATAAAAGCAACAATAAAAAATATTATTCTAATTTTAGTAAATGTTTTCGAAAACGGTTTTTGAAAACTATTCACAATAAAAACATACTTAAAAATTTAAATTATTTTTAATAATTTTAAATATAATTTAATATTTAATATTTTATTTTTAATTATTTTATATATCTTAATAATTATTATTTTTTAAATAACTCTAAGATTATGTTTGGTTCTCGAAAAATACCAAAGAAATAAAAAAAATACAAAAAAAATGATTTTCTTATATTTGGTTCCACTATAATTTTTTTTTAAAATATAATTAAAATTAGTTAGAAACTTATATATTTTAAAATTATTTAATTTTTATGTAATAGAGGAAATGAAGTGAAATTAGTTAGAATAAATATATAAAAATAATTTATTCATTTTAAAATTATTTTTTCTTTTCTTCTATTTTTTTCTCTATTTTCATTTCCTCACATTTTTTCTTAAAATTTCTGAGAATCAAACATAGCTTAAAAAACAAATGACAATGACTAAATAATATTTTCAAAAAAATATTAAAAATGCGTTTAACAGTAATTTTAAAAAATATTTTTAATATTCAAAAAAATTTTAAATATTAAAAATATTAAAAATATTTTTCAAAATTACTATAAAATACTCTGTAAATTAATAAAAGCAAAAAAGGATCTTGGCAATTAACTCGTGAGCTCCTTTTAATGACATCGCTGCTCCCCAATCTTCCCTACATGTTGAGTTGGCAATGAGTTGGTGCGAGGTAATAAACCCTGGTGAAGTCCACAGGACAAACACGTGGGTGGCTACATCTTTATTTAATACATAGAACGGAATAGTGAATTTCCAAATCATCCATTCTCATCTATCATCATCCTCTAGTTTCTTTGATCAGAGAGGGATAGAGAAGGTTTTTATTGGAGTTTTGAGCAAAAAAGATTTCTTAAAAAAAAATAATTTTTTTTTTTTTTTAAATGGTCAAAACCGTAATTTACAACTTAGTCCATTAAGATTTAAGTCCTTAATTTAATGAAATGTCACATGGGTCCTTCCACTTTAGGGTACCCATGGTCCCACTTTGAATAAAATGATTTTGAGTTGTATATTGTTTGGCATGAACTCAAACCCTAGAGGAGAGTAGAATTAAGAAGAAAAAAGAAAGAAGAAATCCCTCTATCCCTATAGCTAGTTTAGAAAATAGGGGACTTAAGGAATATGAGAAAAAATGGATGTAGGAAAATAAAACATAATATCTAAAAAAATCATCAAGTCATAAATGCAAATTCTATGAAATCTAATGAGAGCACACTTTCTATTCATTGATGAGAGTAATGTTGAAAAAAGAAGAAGAGAATCGATCAAATTCCCCATGAAAAATGACTAAAAATGATATTTTTGATAATATTTCTCTATGAGAAAAATAGATAAGGGTATGTTTGATAACTATTTTTTGAAAACAATTCTAAAGAATAGTTTTTGAGAATTACTTTTGAAAATTATTCTTTAATTTTTGTAGAATAAAAGTTTATTTAAAAATTTAAAATATTTTTAACATGTTTTTAATAATTTTAAAAATAATTTTTATATTTAATATTTTATTTTTAATATTTTTATGTGTTTGTATAATTATTTTTTAAAATAACTCTAAGAAAATAAGTGAAAATAATATAAAATAATTAAAAGATGTTCTCTAAAACACCCTATTTTTTGTTCTTAAGATTAATAAACAGAAAATAATTTTTAGTTATCAAATATGTTTTCTGTATTTTTTATTCTAGAACACTATTCTAGAAAACAGTTCTTAAACAAGTCTTAAGTAACTTCCTAAAATGAGTTATAAAAACATAATTTTTTAAAACTTTAGGGTCTATTTAATAATGATTTTAAGAAACGTTTTTAGTTTAAAAAGTGTTTTTGAAAAAAAATAAAATAAAATATTTGGCAAAATTTACTAAACACTTCTAAAAATTTGAAAATTCACTTATATTATTAAAAAATCACTTATCATTTTTTGAAGAAACACTTGAAAAATGATTATTCTAAAAATCACTTTTACAAAAACATTTTGAGAAATATCGTGCTTTTAGAAATTTTAATTTTTTTAATATCTGAAAGATAAAAGTTTGTAAGTGTTAAACAAATTAAAAATACTTGGGTATAGTGAACTCCTTTTCATGTAATCCAAAAAAGTTTACAAATCTAATTGTACTTAATTTACATTAGCTTTTTATGGAATATAAGAATCTCAGGGAGACTCATTCCTAAATCTTTTTCCAGTAGGGGCATATGCATATTAGTCAGCACGAAATTTAAAGTAAATGGAGAAAATGGAAAGAAAAATAAAAGTACATTACAAAGTTTGAGGAGTAGTCGGAGAGAGAATCAGAGAAAAGGATTCTCTTCTTCACCATTGTCTCACCTGTCATTGCCCTTTTCTCTTTCTTTGCCTTTTTGTCCATTGCTTTCTCCCTCATCACTCTATTTCCCTATAAATAATCCAATTCGTGGACTAGCTTTTCTGCGTCTCTATCACAGCTTCCTCCCTCGCTTTTATCTCTATTTTTTTTTGGTTCAATACCCATTTCCAGAATTCACTGATTTGTCTTCTGAGTTTCATCATGGAGGATGCCAAAGGTGAGGCTCTTATAATGGTTTATCCGGGTTCTTTTTTTCTTTATTTTCTTTTCTTCTTCTTCTTCTTTTTTTTTTTTTACTTTTTAATTTCTTTTTTTTTTTCTTTCTTTTTGTGATGGCTGGAGATGATTGGGTTTTTGCTTCAATGTTATGGCATATGGTGCTTTGATCTCTTTTCATTGTTTGTTTATGAATTTTTTTTAGTTGTGTGTTGAATTCTACCTGGAGTTCTGTTCTTGGTGATTCTGAATGGTTTGAATATTGATTGGTATGCTTTTCGGATCTGTCGGGTTTTATAAATGATGGGTTATGTGCAAGATTGCAATTCTTTGAGCTTTTGGATTTTTGAGATAAGTTTCTCAGATGGGTCTGTTTCGTTTCATCTTTTGGGGTCAAATCTGCGGGTGGGGTTGTGTCATATTGCACTTTTAGGAGTTTTTTTTTCAGTATCCACTCTTTGGGTCTCTCTCTCTCTCTCCATCTGAATTGAATTGTACTTATGCCTGCTTTGTACATTTAGGGAATTGGATTCTCCTTGTTTGTGCCTTTGCATCTTTGTGTACTTTTGTTGCTGATGGCAATACTGTGGCAGACTAGAATCTTGAGCCATGGGGATTGAATTGAAGCCGCTTTACTGAAATTATAATCATTTTTAATTACTGAAAATACATGATATCATACAACAATCCGACTAATAGAAATCGATGCATATTGCAAAGAAAATTCAAATTCAATTTTTTTTTAAAGAATTAATATATTAATCATTGGTTAAAAATTAATCATAAAAGGGGAGAGAGAAGAACAATAATTCTACAAGAAAAACTATATTCTTGTTGTCAAAAATAATGTTGGTAGGTAATTAAATTTATTCTAACAATAAACGTATGCATTAAACTCATATTTTGTTAAAGATATAGTTTAACTCTTTAAATCGTACTATCTTTCATGAAATTGGTTATATATCACTCCATAGTTTATGCTTCCAATGCGCGTGCACACACACATTTATACATAATTTTTTCTATATATTTTTTACCATATAAAAAACTTATAATACATAGTACGATATGATACAAGATACTAAAAAATAAAAAAACAATACATGATACATTTTACGAGTTAACAACTATGATCCTAATACATGGCTTGTATATTTTATAATGTCTTTCAAATCCTTTGTACTTCCCTCATTAACTTAGCAATGATGTTTTTAGGGTGTAGAATGGTGTTATTCAATTATCACTTGATGAGATCCAAGCTAGCTCACCCTTTTGGTTTCTTATTGACAATGATGTCCGATTTATTTGTAAATTTTTTTTCCATAATGGTCGACATGACTCTCATTTTCTCATTCATGGCTAAATTAAAGCCTACTTTGATACATCTCTGGGTATTGGAATCAGAAAATAGGTGAGATTGTCAGTTTTGATTGTATTTGACTTTCAGACTCTTCCTTGTGCTTATAGGTCACAGCTGTAGTTCCATTTCATTGGGAATTTTTGAAAAGTGTTTTTTTTTGGTTTTTAATTTTTTTTATTTTTAAAGTAATATCTGAATTATTGAAATGGTACATTCACTAACTTTATTTGTGTTCATTAGTGGTGGAAGCAAAAGATGGAACCATTTCTGTAGCTTCTGCATTCGCTGGCCATCAGGAAGGTGACTGAATCTTGTCTCTTATTTCAATTTGTTCAATTGTTCTTTTTCTAGGAAATTTGTTCAATGAGTTTATTTTTAACAAGCATAAATGATGAGGTTTAATACAAATCACATCAAAATAAGTTTTGGTCAACCAACCTATCACATCTTCTCTTTGGGAATACAGTTGGGTTTCTATTTCATTTTCTTCCTCTATTTTTTTATCATACTTATTTCCAGACCACAAAATTTTTCCTGCCTTGAGATATGACACAATCAGATGGGATGATTATGATTCTGTATGCCTTCCCATTTGGTCCATGAATTTTCCCTTTGTTACCATGTCATTGTGATAGTTTGGATTGGTATCATGCTTAATGAGTCGATTTTCTGCTTGGTGATTGCTGTTGCAAGTTCGTTCTCACAACTCTTCTTATATATCACATAGATGGGCATTTGATTGACCATTATATGCGTAAAGATGAATAGCTTAGCTTAGTCTATGTTATTTAATATTAATTTTGTTGAGGAGGGCTGCAGTCTGAAGCCTACAAAGGTGGTTTATGGTAGTTATCATGCTTTCCTTTTGGGTGATTGTTCAACCAGTTGTACAGGATAGAGACCACAAATTCTTAACAGCAGCAGTTGAGGAGGCATATAAAGGGGTTGACTGTGGAGATGGAGGTCCATTCGGTGCGGTTGTTGTTCGTAATGATGAAGTACTTGTGAGCTGTCACAACATGGTTCTGACAAACACCGATCCGACTGCACATGCAGAGGTTACTGCAATAAGAGAGGTCAGACAAAGAATTCATCCTCTGGTCACTTTTACTTTGTTGGTCTGCATTTAAGTTTGGTGGTGCCAATTATTTAGGAATCCTTGTTGCTCTCGAACTGTTTACTATTATATTTTTAGCAAGAAATCTTATAGGGTAATTATCTATTCATCACAAGCAACCATCTTTTAGATTTGGTTGATGTACATTCATGAGCAAGATTATAGATGGTGATGGTGATGGCAAACACAATTCTCATGTCTTTGGTTGCTCTCAGAAACATATTTTGTGCTTTTTTATTTTCTCTTTCTTTTTCTTGTTTTGTTTTCTACTAAGTTCTTTATTCTTTTTCTCTCATCTGAGAACTGATGCACAAACTCTCTTCTATTGTTCATAATAGATTCTATGTCTCAGGTATATTGAATGGTAAAATTATGTTCTCAAGATTTGTAAATTTAGATCTTTTTTACTTGTTAGAGTTTCTAATTTGGGAGCTTAGTGTTTTACATTATGAAGAGGGTGACATCTGTACTTGACATCCTCTCTTTTCTCCTTTTGGTTACGTTTCTTATTCCATTGAACAAGGAAAACTAGAAAAAAGGTAATGAGTATCATACATCAACGGTAGTAATGTTGAGATGTTTTAATATCTTTTGGTTCCTTTTTCTTTTCCTTTGTTTTAATAGGGTTTGTAATTAGGAAAGGACTTCTCATCCTTCTCAATTTTACTTTGTTAATAAAAATGTTTATGTTTTTGATCCAAAAAAAAAAAAAAAAAAAAAAAGGAATATCAAACATAAAAAATATATCAAGGTCAAATTATGATCATGTACAACATGCATCTCACCTGGTTCTTTTGTATGGTTACCGAACTGATATGGAAATTCTAATAAAAAATTGTTGTATCCTGTCCATGATCAGAAAATTTTAAAATTCTTTGAAGCTGAAGCAGGTATAGTGTTTTTTTTCAACCCAAAACAAAAATTCATCAATACCGAGTTAGAAGAACATGAGAAGGATGAGAAATCTTTCCTAAATATACAAACTCTAATCAAAAGATCTAATGTATAAAATGGCTTTTATATACTACACATAACTAAACAACAGGAATGAGGTTTTATTCTCCTGAGAAATCAAAGCATCTACAAAAGGAGGTTGAAGCTTTGCTCCAAGATTTGTTGTTTTAAAAACTCTATTCCTCAATGTTAAAAAAATCAGCTGGACGGGCTAGTCCAATTAGTCAAACCGTTGACTGGAGCGTGGTCCAGTTCAATTCACACATTGAGATGAGGAACCTTTGAACCAGGGTTCAGCTGGACTAACCGGTGGTTCAAGCCCCAAACCAGTGAACTGTTTCAGCTGGTTCTGGTTCTCTTTCATTTTTTGGATTTGGGCAAAAGGGTCACAACCAATGCTTTTGGGCTTTAACATTGGCTCTAGAGGCCACTAGTATGCAACATTGGAATGGCTGAATTTTAATTTTAAGGGCCTCTCTTTCTCATCAATATCTGATGTGTGCAACCACTAAGCCAAGTGCCAGTTTTGTTTAGCTAAATATATTATGTTCATTTATGTAATAACAAATTTGAAATAATATTAGCAAAATAACCTAATATCTTTTAAAATTATAAAATAATTTGATATTTAATATATAAATAAAATTAAATAATATAATATTCTTTTCATTTTCAATTAATTTATCATATTTATATATATCTATTGTTTAATTTGAGAATATCAAGCATGAAAAATACATATTATTAATTTGAAGTTCTTTATACATATTTTAGTTTTTTTATAATTATTTTTAATTTTAATAAAATATAAATTATATATTTATAACATCATTGTTTCATCCATAGTTCAACCATGGTAATTTTTCTGGTTTGATGACAAGTTTAATTTTGAAAACATTGCCATTTACACACCAAGTTCCAATTGAGCTGAATAACACTAATAAGGGTGCCCTTGATATCTGAAGTTGTTGAAACCCACAAAGAGGAATAGAAGTAGTTTATGTCCTATATTGATTCTATACTTCATCTATCCTAAAAAAATCTTTTCATTTCTCTCCTACCATACCATTTGAATCAAAGTGAGGGAAGCAATTTTCCAAAGAGTTTTGCCCCACCTTTATTCTCCAGGCCTTTGAAGGAAAAGATCATCATGTCACTTATGCTCCTACGAGGAACCCAATCTAGTTTGACCATGCTGAATAATCTATGCCAAAGCACCATAGTCATCAAACTGTGTAAAAAGAGATGATCAATCATCTCATCACTTATCATATACATAGGGCAACGGCCATGACTAAGGGCTTTGTGAGGTCTTCTCACCTATAGCAAGTCATTGACATTGATCTCTTGTTGGCCACTAGCTAGGCGAAGGCCTTAACCTTAGATGAGGCTTCAGATTTCCATATGAATTTTTCTGGAGAGGAATGAATAGGAGTTGACAGATTGGATTGGCCTAAAAGGAAGGATTTTATTGAAAATATACTTGAAGAAGATAAAGACCAAACTCTCTTGTCAAGGATAGACATAATCAAGTGCACATGAGAGAGAGGAGACGTTAGACTTTCCAAATCCTTTATCTCCACATCAGTGATGGTTATATATGCTTGATTAGAATAAGCTTTGCTAAAGAAGTATCTACTCGTTTGCAAAGAGTTTTCAGTGGATCAATGTCCTCTTCATGTTATGGCATGAGGGAGATGCATGGGAAGTCCTTTTTTTCCCTGTTATAATCTATTTCTTTGGTTGGTTTCTTATTTTGTTTCTGAATTGGCCAGTTGAATATAAATTGTTGTTTCGGTTATGCTTAAGGATCAAAAATGAAAATTTTTGTTTCAGTTCTTGTTCCTTCTATTGATTTATGTATTTCAATTATTTGGTGCATATATGGTCTTATGTGGGTTGTTAATAAATTTTTTTGCCCATTGTTTCTTTGTCATCACTGGCCTGTTTGCTTTCATTTTTCTAGGATTTTGGAAGGAAGGTGTTTTTTTCCTTTTCTTTCTCTTCTGATGTCAGGGTCCAGCCCAAATCTCTTGGCATCCTAGGTGGGGGATGGAGTGGAATCTGGGGTTAGCATTTCTTATTGAACTTCATGAAAGTTGAAAATGAGTTAACGAGTTTGATGGAAAGAACTAACTCTGATCTCATGAAAGAATAGGTGTTGGAGAATATGACATCCTGAAGATGTTAGGAGTTTTGAAGATTGTGTGGTTGCATTGTTTATAGACAAAAAAAAAAAGGTCATTGTTAAGAGGAGTCATGTGAAGATTTTAATAGGAAAGTGAAAAACATGAAATCATGATGTCACTTAAGTCACTTAAGTCACTTAAGTCATTAAACATTTAAGTATTCAGTTTTACTGAGTTAGTAATTTAACTTAATGTCATGTTTAATCTCTTGTATTTCTCTTATCTTTTATATCTTTGTGGTAGGTGGATGGCTGACTTAAATCTTTTTTTGGTAAGCAAGAAATTTTATTAAAACCACTAAGGAAAATAAGTACAAACAGTTGAATCATTTACAATTGGATTCACTAATAAATGAAAAAACATTGGTACCTTTATTTGTTTATTTTTGTTCTCTCCTCGTCCTCCTCTTCTTTTTTTCCTCTTTTTTGTTCTCTTATTTTGACAAGAACTTGTGCAACTGAATTCTGTTTTGCAATTTCCAAATGGTTGGATGTTACCTTGCCCTCTGTTTGCTTTGAATCTGCCTATGCTCCATATTTTTGTTACTTGCTCATACAAGTTAAACCATTGATTAAACACATTAGTGATCATGAAACTTGAAATGCTCTTTTATGTTTTCTCAAAATTTTAACCATTTCATTGGGAATTATTATGAGCTTCACTGCAGCCCTTTTGGCCAAGTTCATAGGCAGACTTCTAGCGCTTAGAAGAATCCAGAAGGGCCTGATCTATGACCACCCACTATTTTGGATACCCAAGGACTCAATCATATGGATATGTAAATTACAGGATTTTCAATCCTAGCAGGAAAAGGAGGGAAATGGATACTCAATGTAAAGTGAGTAAACAGTATTCCATACTCGATGGCTTTGGCTCTGGATGTTCTCAAAATGGTACTATCGGTTTGGGTGAATTCAATAATAAACTGTTCCCTGAGTAAGAACCATTGAATCATCACTTATTCTTTTCTTATTCAATGAAAAAAATATAAATATAAGGACTAAAATTCAATGTGTTGATCTTTTAAATCACATTTGACGGACTGTAGCATAGGAAGCATATGGATTGTTTGTTAGGATTTTCCAAGCACTCAGGTGCTACCCTGAATGGTTTTCTTGCTTGAACTTGATAATTATTGGCTGTGTAAGTAGCTGATTGCAATAGATATTGCATTTCTTGTATAAATATGGTTATTTTTGTTGTTTGTCGTATCCAATTGGATCGATACTGGCTGGTTTGTAGGTAGGTATAGGTAAGGAAGTGCTGCTGCTGCTGACAGTGGCAGATGCAGTCTAACATTGAAAAATTAGACTCTGCCCTTTCGATATTGTAGGGGTAGAGTATGAAATTATTTCCTTTGTGTTGGCCAAAACTAGATTGTGCTCATTGAATGACAAATCTGCAAGTGATTCACTTCTCTTTTCAGTGATACTCTTTGTTTCTCATGCTTGGAATGAAACCTTCCTGCAGGCATGTAAGAAGCTCAACCAAATTGAGCTATCAGACTGTGAAATATATGCCTCTTGTGAGCCTTGCCCAATGTGCTTTGGTGCTATACATCTTTCAAGAATTAAGGTCTAAATTCCCTACCTCTCCTCATTTTCTTCTAACGTTAACCATAGTACATTACAGCAATTTCCTAATCATTTTTATCCTTCGTATTGCTCTTTTGCCGCAGAGATTGGTCTATGGGGCCAAAGCTGAAGCAGCTATAGCTATTGGATTTGACGATTTTATAGCAGATGCCTTAAGGGGTACTGGATTTTACCAAAAGGCAAACTTGGAGATCAAAAGGGCTGATGGTGATGGTGCTGAAATTGCGGAACAAGTTTTTGAGAATACAAAAGCCAAGTTTCGTATGTATTGATTTCTTCAGCTTGCTGCCTAACTGTCTCAATCTTTAACTTGATGCTTATAATCTGTTCATTGCAAAAACTATTTGAACATGCTGGAAAAACCTAGCTTATGATTTGGGGGTTTGCCCATAAATAGGATAGGATTGTTGATCTCATACTTGTATGGCAACTCTCCCTTTGCTTTCTCCAGAATATCCCATAAATTCTTCTCAAGAAAATGATGATTGCACTGGGCAATGCTCCATTTGATTGCTAAGAAGATGGGCACCATTTGTTGGCTCTTTGCCCATAACGATCACTTTTTACTCTATAGCCAGTGTTGTAGGAGAAGACTTCAAGCTGTCTCTGCATTTCAGTGGAGTTTCATAAAATTTTATGCACCAATATTTCTTTTTTTAAGAAAAAAATGGGCAAAACAGATCAAATGATAGTCAAAGCCATCCTTTTAATATTTAAAATAAAATTAAAAAAAATTGTTTGAGGATTATAATATTAGTTGCTGAATCAACAGAGAAGGCCTTTAGACCAACCATAAGTTAAGGCTTCTTGAGGCAAAAGTACAGGTATCTTGTATCATATGATAAGATGGTCAGAGGTGGAAAAGCAAAAGCATTTTGGTTCTCTGTATCTGACAACATTTACTTTGATATATTTTATTAATTGCCCCCATTATTTTATTCCACCCAAATCCTCTGTTTATATTTTTGGGTTTTTAATTGAGAAATGGTTGGTGTTATAGATCACTATCTATGTGAAGGTTTATGTCATAATTTGAAGTCAAAAGTGTTTGATGGGACACAATAAAAAGTAAATGTGGAAAGGAGTAGGTCTGGGTTGCAGTGGGTGGAGGGCAGATGGAATCATGGAAGCATGTGCTTGGCAACTAAGACTCAAGACTAAGAGGCATTTATAATGTTTGATGTTTAGTTAGATTTAGAAGATAGAGCCACTGTAGTATACCCACATGTGATGGCAGCAAGAATGGCAACATCCCATGTCCTGCACTTCTGATTCTGACCTTGCCTTCCATATATATTCCTGGCTGGAAGGGCTGGCATTCGCTGGGGCTGCTATTAATCCAAGTGTGTAATCCAAATGAATGAGCATTTAATTTAATTCTAACCTAATCTTATCTTTTTTAAAAGTTAAATTGAGTTTAAAATGAGGGTACGGGTATTTCATCACTTTCTTTGATGATTATTCTGGATATCATTATGTTTACTTTAGGCATAGAAAATCCAAAGCCTTCTCATGTCATGATTTCAAAAGGTATATGGTATGATATCTGTATGGTGTTGATGTGATAATAGTTATACACGTGAAGTGTAAGTTTGTAACTTATATTGTGAAAAATATTTGAAATAAGTGTTTCATAAATAATTTTGTCAAAGTCAAAAACCCTTTTCTACTAACTGTGTTAGAATTAGGTAAAGTTGAATTAGGTTGAATTCATTATAATGATTTGATTTGATTTGATTTTTTATATTTAGTTAGGATTGGGCAAAGTTGAATTCATTTATAATGATTTTATCTTATTTTATTTATTTTACATTTATACTAAAATTAAAATAGGAAAGATACAATATTTTATGCTAATAATAAAAAAAAAACGTGATTTTTTTTTAAAATTATTTGAAAATCATACGAAATAAATATTACTAATTATGAATATTGTTGATGCTCGACCAACGATTTCTTTCTTTGGATAGCTTCTTCTGCTTAGTTGTTAGTGGGACTTGCAAAAAGGTGCGTCTTGATGTTTATATGAGTAAACCCCTTTGATGGCTAAGTTAGTTTTGGGAAATTTTTGGTAGAGTTTTGGTATGAGTTAGAGTGCCGACATTTTCTCTAGGATTTGATGGGTTTTTATAGTGAGTGGTGTGTAATGTTGTTCTTGCTCTTATGATTGTGATTTATTGCAATTTTAATGCATAACGCCCAATTATTGGTTGTCAGCAACATCTAGTTATTTATGATATGTGACTATTGTTTGATCAACAAATAATGTGTAACTAACACATTTATGACTGTCCAACCATCAAGCCTTTTTGGGTGTCAAATCCCGGTTGAGTGCCATGCTACTTGGGTGAAACACTCAATATAGCCAATTGGCTTACCACTAACCTTAGTGCCCACAAATATCATAAACATATTAAATTAGATTGGGTTGAGTTGAACTAGAATTTAGTTTTGGTTGAGTTTTTATCGAAAATTATTATCCAACATTCATCAATAATGGATTTTGTTTGAGTTGAATCATATCGACTCATGCAAATTACAGCCTTATTGGATTAGTGGATTAAAAGTAGAATTTAGTATTAAAAATATTTTAAAAATTATAGATGACAAGATTTGTTCTATTATTGAAGCTACCCAAAAAAGAAAAAAGAAAAAAAGTGAAGATAGAATTAGAAGACAAGATTTGTTCTATGATTGAGGCTCTCTTGTTTTGCCCACTTGATTCTACTTTAATGGGATGTTTAATTCTTTATGCTTTATTTAACTTTTTTTTTTCCCTTCCTTTTGTCCACTACTTTAATGGTACAAATGGTGCCTGCCCATGATCCTTTCAAGAATTGTAAAACATCTCATTTCTCATGTCACCATGCATATCTAAAGTTTTAAATCATTGAGTAAAGTTTAGCTACATTTTGGAAATTTTTTATGGTTTAGGGTTGTCATGGATATATGAGAGGGCAGTCCCTTGTGATGTAGCCATTCAATTTGGGAACCACCTCCCCTAAATGGAATTCAAATTCTGTTTGGTTTTAATGAAGGAAAATAATTTAAGATATTATCTATTTTTAAATTATTTATTCCTTATATAGAAAAAAATATATTTTTAAACTATGTGGAGCATAATAAGAAGAATGAACAATGATAATTTAAGAATATTCAAGTAATTAAAAGAAATGAACCATAAGTGAGGCAAATGAGTTTTACATAGAAAATCAACCACAAAACGTGCGGCTATAAAAACCATGAGATCAGATACTTTAAATCAACAATCTACTATATGAGAAAGTAGTACATAAAATTACCTAACAGATACTACTCGTAGGCCTACTTTCTAGAACCTATACTGCAATCTATGTCCGTGACATAGAACCTTATGTGCTCTAGTGGATAACATCTCAACTCTTGACGAGATGTAGGTCTCTTTCACAACCAAACAAATGAAATGTCAAACATATTTGAGTGTTTAGGGTTAAACGTAAAGAATAATGACCTAAAAGTTTAACCACGTTTCTCTTGAAAGAACTCTTTCAATTGACATATATAAGAGAAAACTTAGTGGACTTGGAATCAATTTAGAAATCATATTTGACTACAAAATAATTTAAAAACTTAAGAATTTTAGGAAGATTTGAAAAAAATTGACATTTCAAATTCAAAACAATTTGGTAATATTTTTCTTTTAAAATTCCTAATTTATATTCTTTTTCAAATCTCGTTTCCAAATTTCTTAAAAGATTTAGAAGAATTCTTTTTTTAAATTCTTAACTTAAAATTCTTTTCCAAATCAATTTTATTATTGTAAAGATTTTTCTTTTTAAATTCTTCTATTTAAAATTCCTTTTCAAATTCTTTTTATTATTTTAAAAGATTTTTTTTTTTTAAAAAAAAATTATTTCCAAATTAATTTTATTTCTAATTTATATAAGTTCTCTCTATGCCTTTTATGTCATTATTCTCAAAATAACTCAACCATATTTCCCTCTTTACTCTTAACTTGATTCTGCACCAAATCTTGAATCTTTAAAGGAGTGTAAATTACAAGAAAGTATGTTGAGTCCTAAACTAGTATGAATGGAACAAATTTGTCAAATTAATCTAACCTAATGCACTAATAACAATACTTTGAATATGAATGTTTAACAAATAAATTTATTACTTAAAATTAATGAAAATAAATATTAGTTAAAATCAAGGAGGATAAATATTAGTTAAAATTAATAAGGGTAAATATGTAAATTTTATTATAATAAATTTTAGGTTAACTTTACTAAATAACCTTAATACTTAAAGTAAAAAATAAGTAATAAGTTTTAAATTAATAATTTAAAAATAATTAACTTAAAATCAACTTAAATCATTAAGTAATAAACATTAAGTTTTGCCAAATACCCTCAAAAGATGGAAGCCAAGTCAATACGGAGCTCTACACTTACCATCAAGACACAATTAACTTAGATCAAAGAGAAGCCTAAGTCTCTGATGTCAAGTGGTCCCAAGGGGGTTCCAAAAGGTAGCATCAAGTCCCTACTTGTGTATACATCATTTGGAACTGGAGAGTCGAATATTTGGCACTTCAATGGTGGGTGCTCTAGGCACATGATTGGTTCTAGGTCATGTTTTTCTATCTTTGAAGACTTGGAATAAGGGAGCTATGGCATTTGGAGATTGGAACATTACAAAAGAGAAAACAAAGGGACTATTAAAACCTATGGTTTGTGAACTCTCAATGAGATTTTGTTCATTGAAGGTTCAAAAAAATTAGTCAGATTAGCATTGCTAGATGCATGACAATAATTATAACTTAAGTGTTACATATAATTTGTTAACTCTCTTTAAGATTTTGTATATTAAAAGTTTAAAAGTGAATCTAATCAACATCCGTCTAATGTGTGACAATAACTATAACATGTGTTATTTATGATAAATGCAAGGTAAGAGATAAAGCAATCTTTCTAATTGGATCTAGAACCACTTATGATTGTTCTACTCTATAGGCTAATTTGACTTATGTACATAAGAGAGCAATGCTAAAGCTCATTCGATTATGGCATCATTGATTAGGTCACTTGAACTTTGTAAATCTAAACTAAGAACTAATTAGAGAAGTTCTAAAGTTGTCTAACATTCCTTAAAGAGATGCGAACTCATTACTCAGGTAAGAAGAAGACAACTATGTCAACTCTTAAACTCTAGGACTTATTGTATATGGACTTGACATGGCATATAAGAGTCGAGACTTTAAGGGGTACTGGGTACGAGATGTATTTGAGTCATTGTAGATAATTTTTTGAGGTATACTTGGTAGTATAAGTTCAAAAGGAGAAAGGTTGCACCTTAGTTTGAATTAAGAGTAATAGAGATGAGGAATTTGATAACTCAAGCTTTGTGAATTTGTATTGATTTAGAGATTAAGCATAGATTCTAAACTCCCAAAACACTTCAACAAACTGATATGACTAAGAGTAAGAACAAAGTTTTTCAACAAATGGTGGGAAACATGATTCATTTTCATCTTAGTACTAAAAGGACTTGCAACGATGGTAATGATAAAAAGATGGTGACTAAGCATTAAACCAAATCAAATGAAGTAATTTATGCTTGCAATATCTCTCCACTAAACCTATCTTGGATGATAGGTTTTATGAGAAGCTGAACCAAAATGATGTTTAATATTTTGTTCTTAGACGTAAAAGGTCTAAACATAAGAGGAAATAAATGGATTTTTAAAAATAAGTCAAATAAGTTAAATGAAAAATAAAACTCGGTTAGTAGCTTAAGGGTATGCTCATATTGAAAGAGTGAGATTCGCGTTTGTCTAGAGTTTATCAAGATTGTTCTTACTTTTGCATGACATTAGAAGTATGAGTTATAAATGACCATGAAAAATGCTCTTCTTGATGAAGTTAACAAACCTTGAGAAATGCCTATTGAGTGAAGTTAAGGACACTCATTCAGACATTTGTCCTAGCGATATGTGCAAATATATCGTAACACTTTTGTTTGAAGATCAAGAGGTTGGAGGAGCCCTTTACTTAGGAATGCCCAAAGATCATGGAGGCATTTTCTTTTTAGAAATCCATACCTCCCTTTAATTCATTTAGAGTGTGTTTGATGGTAATTTCAAGAAGTGTTTGTACCATTTTTAATATTCAAAATTTTTTATCTTTTAAATATTAAAAAGTTCAAAATATTTTTTAAAATCACTACCAAACGCATTAATGGTGTGAATTAGTATAGCCAATGGTGTGAATTAGTATAGCCAATGGTGAATTCTATTCCATGAACATGATACCTATCTAATGTGTGAAATGGACAAAGGTGGAGTGTTAAGTGCCCCTTGTACCTTCTGCTGATGGTCTTGCCCCCTTGTGGGTCCAGAGCTTCAAACTGTATCGTAAAGAAACAATGTTGATAAAGGTAAGATCAAAATCCTACATCCTAAACCCGAGGTCACCCTTCAATGCTGATAAAAGGTAAAGATGGGGAGGGCCACACCTCGCTGTTTCTTAGTGTGTACCCAGCTAAAACTGAAAAATGATAATAATATGAAAAGAGAAAAAAGAAGAAAAACCAATGATTTTGTACATGTAAAATGAAGCATCAGTACAAGCATTATAGGCAAATGGAGGGGCTCTACTCGACATGAATGTGCATGGTGGGTTATTGCCCGTTGTGGTGGTGGTGGTGGGGAAGTGTACCACTACCACATCCCCACTACACTTGGAATATTTGTAAACCTGCTGCTCCTAAGCTCCCCCTTTGTTTTTATATATAAGCATCAAAAAGGCCCTGCTATTACAGTGCATTCAAGAATCTCTGTCTGCTGCAATCATTCTATTCAAAAACATTCTACTTTTGTTGTTTGTCTCTGTAAAAAGACTCTCAGACATTGATTTGTTTGATCTTAAAGTCTAAAACACAAGTATCTTATATGGGAATACAGCAAAAGTGAACCTTTTCACTTTGGAATTAGGTATAATACATGGAAAATTCTACCCAATTCCGGATATGAGCCATTGATGTTTCCAGTAAAACTTGAGCTATTGAATATACGTGTGCTCATGTGTATAAAAAAAAAAAAATTAGAGTTTGGATACAAAGTAGCGAGACTATGATACAGACAAATGGAACTAAGGCAAAGGTACAAGCAAATGAAACCATTTTTGTCCCATGACAGACTTCTCATCTACCATCATGTCTCTGTATGGTATTAGAAAGTAACTTTTTGGTAACATAAGATAACCCCTGCATATACATATGCCTAACTATGCTAATGACTCTCTAATCAAGCTCCAAACCTTTTTGAAGTGGCCTTGGAAAGAAATTTCAGACCATGTTCCCAGCTTCTTCAGCAGCAAAAGCTGCTTCATAAACAAACTCACAGTAAAAAACCAAAGTAAAGCATTATATTAGTATTTTGCACCAGAAGGATATGAAACAAAGGATCTGTGGTCAATGCAAACAAGACCTAGGCTGTAGGCTTTTCATAGCATAAAGCATAATAACTTGTGCATGTTTTTGCCATGAAGTCAAAATTGTGCAGAAACCCATACCAAACCTTTTCAAAGATATGACAACTGATCATAACTACCAGCAAGGAAACATTTGGACATCCCATGTTGATTCAATGATCGTAAATATAGCATTCGCAAAAAGCATATGAAACAGAAACCATGATCACAAGTTATGGCAGTCACCTATGATTGTGAAACAACACTATTTCATTTTTCTTTTCATGTGATGATGGATGCCATTTTTGTGTTAGGCCTATTTGGACATTTATTAAACAAGCAAATAATAACATATAATAAATAAAACAGACACGATTGAATTTTCATAATAAGTTTAAAAGCAGCACAATCCTAACATTGTTTGGATATTATAACTAAACACTTGGCTCACAGAAGTGGTTTCTGCAATTCCCTTATCAGAAGCTGGATTCATCAGGGAATGAGAGTAGAAATCACCTTACCATTGTTGCAACAGTTTTTGGCAATGACAAATATGAAATAAAAAGAACAATTTTTCTAAAACATACATTCTCAGAATTTCTGACTCAGCAACCAAATGCACCATACAAGACAAGAAATTTAAAACAAGCATTTCATTTTGCCTTTACTTTCAGGCAAAGCAGAAAATCTCACTTTCTCAGCTCAGCTGCAAAAGGAACACCCAAAATATAAATAAATAAATAAATAAAATAAAACATTCATTATCCCTTACTTTTCTATTCAGAGTAACAAAAAGGACTTTCTCAGCAACCAAATTTAAGCAAAACATAGAGTTTAAAAGTTTTGAAGTTTAAAAAGTTTGTAGGAAATCTCCACTCCCTTCTTCCCTACGCTTTCTAGGCACCAAACAGAAGATCACCACTTTCTGAACAATAAATAAAACAAAAGAAAAAAAAGAAAAACTTTATTGCTCTTACTTCTCTCAACCACCTTTGCAATCAAAAGCACACAAATATCAAATTAGAAGAAAATTCATTCTTTCCTCCCCTACACTTTCACAGCAATCATTGGAAAAATCTTCACTTTCCTAGTGAAAAAACTACAGAAAACATGAGATTTGAAATTAAAAGGACCATTATTCTTCCATCCTTTCTACCAAATTCTCTCCAACTAATAGAAAATCCTCAGCAATCAAACTGTACAAAACATCAAATCTAAAAAATAAAAATGGATCTTTTTTTCTTCTATTGCCATAATTTCATCACAAGAGAACAGAAATTCCCCACTTTATTATCTAACAAATCATACAAACCTTATTGTTGAGAATTCATAACGAATATTTTAGATTTCCACAAATTCTTGTTTGTTTATTTTATTTTATCTTATTTTTATTCTTGAGCCAATTCTCAATGATACCTGGATGAGAATACTGGGTGAAGGGATGGAATGACCCGACTTAGAAATGGATTTCATTTCCACTCCTCCCACTTAACGCATCCTAACACTGGAGTGGGAAGAAAATGGAATTTCTTTCCACCTAGCTTCACATTACATCAAAACAATCAAATGTAGGACAACAGAAGAGCTACATATATAGAAGAAGAAGGGAATTGGATGAGAACAGAAAAACAAAATAGATGAGAGAATACGGGGAAGGCGAGAGGAGAGAGACAGAACATGAAATTCAAAATCACAACCTCAACAAGAAGAAAAGATAAATCCCTGTAAGTCATAAAGCCAACTTTAAAAAAACTTGGGGGTTAGCAGAGTTGTACACATAAATCTCCACGCATTCCCTTAAAATCCACAATTGAAGTGAACATTTGAAATTTCCAAATCTGGGAGTGGAAAAATATGCTTTGGCTACTAGCATTTGTTACATAGATGTAGTCACTGCAGCCATTCCAGGTGAAGAAAATGCAATTTCAAACCATCCATTAATTGTCATCCATTGCATAGTGTAGTAAAGGCAGTCATTTCAGGTAAGAAGTATGTAATTCAAAACTATCAACTAATTTTGTCACCTGCACAGAACACTAGAACCTCCATCGATCAAAGGCATATCAAGCCTCTCTAATTAGCAAAGTGACCTTCACTTGTTTCATGGTTTCTGGCTATATAATCACATTTTTTGTAGAGAAAGATGAGCATAGTTTCAGGACTCACAAACTCACACCACCCAAGAATCAAATTCATTTTTCCTCTAACCCATGGAGTCAACAACCAAAAAACAGGCACACCCTTCCCACATCATGGAAATTCCATTTATTTTTCATTCTATAGCTTTGAAAGCACAATTTCAGCAAGACCCCCAATGTATCTTGCCAAAGAGTTGGAGTCTGCCTTCCAGTGGAGACGGCAAGGAGCTAATTTATCATCTAAATGTAAAAACCGCTTGCAAAGCAGCCATCACCAAGCCGCAACCCACCGCACATCAACAACATATTACCCAAACTGTATATGATAAAATTTTAGCAAAAAGGGAAGTTTTTACAAACATAGCACCGCATATTTATATGTCCATCCCCTAATCACAACCATGCAAAGTTTGCAACAAGCAGGAGATGATGATCAGATAAAAGGCACTACTTTAACGGTTTTAACCTATATATTCATTCCATTCAATTTAGGAACCCATTATTTCTGTGCACATATTGAAAGAATTTGAACAAACTACTGAAGACTAAATAAACAGAAACCATTATTCAACAACAATAAATTAAGATAAGCAGAAGTATAAAATTCAAAACGCAATCATCTCAGCTACAATATTAACCATTGATCATCGACCAATAAATTTTATGACCTAAACAAAACTCCAAACACGTACTAGTATCATCCAAACCCAAACCACCCCCATCAACTTCCCATACCTCTCAGCTCCTGTAATGCTGATCTAATCTGTTCTTGCACCAACTCCAATCGCTTTGAGTACACCTCCAACTCCAAAATCTGTTGCTTTCTCCACCTCTCATCCGTCACCTCTGTGCCTCCAAAACTCAAGGGCATTGGATTCAAAGCCATACCTCCAAACCCTCTTGCACCACATGATGGCCCATTAACCGCATTATGCAGCAATTCCTTGAACAACGGCGATAAACAACTCCTCACCGTTTCCTCAATTAAGCTCGGAATCGAGGATGGCATTTCGTGATTCTGATTATTCAGCACAGGCTTTTCATCAAGCTTCGCTCTAGATCGTTTTCGCGACCTAGGCACCTTCTTCTCCGCACTATTCACATCGATGCTATAACTGTTGAACCCTTTAGTGGTGGGATTGGGATTGGGACTAGGGTTGGTGGTGGGGTTAGGGTTAGGGTTTGCGTCATCGTCTTCGAGCCCGGTTTCTTCTGGGACACCGGTGATGGCCATGGTGGTGCTCCAAATTTTGCGAGAGATTTCAAAAGTGGACTGATCGTGAGGGCTTTTAAAGGAAAATTCCTTACCGGAGCTGATCCGACTCACGACGTTCCGGTACTTCTTCTTCAACCTCCGGAGCTTCTCCACAAGCTGGTTCTTATTGAAATCAAGCTGCAATTTTGACTTGATCTGATCGTAAAACGCAGTCGTATCATGATGGTGGGAGGAACTGTTGGGGCCTCGCTGCGCACTGTACTCCAGAAACCCCTGCAACAGCTCGATCTCATCCTCGTCGGTCCACAGCCGCTGAAACAGTCTCCGAGACTCGTCAAAGGGCTTCTTCTCCTCACCGGCGCGAGGCCGCTTCGGATCGGAAGCAGAGTCCACAGCGGCAGGGATGGGCTCGCCGTTGGGTACGCCGGGTACGGCGACGGTGACCACCGGAACAGTAACAACAGGAGCGGCGGAGGAAGAGGAGACATGAGGATCACCAGAGGTCGAAGGTGAAGCCGAGGCCTCGTCCAAAACGTCGTCGTCTTCGTCATCCTCATCATCTTCATCCAAAACGTCGTCGTCTTGGTGGGAGGGCAAGGCTAGATTCTCCTCCTCCTCTTCGCTGTCTTCGTCTTCATCGTCGTCTAGGTCTTCTTCCCCGAAGACGGTGGTGGGGTCTTCCGCAGAGGCCATGGGGGAGGGGGGGTTTGAGAAAGAGAAACAGAAAGAGAAAGAAAGGTAGAGAGAGAGAGAGAAAAAGAGAACAGGAAAGCTGGGGGTTGAAGGCGGAAGGGTTGGGTGTGGGTTAGGTTTAATGTCGAGGGCAGGGGGGGTGTGACCGTGTGGGCGTGGCCTCGTGGGTGGGGTTGGACCTGGCTCTCTAGGGTGGTTAGGCCTGTGGGCTGTGGGTGAAGGGTGTTCACGAGTTTCGTATCACAACGGGTGACGTGTACGTTTCATTTGGTGCCTAGTTAGGGAGGAAATCTCCAAACTAGGCATCTTCCCCTTATGTTTTGATCATCATTTCATCTTACTACCATATCATTTAATTTATACTTATTTGATTATGATACTAGTACAATTATGAGTTGAATTTATCTCCTTTCCACCCATTCAATCATTCTTTTTTTGTTATCTTACGAAAATACGAACCCTAATTATAACATCGAATTAATATACATAAGAAAAACTCGACAACCAGACCGCACCACATATATATTTTTATTTCATTGTTTTGTATCAAGTTCGATTTCATCACTTATTTTCAATCTTCTCGTTCTTATTGATTTTATCTTCATCTAATGACCTAAATTTTATCACGCACTTTCATCGGTTGAGTTGCAGAGTTCACCATCCACAAAATCGATATATTAATTTTTTTTATTTATGAATACGACTAACATAATCATTAGTCCCACTCGCATAATATATATTTATTTTACATAATTTTTGTATAGTTTAAAACTTATTCTAAAATCAAATATAGTAAGGGTATGTTATCCCTCAACCTTGACTTTGTAAAAGTGAAAATATTGATTTTATTGTATGTTTAATAAACCACTAAATAAAAGTAGCTAAATGATTGGTTTTAAAGCTTATAGTTGAAGATGGGTAAGGCACTCATAATTGTCCAAATAACTTGATGCCAACTTCAATCAAAATCAAATGTGATCCACTTCCACCAATTTACAAATCAAAAATTACATGAACAATAATATCATGCATGCCCAAATTGGAATACAACATGAAACCAAAATTAGATATCAAAGTCTTGTTTGGGAGGCTTTCCTAGAAGCTAAAACTAGGGTTTAAATTTTAGAAGCAACTTCTAATAATATTGAATACATCTCTCATGTCCGACACGACTCATAGCAAGGCTTTGTTTTGGCTCAAACGTAATGCTAGCTAGAAGTAAATATAAGTTCAATAAAATTTTTAAAAATATTCTAGCTATTCTTATTTTTCCTAAGATCACTTTCATAGTTCCTAATTAGGTCTAGGGCTTTTAATAAGGCTCTGTTTGATAATTATTTTTTGAAAATAATTCTAAAAAATAGTTTTTGAAAATTGTTTTATAATGTTTAGTAAAATAAAAGTATATTTGAGAATTGAACTATTTTTAATATATTTTAAAAATAAGTTTTATATCCAATGCTCTATTTTTAATTATTCTACATACGTGTATAATTTTTTTTTGTAAAATAGTCATAAAAAACAAGTGAAAATAATATAAAACAACTAAAAAATATTTTATAAAAAATACCCAATAGAAAATAGTTTTTGATTACCAAACCTGTTTTTTTGTTTTCTTTGTTTTTTTTTTTTTTTTTTTTGGAGGATAGAAAACTGATTTTGAAAACAGTTGTCCAACAGATTCCAAATTTCTTTATTTATATTTTTAAAAAATTCTTTAATTATTATTTAGGTTGGTTTGTGGGTCTTGAGAAAAGTGGGGTTAATGAACATTGGGTTGGTTGGCCCTATTATGTTGAATAAGTGTTTGGACTCGGCTAAGGTCAACATAGTGGTTTGGTATTAAAACATAGTGTTATATGGGGAAATTTGTATATAAATCCCTCTTTATTTTTTTATATTTCCCTTCCTTATTTATTTATTTATTTGAAATTAAAATTAGTATGCAAAATTCTTATCCTACCTCTTTCTTTCGTGTCAAAAGACCTTATTCCTACTTTTAGTTATTCCTCTTCTTCTCTTGCACCCTCTTATCCTCCCCACCATTATTTTCTTCTCATTTTCCTTATCTCACCTTCCTTGCTTAAATTTACCAATAAAAAAATTAAAAATAAATAAATAAAAACCCAAAGAAAGGAGTTTACCTTTTTTTTTTTCCCCTTAATTTCAACTAGGAAAGATGGAGGAACTTAAGATTAGGAACATGGAAAGTAAATAAAGGTAGGAGAAGAGAAGGTCGAAAGAAGACAAAGAAGAATTGCATGTAAAGGTCTTGTGTGTGTGTGTGGGGTATGTCTATAGGTGGATTGGAGAAAAAAAAGTAGAATAAAGACTTCAAATATCTATTTAAATTTTTGAAAAAATAAATAAGAAAAGATGGGGGAGAATATAGAGAAGGAATAGGTGTACATCTACATTTTCAATGTTAGGTTGCATCCCTTAGAAAATGAGTAGGGGAAAAGTCTATAGTCATCGAATCAAAAAGGATGAGTAAGAGAGGAAAATTTTGTTATGACCCATTAGAGTTCAAAATATCTTCCTTTATGTTATATTTGTTCTAACCTATTAGAGTTCAAAATATCTTCCTTTATATTATATTTTATTCGGGAAAGTATCAAAAAAAAAAAAATATTAAGAAAAATAATTTTTTTTCTTATTTAATTGTATTATGGAAAATAAAATCTAATTAAAATAAGTTAAAAATTTATGTATTTTCAAACTATTTAATCTTTATATTAAAGATTTAAAATAAATAAAAAATGAATTTGAAGTAGTATATAAAAATAATTTATTAATTTTAAATCAATTTTTTATTTTCCTTCATGTTTTCTTTCATTCTACTTTTCCTTCCCGTTTTCTTTCCCTACCATTTCCCTCAAATTTTTTAGAAACTAAACATAACCTTAATTGTTTTGTTTCTTATCTTCTTCTTCCTTAGTCCACTCAAAAATATGGATGGAGATTTTAACATCGGTTCTAATGGTCGTAGAACCCTTATATTTAAGTTCATAGACAAAAAAAAGTGAAAAATGAAAATAGTAGCCTTGCTGATTTGATATTTAGAGGGTTATGTCACAACTTAACCTAAAAGAATAAAAGTTTGTTTTACGGTATTTTTAGAAAATACTTTTAACTTCAACAGTGTTTTTGAAGAAAAATTAGACATTTAATAAAAATTTAGAAAACACTTAAAAAAAATTAAATGTTTGATAAATGATTCCACTAAAAAACCTTTGAAGATAAATACTATCAAACATACTCTAATTTTTTAAGAATTATTTGAGACATACTAAATTTCAAATTGGTTTTGACAGTTCAAAAATTTGAAAGAGAAGAAAATAAATATTGAAAGTTGATAAATTAATCATAAAAGAATTATCAATCGATTGACATAAAGATAGACCAATTGGAATACAACAATCATCTTCACCTCAATTAATCAACACGTTAAACAAGTTGATTGGCTAGGTTAGGCCAACCTTACATTGCAATTTCAAAGGAATTCTAAAACTTTAGGATTCATTGGGATCCAAGGGTGGTAATGTATAGTGAATTTCCTTAAAAGCCTATTTTTTTATTTGCTTTGTAAAGGATACGTGGTCGCTATATGTTTCTAAAGATTAACTATATTTTTGGAATATCTTATTTGACTTGACTTTGAAAAAACATTCACTTAATCATTATGGTGGACTTAAGGCTATGGTTATTAGAAATAGATAACTTTAGAGTTCACTTTCTATGAATTTCGTTCTCTAAGTTGTTTTCTTTATTATCATTATTATTATTATTATTATTATTTTACTTTTATAATATGTTATTAACATACTTCTCATGCTAAAGTCCTTTCTCAATTTAAACATGTTTCCTTTAACTTTTTATATTAAAAGCATATTGAAGAGATTTCTTTATTTTATTTTATTTTAATGATTTTTACGTTGAAATGATAATATTATATGGATAGGAAATACGAAGAAAATAAAATTTTGAATTTTCTTCTCAAATATCCTTGATAAAGATTCTAAACCATGAATTGCAAAAGAATGTTGACATATAATTAATTGACCAAAGTTAGAATGAAGTGATTAAGACAAAACTAAACTTGTGTATAGAAATATTAAGACCTGAAGTTCGATGCTTAAAAATATAAATTGGATACAAGTGAACCTAAAGATATAAATCATTGGATATAAATGGATTGGAAGTTTGATGCGTGAAGATGGAAAAACTATTAGATATGAATGGGTTATTATACAAAAGTATAATTGAAATGAAGGAAAAATATGTTGCATATTACTTCTTGCAATGACTCAAATCATACGATTGATGGTTCTTAAAAGACTTGATAGATTTTTTATGATGTAGCTACAATATATTTATGTGGATCCATAGCTAGATATATGAAAATTCTTTAATGATTCAAAATGCTTGAAGCAAAACAAGTCCATTAAAGATTCAAAATGCTTGAAGCAAATAATTCTCTGAATGATTAAAATGTTTTAAACAATGATTGAGAATTTTGTTTAATCGAATTACATCGTTGTATAAATTAAAGTAGAGATTTGTAACTAATGCAATATACATAGATACAATCGACTAGAGCCTATTCCAAGTGACTGGTCGAACAATCGACTAGAGCCTCGATCAATCAAGTTCACATTCGAACTTGATTTTAGGTTGGAAAACCCGTCGAACCCCATCTCTTTCAGTTTTTGGATTACCTACCTAGCTTGGATGGGCTGGTCAAATCGTCGAGCCTGTTCCACACATTGAGTTGGAGAACCTATTAAACCAGTGTTGAACCGGACTAAACTGCCAAATCAATGATGAACCGGTTAACTAGTTCCATCTCCTTTTTCAATCTTTGGATTTGGGCAAAGGGTCTGCCCATGCTTTGGGGTATTCCTATGGGCTCTACTGAAGCAAGGCCCAGTGAAGCTTAACAGTATAGTGGCTGGGTTTTCGAGTCTGATTGTAAAGGCTGCTTTTTCTCCATCAGTTTGCAATGTGGGATGACATTTTATGAATACTTAGAGAAGGGACAGTGCAACTGCAAGGGCAGGTGTAGGTTTTGTTGATAATTGCAAGATAATACCTAAACTTATCATGATTGTTTATGTAATAATAAATTTGAAAATAATATAAGTAAAATAATCTAATATCTTTCAACATGATAAAAGAATATGATATTTAATAAGTAAATAAAATTAAATAATATAATTTTCTTCCCATTTCTAATATATATCTTCAAATTTATATTTATCTATTATTTAATTTAAAAATATTAAATGTGAAAAATAAATATTATTGATTTTAAGTTTCTCTATACATATTTAATTTTTTATAATTATTTTAAATTTAATAAAAGATAAATTATATATTTGTAATGTTACTGGTTTGACCATGGTTCAACCATTGGTCTAACCATTAAATTAAATCAATAATTTTTTTGATTTAATGAGTGACTCGATTTTGAAAACATTAGTTAAAACTCTTAAAGAGTTTAAAAAATAGAGAACAGCGACAATGCAATTTAAACCAACCTCAACAGAGGTAACGAAGGGTGTGGGTAATGTCATTGCACCGAGGCCTTAGTTAATTTGTTATATATTTATTGTCTCTTAATTAAGTTATATATTTGTTTCAACATTAATTTAATAATATTGAAGTTTATTCATTTGTGTATATTTATCTTATCCATGTTTCAATAGTATCAAAGTTTATTGATAAATAAAAATATGAAATATTTGATTAAAAAAGGTAAAACAATCCTTAATTTGCAAAATAGAATGAGTTGTATGGGAGATAAGAGAATAGATATAGCATTAAAAAATGAAATAAGCTCCCTAAAAAGCTATTATTCGTCTATTTCAAATATTAACTTAAGTTTCAGAGGGACGTGTCAACCAAGTACATGTTGTTGCAGGTATACTCGTTGTTCGCTCGGAAGAAGCTAACAGGAAAGGATATTGTTGGTCGTGCATCAATAATTTTTACAATTTGATGGTTATTTTGGCCTATGTGCCCGGGGTGACCCTAAAAATATTTGTTCATCAAGAATGGAAATTACTTTCAAAGGAATATAAGCAAATTGGAAAGGAGTATGTGGTAGTTTATACACAACGTTGCTGAGGTAACTTCATATGAGACATGGGCTGTTGGCTACATGGCATGACTCATCATCAAAGACAAAAAATCCGAGAAAAATCAACAATCCCACACACCTTATCCAACTCTCCCTTTCATCACAACAACAGCATATGCTTTGCTATGCCATCGATGATCCCATTTCCTCTCTCTCTCCTCCACCCAAAGCTCTCCATCATAAGCCCTTTGATTTTTTCCCTTTTCAGTGTCCTTAGAGAGATGGCTTGTGCAACCACAAGACCCACCTTCTCCTTCCACCTCTCCACCACTCTCCCTCAACCATCCCCTCCAAAGCCCAAACCCCTTCTCACATTTCCTCCTCATCTCTCCAAAATTCCCTCCATTTCAGCTCTTCACAAACCCCCAACGCCCCAATTCTCTTCAAGGTCCGTTGATGTCTCCAAAGAAGACAAACCCACCTCAGAACAGCCTGATTCATCAACACCCACCTCGGGTTCTCCTCCCCAGGAGCCTGAGAATTTCGACAAACGCCGTCTGGAAGAGAAGTTCGCGGTGTTGAACACCGGAATTTATGAATGCCGGTCTTGTGGGTATAAGTATGATGAGGCTGCTGGTGACCCATCCTACCCTATACCACCAGGGCTGCAATTCGACAAATTGCCCGATGACTGGCGGTGCCCGACGTGCGGGGCGGCCAAGAGCTTCTTTGAGAGCAAGAGTGTGGAGATTGCGGGGTTTGCACAGAATCAGCAGTTTGGATTGGGTGGTAATGCACTGACTTCTGGCCAAAAGGCTGTGCTTATATATGGAAGCTTGTTCTTTTTCTTTGTGTTGTTCTTGTCTGGTTACTTTTTGCAATAGTAGGCCCTCCCTGTACTTATTTGTATGTGTATTAGAAATATATTTGTGATATGTGAAAATAGAAGAATTTCAGGTTAAATTGGATGATTTGAAATAGCATATTATGATTTCTATTGCATATCTATGTCATGATGATATGTGGAATGGAGTTCTCAATACTATAGGAAGTAGTCAATCTTCAGTTTTGGTACTTTAGACTTACAAACTGTGGAAGTTTCCCAATTTTCTGTCCAAAATTCATTATTCTATTGAATAATAGAAGGGAAAGTGCTATACTACGGAATGTAGTTGGAAATTGCTCTATTTAGCTCAAGAAAGTTTTATAGGAAGGGCTCAAACTATTCCTTTCCAGTCCCTTTTTTCTGTTGAGATTCATCCATCTAAACATCTGCATGTCAAATATGACCATGTCATTGTTACTCCTCTTGATGATTCATACTCTAAAATATGGTTTGTGTTTGCAATATCTTATGGAACTTTCCCTTGAATTTGGTCAGTGGCGTTTCCGATGAACCTTTAGGGGCAAACATCCTTCCCATTCGATGTATTGCAACCTCTTTTCAAATCTCTCCATCCTTACATATGTTTGAACCTAGATGGTAAACTAGACGGTCAAAATGGCTGCTAGATGTTTCTGGTCATCATTCTTAACCATTACCTATTTTGTACTCCCAGTTTTATTAAGACTACATTCCATATGTTATCATACCATGCTGTTTTTGAAACCATTTGCTTCAAAATTCTCCCCCTACAATTTCATTGAACTGTTTTCCCCTACTCTGGTTAAGTAAACAAAACTATCTTTCAGCAAATAGCAGTAAACATGACAATATTGTGTTCTTGCTCCATTGATTTGCTGAGATAGGACTAAAAATAACTAAACCAAGTAAAGAGAAAAGGCAAACTCGTGGTCAGTGGTTTCTAATCTTATTGATGTGTTATATCATATTACCAAAGGGAGTGTAGAACTCTATGGGCTTCAGCTTAATCTGATAGTCTATTCCCTCTTATTTTTAATGAGACAATTAAGGTCAAGAGTTTGGCACTTTCCAAAATTTGAGTTTTACTTGAGGTCAATTTCATAGAATTTATAGAAGCAAAATACCTCCTTTTTCCTAAGCCATCCCTTGTGTTATCAACAGTTCTCAAACCATGTCAGGCTCAGTAGCTTTATTGAATTTGTTTTCAAACACAGTATTATCAGACAACCTCAAGGAAGTGAACCAAGAAATCATGATTTTGGTAAGACTAGGTTGCCAAAGGGAATAATGCTTTTGTTGGGATCTCATATGAGCCTATTCAAGTAACTGACTAGCTCTCCATGGTAAGCCTATTTGTTGTAATTCTGGTAAGGTTCTTGGGCCCATAATTTTTAACTTCTAGAATTAATTACCCATAAAAAGGTCTTAATCCATGGAATTAGAGTCATGCAAGAGGAAAAGTGATGGCAGATTCAAGTTCGGTTAGGATTAATCCATGTAGTTCATGAAATATGATTAAAGTTGGTTATGTATAGATGCAAAAATTCAAGGTTGGGTTAAAATAACCAAAATAATATTTGAGAATAATGATGGAAGCATCATGGTTAAAGAATTCTCTTAATTAAATGGTAACCATAATTGTCTTGGCAGGATGGTATGGAGTGGGCAGAATTCAGTATTCACAAAGAAAGAAAGGGATAAAACAAATGAAAATGAAAAAAAAAAGGCTCCTAGTGGCATGATAAGCTATCATGCATGAGAGAGTGCATATTTTGGAAGCCATCAACAATCTATGCAAGCTAATGGTTATACAATCAGATGGTCGCTTGACATGCTTAGCATCATTATTCAATCTAATCATGCACATGCTTGATAATTTTACTCTCTTTAATCCATCATGGAATTATTGATTTACTGAATGCGGACATGGTGGCTTCATTCCAGTGCATTATTTGCCTGCTTGTACAGAAGTCCAAATGGGTCTTGGCCTTCAAATTGCTTCTTCTCATGGTTGTGATTGTGGGGTTTGGATCCTTTCCATTGTACCCTTTCTCCATCCCTTAGTTTCTGAACAGGTCTTCAATGTATTGCTAATCAGGGATTTTGATATTCATGGCTGCTACGCAATCAACTCGTCTTTATTACCTACTGTGAATTCTGAAAGACTTTTAAACACATTGCATCCAAGTCTTCATCATCTGATCAGAACAAAGAAGGGAGGGAGGGAGGGGGGGGGGGGGGGGGTAGAGGGGAAGGGAGGGAAGGTCACGTTGAGAAAAGTGAGGTAGATGGGAAGGGTATGATAGAGGGGAGGTAAACCAGGGACTGTAGCATGGATGAGTTTTACCTGAATGGTAATAAAGCCCTAAAGCAAAGGAACTAATATCATGAATCAGGTATCCGCAGTTACAAGAAATCCATTCCAGGCAGGGAAAACCCACAACACCCCAACCCTACCTCCTTCCCCCCCCCCCCCCACCCCCCCCTTCCCCCTCTGCTTGGCCACTGTGAAAAGTAAAAAAGGCTCGTTGTTCTACCAACGTCCTATGGTCACGTTAGTTTAGTTTGATGATACCCCTTGACTTCTGGTTAACTTATTGATGGGGTTCTAGTCTTGGAGAAGGCTCATTGTTCTGCTCAATATCTTTTTCTGACACGTGCTACAGTCTGCTGCATTGTGTATGGTTATGATCCAAGTCCAACAAGTTTTAATACCACACAAAATAGTCCCTCTTTGGAATCAGCCACACGATTGTATAGAAGAATATCTAATATCAGACTTATTTCAGGCACCTTTGCTCTTCATTTCCTCTCTATTGGAACAAGAAAACTGAAAGGGTGCCTGAGGTATGAACGTCACTGAAATGCAGGAATTGTTGCCTTAAGTTGCAGAAAATATGTTCCAGCAAGTTTAAACAAAGAACTTTACTTTCAACCATGACGGTGGAGCCTCTTCCAAGAAGCATTTGAATACCACTGAGGCATAGCTCAACGGTGAATTAACTTTCTGGCTTCAATGGCTTTAGAAACCTATTCCAAACAAGTGAGAAACCCCAAAGCACAATCAAATTTGCTATGCTTCACAAATGTTCTTTTGCAAAGAAGCAGGGAGACAGAATCCTGAAAGTTTCAAAAAGACAAAAGAGAAGAACAATAATGTAGCAAACAGAATGGGCTGCAAAAATGGCATATTGTAAGAACCCAAAACAGCTTGCAAGAAATGGGCAATGAACCCGAAGGGCAGCAGGCATAAGAACATAACTCATCAGCAACCACAAACAAGAGCCAACTCAAAACCGAGTTACCTTTTGAGTCATACAGCCTGCAACCAACCCTCTCACCAGATTCCACATTACCATTTCATTGTCAGAGATTTATAAACTCTTTCCGAGTCATGATTTAATTTGAGGAAATTGTAAAGAAAATAATAATTTCAAGTACAAGTTGATGCCCATAAACAGAAAGTTCTGTGTGGGTTACATCTCCAGAAAGAAGAAAAAAATTGTTACATCTGCTGTTGTTTTGTCCCGGTGAAACTGTGATTTAAAAAGATCCTAAAAGAATACAATGACAATGTTTTGTATGCTCCTTAAACCCAACTGCAACTCAGGTGTCTATTTTACATCCCACTATATCAACCCACCAGAAATGAGTGTCCTTGTAGCACTTTTCTCCCTCCAAAATATGCAAAATCATGCAGGACCTGCATATATTCTACACAAGAAATCCATCTCCAATGTAGCCTGGCATGCCAACCAGCTACGTGTCAACCTTGGTGCAAAAGAAAATTAAAGCTGGGGCTATGCTCACAACCACATCGTCAAGTTTTGGGATGCTATGCACGGCAGGCCCCAACGAGTGTCAGGCATGTCCTCTGGAAACATCTGCTCGAATCATAGAGACAGCCAGATTCAAGAAAAGCCACAAGAATCACTGCTGGGATCCAGGATCAGATGAATCCTGCAAGTGTTGCATCTTAACCTGATAAACCTTTTTTATAGGTTTCTCGTATGTTCCAGCTGACACATTGTCCTGTTGTCCAACATTCATTCCAGCATTTCCAGTTGCTTGTCTCTCTATCCACTTTGAGGGTGGTGCTGGAGGACTTTTGTTCTGTACAAACTGGTTATTAGTGTTCAGTGTGTCTGCTGCACTTGGCATCCTTGATGACCTTACTATAGGTTGCCTGGTTCTAACCCCTTCTTCTATAGTCAAAGTAGACATTCCCGTACTTAATTCAGAGAACTGGTCTTGATATGGTGGTCTATGTTGAACCCTGAAATTCTGCTCTGTTGTCAAAGCAGACATTCCTGTCCTTGAGTTGCGATACTGGTCCTGAAATGTTGATCTATCTTGCACCCTGAAATTCTGCCTGCTGCCTTGCATATTGTTGGGAGAGGGGGGGAACCGAGGGATACCGAGTGCACCTCGGGGGTTGTCATAATGTCCATAGTAATAATTTGAGTCTCCATTGAAGCCCTTCTCATACCCAGAGGGTCCAGCTGGCCTTGGCCGGTTTACTACATAATTGCTTGGCATATTACGATATGGTGTTTGTAACAACATTCCAGAAGATGTGTTGTTGGGTTTGATATTCAGTGTGTTCTTAAGTAGCCGGTGTGCTGCTTCTCCCAATAGAGGACCAGATATTGCCCGTGGCACTTGTGGCCTGAAAGAGCAATATTTTGAGATGAGTTGCAGTTGGCAAAATTACTAAAAAAGGGAAATGAAAAAAGAAAGGAAAGAAAGAGTGAACTAGTTATTTTTCTCTTCTTTTTTCTTTTTTCTTTTTTCTTTTTTCAAAGATCGAATAGTGCTACTCATTCTTTTGAATGAAATTCAAATTTTTAGTTTGAAATTTTGTGCTGAAGTACACTGGAAAGGTGAATACTCCAACATTGTGAAAAGTGTTTAATAGCCAGAGAGAAAAAGGGAAAGGGAGGCGGATAGTAGCTCCAACTTTGTTCTCCTGATGGATTCCAAAGATCTCCAATTAAAACTTGTTGATGTATAATTTACTTTTTGTCTGGTAGGTGCTCATTTCCCAAGCTCTCAAGTCAAAGAGGCAACTTTTAGCACTGTAACAATGATGGGGAGACTGCAGATTTGCAACAGAAAATTGTGGAAATAAAATTTTACCTCTCTCTGCCTTGCTGGCGCCGACCACCATTGTCCTCATGCCACAACGCAGGAAAAGGCTTTATGTCAAAAGGTCTTAAAACCTGCAAACAAATAAAATAGCAAAAGTGGACTATGACTACATGAAAATAAAACTACCTAATAGCATCCAAAATAATAGTGCATGAGATGGCAGCCACAATGATAAGCAAGTTTCTTTATAATATATATATATATATATATATATACTGACTATGATCTGAGCCTCGCCAACCTTGTCGAAAGTCAACCCTCCAATTTTTATTTCCTACTGGATTTACTTCCTTGATTCTAAGCTGATTGACTGACTATATTTAGGTTCCTAGTTTACCTTTACCTTTTTTGGCTATTCTTTTGAACAAATTTTCTTCTTGATTTCTAGTTGTAATTTAGGAATGCTATCACTGTAAATCTTCATTTCCTAGGTGGTTCCCATTGACCTATTGTACAATTTAAAAAAAATATATATAAAATTATAATCAGAATTTGCACATGATATTGTCTTACAGTTTCTGGGTATTGTCAGATATTCTCTTGTTGGTGGTTCTTTTTTTTCTTTTTTTTTTTCCTAGTGCACAGGTCGTGCTGTTTTATTTTTTGGCTCCTTTGTTAACCCTATTGGTTGGCCTTCATTGCAGACATAAGTTTGAGTTTGGTTTCAGCCTTCATCGCCGATCAAGGAGTTTAATATTTCTCTGTTCTTGATTAATTATTTAATAGAAGAATGTCAAAGATCTTTGAATTTCTAGCTAGTTTAAATCTAGATTTGGATCAAGTACATGGGCAAGTTCTTAGCAAAGAATTCCATCACTTAGAGGTTTATGCTTTGATTTCTACTACTTCACACGCATTTGCTAGGCAAAGTGAGCGGAAAAATACAAATAATTCTGCCATCAACCCAAGAAGACAAGAAACAATTCTCTTTACCAAAGAACAGTTGGAACAACTATATAGGTTTATAAACAAGTGCATTTTTCTTCTAACCCTTCTTTGTTGTCCAACCTAGCCAAACAGGTAATTTTTTTTAACTGTATTAAAAGTCACCTCAAGAAATGCTATTCCTTGGATCATAGATTCAGGGCAACTAATCATATGACTAGCATGTCAAGTTTGTTTTCTACTTATTTCACTTGTTAAGATAGGCAAAAAATTAAAATTGCCAATGGATCTTTTTCTTCTATTGTTGGAAAGGTGGAAAGGGTTCTATTACTATTTCTAAACACCTAGTCCTAAATTCAATGTTACATGTTCCTCAGCTAACTTGCAATCTCCTTTCAATTAGCAAAACTTGACAAAGGATCTTAATTGTGTGGCTAAATTTTTTCCTACTCATTGTGAATTTCAGGACCTATGCACAGGGAAAAGATTGACAATATTGGAGAGGTAGATGAGCTCTATTACTTTGAGGAGGATCTAGAGTTTCAGGATGTTTATCCCAATCTACTCATGTTGATGCCGCTTTGTTCTATGAGAATGAAATCAAATTATGGCATTAAAGATTAGGACATCAAGTTTTCCACATTTGAAGGTTTTATACCAAACTTTATTGAGGAGTAAAAAGGTTGCTGATTTTCAATGTGAAATGTGTGAATTGCCCAAACATCATCGCGTTCATTTTCCTATCCAAACCTATAAACAACCACAACCTTTTTCACTCGTACATAGTGACATTTAGGGTCCTTCACGTGTGACAAATGTATCGGGAGCTAAGTGGTTTCTTACTTTCATAGATGACCATACCCATGTATGTTGGGTCTACCTTAAAAAGAATCTAAAACAGTTATATTGTTCTAAACCTTCCATAGAATGATTCAAAACAAATTTCAAGCTAAACTTCAGGTTTTTCCAAAAAATAATGGCAATGAAATTTTTTTCTTCTACCTTGGGTACCTACTTGAGTGAGAATGAGATTGTTCATCAAACATTTTTTGTTAATACCCCTAAAAAGAATGGAATAGTTGAGAGGAAAAATAGTCATTTGTTTGATACTGTTCAGACTTTGTTATTCACCATGAGAGTGCCTAAATATTTATGGGGAGAAGCTATTCTCATAGCCTCTTATCTCATCAATAGAATGCCTACTAGGGTCCTCAATTTTAAGACACCTTTGAACTCTCTAAAGCTTATTTTTCTAACTTCTCACTTGTTCAATACCCTTCCACCAAAAGTTTTCGGTTGCACAACATTTGTTAATATCCACAATCATGATTAAGCCTGATCCTAGGTCACTTTAGTGTGTCTTCCTTGGCTATTCTCCAACTCAAAAAGGATATAAATGTTTTCATCTTCCAACTAAAAAGTTGTCTCTTACTAGGATGTCACTTCCTTTGAGTCAAACCCCAATTCACTTGAACTTCTCTTCAAGGGGAGAGCAAGAGTGTGGAAGATCAGTTTTAGGCTGGTGAGGTCTCACCAAGACTTGGTACTAATCCTGTATCTACATTACAACCATCTTCCACCTTACCTATAGCTAGAATTAACCACGAAAAAAATTTCAACTAATGATCAATTGGGTGTGGGGAAAAAGGAAATTGAAATTGATCAATTGCAAGCGTATTCTTGAAGGGATAAGTCCAAGAAAAATTGCCAATCTTCTGATCCAAACATAGTGCCCCTAAGAAACACATGTAGTATTGAACCTTGTCCTACTCCATTTGTTATTTCTTTTGAATCTTGCTTTATTGATCCCATTGTTCCAATCTCAGATCTTGATTTGTTTATTGCTCTTAGGAAAGGTGTTAGATCTTGTTCACAACACCCTAAAAGCAACTTTCTTATCATAGACTAATTTAAAAGTTTTTACTACTAATCTTTCAATTGTGTCTATTCTTAAAACCATATAGGAAGCTCTTGTTGTTTCAAAGTGGAGAGAAGCAATCCAAGAGAAGATGAGAGCCCTGAAACAAAATCATACTTGGGAGCCAGTGAGTATTCCTTCTGGGAAAAGACCAATTGGATTTAAATGGGTGTTTATTGTGAAGTATAGGGTGGATGGATCAATCGAAAGATACAAAGCAAACTTATGGCTTTGACTATCAAGAGACTTTGTTATCTGCATGGTGAATTGGAGGAAGAAGTGTATATAGACCCCTCATCCAATTTTAAAGAGATGCACAGAAATGGAAAGGTTTGCAAGCTTAAAAAATCCATCTATGGCCTCGAGCAATCACCTAAAGCTTGATTTGAAAGATTCACACAATTCTTTTCAAATATAGGTCTTGTCTTAAGTCAAGATGACCATACTATGTTTTTTTAAACATTCTAAGAATGGAAAGATATCTATTCTTATAGTATATGCAGATGATATCATCTTGACCGGCAGTGATATGCATGAGATGGAAAATTTGAAGCAACTTATAGCCAAAGAGTTTGAGATTAAATATCTTGGGGCATCAGGTATTTTTTGGGGGGGTTGAGGTTGTAAGGCCACAAAGAGGGATATTTTTATCACAAAGGAAGTATTTGCTAGACCTTCTAAAGGAGGTTGACATGATGGGGTGCAAACCAAGTGATACTTCAATTGAGCCAAACCATAGGCTAGGAGCTTATGTTGAAAGCAAACCAATTGACAAAGGTCGATACTAAAGATTGGTTAGGGAGCTAATTTCTTTATCTCATACCAATTTATGTACTCATCAAATAAGGCTCATATGGAGGTAGTTTTTAACATCTTGAGATACTTCAAGGGCACACATGGGAAAGATATTCTTTTTTCCAAGAATGATCACCTATGAGTAGAGGCTTACACAAATGTAGACTAAGCTAGATCTATTGATGATAGGAGGTCTATTTGAGGGTATTGCACTCTAATTAGAGGTAATCTAGTGACTTGGAGAAGCAAAAAGCAAGTCGTTGTAGCTAGGCCAAGTGTTAAAGTTGAGTTTAGAGCAGCGACATAAGGAATTTATAAGTTACTATGGTTGAGAATTCTTCTAACAGATTTTTTTTTTTTTTTTGATAAATAAACACGAAATATATTAACAAAAGACAACGAGCCACAAAGCATACAGGAAGTATACAAGGTAGCCTAAACCTTTAAGAGCAAGAAGGAAGCAAAAACCTCACCAGCCCTTAAGTGGACGCTAACCACTCCAAAAAGCGTATAAGAGGAGGACTCCTCTCCAATATACACTCTAGCCCAACTCCACAAATTACATACAAAAGAATTTTTGAGTTTTTGTATTGCTAAAGATCCCCCTTTCCGTAAAGGCTAATCTATTCCTTTCTTTCCAAGCCATCTAAAAAATACACAACGGAATGTAATTCCAAATCTTTTTCCTTTTTTTTCCCCACAAAAGAGCCCCTCCAACTAAATAACACCTTTTTACTGTTTCTGGGAACACCCACTGAATGCCAAACAAGGCAAGGACGATCTCCCAGAGGACTCTGACCACTATACAGTGTAAAAGAATATGATTTACAGTTTCTTTTTCATAGCCACACAAAAAACAGCGATTAGGGAGCTGCCACTCTCATTTTTGAAGCCTGTCTAGGGTAAGAATCTTTCCCCACGTGGCCTCCCAAGCCAAAAAGGCAACTTTGGTTGGGACTTTATCCACCCAAATGCACTTTTTCGGGAAGGCAATGTCATTGGGAGCAATCAGCAAGTTGTGCGCTTCCTTAACACCAAATTTTCCATTTCCCCCACCCTTCCAAATAACTGAATCCTCCTCTGAAGATATCCCGTAGTCCCTCAAAATAGTAAGCAAGTCTCCTATCAAATCCAGGTCCCAATCATTAAAATCTCTAGTGAATCTTAGATTCCAACCTCCTTGACCAAAATTCGAATCCCACACTTCGTCCACCGTTGCATTCCTATGGACAACCAAGGTGTATAATTGGGGAAAGCTTTGGGACAACGCTGCATTGCCACACCATCAATCAGTCTAGAATTTGACTTTGGTACCTTTTCCCACTTTAAACTCTATATTATCCCAACACTAGTTTGCCTCCTTCAATATCTCCTCCCAAACCCCCACTCCAAATGTCCCATTAGCCTCATTAGTCCTCCAACCAAAACCCTCTTGGCCATACTTCACCAAAATCACCTTCTTCCAAAGGTTATCCTTTTCATGGGCAAATCTCCATATCCATTTGCCTAGACCACCCTTGTTCAAAAGAGCAAGCTTCCTTATGCCTAGACCACCCTTCTCCTTATGAGCACACACCACCTCCCACTTAACTAAGTGGACTTTCCTCTCCAAGTTTTCCCCTCCCCAAAGGAAATCTCTTTGTAATTTTTCTAGTCTTCTTGCAACTATCTTGGGCATTCGAAAGAGAGACAGCTGGTAGAGAGGCATAACAGAATTGAGGATGGAAAAAATAGATCCTATGAGGCTATACTATGACAACAAGGCAATTCTTAATATTGCTCATAACCTGGTTCAACATGATTGAACTAAACATATTGAAATTGATAGACACTTCCTCAAGGAAAAATTAGAGTGGTTTACTTTGTATTCTATTTGTGATAACACAAGAGTAGTTAGCATATGTTCTCACAAAAGGCTTGTTAAACAAGTGTTTCACTCTCTAGTAGGCAAGTTGGATATGATAGACTTCTTTGAACCAGCTTGAGAACCTTCAGATTTTTATTTTCAAACCATATTTATTTCCTTGATTCTAGGCCAATTGATTGACTCTATTTAGATAGGTTCCTCGTTTAACTTTTTTTTTTTTATCATTCTTTGTTATTCTTTTGCACAAATTTTCTCCTTGATTTTTTATTGCAATTTTGGAATGTTATAGCTGTAAGTCTTCCTTCCTTCCCTAGGTTCTTCCCATTGTATATAAATGACCTATTGTACAATTTTGAGAAGATATAAAATATTATTCAGAATTTGCACAAACCTCAGGCTTAGAATAGTATTACCAAGCCCAGTGCTAAACATGCAAGGTCAGGGCATGGACCAGCCCCTAATCAATATTTTTCCTTTGCTATACTGAGGTAGGCTTGGCTGTGAACAGGTGATTAAGGAGTGATACAATTCGTCTGTCTTTTTGCATACATGCAGAAAAAATATATCATGTATATTAATAGATAGCACCAACGCAAAGTTAGGCCAGATTGATTTGGGTCTACGCTCCAGTCCCAAGCCAGGTAGACATTTGATCAGGAATTCCAATCAGTCTAGCCAGGTCCTATAGCCTATATATGCCTAGGAAAGGCCCAGTATATGATTAGTCTGGGTCATTCAAGCTGTGCAGGTCACCTAGCAATGGTCACCAGTGCTCATAGCACAAATACAAGATATTCAAAGCCACCAACTGATAAGGTTAAGCAAAGAAATCTACTTTGCTAAAGAAAGAATATGGCAAGCAAACTATTCCAAATGTTATAATCAACAGGGAGGGATAAAGTACCACTGCATCAGGTTTCCTATTTCCTCGCATATCTCCCCATAAATAAATTGTAATTACAAGAAATTCTAAGAGTAAGAAGGAAGGTGGTTCACATACTTTTTCAGGCATGATCACTCCCATGGGAGGTTCCGGAATATGCTTCTGATGTGGAGGATTAATATAGGTAACATTGCTGCAAAAATATAAACACTCAAACTTCAGGAAAATAAAGGATCCTTAAGCTTCCTAAAAAGAATAGCACAAAAATAGTAACTTACAAGACTTGGTTATGTTCAATATTTTGCAATCCACTAATGGAAGACGGAAATTCTGATCTCCAACCATTCCTCTCACATATCCATAGGTATCCATTCATTCCACCACTGTCAAAATTTAATAACAAATGAAGCTAGTAAAATTAACCAACCTCTGCCTACACTGATAAGAACCATTCAAACAAGAAAAGATTATACATTCTGAAATTAAACAAACCAACCTGGCATTTATGTCAATAGGCCACATAGCTCTTGCAAGTGGAGGTGAACTCTGATAAAAATGGTAGTAATAAAAAATTTGTGTAGCTAAAGGATGAACAGCATGGACATATAGCAAATCAAACATCACACTATTCCGGACTTGCTCTTCCACCTGCATATGCCACATGGTGAATGAGAACAATTGAAGATTCAAGAAAGAAATGAATTTAATATTATGGTTTTATTTGGGTGTGCCTAATTATCAGATTATTAGAGAGAGCACAATTAGAGGATGATCTTAGAGGTGTAGAAACATTATCTATGGGGTGAGTGATGGATAATTAGGTGCAGGCATGGAGATGGGGCTCATGGACAAGCCTAATTTATAGAGGAGATCCTGAACCTTATTTATGGTCTTAGAAGTGCAGAAACGTTTGTGGAGGATCTTTGAGACAAGATGGGTTCTCAGCCCATCAAAATACAAGGGCGGAAAGCAGTAAAAAGAAAAAGGGGGAAAAAACAGAAACAAAAAAATCAAGAGGTTGATTCCCAGGAGAAGAGAGAAAGCAAAGATGAGCATCGCACTAGGGATCACTTCGCTCCTCTCTAGTTTCTAGGCTGATTGTTGGTTTCCCTCTAGTTCTTTGCCATTCTTTTTATAGCCACACTCAGTGATTCCTATTCAGAGGTTTCCTCCTCCTTTCAAATCCAATTTTCTAAAATAAAAATCTCCTCCATGTTAAAAACAAATGTAACTGCCAAAAAAGAAAAAAGAAAAAAAGAAAAAAAGAAAAACAACAACAACAATGCAGAATAAAGGGGATTATGAGAACTTCAACAAATGTTGTGCACTTTTTTTTTTTGATGGATAAACCCACAGAAAATATATTAAATAAAGGGTGCTTGAATGGTGACCCGAAGCATATAGGGAGTATACAAGAGTCACCTAAAGACAAGGAACAAAAGAGACAATCACTCACTGGCCCTCAACAAGAACCTAACCAATCCACAAAGTTAATTAAAAAAAAAGGACCTACATCTAGACAAGACTTAGCTCAGGAGAAGAGATTACAAACAAGGGAATTTTTCATTCTTTGAATCGACAAAACCTCATTACAAAAAATTATTTCGTTTCTTTCCTTCCAAACCGTCCAAATAAACATAGAGGATCTGCCCGCCAAACCTTTCTATGCTGCTTGTCCTTAAAGGAAGCAAACCAACCTAAAAGAGTGTCTCTAACCTGTAAGCGGAAGGACCCAATTAACACCAAACAATGAAAACACAAGATCCCACAAAACCCTCACCTTGGAACAATGAACAAGGATGTGATTTATCGTCTCCTCTTCAGCACAACACAAGGAGCACCTGTTAGCTAAGTTCCAGCCCCTCCTCTTGAGTTGATCTTGAGTAAGAACCTTCCCCCATGAAGCTTCCCAAACAAAAAACCCACCTTTGTAGGAACATAAGGGCTCCAAATAATGCTCCACGGAAACGGGACTGCACAGCTATGATCAAGAGAATTATAAAGGGACTTTACAGAAAAAATCTCATTCTTTGACTCTTTCCACACCACCCTATCCTCCACATCAGCATTTAGCCTCTTTCCTTGAATGGTCGAAAGGAATCTCTCCACCACCTTCACCTCCCAATCATTGAAAGGTCTAGAGAGACGAGGAATCCTCCCCCCCCCCCAAATAGAATCCCAACAATCTGCTACCCACGCTTTTTTAGAGACCGCTAAGGCAAACAAAGAGAGAAAAGCATTGCAAAGGGAATTATTCCCGCACCAAATGTCCTTCCAAAATCTCACCCTTTTGCCATCCCCCACAGATAAGGAAACATTTTTAAGCAACAAAGAACCTTCCTTTCTGATTTCCTTCCAAAACCCCACCCCATAGCCCTCCCTTACCTCACGAGAGCTCCACCCTCCACCTTCTTCCTCAAACTACCTACTAATTATAAGCTTCCAAAAAGAATCCCTTTCAATCGCAAAACACCAACTCCATTTGCACAAAAGGGCCTATTGAGAATAGTAAGATTTCTAATCCCCAATCCACCCTTCTTTTTATGAGAACAAACAACAACCCACTTTACAAGATGGAACCTCTTCTCCAACGCTCCCCCACCCTAAAGAAAATCCCTTTTCTCAAGTCTTAATTTAACAACTCTTGGCATACGCATCAAGGACATGAGATAGATTGGCATGCTCACCAAAGTGCTCCAAATGAGAGTGATTCTTCCTCCCTTAGAAATGAACTGCCTACTCCACAAGGCAAGTCTCTTCCGCATCCTCTCTTCCACTCCATCCCACACCACCACCAACTTATGTGAAGCACCCAAAGGGAGCCTTAAATATGTGGAAGGGAGAGATCCCACTTTGCATCCAAGCTCAACAGCCAATATCTCAACATTCTCTACTCTACTCACCGGCAAAATTTCACTCTTGTTCAAATTGATACACAAACCAGAGATGGCTTCAAACCATAATAACAACCAACTTAAAAAAGTCATTTGCTCTTGGAATCCTCACAAAAGACCAACGTATCATCAGCAAACAGCAGGTGAGAAACTTGGATCACATTGCCACCCCTTCCCCTTATCCTGCAGCCTATTAGAAAACCCCCTCTTACGGCTCCGTTAATGAGGCAACTTAAGGCCTCCATTCCTATTACAAAAAGGTAAAGGGATAGGGGGTCTCCTTGCCTTAACCCCCTAGTGCTCCAGACAAAACCCATTGGTGAACCGTTAATCAAAATAGAAAACGAGGCAATGGATATACATCATCTAATTCAGCCAGCCCATTTCTCCCCAGAACCCATTTTTTGCAATACTGTCAGCAGAAAATCCCAATTAATATGATCGTAAGCCTTCTCTAAATCCAATTTACACAACACCCCACTTTCCTTCCTTTTCAACAAAAAGTCTATGGCCTCATTAGCAATTAACACAGTATCGAGAATTTGTCTTCCTTCAACAAAGGCATTTTGGGTTGAAGACACCACCTTTCCCACTACCTTTTTTAATCTATTAGTTAGGACCTTTGCAAGTAGCTTGTACAGACCTCCCACCAAACTGATGGGTCTAAAATCACTCAAATCATCAGCCCCGCCTTTTTTTGGGATTAACACTAGGAAAGTGGTGTTCAAGATTCTGACGAATTTTCCCCTCAATTTTTTTTTTGAAAAAACCCATAATCTCATCTTTGACAAAATCCCAGCAGAATTGTCAGAAAGCAAGGGGGAACCCGTCCGGACCAAGGGCCTTATCCCCATTCAACTTTGAAAGAGCCGAAAACACCTCTTCCACAGAAAACATCTCCTCCAACCTAGCTGCCTCCTCAACCCCAATACTGTCAAACTCCAGACTATTCAAACAAGGGCACCAACCACCAGGATCTGATAATAGATTCCGATAGGCCCTCACCACACCCTTATGAATATCTTGATCTTCTGATAGCCAAATGCCATTGACTTTAATCTTTTTCAAGCAATTCCTCCTTCTATTAGAATTTGTCATCTTATGAAAAAATACCATGTTCTTATCGCCTTCCTGCAACCACGTTTCTCTTGATTTTTGTCTCCATGAAATCTCCTCCATAAGCGCCCATTTCTTGAAATCCTCCATAGCCTCCTTTCTAGCCTCTAACTCCTGCTCGTTTAAAACTCTTAGCCGCTCCTGATCATCCCAAAAAGACATTTGTCTAGAGCCAACCTCTTGTACACCCCCACTTTTCCAAACACTTCCTTGTTCCAATCCTTCAACTTGATTTTTAAAGCCTTTAATTTTTCTATCAGGATAAAACTATAAGACCCGCTGTAGCTGAAACCTTGCCACCAGCCCTTTAGCAACTCCTTAAACCCCTCCTCCTTCAACCACATATTCTCAAAACGAAACAGAATTGGACCTCTCCTCACACCACCCCCATCTAACAGAATTGGGAAGTGATTAGACACCAGTCTTGGGAGAGTACACTGGATCGCCCCACTAAAATGATTCCCTCAATCCTTTGATATCAGAAAGCGATCCAGTCTAGACCTGGATTGACCATTCAGCCCTCCACTCCATGTACATGATCCCCCTTGAAGAGGCAAATCTCTTAAAGCCAACTCATCAATCACCTCCGAAAACTTTCTCAAAGATCCAGACATTCTTCCTTCTCTACTGTGCTCGCTGGGAAATCTAATCACATTAAAGTCCCCTCCAATACACCAAGGATCAGACCATAACCCTCGAATGACACCTAACTCTTCCCAAAACAGTTCTCTGTATCGTTTCATGGTAGGTCCGTACACCCTCGTAAACATCCACAAGAAGCCATCCTCGCAATTTTTAAAACAACACGAAATTGAGAAGAGACCCACCTCCATACCTACTAACTCCAGAACTCTATTATCCCATAAAACTACCACCCCACCAGCAGCCCCCCTTGCACTCATAGCACCCCAACCTAAGAATCTTCCCACTCCAAGATTGTGAACAATCCCCTAGGACATATCTTGAATTTTGGTCTCCTGCAGACAAACTTGTCAAGATATTCCTCTAAGAAACTGAGTTCATATGACTTGATCTTTTAGAAAGTAGCACCCTCATAAAGAAAGTAGAAAATGGGGTCTAAACAAGCTGGAGATGAAGATCAAACATCAAATCAATCAAATAAGTGGATGACAAAAACAACATATTTTGATAAGAGTACCTAGTGGCAACACTTTTTTTTTTTTTTCAGTGTACCTAATAGAAGAAATAAATTTACCTCCAAGATTGTTACAGAAAGTTCTCATGAGAGGAGGAGGTACAATTCAAATGGCATAACAAAACAGATACTGGAAGCTTATGTTGGAAATCAATACTCCAAATAATCTAGCTTAGGAATTTGATCAAGAGGATCTAAAGGCAGATGTCTTTGATCTTGAAGGAGCCAACATTATCAAACTTAATATATCTTTGATTTTGAGAAAGCCAACACCCTCAAAACCAATGGTTCGACCAATCCTTTACCACTTAAGTCTAGCCTTAAGGGCAGAATCTAGAATATCATCTTTACTAGGAACTCTTATGATAAGAAGTTTTGAAAAAGTTTTGAAGTTTTTAATTCTAGAAAGAAAGTTGCTATTATCATATAAGGTTAGGTTTCCTTTTATAGTTTTATTCAATTTTCAAGATTTTCTAAAGCCAATAAATAAAGCTCATTATTGTAAAATGAGATTAATGATTGATGATGAATAATATGAATTTTTTTTCATAAACCTTGTAATTTATAATAGTGAGACTTCATTACTTTCTTTTAGGTGAGATTTCTAGAAGACCTTAGTGAGATTCTATGTTTCCTCTCTCTTCTTTATCTATTTGTTTTTTCTGTTCTTCATTTTCATTTCCCCACTAGTACAAGTTTATTTCATTGTTGCTGTTCTTGAATCACAAATCTTCCTAAGGTTGTCCTACATCACCCTTCCACCAGTAAAAATGATACTCCCATGGGTATGATAAGTATGCTCTTCTTTCCTCTTGTAACCTTTACCCTACTTGGATTATTAAATCTGGTGTCTCATTTGTTAGGTACATACTTCATCCATCTCACCAAACTTTTTTGTATGGTTGGTAGATCATTCTTTTTCACTTCTTGGTGGTCAAGGTGTTCACAATACCTACTACTTCTACTTAACTCTTCACTATGACAATAGGTACAAGCTTAACATTGGACGCATATGAGGTACATATGGCCAAGCAATTTAAGCTAGTAGGTACTATCATAGATTTTCTTCACAATCTCATATGGCTAGGCAATTTAAGCTAGTAGGTACATATGGATTTTCTTCACCCATGGGCCTCTGTATATTGTTCAGTTAGATGGCTTAGAGGTAGAGAGGTCAACAAACCTAGTGAATTTTGTGGGTGGTGAAGTCAATGAAGGAATAGTTGAGGATGCCTTCTTTGACGATGCTTTTGGAAAATTGTTTTCGTTCAGAAAGTTCATGGGGTTTCCGGTGGAGGGCTTCGAGAATAAAATCTTGACATTGCTACAAAGGCTGGAGTGTAGAAAAAAGGGCAAAGATTCAGCTCTTAGAGGAAAAAAGAGTTCTTTTCTCAGGTCCAGATTTGAGAGAGAATTACACAAGCTAGAGTGCTCCATTAATTATGGGTCCTCTTCAAGTTCAAGAAAAAGGAGTGGAAAAAATGTTGGGAAGTCTTCGAGGTATGCTGATGTTAATTAGAATCCTCTCTTGGAATGTCAGGGGAATAAATGATGAGGACAAGAGGAAGGTAGTGAAAGCTTTTTTAAGATCACAAAGGGTAGACCTAGTTTGTTTGCAGGAGTCAATAATCCGGTTCATGTTGGATCTAGTAGTGAGAAGTCTAAGAACAGGCAGATTTTTGAAATGGGGTAGTGTGGACTCTAGAGGGCATGTAGGGGTTATTTTGGTCTTTTAGGATAGCAAAGTGTTAGAGCTTCTGGAGATGGACATGAGGGAGCACTCTATCTTGTGTTAGTTCAAAAACTGTGATGATAATTTCATTTGAGTGTTTTCCAGAGTGTATGGGCTAGTCAATAATGCTAAGCAAGAAGCTCTTTGGTCAGAACTTGGGGACATAAGGAGTTTGTGGAATGATCCTTGATGCATTGGTGATGACTTCAATGTGGTCAAATTGTCTAGGAAAAGAAGAAACTGTTTGAGAATGTCTACGACAATGAGGCATTTTTTGGAGGTAATTGATGAGATCTAGTTGAGGGATTTGCTTCTCATAGGGGGCTCCTTCACTTAGTGTGTCAGTTTAAATAATAAGTCTTCTTCTAGGCTTGATCATTTCTTAGTTTCAGAAGACTAGGAGTCATTTCAGTGGTCTCTTTCATTGTTTGCTCCCTAAACCCACATTTGACCATGCTCCTATTTTACTAGATGGAAAAGGGATCAAAGGCAGAAAAACACCTTTTCACTTCGAAACTATGCAGCTAAAAGTGGAGGAGTTCAAAGACTTGGTCAGGAGTTGGTAGTAAGTTAAAGGCTCTAAAGCAAGATCTTAAAGTTTGGAACATAAAGTTGATAGGGAATGTCTCTATGAATAAAAGCATCGTCCTCGATTGGATTGGTTTTTAGGACACTAAAGAAAAAGATTGTCGTCTCTCTTATGAGGAATCCGAGGCTAGAAGAAATGTAGTGGAGAATTTCAGCAAGTGGGCAAGCATGGAAGAGACCTCTTAGATGCAAAAGTCAAGAGAATTGTGGTTGAAAGAAGATGATAAAAACTCAAAAGTTCTTTCACAAGATGGTTAATGACTAGAGAAGAGGGAATTTCCTGTCTTCTTTTATAGTGGATGGTAGCAAGTTTGTCGAGGAGGTTGAGATAAAGGAGGGGGTGGTTAACGTGTTTCATAATATTTTGTCAAAGCCAGGGGATTGGAGACCAAGCATTATTGGTTGCCTTTTCCTCTTTGGATAGTGATGAGGTGGGGACCCTTGAGGATGCATTTTCTGAGGAAGAGATACACACAGCTCTCTCTAGTTTGAGTGGAGATAAAGCCCTTGGACTAGATAGGTTCGCTTTTGCTTGTTAGCAGTTTTGTTAAGATATAGTCAAGTATGAAGCAATGAGCTTTTTCACAAAGTTTCACGAATTGGGCCTCTTCGATAGAAGTTTAAACTCCACCTTTATTGTACTCATACCTAAGAAAGGGGGAAAATGATTTTAAGGATTTTCACCCTATTAGTTTGATGGGGAGTCTTTATAAGCTCCTAGCTAAAGTTTTGGGAAATAGATTGAAAAGAGTGGTGGGGAAAGTGATATCGAATTCCCAACATGCCTTTGTTGAAGGTAGGCAAATATTGGATGCAGTCCTCATAGCAAATGAGGCCTTAGACTCAAGACTAAATAGCTTAAAGGGTGGATTATTTGCAAAATGGAAATTGAAAAGACTTACAACCATGTGAATTGAGCTTTCTTGTTAGTAATCATGGAAAAAATGGGGTTTAGTGTAAAGTAGGTTAGTTGGATGAGGTGCTACATTTCTTCATATCACTTTTCTATTTTGTTTAACAGTTCCCCAATAGGCTTTTTCCAAAGCTCTAGGGGCCTAAGATAGAGAGGTCCTCTTTCTTTTTTCCTTTTCATTATGACAATGCAGACGTTTTCTTGCATTTTGAAGAGGGCTTTGCAAGGAGGTTTTCTAAAGGGCTTCTTGGCTAGTGGGAGAGGAGGTGAAGGCATGACAGTGCCTCATCTTTTATTTGCTGATGATACCTTAATTTTTTGTGACTCAAGTAAAGAGCATTTGGAGGTCATGAGTTAGGCTTTCATGTGGTTTGAGGTGGTTTTCGAGTTAAAGATTAATTTGAATAAAAGTAAGTTCATTGCAATGGGGGAGGTTTCTAATTTTAATGATTTGGCTAGGGTATTGGGGTGTAAGGTGCGTTCTCTCCCCTCTTGTTATTTGGGCCTCCCTTTAGGAGCCTCTTTTAAATCCCCTCGTGTATGGGATGCAGTGGAAGAGAGATTTTAGAAGCGGCTCGCTTTGTGGAAGAGGCAATACCTACCCAAAGGAAGGAGATTGACTTTGATAAAGAGCACTCTTTATGGGCTTCCAATCTACTACATGTCTTTATTTGTCATTCCTTGCAAGGTGAGGTTAAGGCTGGAAAAGATTCAAAAGGACTTTTTTTGGGGGGAGGAGAGCCCCAAAGTAGACCTTATCTAGTGAATTGGTCTATAGTTGGCATGAAGAAAAAGGATGGGGGCTTGGGTATCATAAATCTTTCTACGCTGAATAAAGCCCTTCTTAGAAAATGGTGTTAGAGATTTGCTTTTGAGAATGAGCCTTTCTAGAAATTAGTGATTGTAGCGAAATATGGAGAGGAAGAGATAGGTTGGTGTTTTGGCGCTTCAAAGGAAGGTTATGGAGTGGGTCCTTGGAAGGCCATTGGAAATGGGTGGATGAAGTTTAGTAAAAGGGTGGCTTTTAGGGTGGGGAATGGTAGAAGAGCATATTTCTGGAAGGATAGGTGCTGTCAGTGGCGAAGCTAGAAAATAAGTTAAAAGGGAGAAAGGGAAGGAGGGGAAGGGCGCAAGAATAATAATTGATTTTTAGGGGGGGAAAAAAGAAGCAAAAATCAATTGCATAGTTGTGTGGTAAGTGAGGTTGTCTTGTATATTAAAGGGCAAAGGTTCAAATCCTCATACATGAACATTTTTTTTTTTTTTTTTTCAAAATTTCAAGGGGTGCATATGGCACCAAGCCTTAGTTGGTTCAAATCCTCCTCTAAAGATGCTTGGGTAACCCAGTTATGGGAGCAATTAGAGGTAGTGGTCATTGGAACCCTATATTCACAAGACATAATAATGATAGGGAAAGGAGAGAGGTGGAAGCACTCTTTAAAAGGTTGCAAGCACTGGTGCTTAGAAGGGATGATGAGAATGTCATGACCTTGTAGGCTTCAAAGAAAAGCCTCTTTATGGTCAAATCCTTTTACTCCTCCCTAACTCTCATGCTAGAGTGTTCCCTTTATGCATAGTTTGGACCCCTTGGCTCCTGAAGAGGGTTAACTTTTTTGCTTGGGAAGCTATTTGGGGGAGAATTATAATTTAGATCAACTAAAAAGAAGGGATTGGTTTTTACCAAGTATGTGCTATTTGTGTAAAGTGGGGGAGGAATCAACAAATCATTTGTTTCTTCATTGTCCCAAGGCAACCATGATTTGGCAGCTTATTTTTGCTCTCTTTGGTGTTCAATGGGTTATGTCCTCTCTAGTCAAGGAAACCATACTTAGTTGGTATGGCTCTTTTGTCAGGAAGAAAAGGAAAAAGGTGTGGAATGCAACTTTTTTGTGCTTATTTTGGACCTTACGGAAGGAGAGAAATAGAAGAGCCTTTAAAGATACTGAATTAGTGGACTAAGCTATTTTACAATCCTTTTTGTACTTTTTTTTTTGGAATGGGTCAGGGTGCATGTAGGTTTTAGCTCGTGGTCTTTGTTTGATTTCATTGATTGATTGGGATGTAAGTAAGGTGAAGATCTTTGTGTTTTCCACTTTCATTTTCAGCCTTAATGCATTGTATGCATCATGTATACTTTTGAGTGTTCTTCTTTAGGCACTCTCAATACAATTGCTTTTACTTATAAAAAAAAAAATGATAGAAGGCTATGAGTCGCCCCTCCTAAATAAGGAAAACACCTATATAGACCTTAAAAGCATCATGATCTACTTTGAAAACCTTCTCAACATTAGGTAAGGCAACAACAAGAGCTTCTATCAATTTCTGTTTTACTCGTTGAAAGCTTTCTTCTACTTGGTTCATTAGAACGAACCTTTCTTCCATAAGATCCTCACTAGACTCTAAGCTCTATTCTCTAGCTCTTCTTTTGCCAATTTCAAACAATATTGTCCTAACCTTTTCTAAATAGTTGTTAAGTGTATCAATAGTGGTACCACTCAAAATTATCATGCATTCCCTTAGCTCAACCCACTCTCTGACCAGCTACTCTTCCTTCAATTATTGAGACCAATGTTCAAACTAACACATCATTCTTGTAAACATAGACATACTTGTACTAAATACCCTCATGCTAACTACATGGCCACTTGTAATCCCTCTCCTTATCACGGTGCTATTTCTATTGCTTGGGTTTGTTCTTTCTCTTCTTAAAAATTATCGGGCAGCCTTGAGTCGTCCATGATAGAAGAAAGCTATGGAAGAGGAAATGTATGCCTTGGTAAATCAAGACACATGGAATATCCTACTTCACCTACCAAGAAAACAACAATGGGATGTAGATAGGTATCATCAAATATCAACTAGAAGCAAAAGTGAGTAGCTCAAAGCTTAGCTTGTTGCCAAAGACTACACTCAAAACTTATGGGGTAGACTAGTTTTCACCAATTGCTCATTTTAATTAGGTTCATATCCTCATTTCTTTAGACATTAAGTTTAATTGGAAGATCAATCAATTGGATGTCAAAATGTTTTCTTATGTGGACACCTAAATGAGGAAGTATAAGTGGATCAACCACTTAGGTTTGTTGCTCAAGGAGAGTCTAAGTCCAAGTATGTCATATAGAGAAGGCAATCTATAGGTTCAAGAAATCTCCTCATAAATGGTTTGTTAAGTTCAGTATTGTGGTAAGAGAGTCTGAGTCCAAGTATGTCGTCTAGAGAAGGCAATCTATAGGTTCAAGAAATCTCCTCGTGAATAATTTGATAAGTTCAGTATTGAATTGAACACTTATGGATTCTATCGGAAGTCAATAAAAAAAAGGAGCTTAAAATAGTAATATTGATAGCATATGTGGATGATATAGTCATTTTAGGAAATGATCCTGCAAAAATTGAACAAGTAAAGCCCTTGAGACACGACTCAAGTGGTAAAGGGATGGGGAGGGTTTGTGAGAGGTTCTGGGTTCAAGTCCCAATGAGGACAAAAATTTACTTATCAAATATATATATATATATACTAATACTACATTTTGGCATAGGAAACAACATGAGGAAGAGTATCCTTACGAGTCGGGCTTTAGAGAAAAGAATTTTTTCACTAAAGCAATACCTGTCCAGATAAAAAAGAAAATTTTAAACTATTGCGATAAGGAGATCCAAGATCTTCTTGATAGGAAGCTGATAAGAAAGTATAAGTCCCCTTTGTGTTGTTCAATTCTTAGAGATATCTCAAGGTGGTACCCTATTAAAATCACCTTCATGATACCTTTTGGACATTATAAAGGGATTGCAATGTCCTTAGACCTTAAGAATGAAATCTTTAATCAGTTTTCAGATTTCATTGCCAAGGTAGCTAACTCCTTAACCTTTAAGACTATTGAAACAGATACTTTAGACTTATTTTGTGGAAGGATTATTAAGCAAAGTATTAGTAACCTTGAGTTGTTAGGAACCAATATCATCCAACTCATTCATAACACTATTTTATGCATTTCAAAATTTCAAGATGATCTTTTGAACCAAGACTTTTTATTAAGAGTTGATTGCAAATCTGCAAAATCAGTTTTACAAAAAGATGTTAAAAATATAGTTTCTAAGCATATTTTTGCTATATATCAAGCTATTTTAAGCGATTTACAGATTGAGTATATTAAAGGAGAACATTCCTCAAACTCTGATTTCTTAACTCGTGAATTTTGTAGGATTCACGAAACCATGGCCCCTAAAAAGAATACCCAAGCTCCTAAACCTTCAGAATCCTAGTCTTCCAAAAGCAGTAAAGAACCTTCACCCCATAAAATGCTTTGGAACCAACAAGTTGAGCTAGAAGAATGACCATATGCCTAATAAAATGTTGTCCTTGTACTATGATCCTTTGGATCCGTCTAAACCAGTCAAGGCGACTCAATTCCCAATTATTTTAGGGTCTCAGACCTTTAAGCAGGTTACTAAAGCTAATCCCTCTCAAAAGGAATTAACACCAAGCTCATCTTTTTCAAATAAACAAATTGTGGTGGTTGCCAACCTCACACCTCTTTCCGAAAAATCAAGATATTGGCAAAAAGATTTTAATCAACCTCTTTTGGTTATTGAAAGAGAGTTTTTCTCTAAAAATCCCAGAGAGATTGCTGCAAAAGTTTTTCATGAAAATTTTCATTATCCCTCTGGTGACCTATTAAAAACAAGAGAATTTTATGAAGCAATCCTTAAGGAAACAAGTTCTGTTAAAATCAAGCACAATGCTGATAAATTCAGCAACTCGGATTTAGCGTTTTCCACTTGCCATATTTTTAAAATTCTCACAATTAAGCAATGGGGTGGAAATCCCAATCTTTCAAGAGAATTCTCTAAGCCCTCAAAACCCAAAATTTTCAATTATTGGGATTGTCAGAGAGCATGGTTGAATGCTTTCTTGATCCAAAACAGGGACTTCCATCATTCATGGATGTTCTACTTCCCATCTAAGCATCAGATTCCTTCTTTTCCATTTTGGTTCCACGACTGGTGGACTTATTTTGGTCCAACCATTAAGATTCTCCCGAAACCCATCTTGGATGGCTTTGAGCTATTCAATAGTTCTTTTGTTAACATGACCAACCAACTTAAATAAATGAATTGATCTTAGGAATCCTCACACAAGACCAAAGTATTGTCTGCAAACAAAAAATGAGACACCTCTGCCCCCTCTAGTTTGGAAATCAGCAAACAAAAGATGAATCACCATTATCACCAATCAATTTCTCCCTATAGCTTAATGGGGAAAAGAGGAGGGAGTTGCTGGTTTGCATTAGACTCCAAATCTTTTGAAATTTCTATGGATGTGCTTGGGAAGAAACTAAAGGGGATCATTGTGGAAAGAAGCAGAGGATTCAGTTCGTGGATAAGGTTTGGAAGTTCCAGCTTGTGCTGGCTATTGGAGGGAGTGGAGGCTAGTTGTAGGGGTGAGTTTGGGCAGAGATTCGTCAAAAGTTGGGAGGATGGAGGTAGGAAGTTTAAACTAGAATGTCGAGCAAATGAGGCCTGCAGATTTTTATTGTGTTCAGTGGTTGACTCGGATGCAAAGAGACATGTTTGATGTTCCCAGAAGGAAAAGGTTTTTTGGGAGGTTGGGTCTTGTTGGCTGAAAAACTCCGCTCACTTGGAATATCGACACGTGAGGAGCCCAGAGAAGTTTCTGATTCCTCTAGGACTGAGAGCAGAGATGGGGATACTAAGGGGAAGAAAGAAAAATCCTACGTTGATGCGGTGAATACAAGAGGAGCTTCAAGAGAGAGAAGACTAGGGGACGCAGCATAGCTACAACTAGGAGAAGAAAACGTGTCAAGAGGAAGGGAGATGCTGGACCGATGCCTGGTTGGGAGATGGGGAGAGACTGGTTTCCGTTCCACACTTGTGTGATCTGGAAAGCTGAAGAAAAAATCACTGGAAACTCAAAGGAGGAGAAAAGTTCGCGAGGATGGGGGGCCCTTTTATTTTGATTGAGTTTGAGAATAAAATAGAGGCAGACAAAGTGTTATTAAGAGGTTTCCGACGTTTTAAGGATTCGTTTCTGCACTTGGAGAGGTAGGACCCAAGAGTGGGGTGTTCTCAAAGTTGTGAACCTCTCAAGGAAGTTTAGGTGAGAGTGATGGAATTACCATTGCATCTCTAGAGCCGAGATGTTTTTAAAAAGATTGGAGACTGTTGTGGGGGCTTTGTTGTAGTGGATGAAAGCACTGTTGCTTTTAAGGAACTCCAATGGGCCAGATTATTAGTGAGGTCGAAGGGGATGGAATGGCCAAGATCCCTGCAAGTGGTAATCAACACTATTTGTTTTGATATTCAACTGTGGTGGGAGGTGTTGCCAAGGGTTACCGAAGTGGTTCCGGCAATTAGAAATGGGTCGGGGAAAGAGCAGGAGGTTAGGGAAGAAGAGGGGGGGACTTCACGCGCCGGCTGCGTGGTGAAGTAGGTGCAGTCAGCTGAGCAGCTTGCGAAGGTGGCCTTGCCGTCTGAAGATGGAGAAAATCACTATAGGACAGACATGGAGGCTCCTTTTTCTGACTTGATGTCGACAAGAGGGAAAGAGGCAGACAAGTCCAAAAGAAGGCAGTAGTCTGTTTGGGGGAATAATTTAAAAATTGGGCATGCAGCCAAAGCTAAGGGAACTTTGGGCTGGGACGTGGAACTGGCAGAGGAGAGGAGGCCCATTGAGGAAGGCCCGCTTGGAAGCAAAGAAGATAGTGGGTCGTCACACTTAGGCCCAATATCAAACAGTCTGGAGACAAATCTCCAGAGGAGGCCCAATGAGGAGAGCCTTTCTGGTCTCATGGAGGACGGCAGGTTGCCTCACTCAGGCCCATTACCAAACACGCACTTAAAGAGCTATTTGGGAGTGGGCCGACCCACTGTTGAAGACACTTATGGGGCTAGGGCTCGTGGAGGTTGCCGAAAGGAGGTCGGTGCGTGTCCAGACGTGGCTATTTTTGGCCTTCAGCAGGCTTCGTTTCCTCCGACGCCTAAGACTAAAGCACTTACCGACGAAGCATTGATGGAGGAGGCGTCCAGGTACATAGGTTCTCACTCTCGGTTTTTTCTCTTGTTGGGGAAACGGGTTCTCTCTTCTTCTTCTTCTCTTTCTGGGCCGAATGGGTTGTTTGACGCTTCAGTTGGGGGCTACAGTCAAGGTAGCAGTTCGGAATTAGTTGGGGGAACAGACTTGGGTCCTCTAAGAATGATCTTGGCGGATGGAAGGGAGGCGGAGGTCTCTGAGCTGTCGGGGTCAGCAAATAGGATGGCCGAGGAGGGGATGGACGTCATTTTGGATAGGGCCCCTCATGTAATTATGGAGGAAGGGAACAAAGTGGGTGAGCTAAGTTGGCAGTCGAGTTGTTTGGCAAAGTTTAGCCGATGCCTCGGAATGCCGACGGAGGGCTTTGAAGGAGAGATCCTGTTTCTGCTTAAAAGAGTGAAAGAAAGGAAAATTCAGAAGGGAAAGAAGGGGAAGTTGGATGGCAGGAAAAAGAGAAAATTGGAATCTTCAAAGTTCGAAAGGGAGTTGAGAAAGCTGGAATGGACTGTGAATTATCTTGGAGGAGGAGGAGAAAGGGGGGGGAACTACTCTAAGTTTAGATGAAGATCCGTCTTCTTTCTTGGAATGTTAGAGGCGCTAATAATCGTGATAAGAGGAAGGTGATCAAAGCCTTGATTAAGAAGAATAGGGTGGACCTGGTTTGCTTGCAGGAAACGAAAATCCAGGAGATGTCAAGGGGTCTCATTCAGAGCTTAGGAGTGAGGAGATTTTTAGAATGGGGAACTATGGACTCAAGGGGTTCAACGGGTGGTATAGTGGTGTTCTGGGATAATAGGGTGTTGGATTTGATCGACTTAGAAAAGGGAGAACACTCAATTTCCTGCCATTTTAAAAATTGTGAGGATGGCTTTATGTGGACTTTTACAGGGGTATATGGCCGACCATGAGGAGAGACAGGGAATGTTTATGGAATGAGTTGGGGGCCATCTACGGTCTTTGAAATGGGTCATGGTGTGTTATTGGTGATTTTAATGCCATCTTAAGCCCTGAAGAGCGCAGTAGAGGAGGGACCTTGAATTCAGACATGAGAATATTCTCAGATGTAATAGAAGATTTACAGCTAAAGGACTTACCTCTGATAGGGGGCCCTTTTACTTGGAGCGGAAGGGTGAATAACTAGTCTTTCTCAAGGTTAGATCGTTTTTTGGTCAATGAGGAGTGGGATGGCCGTTTAGTGGTTCAAGGCAATGTGTCCTTCTGAGACTAGTGTCTGACCACTTCCCAATTCTGTTAGAAGGAGGGGGATTGAGAAGAGGACCATCCCCCTTCAGATTTGAGAATATGTGGCATAAAGTGGAGGGGTTTAAGGAGCTGTTGAAGGCTTGGTGGGAGGGGGACAGCTTTAATGGTTCTGCAAGCTTTATCCTGGCTAAAAAACTAAAGGTTGTGAAGTCCAAACTGAAGGAGTGGAACAGAGACGTCTTTGGCAGGGTGGAATATAGGAAGAATTTGGCTTTGGATCAGCTGCAGTTTTGGGATGCAAAGGAGAAGACTAACAGTCTGTCATTGGAAGAGATGGATGTTGGAAGAGGAGCGAGGGAAGAATACAAAAAATGGGTATTAGAAGAGATCACTTGGAGACAAAAATCTAGGGAAGTGTGGCTGAAAGAGGGTGATAGAAATACGGGGTTTTTCCACAGGATGGAAAACGCTGACAGGAGAAGAAATAATGTGGACCAAATTGAGATTAATGGGGTTTGGCATTTAGAGGAGAATGGGATTAGCGAAGGAATAGTGAATGCCTTTAGATCTTTGCTGTCCAATCCGAGGGACTAGCGCCCTCTTTTATCCGGGCTACAGTGCGAAACGTTGTAGAATTTGGATGTTGATGCTTTGAAGGCGCAGTTCACGGAAGATGAGGTGCATGACGCGCTGTTGAGTTGTAGTGGGGATAAAGCTCCAGGGCCTGATGGCTTTACAATGGCTTTTTGACAGTTTGCTTGAGATTTTGTGAAGGAGGATGTCATGAGTTTATTCAGGGAGTTCCATGATCACAGTAAATTTGTTAAAAACCTAAACGCAACTTTTCTGGTTTTAATCCCAAAAAAAGTGGGGGCTGAAGATTTGAGGGACTTTAGGCCCATAAGTTTAGTGGTAAGCCTGTACAAGTGGTTGGCTAAGGTTTTAGCCAACAGACTCAAAAAGGTGGTTGGAAAGGTGGTCTCTAAGGCTCAAGGGGCCTTTGTGGAGGGTAGACAAATCCTAGATGCAGTGCTAATAGCTAATGAAGCCATTGACTTGATTATGAAGAACAATGAGAATGGTATTATGTGCAAACTTGACATAGAGAAGGCATATGACAATGTGGACTGGTCTTTCCTTCTCACAGTTATGCAGAAAATGGGTTTTGGGGAGAAATGGATAGAGTGGATTAAGTAGTGCATATCCACTGCAAGTTTCTCTGTGCTGATTAATGGAACGTCTAAGGGTTTCTTCGAAACCTCAAGAGGATTGAGACAAGGTGATCCTCTCTCGCCTTATCTGTTTGTGATTGCCATGGAGGTCTTTACCTCTTTTATTAAAAGAGCTATGGATGGAGGTTTTATGTCGGGATGTAAAGTGAAGGGTAGGAACGAAGAAAGGGTCCAGATTTCCCACTTGCTCTTTCTGATGACACTTTGGTGTTTTGCCAAGCTTCTCAAGACCAGTTGACTTACCTAAGCTGGTTGCCTATGTGGTTTGAGGCCGTATCAGGATTGAGAATTAACTTGGAGAAGAGTGAACTCATTCCAGTAGGGAGGGTAGAGAACAATGATGATCTTGCCTTGGACTTTGGTTGTAGAGTGGGTAGTTTCCAATCCACTTACCTGGGCTCCCTTTGGGTGCTCCGTTTAAGACAGTATTGGTATGGGATGGAGTGGAAGAGCGGTTCCGTAAAAGATTGGCCATGTGGAAGAGACAATACCTATCCAAGAGGGGGAGAGCAACTCTAATCCGAAGCACTTTGTCGAATCTTCCTATTTACTTTATGTCCTTGCTGAGGCTACCAAGTTCAGTTAGACGGAGACTAGAGCAAATTCAAAGGGACTTCCTTTGGGGTGGTGGCAACTTGGAGCGAAAACCACACTTAGTAAGATGGGAGGTGGTGTGCTTAAGTAAAAAGAAAGGGGGATTAGGGGTCAAATGTTTTACCATTCTCAATAAGGCTCTCCTTTCCAAATGGAATTGGCAATTCGCAAATGAGAGAGAGGCTTTATGGAATCAAGTGATTAGAAGAAAGTATGGGGAAGATAAAGGGGGTTAGAGCTCTCGGGAAGTGAGAGAGGCGCATGATGTGGGGCTTTGGAAAGGAATAAGGATGGATTGGGAGTTGGAGGGCGCTCAGATCTCTTTTAGTGTTGGCAATGGGAAGAGGGTGAGCTTTTGGAGGGATAGATGGTGTGGGGATTCCCCCCTATGTGAGTCATTTCCTTCCCTCTTTGCTTTGTCTGCTTAAAAGGAAGCTTGGGTGGCGGATGTTTGGGATCCCTTGGCCGAGGGGGGTCGGGGGGGTTAGAGCCCTTGTTTTTCAAGAGCTCTAAATGATTGGGAGGTAGAGGAGGCGGAATGATTTTTGGAGCATCTTCACGGGAAGAGAGTGCTCGAAGATGTAGATGATATGGTGGTTTGGACCGAAACAAAGAGCGGCAAATTTTCGGCGAAGTCCCTCTACCTTGCTCTAGAAGCGGACTGTCATGTTTTGTTTCCTTCTAACTGTATTTGGAATGTATGGGTTCAACCCAAAATCAGTTTTTTTGCATGGGAGGCTGCATGGGGTAAAGCTTTAACCCTAGATCTTGTTCAGAAAAGAGGATGGTCCTTGGCAAATAGATGTTTTATGTGTCTTGAGAATGAGGAAACCATAAACCATCTGCTTCTTCACTGTTCAAAAACAAGGGCCTCATGGGAGTTACTCTTTACCTTGGTTGGGGTGTCTTGGGTGTTGCCCTCTTCAGTTAGAGAGACTCTTCTTAGCTGGCATGGTTCATTTGTGTGCAAAAAGCGCAAGAAGGTGTGGAGAGTTACTCCTCTTCATATATTTTGGATGGTGTGGAAGACGAGAACTAGATTGGCATTCAAGGATGATGAGTTGTCAATCCAAAGATTGAAATATTCCTTTCTTCTCTCTCTTTGGTCTGAGGCTAAATTATTTATAGTTGAATGCCCTCTAACAATGGTTGATTTTATTGATTGGTTAGGGTCCTTTTAAGGCTATTTTTTGGGCTAGGTGACTTTATGGGTCTCTTTCTTTTTCTTTCGCCTTTTTGGTGGTGGGTGTATAGGTTTGTATACCTTGCATAGTTCTGTATACCTTGAGTCGCTTTTTAGGCGCCTCTTTTTAATGAATTTATCTTTACCTATAAAAAAAAAAAAAAATAGTTCTTGTGTTATCTTCGGAGAACTTTCAGCTTTTCCCCCTCTACTATTCTTTTTTAGTGAATTTGGCTTAGCATGGATAGTCCAATGGGACAATATCATTATCACAGATGAATCTGCAACTTTTCCAGCTCTTGGAAAAACTTTCAAAACTAAGTGGTGGGACGCACTGAAAAATGATGCCTTAGTACAAGCAGTAAAACAATATTTTCTTAAGCATCCTACACAAGTTGCATCCTCTAATGATATGTCTCAGTTTTTTCTCAAAAAACAGCAACTCCAAGCTATGTTAGCAACGGCAAAGACACCTCAAGAATTTCAAAAAATCCTTGACAAAAGCAGCTTAAGCTTCTCCCAAGATGATTCTTATGCTGAATCTGATGATTCTACATCAAATTATTTTCAGGATAATGAAGACGATTGTGAGGGAGACCTTCCTCCCATAAGGAAATCAAAATGAGCAAATGAGCTCTTTTGATCAGACGTTTAGCTATAGTAATCAAGCATTCATCACTTTTTATGTCTCTCTACAGAAAAAATCATTCTCCACCAACAAGCTTTAAGCAACCTTTTGCGCCAAAAGCACTTTTACTCAAGCTCATGAAAACTACAGTTCTTAAGCACCTGTCAAGACAGCCTTTTCTCCACCAAAAGCCATTGAAAGCATGCCGAAGTCAACATTGCTACAGTAAAAAATCAATTTTACTGTTCATTATTCATTCACAGACGGCTACTATTCACATCAGTTGTCAAAAAGCAAATAGTGACCTGTCGACCACTATGCACTGTTCAAGATTCGGTTTTAAGGCTATTTAAGGAGGTTTGAACCTCATTTGTAAAGACGGCTCATTTTCCACCTCTACCTCTTCTCTACCTTAAGCTCCCCCCTTCTCTCTTCTTTCTCTCTCAACCATGTAAGCCTTCAAGCCCTAAGCTTTCTTCAAAGCTTTCCTCCATTCTCCCATTGTAAGATATTTCATCTCTCTTTATAAGTATGGTTTTCAAGTTTTATGTATTCATTGTACCTCCTATTATGGATGGTTTTCAAGCTATGTAATATAAAGTTTTTGTTCCTTTCCTTTAAATTTCTTTATTAATCATTTTTGGTTATATTTTCCGATTTCTCTTATTTCAATTTGATTCAATTTGAATTTTGGCATAATTGTTGTTTTCATTGCATATTACCTTGTCCTAGGTGTCTATGGTATTAGAGCCACGAGAAGGGAAGTTGGGTTTATTTTGAGTTTTTGATCTATCCTAAGAGAAGTAGTAGTGTGCCTGAGTGCGATCTCTGCCAGGTTGAGCCCGTTTTTAGCCGTGGTTAGGCATTTGTTAGGACTGTAAAAAGGTTGGGGTGATTGCTCACTAGGTTTGTCAATTTGCTATTAGGCTCTAGATTAAAACCTTAGAATGAGTTTGATTTTCAGAAGCATGTCTAGGAAATCCACTGATTCTCAAGACACTGTAGTAAACAATGAAGAGATCAATTATCCTCAGATCCAAAATGATTTAGACGATTAGAAGTTACCCAAGATGCCTAATCAAGAAATTTATAAGAAAGGAACCTTTAAGTTCTTCACAGATTACACCATCAAGACCTCTGAACAGTCAATAAGTCTAGAACAAGACGACCAAGTCATAAGACTCTTGGATAGTAAATCCATTGAGAAGCATAAGCGAGACTACAACTTCATACACTTTGGTATGATTCAAGTTGCAGCTAAGCCTTTGACAAGAATAAGTCTAAACACCTCTATTGTCATGTGTTTAAGAGATAATAGACATCTTGATTATCGAGATTCTATTATTGGAGCAATCCAAGCAGGATTAAATGATGGTCCTGTTTACTTCCAGTGTTACCCTAACTTCATAGTTAGGTTAAGAGATGCCGACATCCTTGATTCGATTGTCCTTCATGTTAAGAGCCATGATTTTAAGTTTAAGGAAGGAAACAGCCTTGTTTCCATCATAACCAGGTTTGCCTATAAGAGTATGGCTACAAGCGTTGGATCTGGAGCACTATGCACTAGTCCTAAGGGTGAAACTATTCTCTTCCACTCAGATGTCCTAAACAAGTCAAACTTCATAATCCCCAAAAGGATTATGTGGAATGAGGTTGAGTTTCCTGAAACTTGGCATTTTGCTAATGCCGTTCCAGCCATAGAGCAAAGATTTGAAAGGATTGAACAAATTGTTCAATATCCTGATGGAGGAGGAGATCTGATCTTCTCCAACTCTTTCCATCATTCTAGCACCCCTAGAATTTCAGATTATGAACCCTCTAGGGCTTCAAGCTCATCTATCCCAGTAAGAACTACTAAGATAGATAAAGGATCCACTTCTGCAAATCCTAAGGACATCAAGCTAACAGGTGTCAAAAGTCACACCAATTTGGCCAGACCCTTTTACACTATGGAAAAGGAGTCTACTCAAGGTTCAAATCAGGATGAATCCCCTAATATGTCCCCTACGTATTCCCAGATAATTAATACAGTAAGCCTAGATGATGAAAACTTTGAGATCAACAAGGATCTCTTAAGGAAAGACTTCTATTCTGAAGCCAATAAAGAAAGGAGAGATTGGTTCTTTAGCTCTGTCCCTAAGGTCCTTAGAACCATCTACCAAGAAGAATTCTACACATACTTAAGACAAGAAAAGAAGAACATTAAGTATTGGATCTGGTTTGAACTCTTCAAAAAAGAGGAACATCCAGATTACCCTAGTAAGAGTGTTAAGAGTGTCAATTACACATCCACCAAAACTAAGATATGGAAAACTAGTGACGACACTGTCATAGAATCTATCCACCTTCCAGAAGCTAAGATAGAAAAGAACATTAATGGAACCATAGTTAAAGCTTCACCATTTAAGACCAAGCCAGAGGATAAAGGAACTACTAGTGCTGTAGATGTTAGAAGAATCATGGAACAGAACAACTACACTAACATGTTTCTTAAGATTCTAGGTGATCAACTCAGCAGGGTTGAGGAGATCATTGAAATACAAGACCACATTAAGACAACGTTTGTTAAGAAAGACAATAAGCCTTTATTTAAGCCTTTTGAATTCTCTAAGAAATTCCAGGAAAATCCTCATATTGATCAAGCCTTAGTTGACAGGATTGGTCAAAAGGTTAAGGATAGCCTAATTGTCCCTGAGACACCTCAGCCTTCTCACAGGAGAATTAATATGGTCAAGGGAGAAATTAGTTCTGAATTAGAGGTTGATGAACTAATCAAGATATTCAAGGAACCTCCTAACCAAACTGTTATGAGAATAATCCATAATCAAGAACCACATAGATCTAAGAATTACTACCCTAAACCTACCTTTCCCGATATGCAGTATGAAGAAAGAAGCCAGCATACTCAAGCTTCATATATCTATGAATGGAACATAAACGGTATGACTGAGTATAACATACTATGCTTCAAGAAATGACCATGGTTAGCACAGCCTATAAGTTAAACAATAAATTGTCAGATCATGTTGTAGCTCAGACAATTGTTGTTGGGTTTACAGGACAACTTAAGGGTTGGTGGGATAATTATCTCACTTTTGAGGATAGAAATGGTATCCTTAAAGCTTATAGGATTAATGAAGAAAATGAAGTGGTTAAGGACGAAGATGGACAAGATATAGAGGATGCAGTGGCAACTCTAATCTACTCAATAGCTAAACACTTCATTGGAGATCCTACAAAGATTAAAGACAAGACTGCAGATCTCTTAACCAACCTTAAGTGCCTTAAGCTTCATGACTTTAGATGGTATAGAGAAGTTTTCCTAACCAAAGTCATGTTAAGATCTTATTGTAACCAGTCCTTTTGGAAAGAAAAATTCATCTCAGGACTACCTAGACTTTTTTCTGAGAGAATTAGGATCAAGATAAGGGAATAGTTTAATGGACAGATCCCTTATGATAAGCTCACTTACGGAGAGATCATAAGCATTGTTACAGCAGAAGGAATTAAACTATGCAATGACTTTAAGCTTAAGCAACAAATGAAAAATGAACAAAGGATCTACAAGAATGAATTTGGTTCATTCTATAGCCAATTTGGATTTAACCAGAAAGAAACCAAGCCTCCCTCTAAGCAACGAAAAAAGCAAGTAAGCAGAAAACCCAATAAAGAAAAGTTCTATCATAGTAAGAGAGGTACTCATGATTACTATAGGATGAATGAAACCAAGCGTTCAAGACACATCCAAAGAAGGATGAACAAGGAAGCCCAGAAAAAGCTAGAAACTCCTTCACAACCTAAGCCAATCTGCTTTAAGTGTGGCAAGGTAGGCCACTATAAGAAAGATTGTAGAGTTAAGCAAAAAATTAATAACTTGAATGTTGCAGAAGACCTAAAAGATATGCTTTATAAAGTAATGTTAAACTCCACTGATTCTGAAACAAGGACTGATTCGGATAATGAAAATGATATTATTCAACTAGATAGTAGTGGTGAGGAAATCCCAAGCCAAACTTCTAGTGACCAAGAGGAATGCATCAAGGGTAATTGTGATTGCCAACCTAAGACTATAAACGTCATAAGTTAAGATCAAGAGCTTGTCTTAGATGTTTTAAGGAAAGTTGAAGATGAAAAAACTAAGCAAGAACTTTATGATGTCTTTAAGAAATCTGTCAGTAAGCAAGAAGTTAAGAAGACAATAAACTCTTATAACTTAAATGAAATCTTTACAAGATTCAACAAGCAGTCTACCAAAGACGTAACCATTAAAGATCTTCAAGAAAAAGTAAGACAATACAAGAAGGAAATTAAGGATTTAAAACAATTCACAACCTTAGGTTTGACTGATCTCCAAGAACAGATCAATAGGATTATTGTAGGAAATCTTGTTGATAACAAGGAAAACCTTGAAGAGGTTTCAGAATCTTCACAAGCCAATGATGAAGTGGCAAATGCATACTTGAATGCTGTCAGTAGGGTTATTTTCCAGAGATGGGAAGTCTCCCTTACTATAGGGATCAAGAATAAATTTGCTATTGATATTGTTGCTTTGATTGATTCAGGAGCAGTTTTGAATTGCCTGCAAGAAGGCCTAGTGCCTACTAAGCTTTGTGAAAAAACCAGTGAAGCTCTTTTTAGAGCCAATGGCAGAAAACTTGATATCAAGTACAAGTTAACAGATGCTCACATTAGTAACCAAGGTATTTGCATTAAACAAACTTTCATCTTAGTCAAGGATCTTAAGGAAAAAGCCCTCCTTGGAATCCCCTTTTTAAACTTTATCTATCCTAATTGGGTAGATGGTCATGGTATAAGAACTAAGCTCCTAGATAAGGAAATTCTATTCGAATTTTATATATATACATACATATAACAAGTAAAGAACAATTTAAGAAAGAACTTCTAAATCAAAGATTTTGGATTATTATGCTACTTTCTTGGATTATTACACTCAAAGGTTTATTCAAGAAAATGAATTAAAGACAGAAAAGGAGAGAAAAAGAAAATTATATTGATTAAAGTTATTTAGATTCAAGTTTAGTACTAGTTGGCTATTTAAGTCTTAGTTAAAATTTATAGAGTTTTCTTTAAAAATTCCACATTGCAATAAGTTCTATGGTTTAAACTCTCTATTTCCTAAAAGCTATTATTTGATAAAAGTTCCTCATGTTCTAAAAACTTCTATTTTTCTAAGAAGTCTTTGTCTTTGTTTTCTTTAAATTTTTATCTAGGTGAAAAAAAAATCATCTTATCAGTTGGGACAAAGTGTATAGGCTAAAGCAATCTCGAGGCATAGGGTGTGGGAGGACTACTCTAAGGAATCAAGCATGCTCTCTAAGGAAAGTGACTTTAAGGGTTCCTTGGGGAAAGTTCTACCCTTTAGCATCAAGTTATTCCGAGTATTTATGGGCACATCCTAACGGATGGGACGCCAACATGCTAGTTAGATGGTCACACCATTGTCCTTGAAAGGACATTGCACAAGTATTTTGGGATTTTACTTCACAAACTCACTTTATGGTGGGTGATAGGGAGAATATTCGTTTTTGGAAAGATTTGTAGAAGGGTAATCAACCTTTGCGTCCACAATTTTTAGGTCTATACAGAGTCATCACATTAAAAAATCTCATCATTTCAACTATCCTTGGTAACTCTTCTTCTACTTCTCTTTCTTTGAACCTTGACTTTCATTGCAACCTCACTAATGTGAAAATTGAGAACCTTGAAAGGCTCATGTCCTCAGTCACCCTTGTGCACTTATATCCATCTGTCCTATATACAAGAGCTTAGTTTTCATCCTCTGCAGGTTTATTCTTAGTAAAATCACTCTTTTTGGCCATGTCTAATTTTTCAAATCCAATTCCTTTCCCTCCAATCAATTTTTTTTGGAAATCTAAAGTCTTATCTAAGGTTAAGGTCTTTGTTTGGTTAGTGACGTCCAAGAAAGTAAACACGAATGACATGCTACAGTTTAGAAGACTTTACGAATCTCTTAGTCTTAATTGGTACATCTTATGCATGGGGAGTGGAGAATTGATTGACCATCTTTTTCTACATTGTCTGATAACTTTTGGGTTGTGACACAATCCATTCAATCTAGTCAAGATCGATTGGGTTCCACTTAGAAGCATATACGACATGATAACCATTTCTTATAGGGGTTTGAGGAATTCTATTAGAGGCAAGACTCTTTGGCAAATCGCTTGCCTCATAGTGCTTTGGATTGTGTGTCAAAAGAGAAACATTAGAATCTTTGAGAAAAAGTATAGGACAGTAAAGATATTGAGGTATCTACTTCATTTCTACTCCTTCTGGGCTTTTATACCAACGTATTTAATGGCAATCCACTCAATGTTATTCAGCTTAATTGGCATCTTTTGCAATCCAAAGGGTTAGACAACAATGAGAGGAACTTATTCCATAATTGATAGATATCCTTAAGTGGACTAAACCTTTTTATATAGGTCTCCTTGGATGGTAGAGGAGCTTACCCATACTTTGATTAGCTTCTTGCATTTTGTGGGGAAGACTCCTCATTCTTATCATATTCTTTTTATCCATAATAAATACATCTTTGTTTCTGATAAAAAAAGATTTCTAGTTTCCAAGAAGTTTCTATTTTCTTCTAAGTGGAAGGTTCAATAATTTTAGAAGGAATTAAAAGTTTTATTAAATATAAAGATCAGTTTTTTTTTTTTTTTTCAATAAATGGATAATGAGCGATATAAGTTTTTCTGCAATCCTTATAATTTCTTTTCCACTAGTGAGACTTCATTATTCTTCTTCTAGGTTAGACTCTTAAAAGGCCTTAATGAGGACCCTCAATTTGTCATTTCTTCTTTATTTTTCTCTTCCTTTCCTTACATTTAATTCATTTTTCCCCACACGATAATTTTAAATCCTCATCCTAAAAGAGTGAAGCTCTAGCCCACCTTGTTTGATTGTAGACAACCACCTCAAGGTTGTTCCATCAAGTTTCTGCTCTTCTAGTGGCCTCCCTTCTTATTTTAATTCATTTTGTAATTTATATTACCTAAAGGTTTTATCTTGGTCAAGCCCATTGTTAGTTTGAATTAGTAGGCTTATCTGTTCTTAAAAACTCATTACCTCTCTGAGAAGGTTCAACCTAAGAAGATGTTGATGCATATCTAGTCATGTATTCTTTAAGCATAAAACACAGTAAAAGCAATAAAATATTTCAAACCGTTAAAGTGCCTTCTAGCTTCTTCGTTTCAGCAAGTAATTTCTCCTCATCAATGAATGGCAACTTGGCAACACCCTGAAATTCCAAATGCACAGGGAAAAAAAAAATGAAGATCACTTCCATTACCTTGTAAAGTAAGCATTCAGAGAGACAATGGTAATGATAGGGAAGCCTATACCTGCCATGCATAGCGCTTGCCATTCATGTCAATTTCAAAATCTGTCCAGAGAGAAACCCAAGTAACACTGAAAAAGAGAAAAGATATTGGAAAATCAAAGTGAACAGAAACAGTCAATCAATTTACCAAAAGGATAGAAGTCAAGGATAGGTGATGATTGATCAGTCATCAATTTCCTGTAATTTTGAGGAAGAGAACTGGCACTGCAACATAAAAGAGTTAAGCCTCAAACGTCAGTAGGCAGCATAAAGAAAAATAACCAATAGGGAGGGTAATGGATTTTCCATCTTCAATAAATTCAAATTGCAGATATGAAAATAAGCAAAATAATTATTGAAAAAAAAAAAAAAAACTAAAAAACCTTGCAGCTGGTAGAGTTCCCATGAGCTGATCAAACGGCTTAAACGGCTCTCCCAAGAAAAATGTAATCTCCAAATCAACAAGATTTTTAAGATCAGAAGCAAAAGGAGCATAGTGGAATGGATAATACCTGAAACATGCAGCAAAGAGAAGTAAGTTTTAAAAATCATTGTGGTGAACAACAATACTGTTCTATAGTGTGAGATGGGAACAAAAAAACAAACGAAAAATCTCTAAAAAGGTCACAAGTGCATGATAAGACCCAAAAGGATGACAAACTTTGCAAATTCCTGGCAAGGTCCTAGATAATTCTCCTAAGTCCCCAAAAGGCTGTTTGCGAAATTGCCATTAATTCCAAAAATGCCCTCTTCAGTTTTTAAGTACTAAATTAGGTGTATTTTAAGAGGGGTTAGCTTTTTGCAAAATACTAAAGTCACATGTATAAGCACATACAAGTAAATTAACATTGACACAACATTTAGCAAGAAAATGGAAATACTATCAATAAGGAACAAACTAACCATTGCCAAGAACAAACACCCTGGTAGTAATACCGGCAAACCCAACATAAACCTTCCACATACTTCATAACCTGCAAAGACATGTTGCATTAACTATGCTATTGAATAGGGACTTATGAACTGTAGCTACAGTCTTCATATATTATAAAATCTGACACTTGATTGGGAAGAAAATGAAAACCTGCATCAAGGAATCATTAATTATAGCAAAACGCACTGCAGTAAAATTTGATCTCAAGATATATAAATGAACTTCTGTCATTAAGTACAAAACTGCTACTATTATTAACAACATAACCAAAACACAATTTGCAAACCCAACACCAATCTTCCAAATACTTAAACCCTCTTCGATAACTATTTTCAAAATTTGAAAAACAATTTTTTAGTTTGAAAACTGTTCTCTAATGTTTTTAGAACAAAAGTTTGTTTGGAAACTTAAAACGTTTTTAACCTATTTTTAATGTTTTTAAATATATTCTTAAAATAATTTTTATATCTAATGCTTTATTTTTAATCATTTTCCATGTTTGTATAATTATTTTTTTAAACAATCCTCAAAAAACAAGTGAAAACAACTAAAAGATGTTCTCTTAAAACACTTTATTTTATGTTTTTAAAAACAGAAAACAGAAAACAGTTTTTTAATTATCAAACGTGTCTTGTTTTTTGGTTCTAGAGAACAAAAAACCGTTTTCAAAAACAGTTGCCAAAAAGAGTCTTAAAAACCTAAAAGCCAACTTGATTCATCAAAGGTACCCTCCATATTGAAGGGATCTTATAGCCTTGTGGCAACTACTGTGTACTTTGGTGTTCCCTTTTTGGTGTTTTATTTATACTATTTACTTTCACCTATCAAAAAAAAAAAAAAAATAGTGTAGGGATCTTATGGACTGTAATATGATGTTTCATTAGTTGTGAAATTGGATTGTTGATTCATCAAAACCCAAAATAAAAATTAAAAATTAAAAAAAATAAATAAATTCTTCTTAAAATACATAAAATTAGACAATCATTAAAGAAGGAAAAAGGGTAAATTGATTGGACAATTAGGAAACTTTTTCATATAATGAAGTGAGGATTATACTATGAACAATAACCTTAAATAAGATGCCAATAATCGTGGTGGTAAACAAAAGAGATTCATCCTCAAATGGACAAAGAAATTTATGTCGAAAGGACACCACATTCCCACACTAATAAATTTCACAAGCACAAGAGGATTGCAATGTCTTGACTTGATTTAGATTGGAATACTAGGTAGCATTAGGAGAAAAACACGGCAACTCAATGACTACCTGTCCAATAGGTAAGAAGTTCATCCAATTACAATAAGAAGCAATGTCATTAAAAACTAACTTAGAGACTAGAAGGCAGGAACCCATTCATATATGCTGGTAAACCCAAAAAAAAAAAAAAAAAAAAAAAAAAAAAAGAAAAAAAAAATCATTAATAAATTTTTAAAAAAATTGAAGAACTAATAAAGGAAACAAATTTTCTAGTAAAAACGAAACATTGTTTCACCAAGACAAGATTATAATAAATATGAAAGGCCATTGGATTTTGTACCTGATGTGAGCAGATTTCAGTTCACTAACTCATAGGATGAAGAGATCACCAAGTTCAGTCTCGAGTGCTTGATAAACAAGACAATCTCTCTCATGGGAGATCTTGAGTTTCTATGGGGGACTTTAGGGCAAATGTTGGATTGGTCTCCAATCTCAACGGAGTGCACTAGGTGGTTGGAGCGCCCTTCACTATGGAGGAAATTCATGAAGCTGCTTTTCACCTGGATTTAGGAAAAGGCTTCCGACCCCAATGGTTCCTCCTTAGTTTAGTGCTAAGATTCTTGGAGACTATTAAGGAGGATCTATTAAAAGGTTTTTTCAAAATTTTACAACAGTAGGGTTATTAATAAGAGTACTAATGCCATATTTGTTCCTTTGGTGCCCAAGAGGAGTGAAACTACAAGAACTTCAAATTTTAGATCCATTGATTTAGTGACTAGTCTCTATAAGATTATAGTCAAGGTCTTGTATTACTGAGACCATTACTTCTTGCAAACAGATTCTATACATTTTTATTTTTATTTTTTATAGGAAACGACAGAGAGATATATTGATAAAAAAAGAAGTACAAGAGAAGGATGAGAAATCCTTCCAATAAAGAAAACTAAACTATAAAAATACAAACACAAGAGAGTACACAGTAAAACAAGCAAACACTCTAGGTTAGACCAATCCTTAGGGATTACACGCCGCTAACCAGTCAAGTTGTAACACATTAAGGGGAGTCCCCTTAACAACCTTGGAACAGAAAGCCCAAAGAGAAGTAAGGAAAAAAATAGAATCTCATAGATACTCTGAATTCCTTGCTTTTTCCTCAAAAATCCTCGCGTTGCTTTCCCGCCACACAACCCGAATTAAAGCGATGCTCGCAGCTTGCCATAAAACTATGCCCCTCTTAGATGAACCAAAACCATTAAACTTGATGAACATCATGTCAAAGATGCTCCTTGGGGGGACCCAATCCATTTTGGCTAGCTGAAATAATCTATGTCACAACCTCATCATCAAAGAGCAATGTAGGAAAAGATGATCTGCTAATTCCCCATGCTCCATGCACATAATACAAATATCAGGACTAAGAACTTTGCAGGGTCTTCTCAATTGTAGCATGTCATTAACAGATTCTATACATGACTTAATGGAGAATGAAGTAGCAAACGAAAATGAATGATTAGAACAGGAGGGGGTAATGTTCAACATTGATTTTGAAAAGGATTGTTATGGATATAGCATCGTCATTTGTTCCTTGTTATTTATCATCTTTCTTCTTCTTATTCTTACTTTTCCTAAGTAAATAATGTATACGTTATCTCTAAGAAATCCTCATCATGAACTCCATAATTCGTTTGAATGTTATCCATCACCTTTTATTCATGTTAATTGTAGTGTTGGTGTCATAATACTTAGGGTATTGATTTTTTTAGTGTTGATTCCATTAATAAACATATTATTGAGAGTTTTTGGTGGACGATTGTTTTTTTATGCTTATTAATTAATTGCAAAAGATTATATTTGGATATTTTTTCAAATATCATAAAATAGAAAAAATGCTACTGAAATTTTGGCCAATTTATAATTTGCATGCATGAATAAGAAAATTGGAAATCAACTGTAAATTATGTTTACATTGCAAAGCTTTGCTTTTAAAAGTGATGAAAGTATTTAAAAATAGATGCATGTTGTTTTTCAAACGGATGAGATTAATTTTTAATGTTTTAATTAAGTCTATATTTGTAAAAATTTAATTTTATAAATCTATAAATTATTTGTTGCAGGGATGAAGATGGGAAGCAGTGTAGCAAAGTCTGGGGGGAAAAATGGTAGAGAGTTTAGGTTGGAGAGTCGTTCAAACAGGGCAGGCAGATTCATTCTTTTTGTGGTGAATTCAGTGGAGGCTAAGATATTTTCTCTGTATTTTCCTGAGGGAAGGGGTCTAGCTACAGGGTGGTCTGTGCTGGCCGAGAAGCTTCACCACCTTGGTGTTGGTTCTCTTTCTATGGCAAGTTCATCTCCCCTCTCGGACACCCCTAGGATTGTGGATGACGAGGGTAGCTTGAAGGAGGGGACAAAAGGTTTGTAGGCTGAGGCTGTCAAGAAGGCTCATGGTAGGTTGGGTGATGCAATCTGGATTCAGGTGGGGAATGAAGAGGTTCAAAAAAGAAAGGATAAGTTGAAGCATTGTTGGGTTGGATGGTGGGGTAAGGGATCTTCCCCTGGCCTAGGTATAAGCACTTTATACAGCTGGGTGACCTTTAATTGGCCTTTGACAGGGGAAGTGAAGATCTCTCAGTTAGGGAGAGCTTTCTTGTAGTTCAATTTTGAGGTTTTTCTAATGCGAAGAGAGTACTCTAAAGGGGTGTTTGAAGGTTTAAGGATAAGGTGTTAAAATTGGAAAGGTGGAACCCTGAGGTAGGCTACTACCAAAAAGAAGTCCGCACAAAGGAAGTGTGGGTTAGAGTGGTGGGACTCCCTCTTCTCCTCTTGTGCAGGGAGATTTTTTTTTTTTTTTTTTTTTTTTTTTTTTTTTTTTTGATAACCGAGGAACCTTCCATGGCCAAGCCTTTAGGACTCTCCATGGGGACCCAAACCTCAGGGGGCTAACCCCCGCCTATCTTGGTCTTCCTTTGGGTGCTTCATTCAAATCTTCTATGATGTGGGATGTAGTAGAGAAGACATTCCTCAAAAGGCTAGGCTCATGAACAAGTTAGTATTTGTCTAAAGGAAATATGATGAGGATGAGGGAAGATGGTGCACTAGAGTTGTCAGAGAAAGGTATGGCGTGGGAGCGTGGAAGGTAATCAAAAGTGGGTGGAAGACCTTCAGGAGTAGGATCTGGTTTAAGGTGATAAAGAAGAGAACATTATTAAGAAAGCAATTGGTCACCACACAATAATTCCTCCTGAAAACTGATCTTCAATCCATCACCAAAAATGGTTCAAGCATGACAAATGAAGTCATGATAACCCAGCAGTGTGAACTCCTAATCATAGCATCAATATCCCAACATTATATGCAGCCCGTTCTTAGTAAACATCTACTAAGTCATTCTCCACTAGACATTCAACTTAATCTACTAGCATATGTTAATTATGAAAACAAAAAATGCTAAACACATCTAATTCCAAATCCACAACTGTCCATCATTGACAGGTTCCAAATTCTTCCTTCAAAAACTTCCTTAAATAACTCCATTAAAATGATAGCCTATTCATACAATTCCTAAAAGGGGTAACTATCATGATATTTCCAATAAAACATGCTGATAGCATTAGGGATTGAAGAACAGCACACCATGCTCAATATAGAAAATGACAAGAACATATAAACTTATGCATTTAGTTATCTACCCATATCTAGAGTTACATAGACATTATAACTGATGTTTCAAAAGTAAATTCTAAGTTGTTTCAAAAACAATAATACATGATTATAGCAACTGCAGATCTTAAACACAAACATCTCAAATTCACCAAAAAAAAAAAAAGATAACTTAAATTCAAAAATAAATCAATAAATTAAATTCACTACAGGGAAAAGATAGAACTTACTATTTCTTTCCTAACTTTATCAATCTCCTCTGGATTGGATAAATTAAATTTTTCAGTATAATATCTTTCTTTGTATCCAGGCTCCCCCAATTTCACCTGAAAAGAATATTCATGACTAATTTAATATTATTCAATTAGGAGAAAACCACCACTCCAAGTATCTATCATGTGCAGGCAGGTATGTAGATAAATCAAGGATTTGGAGACCCAGAACAAAGTAAAAAGCAACTACTTTTCAAACGTAAACTAAACAAAGTGGAAATACAAATACAAGCCTTCAGCACTTGTTTTGAATTATAATTTTTCTTTTATCAGAAACAAACTAATTTATTGATATGAATTTTTAAGTACAAATGAAGGATGAGAAATCCTTCGAAAATATACAAAATCTGATCAAAAAAACAGAAAGACAAAACTTTTCTGATAAACTTACAAGAATAAGAGAATACCTTTAGTCTAGGAATTAAAAAAAAAGGGTCAGGTGTTAGGTCTGGATTTGAGAGAGACTTGCAAAATTTGGAGTGCTCCATCAATCATTCCTCTGCTACAGGCAAAGGGGCAAGAAGTGGGAGAGGGAATTGGGAGTTATCCAAGTTTTGTTGACTTCAAGAAACTAAGGTCCAACACATGCCTGTTCAGGTGGTGAAGAGTGAGCAAGTAGGTAGATTCTTAAGTTGGGGTGTCATGGATACTAAATGTCAAGCAGGGGGGATCCTGGTTATTTAGGACAAAAAAGTGTTGGGAGTTAGTCGATATGGAGCTAGGGGCTTACTCTATCTGTTGGAGGTTCAAAAACAGTGAAGAAAGCTTGATCTAGATATTTTCAGGAATGTATGGGCTGGTTCAAAGTGGGGAAAGAGAGGATTTTTGGACAGAAATGTATGACATTAGAGGGCCTTGGAATGACCCATGGTATATTGGTGGTGATTTCAACATAGTAGCAAATGAGGAACTGCCTAAGAAGTTCAGCAGCAATGTGACATTTCTCAGTCTTAATTGAGGAGCTTCACTTGAGGGACCTCCCCCTGGCAGGTGATACTTTTACTAGGAGAGGTAGGTCAAATAACCAGTCTTCTTCTAGGCTGGATCACTTCTCAGTTTCTAAACAATAGGAAAATCACTTCAGTGTCCTGACCCAATGTGTTTTGCCAAGACTGGTCTCAAATCACACTCCCATTTTATTGGATAAAGTGATGAGGACGGGTAAAACACCATTTAGGTTTGAAAGTATGTGACTAAAAGAAGGGTTCAAGGAACTTATTAGAAGCTAGTGGACGAGCTACGCTATTAGGGGTTCGTATAGCCACATCTTGGCAATCAAGCTCAAAGCTCCAAAGCATGATACTAAAATTTGGAATAAAGATGTTTTTAGGAACATTGCTACCAACAAAGATGCTGCCTTGAATCAAAACGGTTTTTGGGATGCAAAGGAAAGAGAAACAATTTGGCAATAGAGAAGTATTGCAAGTGGGCAGAAATTGAAAAAGTTTTGCATAGACAAAAGTCTTGTGAATTATTGCTTAAAGAGGGAGATAAGAGCATAAAGTTTTTCCATAAGACAGTCAATGAAGGAATTATTTGAATAAAGTTAAGGCAAACAGTGTTACTTTGTCAGAGGAAGCAAACATAAAGGAGGGGGTGGCTAATGTTTTTTAATGCCTTCTTTTTGAATCAGGGGACTAGAAACCAAGTATTAGTGAAATGATTTTTGAAATTTTGGATGAAGAACATTCAGGGCATTCGGAGGCTCCTTTTCTCAGGGGAGGAAGTATTTTTAGCCTCGCTAGTTTGAGTAGGCCCCTAGGCTAGATGGCTTCTCTATAGCCTTCTGGCAATTCAATTGGGACTTTGTGAAACGTGGAGAAATGGGCTTTTTTAGGAAGTTCAACGAGCTGGGCACTCTTCAAATAAGTCTAAATGCAACCTTCAAGTGTTAGTTCCAAAAAGGGGGTGCTAAAGACTTACAAAGACTTCAAAAGAAAAATCACCTGCAAGGTGGGAAATAGGCATAGAGTATGCTTTAGACAAATCGGTGGTATGGGACTAAGCCCTTAGGTGAGGCTTTCCTTACACTATTCTCAATAGCTCCCACTAAAAATGCATGGATAGTCGAGAAGTGGGATCAAATTGGAGAGGATGGTGGGTGTTGAAACCCTAGATTAACAAGATAGATTTGCGACTAGGAAATAGATGAGGTGGAAGACTTTTTCATGAAAGCTCAACTGCAGTCGATTAGTAGTGGTATAAAGAATAAGAAGATTTGGCAGCACACAAGAAATGGCAATTTCTCAATTAAGTTTCTTTATTCCTCCTTTTCTACTGTAAATTTTGAGGCGTTCCCTATAAGCTTGGTTTCGAATTCGTGGGTCCCCATGAGGGTGAGTTTTTTCACATAGGAAGCTACTTGGGGGAGGATTTCAACATTAGCCAACTTACAAGAAGGGAATGGAGAATTCTAAATAGATGTTATTTATGCTAACATGCCCAAAAAAAAAATTGATCATATCCTCATTCACAGTTTGAAAACAAACATGTTGTGGCATCTTATTTATGCTCTATTTAAGATAAATGGGTGATGCACTCTTCTACAAGAGAGGCCTTTTTAAGTTGGAATGGATCATGTGTTAGGAAGAAAAAGAAGAAAGCTTGGAGAGCTCCCCCTTGTGTTTATTTTATTTGGAAAGAAATAAATAGGAGAGCTATTGAAAACATTGAAAAAGGGGATCAAGTAATCAAGCAAACTTTCATATATATATATATAGATATAGATATTTTAAGAGGGGGTTAGAATGTACATAGGTGATACCTATTTGTCCCTATTAGACTTCTATAATTAGTTAAGCTTTAAGAGAGGCAGAGAAGTTGTTTTTTGTTTTTCTTTAGCATTGTTTGGCCTATTGGCTCAATTGTATACATCGTGCACACCTTTGTGCACCTTTTTATAGGCGCTACGAGGAGGTTTTCTAAAGGCTTCTTAATTGGGGGAAGAGAGGGTCCAGGGGTGGAGATCTTCCCTTTTTTATTTGTTGACAACACCCTCGTTTTTTGTGATGCTAGTAAAGAGAACCTAGAGTACTTGGGATGGGCTTTTATGTGATTTGAGGTTTTATCAAGGCTAAGGATCAGCATGGAGAAAATTGAGATGATCCCTAGTGCAGATGTTCCAAACTTGGAGGATCTTGCAAGGGTTCTAAGGTGCAAGGTGGGTGCTCTTCCCACCCGCTAAGGTAGTCCAGTTGGTCAGGGCAAACACTGGGAAGTGTGGTCCCAGTAAGTGGCACATGGTGTTGGGTTCGAATCCTGCCACTGATGATACCCTGACTTTACCTGGTGTTGATTGTTATGGGGTGGTCAACACCTTGAGATTTGGGTCCTCATGGAGAGTCCTAAGGGTTTGGCTATGGAAGGTTCCTCGATTATCCAAAAAAATAAAAAAAGGTGGGTGTTCTCCCAACCACTTACTTAGGCCTTCCCTTGGGAACAAATCATCCAGGATTTGGGAAGGGGTGGAAAAAAGATTCCATAAAAGACTTGTTTCGTGGAAGAGACAATACCTCTCAAAAAGTGAAAGACTTAGGTAGTGTTTGTTTTTTGGCTGAATAGAAAAAGCCAAAATATTTGACTTTTTCTATTCAGCTAAAAGTAACTTATTGACATCATCCAACATAACAAAGTGAACTTGTTATCAATAGGCTCAGTTTAGTTATATTGGATGATGTCAACAGGTCATTTTTGGCTGAATAGAAAAAGCTAAAATATTTGGCTTTTTCTATTCAGCCAAAAAACAAACACAACCTTACTCTGATAAAAAGCAACCTATCCAACTTGCTAATTTATTCCATGTTCCTTTTTGTCATCTCTAGGAGGGTAGCTATTAGATTGGAAAATATTCAAAAGGACTTTCTTTAGGGAGGGGGGGCCTTGGACCAAAAGTTGCATCTAGTTAACTGGGTTACAATGTGCTTAGGAAAACAAAAAGGGGCCTGAGCATTAGAAATTTATCCATCCTTAATAAGGCTCTTCTAGGGAAATGATCTTGGAGATTCGCGAGTGAAAGGAACCCCCTTTGGAAACAGATAATTGTAGGCAAGTATGGGCAAATAGGAGGGGGGTAGTGCACTAAAGAGGTGAGAGAGGGATATGGAGTGAGAGTATGGAAGGCTATTAGAGATGGCTAGGAGGAATTCAAGGATAAAACTGGATTTAAGATTGGATTCAGGAACAAGGTGAAATTTTGGAAGGAGAAATGGTGTGGGGACACACCTTTGAGGGAGTCTTTCCCGAAACTCTTTTCTATAGCCTCTTCAAAAAATGCCTAGGTGGTAGATGTTTAGGACAATGGTAGTTGGAATCCTAAATTTGGGAGACAATTGCATGATTGGGAATTAGAAGAGGTTGAAGTCTTTTTTGGGAGGCTGTATGAGTACTCCATTACTGTGGGTATTGAGGATATTATGGTGTGGCTGGTTACAAAGAATGGTAGTTAGGAGAAGAGAGACATTTCTAACTCATAGTTGCTATCGAGAATCAGCTTTTTTGCATATGAAGCAACTTGGGGCAGGATTTTGACGTTAAATCAACTCAAAAGGAGGGATTGGAGAATTCCTAATAAATGCTACTTGTGTAAAGTAAAAGAAGAAATGATTGATCATATTCCCCTTCATTGTTCAAAAGCGCAATCTTTGTAGCATTTGATTTTTGCTCTCCTTGAGGTTTAGTGGGTGATGCATCCCACAGTTACTTGTGTTCTCTTAAGCTAATGCAGGATTTTTGTTGGTAAAAAGATAAAGAAAGCTTGGAAGGCTGCTTTTTTGTGCCTGTTTTGGACCATTTGGAGGGAGAGAAATAAGAGTGTCTTTTATAATTGTAAAACCCTGGATAAATTGATCATAAATCCTTTTTTGTAACTTCTTTAGGATTGCTATTTTGAATTTTCACCATGAATTGTCAAATCAATTTCACTTGATCACAATCATTTCTTTTCCCTCATTCAAGCCTTAATTACCAAAAATAATCCATCCCAATGGACGACACCTAAGACCATTATCCTACCATAACTTTTGCTAAAAACCCTTTTTGATCGGGCAAGTGTTACTTTGGCATAGTTGAATTAGGTTATAAATTTTGTTTTGAGGCGATAAACGACAAAAAATGAATCGATCAATAGGTGATAGGGCACTAGTTCTACAAAATCAAATACTCTACAAAATAACATATTTGTTGTACCCATGTTTCCTTCCTAAGAAGCTTATATAAGAAAAAGGGAAAAATCCTAGATGCAACTCATAGCCAATAACCATGTTGAGCAAGAAAGAAGTCTAATGAAGGTGTCATGGTTAAGCTTAATTTGAAAAGCCACTACTATTCCACCAGATGTTTGATAAGAAGAAAAAGCAATTTAACCTGGCAAGTCCAGATTCCATGTTACCAATTCAAGTTAATCAAAGAGTCCACTACCTCAGATATATTGCAAAGAAAACCTGGGTACATACACACCTTGTCTTCAACTGGAGCCCGTGGCTCTTCAGAAGCCTCTCTCTTTGTTCTAAGCTTCATCTCTTCATTATTCTCCAGTGCCTGGAACAAAATAACCAATATTAGTAACAAGGCCTTTCTATTTATTAAATATATGAAGATATAAAACCCATGAATTAATTTGAGGAGAATGCCTATAACACCCTCCTAGGAAAATGACTCTAAATAACATTAACAGTGGAAACACATATTAATGCAGCTTTGAATGATTTCAGGGCAGAGCAAAAGTATGCTAGAATCCATGAGCCTACAAGAGCCCATGGCTTTAAGATTGTGCTGAGAAATACATTTAAATCACAACTGAAACTTTCTATAAAAGGCATAGCAGCATTCATTCTGAAAGGCAGCATCAGTGCCATGAAAGCCTAAGCTTCTCAATGAGCTTGGTGAAACTTGCTTTGATACAAAGACAGTAAGGTGCCAAGGAGCTAAAGTACAGATGATAACAACAAATCACACCGATACTTCTTGACATATGATAGGAACAGCAATATAGTAGGATTTCAGAATTGTTGGATGCCAATCCTCATCACCATAACAAGATCTACAATTAAGCATTATTACTCCATAATGTAGGTAGCCCCATAACTGATTCATGAGATGACTGAGGACAAGTCAGGATTCACAAGTTACAATGCAGATTGTTTATGTAAATAAGGCTTGACACCTTATAACTTGAAACAGCACATCTCTGTGATAAGGCTTGACACCTTATCTAAAGAACTGTAACTCACTTGACCTTTGTAAGATAGGATGGCTCCTCATGATTATCTAAGTGTTTGGCTCTAAGTAAATGTGTTCATCTATTTTGAATAAATTGAACAAGTTCAATGTTAGGACATATTAGAGGAAAATTACTGTCTCCTGTTGATGTTACTCCTGTTACTAACAAATTTAAAAGACTCTCAATCCTGAGAAGTTTAGCAGACTCAAGTTTTGGTACTGATTGATTTGACAGCAAAATCCTTTCCAATCAAAACCCGAACATCTAGGGTGATTAGTGTTAAGCTTGTGGGAACACATGCTCAGTAAGAAATCAACTACTCTCTTTGGAGTAAGATGTCCCATTGAGTTCATTTTAGGAGTTATGATGAGGATGAATCTTCAAGACATACTAACAAAAGGAAGAAAAGAGAATAAAGAAACCCTAATTTACTCCATCAAGGGTATATGGGTAATATGGAGATTTTTAGTTGCTTACCATCATATAGTTAGTTATTTTAGTCCTACTTAAAAAGTCTACTTTATAAGTTTCTTATTCTAATAAAGGTACACGAAAAGAATTCTACTTTCTAAAAATTTCTATTTCTTAAAAATATAGTCTTTCTAAAGCTTCTAGGTTTTGGAAGGTCTAAAAGTTTTAATAAAGAATAAAGAGTCATTATGGGTACCATATAGGTTAGATTTCTTCATATAATTTGTTGAGGTTGGGTCGGCTAAAGCCTATAAATAACATGATTTTGATGCAGAAACCAAGGAAACTATGAAAAACAATGTATGATGTCAATTTCTTTTTCTACTGAAGAAGAGATTTCTAAGGGCATATTTTAGTTGGATAGGGATAAGGCATCGGGGCCTGATGGCTTTACCATTGCAATGTTTCAAGATTGTTGGGATGTGATCAAGGAGGATCTAATGAGGCTGTTTGCATAGTTTCACAGGTGCGGGATTATCAATCAAAGCACTAATGCTTCCTTCATAATTCTGTTACCCAAAAAAAGCATGTCAAAGAAAATCTCAGACTATAGACCTATTAGCTTGATCACTAATCTTTACAAGATAATAGACAAAGTGTTAGCACCGCATCTGAGAGGGGTACTTCACGAAACTATCCATTCTACTCAAGGAGCTTTTGTTCAAGGGAGACAAATTTTGGATGCAGTTCTCATAGCCAATGAGATAGTGTATGAGAAAAGACGATCAGGGGAGGAAGGAGTTGTCTTCAAAATTGACTTTGAAAAGGCTTATGACCATGTGAGTTGGGATTTTTTGGATCATGTGTTGGAGAAGAAGGGGTTTAGTCCTAGATGGAGGAAATGGATGAGAGGTTGTTTGTGATCGGTATCTTTTGCAGTCCTAGTGAATGGAAACGCTACAGGGTTGGTTAAGGCATCTAGAGGCTTAAGACAAGGAGACCCTTTATCCCCTTTTTTGTTCACTTTAGTTGCAGATGTATTGAGCAGGATGTTATTGAGAGCAGAGGAAAGAAATGCCTTGGAGGGTTTCAGGGTGGGTAGGAACAGAACAAGGGTATCCCATTTACAATTTGCAGATGATACCATTTTCTTTTCTAGCACTCCAGAAGAGGATATACTGACCCTCAAGAGTGTTTTGCTAGTGTTTGGGCATATTTCTAGGCTAAAGGTTAACCTTGACAAAAGTAATATTTATGGCATTAATATTGAACAGAATCATCTTTCTAGGTTGGCCGAGTTGCTCGATTGCAAGGCTTCTGGGTGACCTACACTCTATCTGGGTCTTCCTCTAGGAGGGAATCCCAAGGCTTGTAACTTTTGGGATCTTGTGATTGAAAGGATCTCAAGAAGATTAGATGGGTGGCAAAAGGCATATTTATCTTTTGGAGGCAGGATAACTCTCATTCAATCTTGTCTCACCCATATGCCCTGTTACTTCCTATCCTTGTTTAAGATTCACACCTTAGTGGCAGCAAAAATTGAGAGATTGCAAAGATATTTTTTATGGTCAGGGGTTGGGGAAGGCAAAAGAAATCATCTGGTTAGCTGGGATGTAGTGTGTAATCCAAAGGCGAAAGGGGGATTGAGATTTGGAAAGATTTCTATAAGGAATTTCACTCTCTTAGGGAAATGGTTGTGGAGATATCCTAGGGAGGGTTCAGATTTGTGGCATCAGGTTATTTTAAGCATTTATGGATCACACTCCAATGGTTGGGATGCCAACACTATAGTCAGATGGTCACATCATTGTCCTTGGAAGGCTATTACACAAGTCTCCCAAGAGTTTTCCAGGTTTACTCGGTTTGTGGTAAGAGATGGTGAAAGAATTCGGTTCTGCGAAGACTTGTGGTGGGAGGACCAACCTTTGGAGGTCCAATATCCAAGACTATTTAGAATAGTCACGAATAAAAATACTCCTATTTCTTCAATTCTCGACTCTACTTGCCCCTTCTCTTGAAACTTTAACTTTTGTCGTAACCTTTCCGATTTTGAGATAGAAGATTTAGAAGGCCTCATGCGGTCTATTGATCGTCTTCATTTATCACCTTCGGTTCCAGATATGAGATCCTGGTCTTTATCTCCTTCAGGACTTTTTACAGTCAAATCTTTCTTTCTTGCCTTATCCCAATTTTCTAGTTTGCCTCCAGTTTTTCCTACTAAGTTCATCTGGAATTCTCAAGTCCCTTTCAAAGTCATGTCCTTTGTCTGGTTAGTGGTACACAAGAAAGTAAATACTAATGACTTGCTACAGTTGAGAAGACCCTACAAAGCACTTAGTCCCGACATATGTAAGTTGTGCATAAAGCATGGAGAAATAGTAGATTATCTTTTTCTCCATTGCTCTTTGACAATAGGGTTGCGGCACAGATTATTTTAGTTAGCAAAGACGGATTAGGTCCCCCCAAGGAGCATCTTTGACATGCTATCTTCCAATTTTAACGGTTTTGGATCTTCTAAGAGAGATATTGTTTTATGGCAAGTTGCGTGCATCGCTTTAATTTGGGTGGTGTGGCGGGAAAGAAATGTAAGGATTTTTTAGAATAAAGCAAGGAATTCAGAGAACCTTTGGGATTCTATTCATTTCCTTGCTTCTCTTTGGGCTTTTTGTTCTAAGGTTTTTAAGGGGATTCCCCTTAATGTGTTACAACTTGATTAGTTAGCAGTGTGTAATCCCAATGGGTTGGTCCAACCTAGAGAGTTTGCTTGTTTTTACTTTGTATTTTCTTGTATTTGATTCCTTGTAATTTTTTTTTTATTTGGTGAGAGGATTCTTCATCCTTCTCTTCTACATCCTTTTTATCAATATATTCCTTTGTCGTTTCCTATCAAAAATATATATATATATATATATATATATCAATTTCTTTTTCCTTCTTATACTTTGCAACTTTAAATGGTGAGACTCCATTGTTTCTTATAAACAAGAATCCTAAAAGGGCTTAAGTTAGATCATGGTTTAAAATTTCCCAAAATTGGGCCAAAATATCAAATATCAGCTGGGGTCAATATAATAAATTAAGAAAAAAAATCTGTTGGGAAAAATTTCCACAATTTTCCTTGTAACCCTCTTTCGTTGGTTTTTTGCCTTTAGAGGTCTGTTGTATACTACCTGTATGCATTGGGTTGGCCTTTGGGCGCCCTATTTTATTATTATATACTTTCTCTGTGTTTTTACCTATCAAACAAACCACAAGAACCTACTGTTGATTCCCCCTACATTTCAAGGCTAATAACAACCTCCATAGGATGACACATTCAACTTTCCAAAAAAGTAAGGGCCTCTACTTCAATAGATTTAAGCCAGAACTTAATGGCTTAGAGGATCCTCTAATAATCCTATCCTCGCTAGGAACTAAAAGCACAACCAAATAATGTAGTAATGGCCTCTAAAAACCCAAGGACAGTAAGTAAATTATGAGAATCTCCTCAAACCATTGACAGGATCAATTTCCTACTAAGGATTTACATGAGCACCAATTGAAGCACCCCATGGTTAACACATGAAAAGCAATTTTTTTGCTTTCAGATATGTATTGAGAGTTTAAACTAAAACATCAATACAAAGAAATGAACAACAATCAGTCAATTAAGCATGCCATCATCCCCAAAGAGTCATGAAACACTAAGACCATCTTTAATTGGCCGAATAGGATAGGATAGGATAGGATATGTATATCCTAAAATATTACATCTCATTAGATAGGAAATGAATAATCCAAAATATGATTTCCAATGGGATATAATATCTTTGAATATTAAATCCAATGCACATGATATCCTAAGATAACATATCCAATGAGATATGTTATGTTTATATTTAGTTTGTAAAATGAATAAAATAAAATAAAATAAAATATGTATTATTTTTTAATGTTTAAAATAAAAATTATATTGCATTTCAATATTTTATATTTGAAAAAATATAAAATTTCTTTTACGTTTAACAATATTCATGATTAAAACATTTAAACTTCATAAATAAATAAAAAATTATATTATGTTATTCAATATATAAAAATAATTTATATATATTAAATAAGACATATTTAATATTATTTTACAATATATTTTATAAATATTTTTTTAGTTTTTTTTAACCACAAATTTAATTTTATAATAAAAAATTTATTTGAACAATAAGTGATAAAATAACTTATCATATCTCATCACCAACCAAATATGAGATTGGATGTGTTATTCCTTTCTTACCCTATCCTATGCTATACCCAGCCAACCAAGCATATTTATTTGGAAACGTTTTTGTAAACAGTTCTCAAAAATTAGTTTTGAGAAAAGTTTTTAAAACAATTTTTTGATGTTTTCTAGAATAAGATTCTGTTTAGGAACTTGGAATGTTCTCAACCTATTTTCTATGTTTTCAAATATTTTTTAAAACTAACCATTATCTATAATGTTTTATTTTCAATCATTCTCCATATTTGTACAATTATATTTTAAAACAACTCCCAAAAAATAAGTGAAAATAACTTAAAATAATTAAAATATGTTCTCAAAAAACACCACATTTTTATAACATTTCTCAAAAACCTGTTTTGGGAACAATTGATAACCAAGCATAGCCTAATGTCACGGACTTAGTCGTTCACTAAGCTCGTGCGGCACTTAGGCAAGTCAAGACGCTTGATCTTGCTAAGTCAGCCTTGCTCCCCAATGCTTAGCTTGCTATGCTAAGACGCTCGCGATTCGAAAGCTTAAGAAGCTTAGTAGGCAACCCTTTAAAGAATGGAAGCTTTCACTAACTCAAGGAAACCTTTACAAGTGCTTGGGAGCTCACTTGCTTAGTTAGGAAGTGATTTTGGGTGGTTTGGGTGGTTTGGGTGGTGCCTTGGCCAAATGAGGCCCTCACCTATTTATAGGCACCAATGGAACTCTCTAGAACCTTGGAGGGTTCCTTACAATTCAAGAACATTCTAGAACTCCCTAGATTATTCTATGTACAAGCTTATGTACAAGAGACTTCTAGAATTCTCTAGAAAGCCCTAGACTCTTCTCATGCCTTCTACCATAGTGTAGAAATGTGTGGACTTCTCTAGACATTTCTAGAACCTTCCACACTCTTCCCACTAATGGCTAAGTGTAGGAGTCTCCAGAAGCTTCCTGGCTCTATATAAGCCCATGGGGAGGCTCATTTGAATCAGCTTGTGACACTAAGGTACCTAAACTTTTCTCTTGTGTATAATGTATAAAAAATAAAGTTAGAAGTAAACAACTTTCAGAACTTAATTGAACCATAATAAAAGAAATAATATAAAACAGTATTCAACATGGTGCATATTCTGAGAACTAAAGACAAATAATCAAAATCTCAAGGAAATTGAAGACAAAGAGTTGATTGAAGCAAAGGGCCAATTCAAACGCTTTCCACAAAGATAACCCCAAGTATACTAAGAAATTCTACAAATCATGGCCATTGATATACAGTTGCTTATAGTGGCACCATGTATCAAATATGAAAGTCCTATGCCATTTAAGCTGTCACGTGCCTAGCATGTGACTGCTCAAGAAGAGGTTAATAACCCCCAAAGTACAAGGATAATACATAGAATTTAAAATATGATAACAACACAATCGCACAGGATTTAATTAAGTCCTCAAACAAATAAAAAGTAAAATGACAAAAAAAAAAAAAAAATGATGGATCACAGAATTTATGGACAAATCGGGGTAAAGGAATAAGCCACATCACCCAAATGATTCCAAGCTCTACTAGTTTTGCTAATAAGCTATTTCTTTCAAAAGGCTAAGTTGCATCACCATTTACAGTCCAGATTTTAGAAACTCTCCCCTCTTGCCACATTTATTCTAAACAAGAAATTTGAAACATCAATCACTTATGTCATAAAAAGAACAGCTAATCTCTGAGGAAGCAGTTTGGGAAATCAAACTTTCCAACCATTTATCATTTTTAATCCATTGAAAATGACCAAATTAAATTCAATTACCGATAGCCAATAACATTCAAAACCTGTCTGGTTCCATTATAATGAAATAAAATGCGATTTATTGATTCTTCACTAGCTTTACAAAGACTACATTTGTTCATTGTTGTCCACCTTCTCCCCATAAGGAGATTAATGGTTAGGATCACCTCAACCCGGGCCAAAAAAAGGGTCCTTAATGGGGAACAAGTACCCCAAACTTCTTCAACAGGGAACAGCTCTAATTCTCAGCATATACAGAGTCATAAAAAGATTTCACTTGGAATCTCCCCTTCTTTTCCTCCATCCACAATAAACTGTCTTCCCCTGTGGCCTACTGCTTGCAAACTCACAGCATGAACAAGCACCATAAACTAATCTAGTCCCCCATCTCCCAATCCTGAAAATGCCTTCAGAAACGAAGAGAACAATGCCTCCTTCCTCCCCAACCTCCCACAAATGTGCTACTCTAGGATCAAAGGAAAGTCTCTTTCAAAGAGCACTCCCTGCCCTACTCAACCTAAAACCCACCCTCATCTCCCATTCCAGACTTCAATAGAGGCTCTAAGCTGAAATCTCCCATCCTATTCTAATTTCTTCCCACGATCCCCCACTAAAAGTTTCTCCCACCTCTAACATGCACTACCCCCATCCAACACTCATAAGCATATCTCCACAACCATTTGCTGAGCAATGCACAATTTTAGAGCATCCAACTTTCTAATTCCCAATAGTCCAAACTTTATATCCTAGCATATCATCATTCAACCTATTAGTTGCACCTTCTTCCCTTTGAATGACTCCTCTACCAAAAAACAAAACAACTCTCTCTATCCTTTCTAGTCTAATTCTTACTTTCTTAGGAATTACAAAGAAATACATGAAACATATTGCAAAGCTAAAGAAGGTGCTCTTAGTAAGGGTTAATCTTTACCCCTTAGAGAAGTATTGCTTCTTCCAAGAGGCCAATTTCCTTTTAACCTCTCTTCCAACACTATACAAGACCTATGAGTCACTCCCAAAGGCAATCCAAGATATATGGCAAGAAGGCTCCCAACCCTAAAACAGAGCAAGGAGGCCAACATATAACCCCGTCCCCCTCACAAATGAAAGCAGGCTTTGTCTTTTCATTTTCTTTTCCTTCTCTTTTTCTTTATTTAATTTTTTTTTTTTTTCTCTCTCTTTTTTGGTTTGAGAAGCAGCTTAGAAAAGATCTTACAGTAGATCAACTGAAGAAAAGCAAATGGCATCAACTGACTAGTGTTGTATGTGTAAAAGCAATAAGGAAGTGTCTAGCCATATCATTCTTCATTGTGTGTAGAGGGAAGTTCATGGCCCTGTTATTCTCACTCTTTGCTTTCTCCTAGTTGCTGCCTCAATCAGTAAGGGAGGTGTTATTCAGCTGGTATGGGAGTTCCATAGAAAAAGTATGGAGGATGCTTCCATTGTGTTTGTTTGAGATCATTTGCAGGAGAAGAAACGTAGGTTGTTTGATGGTTTAAAGTGTCAGGTTCAATTGTTGAAAGAGACTCTTACCCAATCCCCTTTTTCTCCGGTCTGGGAGTTGCTTGAGCGTAGATTGTCTATCCTTGCATGGTTCAATTGATTGTATAAGGTCACACTAGACTTGTTTTGGCTCTCTTCTTTTCTGGCTTCTTGGCACCCTCTATAGGCTTCCTACGTGCTAGGGATGAGGCCCCACTTGGTTGAGCTTGTAAATAAAATCTCTGTTTGCCTATTGAAAAACAAAATGAAATTTCTAGAACAAACCAATAATTCTACCATTCAACCTAAAAAAAACTACACAAAATATATTTGCATTTTCATTTTAGAATCATGTCATTCCATATAATAAGAATATTAAACTGCATAATATCATAACAATAATAATATATAGTAGTAAGTGCCTACAAAACAGCCCATTCATGATCATGACAATTGGGAGAATATGAACCAAGACATGAGGACTGTGTACATAGTGTCTCCTCTTTTGTTCAGCGTTTTTCAATAAGATCAATATTGCCTATCAGAAGAAGGGGAGAAAAAAAGGGAGGGAGAGCCAAGATATGAGGAGAGCAGAACCTGTTGTATACGAGTTCGCTTCTGAAATATTTGTTCTTCATAAACTGCAACTGACTCAATAAAATGTTCTACTCTATCCAGCAAGACCTGAACATGTAAAATAATTGGCATAACAACATATATTTAAGAAGCAACCACTACCAAGCAGACAGCAAATGTGTTGAATAATGGGTGCTGAATCAAGTAATTGAAAAATGATTATCATGTATACATGAAATATTAATTATAATTTTTAAAGCCATTATTAAGCTAAAGTAAAGAGAAGGATTAGATCTACAAACCCCTAGAGACCCCTTTCTAATGCCCAAGACACAACGCATGCTAAAATGAAATACAAAGATCACGTAAATGCATCCATCAGCTTCACAATCCCAACAAACTTCCAACACCTTTAGTCCTAACCCATCAAGATATCTACTTCACAACATAGAGCTCCTTCAACAACCTACAAGCACCTAACTCATTGCAAAACAAGGAAAGCTCAAACGTAAGTCATATCCTCTAGAATAAATGAAAGAAGAGATGAGGAACTGCATTGATGAATAGGAATTTGTCTGATGTAGCACCATTGAAGCTAAGCCCTACATCTTAGCACCTTCCAGCTGAATAATTCAAAAACCTCCTCTCATTCATGGCAAAGACATATCTTTAGAGGTTATTTGTCCTCACCTCCAATCAATAAAGCTTTTTTCATCCTCATGAAGTTCCTAAATCAATTATCTTTCTAAAGACCAATTGCACTATTCAGACCCACCACTTTCTAACCGAAGCAATTTCGAGAAACCCTAACCACACTCTACCCCATGGGGGAGGTGTGCCTTGCACATCTGAAGATTACCGATGCGGCGCTGGTAGAGGAAGCATCCAGGTATCCTGTTGATCACAAACTCTCTTCTTTTTCTTTGGGGCAGAGGGTTTCTTCTTCTTCTTCTCTCTCTTTGGGTGCCGATGGAGCATTGGTGGTATCAGAAGGGGTTTCAAGTGGAGCGGAAGGGTCAGAGGAAGGAACGATCGACCGGATTCCGCTGAGAGTAGTGCGGGACGATGAGATATCGGATTTTAGTGGCTGGAAAGAGCCTCTTAGGGGCTTGAGAGGCAATGATGGTGCAACGAATCTAGCAATGCTCCCCGTCTGACTGATTTATGAGAGTCCACTGGAGGTAAAGAGTGATCTGTATAGGGGAGAAAGGAGGCAGAATGAAGAGTGGAGCTCCAGCTGTCTTGCAAAGTTCAGTAGGTGCCTCGGAATGCCGACGGAAGGGTATGAAGAGGAAATTTTGAACCTCTTGAGGAAAATGAAGGGAAGGATTGACCATAAGAGGCAGGATGGGGCAACTGGGAAGACATTTGTGAAATCTTCAAAATCCAATAAGGAACTCAAGAAGCTGGAGTGGACAGTAAGCTATAAAAAAGCTAAATTGGGTATAAATGGGGATGGTTTTGGAGGGGCCTCTGGATCAGGTTGCAAATGAAGATAAGAATTTTATCGTGGAATATTAGAGGGGCTAATAACAGAGATAAAAGAAAGGTTATTAAGTCAGTATTAAAAGCCCAAAGAGTGGATGTGGTCTGTCTGCAGGAAACGAAAATTAAAGAAATGACTACAGGGCTTGTTCAGAGTCTAGGGATGGGAAGACATCTTGACTGGAGAGCAGTCAATTCTAGGGGTGCGGTTAGAGGCATTCTGGTGTTTTGGGATAATAGAATGGTTGAGTTGGTTGATTTGGAAGAAGGGGTATTCTCAATTTCGTGCAGGTTCAAAAATTGTGAGGACAATTTGAAGTGGGTGTTCACTGGTGTGTGTGGGCCAGTGTGCAGTAGGCAGAGAGAGGAGTTTTGGGGGGAGCTTGGATCAATTAAAGGTTTATGGGGTGATTCATGGTGTGTGGGAGGGGACTTCAACATGGTAAGATTTTCAAAGGAGCGAAGTAGGGGAGGGGGGCTGACCGCTTCAATGACGAGATTCTCTGAAGTGGTGGAGGACTTAGAGTTGAGGGATATCCTCCTAAAAGGGGGGTCCTTTTACCTAGAGGGGCGGCTTAATTAATCAGTCCCACTCCAGGCTTGACCGTTTTTTAGTGACAGACAATTGGGATAGTCTTTTCAATGGGGCTGTACAGGTAGTTCTTCCTAGACCTGTTTCTGATCACTTTCCAGTACTTCTAGAAGGCGGAGGTCTGATTAGGGAACCTTCCCCTTTCAGATTTTAGAACATGTGGTTGGAGGAGGAGGGTTTCAAAGACAAGATGAAGATGTGGTGGGGGAGTTTAAAGTTTACAAGGACCTCCAGATTTATTTTAGATGCAAAATTGAGAGCCTTGAAAGATATTTTGAAGTAGTGGAATAAAGAAGAGTTTGGTCTCATTCAGAACAAAAAGGGAGAAGCTCTCAGACAGGTTGCATATTGGGATGAAAAGGAGAAAGGCTCAGCTTTAAATCTGGAAGAGTGTGAAGCAAGAAAAGAGGCGAGAGAGTCTTATAAATCTTGGGTGTTGAAGGAAGAAATCTCCTGGAGGCAGAAGTCTAGGGAATTATGGTTGAAGGAGGGGGACAATAATACCAGATTTTTCCACATGATGGCGAATGCTCATAATAGAAGAAATTGGTTGTCCAAGTTGAAAGTAGATGGCTGTTGGCATTCGGAGGAGATTAATTTAAAAAATAGTGTGGTGGGGGCGTTTCAAAAGCTCTATTTAGAAGAAGAGGGGTGGCGTCCAAGTATTGAAGGGCTGTCCTTGTTGAGTTTAAACAGAAGTGAGGCTGAGGGGCTAGAGAGTCCTTTTACGAAAGAAGAAGTCTTTGCAGCTCTATCAGATTTAGGCAAGGATAAAGCCCCCGGTCCGAATGGATTCACCATGGCTTTTTGGTCTTCTTGTTGGGATGTGGTGAAGGTTGAGCTGATGGGTTTTTTTAGAGACTTCCATGAGAAGGGCAGTCTTTGAATGCTACTTTCCTAGTTTTAGTTCCAAAGAAAGGAGGGGCTGAAGATTTGAAAGATTTCAGGCCAATTAGCCTTGTGGGAAGCCTTTACAAGCTGTTGGCCAAGGTGTTGGCAAATAGAATTAAGAAGGTTATGGAAAAAGTGATTTCGGAGTATCAAAATGCCTTTGTGGAGGGTAGGCAAATTTTAGATGCAGTCTTGATTGCAAATGAGGCAGTGGATTCAAGGTTGAAAAGCAATCAAGGGGGTGTGCTGTGTAAGTTGGATATAGAGAAGACTTATGAACATGTAAGCTGGAAGTTCTTGTTGGTAGTGCTTAAAAAAATGGGCTTTGGGGAGAGATGGTTAAAGTGGATAGAATGGTGCATTTCTACTGTGAAATTTTCTGTTCTAATAAATAGATGTCCTTCCAGTTTTTTCCAAAGTTAGAGGGGATTGAGACAAGGAGACCCCCTCTTCCCTTATTTGTTTGTGATAGCCATGGAGGTGTTTAGTTGTTTGGTAAGAAGGGCAATTAATGGGGGTTTTTTATCTGGATGGAGTGTGAGAGGTAGGAGTGGTGAGAGGGTTATGATCTCGCACTTGTTATTTGCGGATGATACATTGGTGTTTTGTGAGGCGTCCCAGGACCAGATGACTTATTTGAGCTGGCTTCTCATGTGGTTTGAGGCTTGTTCAGGGTTGAGAATCAATTTGGAGAAGAGTGAGTTGATCCCGGTGGGGAGGGTGCATAATATAGAGGATTTGGCTTTGGAGTTGGGCTGTAGAGTGGGTGTTCTCCCTTCTTGTTATTTGAGTCTACCTTTGGGGGCCTCCTTTAAATCAGAAGCGGTTTGGGATGTTGTTGAAGAGCGGTTTAGAAAAAGACTGGCAATGTGGAAGCGACGGTATATTTCTAAAGGAGGGAGACTCACTCTAATCCGGAGCACTCTCTCTAGCATGTCGATATATTTCATGTCTCTTTTTTATTTGCCCAGAAAAGTTAGGTTGAGGTTGGAGAAGATTCAGAGGGATTTTCTGTAGGGAGGGGGAGCTCTTATGCAAAGGCCACACCTTGTAAGGTGGAATCTGGTTTGCATGGAAAAAAGGAAAGGTGGGTTGGGAGTGAGAAATTTAGCTTTGATGAATAGAGCTCTAATAAGTAAGTGGAATTGGCACTTTGCCAATGAAAGAGAGGCTTTTTGGAAGAAAGTTATCAATCAAAAATATGGTGTGGAGGAGGGGGATTGGTGCACGCGGGCAGTAAGTGAGAGGTATGGTGTTGGGCTATGGAACGCAATCAGGAATAAGTGGTTGTTTTTTAAGAATAGACTAACCTACCAAGTGGGTAATGGGCGAAGCGTGAAATTTTGGAAGGACAAGTGGTATGGTGATGAGCTTCTTTGTGAGTCATTCCCCTCCTTATATTCCATCTCCCTATCTAAAGATGCTTGGGTGTCGGATGTTTGGAATCCAAACAGGGATGGGGAGAGTTGGACCCCTCTTTTCTCAAGGGCGGTCAACGATTGGGAGATTGCGATGGTGGAGCGTTTTATGCTAAAGATCCAAGCTTTTAGGGTGCAAAAGGAGGATGATGATAGAGTGGTTTGGACGGCCTCAAAGAGTGGTGATTTTTCAGTCAAGTCGTTGTATTCTATATTGGAGCCTGGAGAAGCTGTTCTGTTCCCCTGTAATGGTATTTGGAGAGTGACAGCACCTCCTAAGGTAGCCTTCTTTGCTTGGGAGGCTTCGTGGGGTAAAATCTTAACTTTGGAGCAAGTTCAGAGGAGGGGATACTTTATGGCAAACAGGTGTTTTCTATGTCTCTCTAAGATGGAGACGGCGGATCACCTTTTACTTCATTGTGTAAAGACACGGGTTTTGTGGAATCTGGTTTTCTCCCTATTTGGTGTGGCTTGGGTTCTTCCGTGTACAGTGAAGGATACTCTTCTTGGGTGACATGGAGCTTTTGTGGGGAAAACTCATAAAAAGACTTGGAAAATGGCCCCCTTATGTATTTTTTGGTCAGTCTAGAAGAAAAGGAACTTGTTAGCTTTTGGGAATGAGGAGCTTTCGCTTCAGAGATTGAAATATTCTTTTGTATGTAATCTCTGGTCTTGGGTTGAAGTGTCTATAGTTTTAAGTCCTTCTCTTGTTAGTTTTGTGGATTGGTTAGGCTCTAAGGGTTCTTTTGGATTGCTTTTGTATACTCCTTGTACACTTCGAGGGCAGTGTTTTTTGTGCTTTCTCTTTTCGTTGAATACAAAATAATACATACCTATTTATTTATCAAAAAAAAAAAAAAAGGCGCAAGGCACACTAAAGGCACAAAGTCATCCTAGAGCCTAGGCACAAGGCACAAGCTTAAGTGAAGCGCACCCTGAGTCAAATGTATAATTTATATAATACAGGAGTACATAAATGAATAAAAAGTTTAATACCTTTAGTTATCAACATAAATAAATAGACAGATAGATAGATAAATAAATAAAATAAAATAGAAATATTACATAATACAATTTAAAAACAAACATGTAGATAAAAAATAAGTAGTTTCACAATTTAAACTTTCATTATATAATTATCACAAGAAATGGATAATAAATAAAATAAAAATAATTCACAATATATTCAGTTTTTTTTATAAAAAAAAAGTTTTAAAAAAAAAAAACAGATGAGTAAGTTGTTTTGAGCTTCAAAATGTAGATCTTCATTAGCTAGGTATCAAATTATCATAAAAAATAAATTAATAAATAAAATAAAAATATCCCAGTGGATCATGAGTACACTATACACAGGAGGAAAGGAGAAAAATGAGCCCTCTCCAAGAATTACCAGCAGCCACCAGGTACGCAAGACCCTTCTCTCTATCTTTCCTCACTTCGTCTTCCCCTCTCCTTTACTACTCTTCCATATTCTCTTCTCAGCTTTTTCTATCAAGCCTTAATTTGGGCTTTTTTTAACTCCATCAAAACATTAAAAGCAAAGGTTCAAAACAACATCATTTCGCCTTGGTTTTTTAATTTGGAGAGCCGAGCACCTAGCTCAAGGCGCACGCCTTTTGTGCCTAAGTTGAATCAGCTCCTTCATGAAAACCTATAATTGTCTAATGTAGATTCAAACCTATCTCAATGTAACATATTTATATATCTTTATGCATCTATATATATAAACAAAACCATGGAACGATAGATATTGAGTTTTAGTAATTAACAACACAAAGAGCATGACCAAAGTCAGTATAATTTAAATCCAACCACAAGAAGTTAAATCTTAAATTCTGAAGCAATGAAATATATGACTTGAATGAGAATAATGAGTGCATGTAGAAGCAATGCTTGTAGAAGAAGGAACTTTATGGCCAAGCTAAGGGTAGATGGTGTAATGTTAGACGGGGAGGATGACATCAAAGAAGCAGTCACAAATGCTTTCCAAAGAATTCTGGAAGAAACAAGGGAGTGGAGGCCAAGTATAGATGGGTTGGTCTTTGATTCCTTGCAGCTTGCTGATTCTGAAGCTTTGGAGACCCCCTTCTCTGAAGAGGAGTTCCTTGTAGCTTTATCCAACTTGAGTGGAGATAAGGCCCCAGGCCCAGATGGTTTTTCCTTGGCGTTTTGGCAGCATTGTTGGGATTTTGTCGAACTCGAGGTTATGGTTTTTTTTGCTAAATTCTATGGCTTGAGGTCTTTAGAGAGAAGTTTGAATGCTACATTCTTAGTTTTGGTGCCTAAGAAAGGGGGGGGGCAAATGACCTAAAGGAATTTAGACCTATTAGTTTGGTTGGAGGGCTTTACAAACTTTTGGCTAAGGTTCTAGCAAACAAACTTAAAAAGCTAGTGGGCTCCTTAGTTTCAGGTTTTCAGCATGCCTTTGTGGTGGGAAGACAAATTTTGGATGTTGTGTTGATAGCAAATGAGACCATTGATTCCAAAATTAAGGAAGATTTGAGAGGTGTTTTATGCAAGTTGGACATCAAAAAGGCCTATGACCATGTTAATTGGAATTTTGTCCTAGTAGTTATGGAGAAAATAGGGTTTGGCTCCAAGTGGATGGGATGGATTAGATGGTGTATTTCTACAACGCACTTTTCTGTTTTGGTAAATGGCTCCCCTTTAGGTTTTTTCCAAAATTCTAGAGGACTAAGACAAGGAGACCCTTTGTTTCCGTATCTGTTCATTTTGGCGATGAAGACTCTTTCCTGCTTGCTCTCTAAAGCAAAGGAAGGTGGTTTTATGAATGGTTTTCTAGTCAAAGGAATGAGTGGTGTGGGAGTGGAGATGTCTCACTTGTTGTTCGCAGACGATACCCTCATTCTGTGTGATACTAGTAAGGAAAATCTTGAGTAGCTAAGTTGGATTTTCATCTGGTTTAAGGCATGTTCAAGACTGAAGATTAATCTGGAGAAAAGTGAGATGATTCCAATAGGGAATATCCCAAATTTGGAGCAGCTTGCTAAGGTTTTACATTGCAAGGTGGGTGCCATCCCAACCACCTAACTTGGTCTCCCTTTAGGTGCTTCCCACAAGTCTTCTAAGGTTTGGGAAGGGGTGGAGGAAAAAATGTTGCTTAATGGAAGCAACAGTATCTCTCAAAAGGTAGAAGACAGACCTTGATTAAGAGCAACTTATCTAGCTTACCGATTTACTATATGTCCCTCTTTGTCATCACAAAGAGGGTAGCAGCTAGATTGGAAAAGATTCAAAGGGATTTCCTTTGGGGTGGGGGAGCTTTGGTTAACAAGCCCCATCTGTTGGGTTGGTCGGTTGTTTGCTTGGAACAAGTGAACGGGGGATTGGGATTTAGAAATCGTGGGACTTTTAATAAGGCCCTACTGGGTAAGTGGTGTTGGAGATTTGTGACTAAAAGAAATCCTCTTTGAAAATAGGTAATTGTTGGCAAGTATAAGCAAGAAGATGGGGGTTGGTACACAAATGGGGTGAGAGAGAGATATGGAGTGGGAGTTTGGAAGGCAATCAGAAATGGTTTAGAGGATTTCAAAGTTAGAGCTCACTTTACGGTTGGATCTGGGAACAAGGTGAAGCTCTGGAAGGATAGATGGCGAACGGATTTGTCGTTAAGGGATGCTTTCCCGAATCTTTTTTCTATAGCCTCCTTTAAAAATGCTCAAGTGGTTGATGTTGGGGATGGTGGTAGTTGGAATCCTAGGTTTATTAGACAATTAAATGATTGGGAGTTGGAGAAAGTAAACAACTTCTTTGCGAGGCAGCATGATCATTCCCTTTCTATGGATTCTAAGGACTTAGTGGAGTGGGCAGACACAAAGAGTGGTCTTTTTTCAATTAGGTCCTTTTACTCCTCCTTGGCTAACAAGGGAGCGGATCCTTTCCCTCATGATATAATTTGAAACTCGTGCACCCTTGTTAGAGTTAGCTTTTCTGCATGAGAGGCAACTTGGCCCAAGATTTTAACTTTGGATCAACTCAGAAAGAGGAGTTGGAAGATGCTACATGAACAAAGAAGAAGAAGAAACAAGTGATCATATTCTTCTTTATTGTCTGAATGCGCATATTATGTGGCAGCTGATTTTGCTTTATTTTGTGTACAGTGGATGATGCACTCTTCGGTGAGACGGTTGCTCTTGGGTTGGCGAGGCTTTTTTATTGGTAGAAAATGGAAAAAGGCTTGGCGGGTTGCTCCTTTATGCCTTTTTGGAACCATTTGGAGGGAGAGAAATAGGAGAGTCTTTGAGAATTGTGAAAGTTTAGATCATTCTTTTAAAAGTTCTTTTTTGTATCTATTTTGGGATTAGGTTAGATTGTATATTGGGGATGGCTCTATGTCAATGTTTGATTTTGTGGATTGGTTAGGAACTCCGTAAAGTGAGGTTGTTTGTTTTTGTGCATCCACGCCTTTTTACTTTTTGGTTGCTTGTATACATCGTGTATACTCCTTTCTTTTTAATACAATTGGTTTTACCTATCAAAAATAATGAGTGCACGCTCACTTAGATGTAACATAATTTGACATATCCTAAAGCAATTTTTATCATCTAGACAAACGGTATTCAGTAGAATATATGCTTTACAGAACATGTAAACAAGAAAATTACCTCACCCGCATCAGTAAGATATCCACCCATAGCAGAAAACTCACGCCTATAGACATGCATCAGCAAATTTATAGCACCCTGACATGTAAGGAATATTTTACGTGTAAAGAATGTGTTTATGAAGCATAAAAGTGCAGTATAAGAGGACAATATATCAACAAAAACATGTAGATTGGGTTAGGGTGCATGTAGATAGTACAACATGGTCCATTTTCGATTTCATTGATTGGTTGGGATGTAAGTAAGGGGTCTTTTTGGCTATTCCTTTTCTTTTTGGCCTTGTTGCCTTGTATACATTGTGTATATTTTCAGGTGTACTTCAGGCTTTCTTAATACAATTGATTTTACTTATCAAAAAAATATATATATCAACAAAAACATGTAGCCTAACAATTTCTATCATTGTGATCTAAGAGAAGAAATGGTAAATTGTCATAAAATTGCTCTGAGAATAACTTATAAGAGGTACCAGAAAGTATTCCTGTTACATACCTCCCGGATTTCCAATGTAGGCATATGTGGGAGAAAATCATTGCCCACAAAGAAACAGAGAAATACAAAATCATCCAGCAGACGTTCAAAGTTAATCTCAAATGGAGGGTTGAGAATCTCCAAATCATATTGCAAATATTCTCGTAGTACCCATATGTTCAGGAACTGCTCACGAAATAAACAAGTTTAGGACTAATGTCAGGCATGATGAAATAAATTCAAAAAAATAAAAAAATAAAAAAAGACAATATTGAAGTTGCAACAAGCATGATGAAAACTATCCAACCTGATATTTTTTTTTGTGAATTGGAGTGTCATCTACCACTTCAACACCACGACATTCAGCAGCCAGATGACCAACTTGACCACAAAGATAACATTTCTCCTGTTGCCCAGGCGGAGTGATCATCTGTACAGACAGAAAAAGGTTTATCAATGCACAACCAATGACTTAGCAACCCAAGCATACTCAGAAAAAGTTAGCTATTAACCTCTCTCAAAATCGAAAAATGAACCTCATGTGTAGCTAAAGATAGCATAATCAGATCTGCATCCTGATATTTATAAATCAAATGAACCCATTAGGACAAAACATATTAAAAGATTATAAAGGAGAAATAAAGAATGAGTTTCATATTTAAGGAACCAAATAACATGAAAAACAACAAAAGAAGTTTTGTCTGTAATTTGGGTAGAGGAAGGCGTTTAGGATTGAATATGGACTCACCAAACCATATAAACAATGACGAGTGTTAGGATTAAAACCCAGAAGATTACGCTGTGACCGAATGTAGGACATAATTTTGTGTTCTCCCTCACCCGGAACATTCGAATCAGAAAGAATAACCTTCAAATAATCATCCAATGCAGCCCGATAAATAAATTAAGAGAGAAAGTATCCTGAGAACCAGAAATATATGGACAAAAGAACCAGAAGGGATTACTCCACAGACGAGGAATCATCCGATCTTGAAGGGACTAAGGGAAGCAAGAACTATCTAAGATAGTATCAGTCAAACCTTCGTTGAGCACCAGCCAGGATTGCGATTCAACCTAGAGTGTATATAATATTGAAGTGCTACTGAGAGAACAGCCATAAATTTAGTCCCAGGAGTGATGACATTTGAGTCAGATGTTTCAGGCTTTTCTTTGGGAGACAGCATTTTTCCCTCCACCTCAAACTCTTTCCTCAACCTTTCCTCTTCAGCTTCCTAAAATGTGTAACATTAAAGAAGAAAATATTTACTGAATCCAGTGTAACATGAAACCTTAATATAGGATAAAGAGGATCTTACTGCCTCAGCAGCATCTTTTGCAGCTCTGAAGCGCCGAGAGCGTTGCTGATTCATTTTAGCTCTTGGTGCGACCCCATCTACAAAATTCAAATAACTAACTCCAATTATAGTGCAACTAGGGAAGGAAAGAGTGAAAAGTCTTAAAAGATGCTCACCAATAGCCATATAAAGAAGCCTTCTTGGGCGAACCAATGAAAATAGGTGGTCAATGTAATCAAATATCGATTTAAACACATCATCATAGGTGGTAGGTGCAGGCTGCACAACCAGAGAATAAAATGTCATTCAGGTCTACTATTGGAAGGTCAAATTCATGAACAGAGAGGGAAGAGAGAGCTGATATATTCCCTTTTTTATTTAACCATGGTACCAATTCATCCAACAGGTCTCTTAGTCAATAATCGTCTTTTCTTACATGTGAAAAAATGTGAGTTTGAGATCTCTTTACAGGAAGAATGATGCACAACAAACTCATCAAGGCTCATATTATAATAGCAGAAATATATGGCAACAAAAAAGTCTATTTTAGATTTCTTAAAACTCTAATGTGCCTTTTAGGAAACTAAACGTCTTCTATTCCCATTCCTCCAAATATAAATTTGACCAAAGAAACAACAACAAAGTAAAACATTACTGTGACTGCTGATGAATGCTTTCAATAATCTAGACCTCGTTTTTCATTTGATAATCTCCCCCACCCCACCCCCCTTCTCAACCCCCACTCTCCTTTTCTCTGCATCAACCAGAAGCCTTAACGAGATAATTCAGTAAGAAATTTTATTTTCTATATTTAAACAGTTGATTCATCCATTCTATATCTCTGCCCATGTGGTCTATGGATTCTAAAAAGTCAGAAAGATGATATTTCCAGGTGTTGCTCTGTAATAGCTTTGCAGCAAATACGTCGTTTGAAAAAATGATCAAACTTATGTCAATAATTTGCCTTCATAATAAGGCAAAATAATGCACTAAACATATTTCTATATTTTATAACCCAGACAATAAAACTCATTTTCAACCATTTCTTCAGCCTCTCATGAACAAGGCCCTTGACATTTTCTTTCAGATAAACATCAACCACTCTTAACAATTTTTATACTAGATTTTGGGGGAAGCCATCTGGTGTATTGAATAGGGGTTAAACATGGTCCATTTTCCCTATAAACACAGTAACTCCATGCAGTTTTCCACAACAATGAGGGGTTCCTCTGATTTCATTGACAAGTTCAACCTCATGGATATTGTATTGAACAGGGGTTAAATATGGTCCATTTCCCCCATGAACACAGTAATTCCATGCAGTTTTCATCAACAATGAGGGGTTCCTCTGAATTCATTGGCAAGTTCAACCTCATGGATATTTATTTCACAGGTGATGCTTCCACTTGGTATGGGGTCCATGATGGTCAATTTTCTTTCATTTGGACTATGTTGTAGTCCCAGTGGATTTGGGAAAAATGCTTTTTGAGTGCTTCTCATTGAATTCTTCATAGGCCTTTCTTAAATCATTGCCCAACTATCCTTTTTGATGACAAAGGCTTTAGACATAGCAAAGCCTTGTTTCAAATAGTGGTTAACTTTTGCTTGTAACCATAGAAGAAATAAAAGTAAAAGTAATTATTAATGTGATGCGATCGAATATTATGTTAGGGAACTATATTTTAAAAATACTTTCATTAAAAATAAGAATAATTATGACATTTTTTATTTTTTTTTAATGAAATAAAGATTTGTTTCCCACATCACATTTGAGGAAAAAAATACTTCTCCCTAATTCTTCAAAACACAAATAAATCATGTTGGGAAATGTAGGGCCCATGATTGAGTGTTTTATCGAAACACTCTCAAAAATTACGATTAATCTTCAAAGACTACTTTTCATGTTTGAGTTGTTCTCCCAACAAGGGCTTAGATGTCCTTTCAAATTTGAAAACATAATGCTTGAGGAGGAAGGGTTTAGGGATATGGTGTGAAAAGAGTTATGCTGTTAGGGGTCATTAACAAGTTTGCATAAAAAGTGTGGGCATTCAAGAAAGATTTGGAAATATAGAACAAAATAGGTGTTCATAATGAGCAATAACAGAGAAGACTTCTTGTAGGTAAAGATCTTAGGCTTTATGGCTCAAGAATGAAGGTAAAACTACAAACCACATGATGGCTAATGATCAAAGGAGGTAAAACTTTAGGCACAAAGGCAATAAAGGTAGCATCTATGCTCTTATTAACTACCCCATTTCTATGAAACTATGAGAACACCTTCATTAAATCCTCCTTAATCACATCCCAACACTTTTGGAATACAGTAATAGTTTTTTTTTTTTATAGATAAACACAAATATATTAAAAGGTCAAAAAGTCACAAAGTATACAGGGGGTATACACAGCAGCCAAAGACAAGAAACACAAGAAAACGAGCAGCCTCACCAACCCTTAAGTGGTTGCGAGCCACTCCAAAAAGCCTAAGAGCGAAGAGGACTTCTCTCCAATGTACACCCTAGCCCAACTCCACAGATTACAAACAAAAGAATTTTTAAGTTTCTGTATACCTACCGAACCCCCCCTAAAAGCTAATCTATTCCTTTCCTTCCATACCGTCCAAAAAATACACAGTGGGATGGAATTCCAAATCTTTTTCCTTTTTTTCCCCACAAAAGGGTCCCTCCAGCTAAATAACACCTCTTTAACAGACTCTGGGAACACCCACTGAACCCCAAGAAGGCCGAGGACAATCTCCCAAAGAACCCTCACCACTATACAATGTAAAAGAATATGGTTGACATTTTCCTCTTCACAACCGCACAAAAAACAATGGTTAGGGAGCTGCCACCCCCGTCTTTGAAGCCAATCCAACGTAAGGATCTTCCCCCACGTGGCTTCCCAAGCAAAAAAAGAAACTTTAGTCGGGACCTTATCCACCCAAATGCATCTATTCGGGAAGGCGCAAGCATTGGGGCCAACCAGCATGTTATAAGCACCCTTAACCCCAAAAATGCCATGACCCCCCCCCCCCCCCCCCCCCCCTTTTTCCAGATCACAGAATCCTCCTCAAAAGAGGTCTTGAAGTCCCTCAGCAAGTTGAGCATATCTCTAATCTGGTCCAACTCCCAATCATTGAAATCTCTAGCAAAACTGAGATTCCAACCTCCTTGACCCAGGATTGAATCCCACACTTCATTGATCGTTGCATTCCTGTGGACCGCCAAGGTGAACAACTAAGGGAAATTTTGGGACAACGCCGCATTGCCACACCACTGATCAGTCCAAAACATAACTCTAGACCCCTTCCCCACTTTAAACTCTATGTTCTCCCAGCACCAATTAGCCTCCTTCATAATCTCCTTCCAAACCCCCACTCCAAAGGGCCCGCGAGCTTCCTTAGTCCTCCACCCACAACCCTCTTGACCATATTTCACCCCGATCACCCTCTTCCAAAGGTTTTCCTTTTTAGAGGCAAATCTCCAGATCCATTTCCCCAACAAGGCTTTGTTCAGCAAATCAATCTTTCGAATGCCTAGACCCCCCTTCTCCTTTAGGCTGCACACCACCTCCTAATTAATTAAATGGGCTTTCCCCTCCAAGCTTCCCCCCCCAAAAGGAAATCTCTTTGAAGTCTTTCAAGCCTTTTTGAAACAGACTTAGGAATACAAACAAGGGACAAGAGGTAGATGGGAATGCTGGCCAAAGTGCTTTTGATAAGAGTGATTCTCCCACCCTTGGAGATATATATGTTTTTCCTCTGAGCTAATCTTCTCCTCATTCTCTCTTCCACCCCATCCCACATAGAGATAGCTTTATGGTGGGCTCCAAGGGGCAGCCCCAAGTAAATAGTGGGAAGAGCCCCCACTCTGCACCCTAGCTCCACCGCCATTTCCTCAATCTCCTCCACTTCCCTTACCGGAATAAGAACGCTCTTAGCTAGATTAATTCTTAGACTGGAAGCCGCCTCAAACCACGCTAAAATCCAGCTTAGAGTGGTTAGTTGCTCTTTTCTAGCTTCGCAGAAAATGCTTGTATCATCAGCAAAGAGAAGGTGGGAGATAGTCATCTCCCCCCTCCCTTTCCCCCTGAAGCCTGCAGCCTAACAAGAAGCCTCCCTCACCAGCCTTTCTTAGAAGAGTGCTTAACACTTCCATAACCAAGACAAAGAGATAAGGAGAAAGTGGATCTCCTTGCCGCAGCCCCTTCGAGTTCGAAAAAAATCTAGCAGGCACCCCGTTAATAAGAATAGAAAATTTGGCAGTTGAGATACACCACCAAATCCATTCCATCCAACGAGACCCAAAGCCCATCTTAATCAAAACATTCATGAGAAAATTCCAGTTGATACTATCATAGGCTTTTTCAATATCCAACTTGCAAATCAGCCCTTTCTCTCTTCTTTATGCCAAAAATCAATCACCTCATTGGCTATTAGAGAAGCATCCAAAATCTGTCTGCCTCTCACATAGGCATTTTGGTCCACAGATACCACCCTTTCTAAAACCTTCTTCAGTCTATTCGCCAGAACCTTGACCAAAAGCTTGTACAAACCCCCTAACAAGCTGATGGGTCTGAAATCCCCCAAGTCTTCAGCACCTTCTTTCTTAGGGATAAGGACCAAAAAGGTAGTGTTAAGGCATTTGGAAAAGGATCTATACTCATAGAACTCCTTGAACAAATCCACAACCTCCTCCTTCACAAAATCCCAGCAAACTTGCCAAAATGCCACAGTTAACCCATCCGGGCCTAGAGCTTTATCACCATTCATCTCCATCAAGGCGGAATAGATTTCCTCCTCAGTAAAAGGCATTTCCAAGACTTCAGCTTCACGGGAATTAAGGTGCTTGAGTTGCAACCCCTCAATATCAACTCTCCATCCCGGCTCTTCTGATAGTAAATGCTAGAAAGCGTTCACAATCCCCTCCCTTACCTCTTGATCCTCAGTCAGCCACACCCCATCAATCATAATTCTATCCAAGGAGTTATTCCTTTGGTGGGCATTTGCCATCTGGTGAAAGAAGTCTGTGTTCCTATCCCCTTCCTTTAGCCACAGCTCCCTTGACTGTTGTCTCTAGTGGATTTCTTCCATTAGCACCCACTTTTTGAAAGCGTCCTTAGCTTCTTTTTTCAGCTCAGTTTCTTCTTCAGAGAGACTCCTCTCACTTTCCACACCATCCCAGTACTCCACTTGTTGAAGAGTTGAATTTTTATTAACATCCAGTCTTCCAAACACCTCCCTGTTCCAAACTTTAATTTTTTGTTTTAACTCCTTCAGTTTGATGGCCAGTCTGAAACTGGCCCTTCCTCTCACCACTAATCCCTGCCACCAGCCCCAGAGAAGATCCTTAAAAGCATCAACTTTAAACCACATATTTTCAAATCTAAACCGGGTAGGGGCCCGCCTTAACCCACCACCCATCAGTATTATAGGAAAATGATCGGATGTAGGTCTAGGCAACCTGCATTGGACAACCCCATTGAACATATCCAGCCAATTCTGAGTCACTAGGAAGCTGTCCAATCTAGCCTAAGATTGATTATTCCGACCCCCACTCCAAGTAAATGCACCCCCTTGCAAAGGAAGATCGAGAAGCTCTAACTCATCAGCAATCTGGGCAAACCTTCTCATTGCTCCAATCAGCCTTCCCTAACTACTCCTTTCCCTTTAGGACAGGATGACATTGAAGTCACCCCCTAAACACCACGGATCGTCCCACATGCCTCTGATTGCCCCTGGCTCTTCCCACATACATTCCCTATCCTCTCTAGAGAAAGGCCCGTACACACTAGTAAAGATCCAAATAAGTCCATCTTCCGCATTCCTAAACCTGTAGGAGATTGAGAAATTTCCCACCTCCATCTCAAGCACCTCCAGAGTCCTTTTATCCCAACAAATCAACAACCCTCCCGCAGAGCCATAGGCATCTAGGGCTCCCTAATCTAAACACCTACCAGTACCCAGACTTCTCACCACCCCCTCTGACATTGTCTGAATTTTGGTCTCCTGGATGCAGAAAAGATCCACCCTCTAACTCCTAATCATAGCCTTGATTACCCTTATTTTGGACCTATCGTTCGCTCCACGAACGTTCTAGCTCAAGAGTCTTAGCTTCATTTAACCTCCATGATCTGACACCCTCTTTTTTGCACTCCACCATTCTGCTTTTTTCCCCCTTCATATTTAATGGAACACTCTAATATTTTCAATTCCCTTTCAAACTTAGATTTCTCCATAAGGGTTTTGCTATGAACTCTTTCCCTTCTCTTTCGAATTTTAACGAAGAATTCCAAAATATCTTGCTCCAGTCCTTCTATCGGAAACCCCAAGAACTTACTGAACTTAGCCAAATCACTTTCCTCCCAGCTGATCTCCCCCCATGCCATTATTTCTCGTGGCACTGCTTGAGCTAAACACAACTCCTTTCCATATTCTTCACTTCTGCCCCTATTAATCTCCATCAGATCCCAGCAGTTGACAGTTTCATCCACTGGAAGCTCTGTAACTTTGTGCAGGCGAGACGAATTTTCCCCCTCAACAGACTCCCTTCCGTCCCTAAAAAGGTCGTAATACTCCCCCAATGGAGTCCGACCGGAAAAAGAAGAAGGAGAAGAAGGGAACCCAGAATCCAAACAAACAAAGGGATTAGAAGCACTCTCATACCTCAACGCTTCCTCAAATAACGCGAGATCGGTCTTCGATCTCTCCTCGAAATGAAGCTCTTCCTCACAGAGCCTCCGCTGGTCGTCTTTCTCCCAAAACAGAAAGATATCAAAAAGTGGGCTCCTCGAAGGGCTTGGGCTAGACCACTTTGAGTTGGGGGCCTCACCCAATTGGTCTCTAGGCTTCATAGACTAGGGTGGGCCTTGGCAGACGTCCACTCTAGCCGGCCCAATCTCCACATCAGCCTCCATAGTCTTGGCCCAACTAAGACCCCCCACCGACTTCAGCCCGAGATATAAAGACCCAGCCTCAAGAGACGGGACTGGGTCTAGCCCACCAGGGCCCAGAAAAGAACTCCGTGGATTCTCAAAGAGGCCATCACCTCCCTGGGGCCCAAATGACAACCCAGCAAGCCTCCGAAATCGGTCCAAGGGGCGCCCCGACCCACTTGTCTGCCCCTGCATCCCATCGGCAGACTGCGTCTAGATCTCGAGCCTTGGGCCAACGTCGTCCTCCACTACGCGCTTGCCCGCGCGTGCTTAAGCCTCACCCTCAACCTCTCCTCCTTCTTTGAGGAGTTTCCCCCTTCCTTTAACCGGCATCAAGCTCAAAACCGGCTTTGTCTCCCACCACAAAGTTAGAGAGTACCGCATGTCTTCGACCCTAATCTCCACCGTATTAGGGAGCTCCTCTCCGTTAAACTTTACCAAGATTTTGGCCCACTGCAACTCCTCCCTCTTCTCCGTTTGAAAGTCAATAGCCAAAAAACCCCCCACACTCCTCCCCTACCCTTCTCAGGATGTCCTAATCCCATAAGAAGATGGGTAGTCCCACTATTCTCACCCATGCCTCACTCCTTCTCTCCCCCTTCCCTCAGACACCCCGTCGTCTGGCTCCACCTCTCCAACGGCATTAGGAAACCTCTAACCGAAACTTCCCCCCCTTTTAGGGCTTTTTCAACTTCTGTCATCACCTCAAATTCCAATAAAGCCTTACCTCTTTCCAATTTAGCCAGTCTTAAGTTGCCCTTCAACCCCCAAATTTTTGCCATTTGGGTCCCCCATCTTCTCATATCGTCCCCCCTTCCTAATTTGGGGTCCCAGCAGCCAAAAAGACAATGGGCTAGCTTCTTTAGGTTTCGGCCTAAATCCTTGTTGCAAACTTCCACCCTAACCACCGCTTTTCCATTGCAACCTGTCTGCTTTACCACATCTGCAAAGGATTTCCCCAGCAAGGGTTTCGGCGGCTTCTCCACCTCCTTCTGGCTCACTTGCCTCACAAAATCAACATCCAAACCCCGTAGCACCTCCAACAATGTGGCCCAACCCCCTTTTGCTCCTCTACCTTTGGGTATAAAGATACTGAATCTTTTCTTTTCCCGATCAACAACACCCGGACGAAGGAAGCATCCCCCTTTATTTTCGTCGCGCACCAGCGAGTAGAGCCTTCCATTATCTCTCCAACTTTTCTCCCAATGTCCAGTTCTCGTGTCCTTGATGCAGAAAACCAGACCTTCCAAGAGGAGCCCTAGACTCGTCGGTCCCAACTTAATCCATGAAGAGGCCCCTCTCTTTCTTTCCACAATGAAGATTTGCACCTTACCCTTCTTCTTTTCTGTCTCAACCTCAAAGGTCTTCGACTCCACTCCAAAACTTCCTTTCCGGCCCCCCGAATGGACAGAGCTCGCTGCGCCCTTGTTTTTTTTTTTATAGGAAACGACGAAGGTATTTATTGATAAAAAGGAAGTACAAGAGAAGGATGAGGAATCCTCCCATCAAGGAAAAACAAAAGGATACAAATACGATAAAATACAAAGTAGAAACCAGAGCTCGCTGCGCCCTTGTTCCCACCTTGAAGCAAACTCTTCCCTCCGTTGCTCTCACTCACTCTCTCTCTAAACCTCTCTCTCTCGCTCTCCTCCATCTTGAGCTTTTTGGAACACAGTAATAGTGAAGTCATCAAGGCCAAGAGTTTTATCCTAATCTAACTGAAAAATGGCTTGATGAATCTCTTCCTCAATAAAGGCATGTTCCAACCTAGAAGCACTCTCTACCGATTGGGTGACCAATCTAAACCTTCTAACCTCCAAGATTCTCCATGGGGACTCGCGTATGGCTTCCCAAAAAAATGCAAAATCTCCATTGAAACACTGTTAGTGTTATCCATAATTACTCCTTCATTGTCCAAGGCCTTTATATACTTCCTGTTACGCTTGAAATTAGCCACCCTATGGAAAAATTTTGAATTACAATCCCCTTCTATTACACCTGCCATTAGCCACCCTTAAGAAGGAGTAATTTTGGGGGTACTCCTTAAGAATCTTTTTTTATTGGCAAACAAGAATACATAAAAGACGTCAATCAAATTTTTGTCATTTAACATTTATCTATCAAAAAAAAATAAAAGACGTCAATCAAAGAAGGGAGGCTCCTTTAAGAATCTATAACTTGATCGGAACTTGATTTGCAAGTTAAAGAGTTTAGGTAGGGAGTTGCACCAATGCAAATTCCACCCTCCATGGATTCAATTAAGTAATGCACTTTCTTTAACCCTAGTTAGCTAAGAATTGGAGGACATTGATAAGGCATATATAATCATGTTAACTGCAACTTCTTAATTGCATTCTTGTAAAAGAGGGTTTTGTCAAAACATAGTTTTAAAAGGTTCAAGGCGCACTAAGGCACAAAGTAGTCCTGGAACCTAAGGCGGAAGGCGCACCTAAGGTGCGGGCTTTAGTGAAGTAAGGCGCACCCTAATTTACATATAAATTTTTATATAATATAATCAAATTTAACAATCATTTATTTGTCCTAAACACATAAATCATCAAATATCATCCATAACTTCAACTTTTCCTCTATTTTTCTCCTATTTTTCTCCTATTTTTCCCTTATTTTTCCTCTTCTTCTTCTTCTTCTTCACTTCTCCACTGCACGGTTGAGGCTAGGGCACGATTGGGAGTGGTGTTGGGTTGAAAAATACCAAAAAAATGGGCTGAAAAGGAAAACAGGGCCAAAACGACATCGTTTTGGCCTCTCTCTTTTTTAAAAGGAACAGGCTCCAAAACGACGTCGTTTTGGCCTATTCCTTTTAAAATTAAAAAAGGCCAAAACGACGTCGTTTTGGACCCACGAAGGGGTCAGAGGGCATACCTAGCCGGAGGCGAGTCACGTGACCGCGTTGGGCCTTCCTGAAGGCGAGTGCCCTGCACGCCTAAGCGGCGCCTTCGTGAAGGGGCATCGCCTGCCTTCAGGCGAGGCACCGAGGGTGGCGTCGGGCCGCCTCGAGCCTAGGCGCGCCTTTCACAACTATGGGCCAAAATTTAGGCTAGATGGATAAAATGTTGTATTTCCTCGAAAAGATTTTCCTTTTTTGTTAATGGAACCTCATTTGGTTTCTTTCAGAGCTCTAGGGGTTTGAAGTAGGGTGATCCCCTCTTTCCTTATTTGTTCATCTTGGCAATGGAGGCCCTTATTCAAACGTCGACCGAAGCCAATGGTGGAGGCTTTGTTTTGACTTTTTAGGTGAGTAGAAAGAGTGGGGAAGGGATGGAAGTGTATCACCTTTTGTTTGTCAATAACACTATGACTCACTGTGATGTCAATCGTAATCAACTGAGATATTTGAGTTGGGTTTTTATGTGGTTTGAGGCAACATCTGGCTTAAAAGTTAAGTTGGATAAAAGTGAGATAATTCCTATTGGGGGAGTAGCTAACGCAAAGGAATTAGCCTCAATGTCGAGTTGTAGAATAGGAAAGTTGCCCTCTACCCATTTGGGTCTCCCTTTTGAAGCCTCTCACAAATCTTCTAGAATGTGGGATGCAATGGAGGAGAGATTTGGAAAAAAACTAGCGATGAGGAAGAGGCAATACCTTTCTAAGAGAGAGAGACTTACCCCAATCAAAAGCACTTTATCAAGTCTTCCAATTTAGTTCATGCACTTATTTGTCATTCCATAAAAGGCCAGTTCAAAACTCAAAAAGATCAAAAAGACTTTTTGTGGAGAGGTGGTGCAGTAGAGAAAAAACCTCATTTGGTTAATTAGACCATAATTTGCTTAGGAAAGAAGGAAGGGAGTCATGGCATTCACAATCTTCTAATCTTAAACAAGGCTTTGCTTGATAAGTGGAATTGAAGATTTGCTACTAAAAAGGTGTTCTTGAGAAAACAAATTATAACAGAGAAGTTCAAAGAGGAGGAAGAGGGGTGGGCTTTGAGAGGGTAAGATAAAGATATGGAGTGGGGATGTGGAAAACCCTTCAGAATTGAGTAGGAGGGTAGAAAAAGCAAGTTTCGCTTTTCAGTTTGTAATGGGAAAAGGATTAAATTCTGGAAGTACTTATGGTGTGAGGATTTACCTTTGGAAGAAGCCTTTTAAAACTTATTCTTTTTTGCATCCAACAAAGATGGATGGGTCGCGGAGGCATGAGTGCAAGTTGGGGAAGGGAGTGGTTGGAGCCCTTACTTTTCAAGGAAGTTTAATGATTGGGATCTTGACGAAGTGGAGATTTTCTTGCGAAAATTGCAATCGTTCTCAATTGAAAGGGAAAAGGAGGACAAATTAAGATGGAATGAATTCAAGAGTAGCAATATTCAGCCAAATCCCTCTATTCATCCTTGTCCAGGGGAGATAGAAAGCCTTTCCTAACAAGTGTAGTGTGTATCACATGGGCACCAACAAAGTTAGTTTCATTACCTGGGAAGCAACTTAGGACAGAATTCTAACTCTTGATCAACTCAAAAGGAGGGAGTAGACTTTGTTGAACAGTCATTATTTGTGCAAAGGCTATGAGTAAATGATAGACCACTTGCTTCTCCACTATTCCAAAGCAAGCATGTCGTGGTAGTTGTTACTTTCGCTCTTTTGAGTGGTTTAGGTGATGCACTCTTTAGTTAGAAGGAACCTTTTGAGCCGGCATACTCATTCGTGGGGAAGAAACGGAAAAAAAACCTAGAGAGTCACACCCTTATACTTATTTTAGACTCTTTGGAAAGAAAGGAACAAAAAGGCTTTTAATGATGTTGAGACCAAGCAATCAAATCTAACTTTATATATACTTTTGTGAATTAGGCTAAGGTGTACATGGAGGACCACTCAATAACTAGGATAGATTTTGTAGATTGGTTGAGCTTCAAGCAAGGATAGGGATTTTTTATTTATCTTCTTCTTGCCTAGATTAGGCGTCCATTGTATATATCATGTGTACATTGGTGCGTCTTCTTTTAGGCGCTTTTAATATATTTTCTCATTTGCCTATCCAAAAATAAATAAAACTAATCACAGATCATTATGATTTTTTGATAGGCATCAAAGATTATTATGTTATAGTATTGAGAGCCTTTTAAAACCAAAGGGAAAGGATTTGGCTGTAAAGGCAGAGATAGCACTCTTAGAGGGCTCATTGCAAGTCAAGGCTGTGATTTTATCTCATTACTAGGTGAAAGAGAATTCTACTATTGTATTTCTTGGGTGCCTAAATCAAAAAGAGACCCTTGGAAAGTACAATGGGGGCTTTGACTAGTTTTAGATGTTACTTGTCACTTGGGTTGCTCTTGCTTTTGGACTTCATATTTAGCCAACCATATTACAGACTAGTTAGCAGAGTAAGGAGCCAAGGACAAGGCTTCTTTTGTAGGGGATTTTCATCCCCTGCAATTGTGGAGAGTTCCTCTTACTTGTACTCATTCTTATTATATCTTGGAGTTGTATAGCCGTTTTTGCTCCTCTTTTCAAGAAGTTTCTCACTCTTTAGCTTTTATAAATTTTGGAAAGATTTATTGTAGTTCAATATACTTGCAAGTTTATATCAATGAATCAGTTTGTTTCTGATTCTAAAGGCATTTCTAGTTTCTTTCAACTAGTTTTTTCAAATTCTTGGGTTCACCATCCTGGCGTTGTCAAGGGAGGATGCCAGAAGATAATGCGTTATAAGAGAGAAATAAAGATATGAACTTAAAATGAAGAGTTTCTAAATTCACTTCTCTGTCTTTCAACTTTCTCAGAAATCAAATACCTTTTCCCCAGTTTTCTCAGCAACCAAGCAGCGCGCAAAATAAACCCCAATCTCCCATTTTCATAAAAAATAACCTCATCAAAAACACCAAAATTAATGAATTCAATGATCAAAGCGACCCTCAGTTTCCCAAATCTATCAATTTCATACCAGAATAGTCAAATTCCAACCAGAGAAAATAAACATTTTCCGGTTGAGACCAAATTTTCATTTCAACTCATTGTTTTCTATTCCTTCCTCACTACGTCACCAGCTAAACAACATAAACAGCTAAAGATTCCTCGCAAAAACAAATTAAACTACACAAATTCTGACCAAAATTACCTTGCCCTCGGGATGAAAACAAGGGTGAATGATCCCATTCATGTCCAAGTAAAGATTATCAAACTCCATGCCGTTAGGGTTAGGTCTGGAGACATCAATCTCAGCCCCATCCTCCGACGGCTCTTCTTCGACCACGTCCATAACGGCCAGAGGGTACCGATCTGCGAGCCACCGGTAAAACGCTGGAACCCCCATCCGTGATCTGCTGAATAGGGTTTTTGGAACGTGAATCGAACGTGAATAGGGTTTTGCTGGTTATCCAAGAAAAAAAAAGGACGTGTCAGTGAGTGAGATCCATGTGGAGAGTGTGACAGTACAAATCCGCTGTCAGGAGTGGGGATTGGGCAAGGGATTTTCAAGAGAAAATCTCAGGAAATGCAATTTTTTTTCTTTTTCTTTCTTTTTATTTTTTTCAACTTCACTACCTACCGATTACTCAAGGATGTTTGGTAGAAAAATTAAAATTGCCTTTTGAAAAATTAGGATGTAACTTCGGATGGGGATGGGGTGGGGGTGGTAGATATAAAACATTAGAATTCAACTTGATGTTCAATTATTGAAGCTCAATTTAAGCTTATTTTTATAAATTGGAGTTGAAAATGAGTTTAGCTTGAATTAATAAATATATTTTGTCGTCGTTATAGTATCCAAATTCATACCATCCACTTACACCATTGGGTATATATATATATGGAAAAATGAGATTATAAATGTAAATAATTTTAAGATAAGCGCCTAAGCACGTATTTAAATTGGTTTCTGAAATGTTGAAATTCTTTTTGAATTTAACAAAAGGTTTTATACCCATTTGAATAATTTTAGTAATATTTTTTATTAAAAATAATTTAATATGATTTTTCTTATATTCATGTTCGGTTAAATTTTAAATATTAAGCATTTGTTTGTTTTTTTAATTGAATAGAAAAAGTTAAAATATGATTTTTTATATTTAATTGAAAATTATTTATTAATATCAATCAATATAATTAAAGTGAAATTGTTATCAATAGGTTGAGTTTAATTATGTTAATTAATATCAACATTTTATTTTTTATTGAATAGAAAAAATGAAATATTTTGATTTTTTCTATTCAGTCAAAAAACAAACACCACTTTAATATTATTTTTCTCAAATTATGATTTTAATTTTAAATGTTTTATTATTATTATTATTAAAGGGGATGAGTATAGGAAATTTTCATTTCCATCAATTTTTAGTTTTTTTATTTTTTGAGACAAACATAAAAATATGTTTTAATAATCAAAACAGGATCGAGATGAGGGTGTTATTGCTCAACCACCCCTATTTATCAAGGTTAAAGTTTCCACCAAAAGTTTGTTCACCAAAGGTGGAGTCAAGCTCAAATCAAATTAAGTTAGAATTGAGTAATCAAGTTTTTAAAGACCTAAAAATTAACAAGAATGTGAATAGATACATTTAAATAACCTTGGGAAACTCCTAGATACTTTATAAATCAATATCAAACTAATGCAATAGATGTATAAGAATTTGAAACCAAATTATTGTTCACTCTACACAACCTTATCTTCTTCATATTCTACCTAAAATATTCAGTGTCTTCATGAGTAATCATATGGACTAGAGTAGATATTCAATGTAAATTTATTCAATCTTTTTTTTTTTTCAAAATTTGGTTAACAATTGAATCAAATAAATAAAAAATTTAAGATGAGTTTGAAGAATGTTTTTTTCCATCAAAATTATATTTAATAAAAAATTATTTTATATTTAATAATAAATATAATATTATTTTTTGAGGATTATCAATTTGATTCTATCTTTCAACTTCTCGTTGAAACTAAAATATAGAAATTGTACCCGTTTAAGATTTAACCTTTCAAAAATTTGAGATATAGTATAGCTATTTGAGAATTCTCGTAGACAATACATAAAACTTTTAGGAGATGTGCCTTATTATTATTATTATTGATAAGTTAGTAAATACAACAAAATAAGAAAATAAAAAGGAATTTGTAAATGTAAAAACCGAAATGGTAAGGCAAAGTAAACCAAAAGGACCTAGAAAACAAAAATAGAACCTTCTAGTTCTTTACAATTAATATATGAATATAAAACAATATTAGATATAGACAATACACAATACCTTAATAAAACCATAGAAAATTGAGAGTAATCCTTAAATTCAATTGGTGTAGTAGTAGCATTTGAAATCAATAAGAAATTTATAAATTTTGTAAAAGTACCCTTAGAGGAACCGTGTTACGATTTGTTAGAAACATGGAACAAGAAAACAATAGTTACTTTTTAGGAAGTTAGAAATAATTTTAGTATAATCATGTTTATAAATTTAATAAAACTATATTTTTTAGGAACAATCCAAGAAGATATAAATGTACCTACAATATATCTCCATAAGTTAGAACAATTGAAATTATGTAACCTATCATATATAAAAGAGTATGAACAAAAATTTAGGAAATATGCAATTCTTGTTAGAATAGACGGAACACTTGAATATTTAAATAAATACATATTAAAAATACAATGACATGTAGGACTTAGATTATGGAATGAATTCTCAACAATACCAAAACTCTCCTTATATAGGTGCTATAATAGAATTTGTAAAAAAATGGTTAAAAAAGAATGTTTAAGTATAAGAGAAATAAGTCAAAGAAACAAACAAGATATAAATTAACAACTTTGTTGAAAATTACATATAGGAGAAATAATATATCTAATGGAATACATATATATATATATTAAAAAATACATATATTAATATTCTTTTATTTTTGTCTTTTTTAATAAAAAAATTAATTTTATAAAAAAATTATTTTAATAAATAAGTAATATAAAAATTAATAAGTTTATAGTACATGGATATATGCATCCTACCTCTTCAGTTAAGATTAACATATCTTATATAGAAATGATATTAAAAAAAAAAAAAAGTGAATAATATATCTCTTATCTTATCTCATGTTTTGTTGAATATAGGATAAGTAATAGGATAACTTATCTTATTAAATCACCAGTCAAACATGGGATAAGATATATCCCCCCCTCTTTGATCCTATCATATGCTATATTCACTCAACCAAGTATAGTTATAATGAATTTCCAAACATTTTGATTGTAGGTGTGTATTGAATACCAACAAGGGATTGTCCAACTTTTTCTTTGACAAATAGGAACTTATCAATGTGTTTGGAGTGAGGAGCACCTAGTGTTTTGAGAGAAAGACACAACTACAAAAGTATCTTATTATATGTTATATTCAGTCAACCAAATATAGTTTTTGTGAATTTCCGAACATTTTGATTGTAGGTGTGTACTAAATACCAATGAGGGATTGTCCAATTTTCTTTTTGACAAACAAGAACTTATCAAAGTGTTTGGAAATAGTAGAACTCCTAATGTTTTGAGAGAGATACAACTACAGAAATATCTTATCATATGCAATATTTAGTCAACCAAATATAGTTTTTATGAACTTCCAAACAGTTTGATTGTAGGTGTGTACTGAATACTAATGGCGGATTGTCCAACTTTCTCTTTTGACAAATAGGAACTTATCAATGTGTTTGGTGTGAGGAGCTCCTAGTGTCTTGAGAGAGAGATACAACTATAGAAGTATCACAAAATATCTTTAGCCACCTTGAAATGGAGTGAACATCTACCATATAGATAAAATTTCAAAGCCATATTGGATTGCATATGACCTCATAACATGCTATGCACTATACCTCCATGGTTGAGGATGATATAATTGTGTCTTTGACATTTTTCCAATAAACAATTCCTCTTGCCATCATAAAGTACAAGTAAATTTTATATCATCCACACAAGCTATATAACCATCATTGCAATGTCCAATTACACCTAGAGTGTTGGTTTGCCGATATGTTAACATAAGATCCTTGGCACCTTGAAGATACCTTAGGACTTTCTTTGCAACCTTCCCTTGGCTTAGTCCATGATCACTTAAATACCTACCCAACATGCTTATAACAGATGATATGTCCCACAATGTAAATTGAGTAGGTGTGTTTGAGGAAGGCTTTCACATCTTCACTATTGCTTTTAATGGATTGTCTGTCAAGAGCGTGTTACTTTTCAACTTAACACCCTTATTATTAGAGAAAGGGGAAAAGGTGCTTGTAGATCAAGCTGATTGTCAATCAAACTAATTGTAAATCAACTTTGCAAACAATAAGGGGCAAAGAGGTGACACTAATCCTAGTTATTCCGATGTTTCTCCTCTTTTTTGCTTTCTTGCTCATGTCAATGCCTAAATGATTGAAAAGTTTACATGTGATTTTGTGCCAAGAACATCGGCTCCTCATGTCGATCTTATGTTCGACCTTCTTGCCTCATTCTTTGTTTTAGATTATGTAGTGCATGGATAGAGAATCCATGTTAGTTTTTTTAGTCTCACAATTTAAAATTTAGTTCTTACCATTTTTAAATATAAAACTATATATAAGCTAATATATTTAATATAAATATAATTTTTTTAATATTAAATTATATATGTTATATTATTTTTTAAATGTCAGAGATGTAAAATTTTATAATAATAATAATATAATAGGTGCAAGGATTAGGGCAATTTCTAAATGGGGAATACAGTTCCGATCCTTGTCTCTTTAGGGGTGAATCCCCATGCGGATCCACCTCGATTGGGGTTTTTGTCATCCCTAACTATGTCAAGTCATGCGAATGCTTGGGTATACTTTAGACTACCAACTACTAATACATAAGGGACTACGTTTATGTGATTTTTCTCATCATCATTTTAAGGACAGTATATGTTTGAGATTTGATCACTTTTTAAAATTGGTGCCTTGCCAAGAGAACAAGATTTTCATATGTTTATACCACTACTTAACATAAAAGTGTTGTACAACATATTATATATACCTTAACTCTAAAAGCTCACAAGGAAAAGAAGTTATTCAACTCAATCACGTAATTGCGACATTACAAGGAAGGTGAGCCCATGGGTCTCTCACGACTAGTTAAAATATGTCCATCTCACATACACTTCAACACAAAACAAAAACAATGACACTACTTTCCTTGGCGTTTAAAGAAAAAAACATCATTATTTATTTATTATGCCCAAACAGTGGCACTTGTTTACTATAACGCGTCTACAAGCATCTTTGATATGTATGAGTTAAAAAATGTTAGCCCAAAACAATACCATATATAATCGATATGATTTACAATATATTAATTTAGGTGAGTTTAGCATGTGATTATACAACCCATAACATGCTCTAAAAAATATTGGCATTAGTAGGCGAATTTAGGTGATTATACTAATCTACATAAAATAATTCTAACAAAAGATAAGTGGTCAATAGTCATGCAATGATGTCAAGCTCAGGGTTCAAAATATGGTTAACGAGTATGAGATAATAGGTCAAATTATGAAAATTAATTAGTTTAGTCAACTTAAATGTGTCTTACATACGTACTTCAAAACCTAAATGGTTGGACCTCAATGTTAAATGTTTCATGATACCATTTGATATCAACATGTAGAACACAACACAATAAATCCTTTCAATGGACAAATCTTTTGATAGTTGATTGCTTTCATTTAAAAAAAAAATGGTTATGGTTTTCACCACCAAATGTCCACAAATTTTAATTATATGATATTTTGAATGGTGACAAAAAATTTCGAGCTTATTTGATAACTATTTTTTAAAACAATTATAAAAATAATTTTTAAAAATTGTTCTTTGATTTTTATAGAACAAAAGTCTATATTTTTAAATAATATTTTAAAAATAATTTTTATATATTATATTATATTTTTAATTATTTTACATATTTGTATAATTATTTCTTAAAACAATCATTTAACAAGAAGTAAAAATAACTAAAAAATGTTCTAAAAAACATAAAACAATTTTGTATTTCTTGTATTTTTTGTTTTGAAGAATAAAAAACTATTCAAAAAATAGTTCCTAAGCATACCTTCACAACCCTAGTATAATTATAATGGTAATCTTGTTACAACTTATAACAAATACTATTACCAGTGATATTAAAAAAGATAATATACCATAAGTAATATTCTTTTTGATACATCCAAGCATTACTTTTTATGTAGTTAAATGATAAAATATAGGGTGAAAGTGATTAATATATATATATATATAAAAGGTGTTAAATTACTCATGACAAATGCTAATTTTTAGTTATGAAGATGTAAAAATGGAGTTTTGTATAAAAATAATGTATTTGGAAAAAGAAATAATTCATTGACTAACCCCCCCATCAAAATAATTTTCAAATTAATGCATTTCAGCTACTTGGATATTCATATGGTTTGAGAATTTTTATTTTATTTTTTTCATCACAAAACTGTAGTTACTATCTATGATTTAAAAAAAAAAATTTAAACATAAAACTCTAGTTGGTGATTAAAATTTAAAATCGTAATTACCAATTATGATTTTAACCATTTTAAAAAAAATTAAAATTATAGTTACCAGCTATAGTTTTATTATATGGATACTTACGTGAATAAGATGTACCCAATGAAAAATTATTTTGAGAATGAAATTTTTGTTTTTAAAAAATCATTTTTATCCAAAACTTATCAAAATGAGTTGGGCTTTGAATTTGGGTCTAAATTTGTCTAATTCAATGTAGGGCCCACCATTTGGTAGAACTCATTTGTCACACCTTGTAATTGTGGCATGGTTGCTTTGATAGGGGAAACAATAAAGAGCTGTTTTTCTTCATTCCCTTTTAGGGAACATATACAAAATTGAAGCCGATATTTGAAGATTGATGGTGAACATTTACCATGAGGCTTTTGCATTTTTTATTATTATTGTTATTATTATTATATATTAACATGAAAGTTGGTGAGCCTAATGGTGGACCCACCTTTAGCTATTTATCATTTGACAGGTTTATCCGAAAGAAATCGTACTACATCTATATATAAATGTTGATTTATTAAAAATATGCCCAAAAAAAAAAAAAAGTACTTCGAATTATTGATTCATTGTCATCATGATTCCACTCTTAGAAAAGAAGTATAGAAAAATAACAACTATGTTCCAATTCCACCAACAAAAAGACAATGGGAATGACACAATATCTAATACCCCATTTTCTAAAATGATTTCTAAAAACACTTTCTTAAAATTGTTCATTTTACTAAATAAATGAAAGCACTTTAATAGCAAATAAGCATTTCTATAATGAACCCAAAATTTCATCAATAAATATATTACCTCAATTTTATTCAAGTTATAGAAACTTATTCAATGGTCACCACTAACCGCTTTTGATTGCAAATCTTTAGGGTTGCTTTTTCCAATGAACATTGACTTCATTTCTTTATGTTATTTGTACCAGTAACCGTTTTATGGATAAGTGTTGTTGGAAAAATTATAATGTGATGTTAATTCAAAGTTCCATCGTAACCTAAAGAATCTGTATATCCATCAAATTGACTAATAAGATAAGATATTTTTTATAAGATAAGCCTTTTTATATGTCAATGGCAGCCCATGCAAGTATAGAAATGCTCGTACTGCATTTTCTCTAAAAACAGTCAAAGGGGGACACACCCTTTTGCAAACATCTTGATACAGTATTCTAGCAATATCTTGAGGACCCCATTGTCTCAAATTGGAAGACACATTTTCTGTACAAGTATTTAAGCATTTTGATGATAAAAAAGGTTTTGTGTGCAAATTACACAAAAAAATGTATTAACTAATCACACAAATAAATGTCTATATTTTTTCAATAATATATAGGATTCTATTACGGTATTATTCGGTATTAATCCGTAAAGATCGAGTAGTGAGATTAATCATTCCATGTCATATGTATAATTATGTCCTATTATTTTGTATTTAAACTCGTTTTCTTCATCTCACTCTTTTAGGCTATGTTTACTTCTCGGAAAAATTGAGGGAAAATACGAAAGAAAAAAAAAATAAAGAGGAAAAATAGAAGAAAGAAAAAATGAAGGAAAACAAAAATTAAGTTTAAATTTAATAAATTATTTTTATACATTTCCTTAAACTCATTTTACTTATTTCTCCCTATTATAACAAGATTATATAATTTAAAAATTTATATAATTTAAATTTTATTTTTATTCTATTTTCTATTTTCTATGGTGAAATCAAACATGATAAAACTATTTTCCTTAACGTATTTTTTTCTTTCCCTAGTATTTTACGAGAACAAAACATAACATTAGAGTTTTTGGTACAAATATAACAATTTTTCAAAAACTGTTCTATCAACATAAATTGTGAAAGTATTGTACTTTATGATTTCATGTAGAATTCATCTTTTGAAAAGACGAACTCAATGCACGATTTTTCAATGTAAAGGTGAAATCGTTTTTCTCAAAAAACATATTCGATATAACATAGTGTAAAATTAAAATAAGTGATAAAAAACATCATATTTTTGTATTTATTTTATAAACAACCATTTTTTTTTACTAACATTTAATAAAGTCACATTCCTATGTATTTTAATCCAGTTACTTGTATTCAATCCGATTATCTTGTACCAACTTTGTTATTTATACTCTTATACAACGATCTAGATTCTATAATAAATATGAAAGAAATATGCTCACATTTATTATTTTATGACAGTTCCCCAAGCCGGCCCTAATATAAATTGATATGTGACAAAAGAGACTTGCCGCCAAAACTGACCAAATCCCCTGACTTCCCAGAAGTAGCAGACAAAGGTTCCTTCAATAAGTACGCAAGGATGAAGAAAAATATCACCACTTTGAAATGGAGATGGAGGTCCAAAACTTGTGCCCCTCTTGTTGGGCAAAATTACAGAGGTGGGTCTTCCACATTTTCTAGGGTTGATGATTGTAGTAAACATTTGGACCACACCGAAATCATTACTTTATTAGTCTCATCTCACCTAATACACTTGTCTTCTATTAGGGTCTTGGCCGCCCATTCCCGTCTTGTTTTATTTATTTAAAATAATTTATATATATGTTCTATTAAAAAAATTTATATACCCATCCTGTACCGTTTAACCTTTTTTATTTTATTTTTTTTAAGTTTTTAAAATTATTTTAATTATATTAAAATATTATAATTTTTTATAACTTATTTTATTAAAAAAATATTTATTATTATTATTATTATTATATATTAAAATAATAAAATTAAAATTAAATTAAATTAATTTTATATGTAATCGAAATCTAATAAGACAATACCTAAAACGGTCCCAAACTTATCTCGAATTTAAAAATAAAATTAAAAAATGGCCTCTAACCCATTTATTTAAAGTTCAAAGCTATTCCATTAAAGAAGAGACGGGCACCCGAAAAAAGTAACCCTACCACATTCCTATCTTCTATTTTATGTTCTTCAGTGGAGATTAAAGTTGTGACTTTAATTAAGGTAAAATTTATTTTATGTTATTTTAATGTTGGAGGAACGAGACCATTTCAACCCTACCTTCAACCAAGTCAATAAGGGGCCAACATGACCCAACCCCACCACTATTGAGTCATTGACCAAAAATTTATTCATTATCAATTTTTTAATTTTTTTATTTGTAAATGTTACATAATTATTGAAAGGAACATGACTCAATCAGACCTCCACTGAGGGATTGACCCCCATCATTGACCAAAAACTTATTCATTATCAATTTTTTTATTTGTAAATGTTACATAATTATTGAAGGGACCATGACTCAATCAGACCTCCACTGAGGGATTGACCCCATCATTGACCAAAAATTTATTCATTATCAATTTTTTTTTTTTTTTTATTTGTAAATGTTACATAATTATTGAAGGGAACATCTATCCTCAAAAATAATTTTTTATTTTTAAAAACAATTTTTTTTAAATATTTTTTTTATTTTAAAAGTAAAAATCTGAAAAACACGTTGACACTTACTTTTTAGAATAACATTATATTTTTCAAAATAAAAAAATTAAAAAACATGTTTAACAACAAGAAAATAAAGTGATTTTAAATAACACCTTTGAGTTATTTTTAATTGTTTTTACTTATTTGAGTTGTTTTAAAAAATAATTATACAAGTGTATGTAATGATTAAAAATAAAGTTCTAAACATAAAAATTATTTTTAAAACATATCTAAAAATATTAAAAATAAATTAAAAATATTTCAAGTTTTCAAACTGATATTTGTTTTATAAAACATCATATAGGACAATTTTCAAAAATCATTTTTCATAATTACTTTAAAAAAATAGTTACCAAACAAGTCTAAGGCTTTGTTTTATAACTATTTTTTAAAAAAATATTTATAAAAAAAAAAAGCTTGAAAACTAGAAAGAATAAAATAATTTTCTATTCTTAAAAACTAAAGAAAAAATGTATTTAAAATCATTTTTAATTGTTTTTACTTATTAAGGGATGTTTTAAAAAATTTTCAAATATGAAAATTGATTAAAAATAAAATACTAAAAATATAGAAAAATATGTTAAGAACATTTTAAATACTCAAATGGATTTTTATTTAACGAAACATTTTTAAAATTTGTTTTTAAAAACCATTTTGAAAAATACTTCCCAAATAGAGTATAATTTTTCATTCTTAAAATATAAAATATAGCATTTTTTTAGAATATATTTGAGTTATTTTGAATTATTTTCACTTATTTAAAAAATAATACAATAAATATGAAAATTAATTTAAAATAAATATTCCATATAAAATTTATTTTTATAGACATTTATTCTGACAAAATATCAATGGTTTTCCAACACTAATTTTGAGAATCATTTTGAAAAATACTCCTAAGATTTCATTTGAATTTTAAATTCTCTCTATGTCATCACAATCCATTAAAAATAGATATTTTTCAACTTCTATTGAATTTAGAAATAAATTTAATTATTATATATTTATTTATTTATTAGGATAATTACAAATCAAAGCAATTGAGTGTTTGCCTTATACGTTTTTGACATAATTAATTTATAAAAAATACTCTTAACATTCCACCTCCATCTCACATACTTCACATTTCACATCGGATAAGTATCGTATTTATAAAATACAATTCCTCCTATTTATTAAAAGGATTAATTAACTGTCTTTATATGATTAAGAAAACAATCCTCAATTCTTTGTTTAAAAAAAGGTATTTAAAATAAATTAATTATGTTTAAGCTTGTGTTAATTATTAAATTTCAAGTTGACAAATTTAAGATTTATTTGGGAAGTGTTTTTTAGAACAATTTTTTGTTCTCCTAAATAGAAAAACACAGAAACATGTTTAACAATCCAAAACTGTTTTTTATTATTTATTCTTAAAAATAGAAAATAAAGTATTTTTAAATAACATATTTTAGATGTTTTATGTTGTTTTTATTTGTTTTCTGAGAACCGTTTTAAAAAATAATTATATTACCATATAGAATAATAAAAAATAAAATATTAGATATAAAAATATTTTTAAAACATATTTTAAAATATTAAAAATATATTAAAAAAATTTAGGTTCCTAAACAAATTTTTGTTCTATAAAATATCAAAAAATGATTTTTAAAAACTTTTGTCAAAAACCATTTTTTCGAATTATTTTTAAAATTAGTTATCAAACATGGTCTAGTTTTTTAATTGCTAAACGTATCTTTCAATTTTTCTATTTTAAAAAATATAAAATTATTTGAAAACAGTTATCAAACATTCGTCAAACATTCGATAGCAATGAGCACAACAATTAATAATTTTATAATTGATTTAATTATTATTTTTTAAGAGTGATCCAAAAAATCAGAATTAATATTAATATAAAATATCAAATTATGAAATTTGATTCTAAATCTTATATTATTTGTCAGATTCATTGTATGTGGTCACATTTTTTTATTTTAGTCCTATTTCCTTTTATAGAAAAAATAATTTTTTAATGTAATCAGCTTTGAGAAGAGGTTTTTTCAATATATTTTTTTCCTTATAAAAAATAAAATCGTTGTAAATGTCTCCATCAAATACAGTTTTTCCTTTAACAACAAGTAATTGACTGACTGGCTGTCATCCCATAAAACAGCAGGAAAAACAAATTGCCATCCTCCTATCGTTGCTTATTAAGGTGGTGAGTGTGGTGGCTGTTGGTGACGTCCAAAAAGCCAAAGAAAGAAAAAACGAAGGATTAGAAAAGGAGGTTTGTCAAAATTTCTCTGCCTTTCTGTGACTCTTTCACTTGGGAACCCCAGATAAGGTTTCTCTTGAGAAATATTGTCCATTGATTTTTTTCCCCTCTTTGATTTGGTATTAGTGTTGTTCAAGGATTTGCTTGGAAAATTTGCATTGTTGGAGCTTGGTTGTTTTTTTTTTTTTTTTTGAGGGTTTTTGTTTTGTTCGAAGATTTGGTGGTGGGGATTTCTGGGTGAGTGATTCATTTTCTGTGGGATGTTTCAAAAATTTTGAGAAACAATTCAGTTTGTTCCGTAATATTTTCCCTGTTAATTTTGTTTGTATTGTTTTGCTTTGATTTGATGCAAGATTTAGCTTTCATTTTTATGAGTTGTTTCAAGATTTTTGAGACCATTCAGTTTATTCTGTGATTGTTTTTCATTTTCTGTGCCTTACCGTTTGTATTGTTTTGCTTTGATTTGGTAGGTTGGCTTCCTGGGCCGCGTTTGGTTGTGCAGATTTGTTATTTTTTTCTGGGGTATTGTTCTTTTGCGGATTTGGGTTATGGGATTTGAGTCTGTTTGTTTTGCAGTAAAATGATTTCCACCACCCCCACCCCCCCTCTTTTTTTTTCGTGCTTGACGAAAGAATCGTGGGTAATTCTCCTTAAGCTGCAATATGCAGAGCAATGAAAGGAGAAAAATTTTCTGGCTGGAAAAATTTTCATGGAACAAATCCATAGGTGTCCGTTGTTATTTAAGTAATCAAACTGTGGATTTTAAGTTGGGGGATCCAAGTTCATTTCCAAATTCTCAATTCTGTGCAACCAAATGCAGTAGATTCGGGTTTTGTCGACATATGGATGTGTGATTGTATATTGTTGATTTGCTTCTTTTTGCTGATACGTTCACCTCTGTTTTGGTTGTGCAGTGATCTTTTTGAAATGGCCGAGGAGAAGTGTTTCATTGCCAAAGATGTTACAGAAGTGAGTTGTGTTCATAGTTTTTCATTTACTGCATTTTTTGGTCATTTGATTGTTGCTTACCCATATGCATCCTTTCGATATTGGACTGTGCAGTTAATTGGGAAAACACCGTTAGTATATCTGAACAATGTGGTAGATGGCTGTGTAGCTCGTATTGCTGCAAAGCTTGAAATGATGGAGCCTTGCTCTAGTGTCAAGGACAGGTATATAATCAAATTAGATTAAACGACAATGAAAAGTGAATGGTTCCAATTTTCTTTCTATGGTTTTTGAATTTAGAAATGTGCTCTCATGTGTGGGGGGGCCAGTTTGGGAAATGGCTGTTTTGTTGGCCTAATGTTTGTTGTCTCATTTTGCAAAACCGACAATTAATCCCATGCCATATGGTGTTGGGTGCCAATAAATTTTTTTTTTTAAATTGCATTTTTGCTTGGCGAAAGGAAAAATTAACTAAGTGATATTGGAATCTGTATCACTTTTTACCGTCCATTGATGTTTATTTTTGTAGATGGTTCATATTTCCAGTTGGATTTTTATCAATATATTTGGGATGTCCAAGCTGGCTCTTTGGATTTTGATTCACATGAATTTTGATCATGATCTGTTTGAATTTTTTTGTGATCTTGTTAACAAATTTTGATGTGGAAATTCATTTTCTCTATGCAGGATCGGGTACAGTATGATCACAGATGCAGAAGAGAAGGGCCTCATTACGCCAGGGGAGGTTAGCAACTGAATCTGTTCGAATTTTGTCTTTTACATCCATATCTGGGCACTACACATTTGACAATTTTATGGACTTTAGTTTGTATTACTTTCTATGCATTTACAGTAAGAGCAATGATATACTATCCCCATTGAATCCATCTGATGATGTGGCTCTTTCTCTTTGCCATTTCATGCATCTGATAGCAAAATGACTCATTCATCCCATTGTTTTTAGAACTGCCCCTGCCACAATCTTTGAGCTGTTTACTTAAGAACTGCGATTTCTTCTATGATCCATGATCTAATGCCCCATGCAACATCTGTTATCAATTTGTTTCAGTACCATAATTATCAGATTTTACTATTTTTGCCATACACTTACCTAGCTATCCATGTTCATGTTTACCTCATTTATCTCTTACTACAATGCAACAATCTATCGGCGCTATAAAATAGATTGTCAGAGAAGAATGTGTTCCATTTATTGCAAGCTTGCCTATAACTAGTGTGTGCAAGTACCAGAATGGCATGGAGTGTGTGATCTTTTCTGTTTCCATGTTCTTCTAGGGTTTAATATACTTCTTTGATATGATATGTGTTTTATTGAGAAACAGAAGAGTTTCTTTCACTTTAAACAGAAGCCAATCTTGATATGCTGAAAGAAAAATTGTCAGGATATGTTATCTGTTGAATTTCTGTACTGACAAAAATCTGGTGTCTGAATGACGTTTGTAGAGTGTCCTCATTGAGCCAACCAGTGGTAATACTGGCATAGGGTTGGCATTTATGGCGGCAGCTAAGGGTTATAAGCTCATCATTACAATGCCTGCTTCGATGAGTCTTGAGAGAAGAATAATTCTCCGAGCTTTTGGGGCTGAATTGGTTCTCACAGATCCAGCCAAGGGCATGAAGGGGGCTGTTCAGAAAGCTGAAGAGATACTGGCAAAGACACCTAATTCCTATATTCTTCAGCAATTTGAAAACCCTGCCAATCCGAAGGTAACAATTTTGATATCTTGTGCACATTTGTCTAGCTGATTGAGAACCTTGCAATCATGTGGTTGTTGCTTACTTAGATTCATTATGAAACCACTGGACCCGAGATCTGGAAAGGCACTGGTGGGAAAGTTGATGCTTTTGTCTCTGGGATAGGGACTGGAGGTACCATAACAGGTGCAGGGAAGTTCCTCAAAGAGCAAAATCCTGACGTTAAGGTAATTTTTATGCAACTGTGTGGTCTAGAAGAAAATTCATTACTCAATTCTGTTGATGCTGGTTCCTATTATATGTCCTTACTCCTTGTTTCTTATCTAGCTTGTCTGCCTTTTCCTTTTCTTTTTTTTTTTCTTTGTGTGTGTGTGTGATAGCTGTATGGTGTAGAACCAGTGGAAAGTGCAGTACTGTCTGGAGGAAAACCTGGTGAGTGTTAACGTCTCACATTTTCCATTTAGATTGCTTTTCTCTATTCAACATTTTACTTCTAGTTTTTGTGCACCCTTTGCTTATTTATTATCTTCCTTAGTTTTGTTTTGTTTGTTTGTTTTTTGTTTTTTTTTTGAAATAATTCATTGCCTGACACTTTTTTCTCTTAGTTTTTGAAGTGTTTTCTTCATCTTTGTGAGTGCTAATCTTGATTGGACTTGCATAAAAACCAATGCTACCTTTCCTCTTCTTACTATTTTTATTTTCTTAAGTATTCAATACCCACATCAATTTTGAACAACCTGTGCCTAGAAATGTTTCTATAGATTGAGCTTCATGTGTTAGTTTTTAAAACATATGTGGGTGTCAGAAATGAAGTTGGGTGGATAAGCAGCCCAGCAACTGGTTGACTTTGCAATATGCCCAGTGAGGTGTACTATTGATCCAAAACAAATCCAATTATATTCAGCAGACAATGAGCTTACATTTGATCTTTTAAATATTATTTTTACTTGTATGATACCGGTGCCATTGGATCTACTCTCTTGGGCTTTAACTTTCTATGGATCATGATTTTTAGCCATTAACTGATTGATTGCATTTTTGTTCCTGCACCTCGGTGGCCTAGTTGTGAGATTTTTTTTTGGTTCTGATCCTCAGAAATAAGTAAAAAAACTGTCATTTCTTTTTTCATGTAAACATAATTTATTAAGCTATTAGAGAAATATTGAGTGGGCATGAAACCAAAATTTCAATGTTGCCTTGTTTACAAGCATGTGCTATGTTGCATATGACAGTAACTAATTTCATAAACATTTCATGCTTGAATTTTCAATTGCGTTTTAATAATGTGGTAACCTTGTATTAATTTATCTTTGAGTTTTGTTGAAGTTCCACCACACACATAGACAGCAAAACATCATCCTATTTCCTCAACATTGGAATTCACATGTCTTTTGGCATTTGACACTCATCATATTTAGACATTTGAAGCATTGACAGTTGCCATTTGTTTTTTGCTTAAGCATTTTTGTTCATGTACCAAATTTTTATTTATTTATTTATTTTTATATGTTCTTGGAAACATAAAATATCTTGTTATTTTGTCTTCTGACTAACTCGATAAATTGCACACACGTAAATGTATTAGGCCCGCATAAGATCCAAGGAATTGGCGCTGGTTTCATCCCTGGAGTTTTAGATGTCAATTTGCTTGATGAAGTTGTTCAAGTAAGCCACAATTTTATTTTATTTATTTATTTATTTTTATTTAGCACTCTCTTTTGATAAAGATGTGAACCTATCTTCTTGTGTGAAAATTCTGCTTTTTGTCATTGTTCTCTAAAGCACAATGCATAAAAGTAGCATGCCATGAGAAAACATCATAACTGTACATGAGTCAAACGAACTTTCATTATTCAATATTTTGATGCTTTGTATTACTTTACATTTTTTTTTTTCAAAACTTTCATGGTAGAAATTCATAAAATCGATCATGTTTGAAAAGGCAAAATTATAGGTGGGTGTTTGTTGGTTATCCTCTCTCTCTTTCTCACACTTGCATACCCAACCTGAATGTGATAATCCTGGAAGTGTGTATGCACTCCATCACAGAAATGAGTCCTCATTTCAAAGAGGTGAAGTGATATTCAATGCCATGATTTCCCCAATGGGCTAGAAACCATGTTACTCCCATGATTCAACTGGAATGGAGGGCAAAGTTGTCCAATTCTCACATTTAGAAATATTTAAATTAATAGGGAAATATGCCAAGTGAGTACAAGGTTATTCAATATAGGATGGGCATTGGTTCAACACACTACTGGTATGCTTGGGGAATTTTGACCATGAGGAAGTTTGAGCGAAAGACAAGTCCAAGGTTTTAAAAAATATTTTGATGATTATGTGAGTATGCTTACATGATATGACAGATATATGATAAGTTGTAACATTTTGTTTCAAATTGGTGGAAAAACATAGAGGTATGCATTGCTAATTCTTTCCATTCATTCATTTTCATTCTCTGTTTGCTCTGGGACCTAATCTCTAGTGGATTGTATTGAATTATAACATTTTTATGACTGTAGGTTTCAAGTGAAGAAGCTATTGAAACTGCCAAGCTTCTTGCATTGAAAGAAGGTTTGCTGGTATGTTTGCATCATTGAAGATCTGTTCCAACAGGGTGTCATTTAGGATTTTGTAACACATCAATCTACTATCTTAGATGTTCTGGTTTCCTGTTTGGATTGTGATTTATACTGCTGGGCCTTTAATAGGTTTTTTTTTTCTTCGTTTTTTCTCTGTTTATGACGATCCTGGAAAAATGTGTTGCAGGTAGGGATATCATCTGGTGGTGCTGCAGCTGCTGCAATAAAGTTAGCGAAGAGGCCAGAAAATGCTGGGAAACTCATTGTTGTAAGTTTGATAGTGTCTGACTAGTGAGCTTTGAAACCGATCCTTTTATTTTATATGGCTACAACGTATCTTGTGTCAGCCCAGTTTTTCAATTTCGGTAGGTCATCTTAGGCAGGTCTTCCTGAATACATTTTTGGTCAGTTGGAAAATTTGGTGGTGATACCACCCTTCTTTTCTAGCTTTACCTCTGATAATAAGAGAAATTAGACAGACTGACAACAATTATGATAGTTGTTGATTATACCCTGTCTCGTTGTCAACTTCCCTGCCTTGGGATGCTGCAATTGTTCCCTTGGCTGCAGTACCATATAAGTTGTGTTGTTTGTCTTTCTCAATGCTATGTGTTTGTGCTATGACTGAAACACCTGTCTCTGCTAAACAGGTGATTTTCCCAAGCTTTGGAGAGCGTTATCTGTCCTCGGTGTTGTTCGACTCTGTGAAGCGGGAGGCAGAGAATATGCTGTTTGAACCCTGAGGGAGCTCCCTGGCCTCTACCAAGTGCTGTACCCCTTTCTTGCTGAGTAGTTTGAAATTTACATTGTGGAGTGGATAGCATGGTGTTTTGAAGTTGCAAATTGGTTGTTTGTCTGGGTGCTTTTTTGCTTCTCTCTATAGAAATCTAAACAATAAAGAAGCTTTGCTGGTAGTTGTATTAAGAAGACTATGTAAGCTGAATCCGTAACTGGGATTGGAATGATGAGATATAAGCTTGATATATCAATGAATGAAAGAGCAGCAGTCTGCTTTTTTCTCCTAACACTTCCTTTTCACAGATGGTGATGTTACATGGTAGTAAATTGAATCAGTCACTATGCTATTGTAAGAGTTAGAGAATGTATTGCAATTTGGTTTTGCCCATTAATGAGTCTATTATATCGCAAACCAAGTTGCATCACTAGTCTAATCATGCAGTTAGCTCATCTCTGCTTGGCTCCCTGGTAAGCTGTTAGTCTACGGTACATTCGATTTCAAAAGTAGTTTTGAAAGTGATATGACAAACGACATTTGGGAATATCTTTTTCTTTCCTAGAACCAAACCATATCATTTTGGTAGATCAAAGAGTGTTGTACACGCCTCAACCTTGATGTATGGCAATTGTTTTTGAATGAATTAAGAGGGCTGGGCGAACGCAGGCCCCACTAACACAAATTATGCCGTACACTCTCCTGCTTGGGAAGATGTTAGCAGGTGCACCTCCCAAGTGCAATGGAGGTCACCATCCTAGGCAATGGTCCTTGATCAGAGTCGTCTAGGAAAGTACGTGTAATTTGAAGGAATATCATATTTTAAAATTTTAAAATTTTTAATGGTAGAAAAGAATGAAATGATATTATGTTGAATTTTATTTATAGTTTTTTAAAAAATTTCAATATTTTTGTTTTTCATTTTTTAAATTTAGTGAAAATGATTCTTTCCTGTCCTCTAAATTGTTCTTTATTTTACGTTATTTTTAAAAACTATTTCTTGAGTAATTATCTTGGAAAAATCTTAATTGTGTAACCACCTTATCCCTTACTTCATTGAAACTTTTGTTCTAAAAAAATATATACAACTATTTTTAAAAATTATTCTTAAAATCTATTTTTTTGAAACATGTTTTCGAAAGTGTTTCATGATAGGCACTAATTTCTTATTTGCCATACATTTTTTATCCATAAAAATTTAATTATCTATTTCTTTTTAACTCTATGTTACTCTCCACATTATGGTTAGAATTCAAATGTGCCTTTGTAGTCTTAAATTTATTTGTTTTGATGGTAAATATTTCAAACTCTTCAAAATAAAATTTTTACTAATATTTTTTTGAAAATTTTAGAGGGTGTAAAAATAGAATTTCAAATAGTTTTTTAACAAGCATGTTCAATTCATTTTATAACTAAAATTAAGTTATTAAGTTATTTTAGGTCATTAAATTGACTTACAGATCACATTCTAAGTGTTATGATAAATTCACCATTTTTTTATTAAATACAAAATTTCATGATGCTTAAACATTTCAAAATTGATGAGAAAGCATCATTAAATGATTATTCAACAAAACATCGTATACAAAATTTTAAAATTTTAATTTATTAATAAAAGTTACAAAATAAAAAGTTTTAAATTAACCAATCAAAAGATAAAAAAATTAAATTAAATTTATTAAAGGAATGAAAAATCGATTTTATAACATGGTTTATTTATTTTTTAATTGTATTTTAAATTTATGAAATAATTTTTAAAAATCCTAATATGTATTATACGAAGTTGGGTACTAATATTTTCATTATAATGATTTTTTTCTAGATAAATTTAATTTAATTTTTATAATTTTTTTAAGGGGTCAGTTCTAATTTTTTAATCAATTCGGAGAGGGTAACATTAAAAGAGGAGAGAGATGGTTTTGAAATGGAATGTACGGTGGAGATTGATTTAAAAAATCGAAGGGTGAGAAAAACCATTGAGTATGTCTGGTATGGGCACCATAGAATTTTCCTGCCTTTGGTTGAGGGTACGGGTGCAACTTTGGTCCGCTAACTCGATCCAACCTGAACCTAATCCGACGTTTAATACTCGGATATGGCTTGAATTAGGTTTTTTCAATTCAAATTCAATTTAGGTTAGATTCGGGTTAAGATGTAGACAAGCCAAACCTAATTTAATATTTTTATAATATTTATATTGCATTTTCTCTTATATAATAATATATATTTTTTTATTTTTAAGAAAAAAAATATCAAATGATATTATTTTATATGTTTTTCAGAATTTTTTAAAAATATATAAATTTATGTTTATTCTTTTGTTGCTATCTTGAAATTTTACCCTATTTGTTATTTGAATTTTCATATAAATATATTAAAATAATACCATAGATAGATTTTGAATTATGCAATCCGAGTCTAACTTGAATAGTTCGAACTCAACTCGAGTTTAAAAAAATGAGATTGGGTTGGGCTTGGGCTAAGTGTCTCGAGTTAGAGTTCAGGTGAGATTGAGTTTGAGTTGATTATTTTTTAATTCAGAATAAGTTTGGATTAGTCAACAACTCGACTAACCTGCCTAAGTTGTAGCCTTTGGCACCATAGAATTTTCTTGCCCTTTGTTGAGGGTAGCCTATGGTTGATGAAAAATTTCCGGGTCATTGAGTATGCATGACAAAAACTAGTTCATCGGATAATAGTATAAACAAATGAAATCAAATTATAAGAATATAAAGAAATGAGATTAAAGTACAAGTAATTAAACTTAAAAATATAATTGTGACATGTTTAATTGGTGGTATTTTTATGTTACCTATAGAAAAAATGTACATTTTTGTAGTATAAGTAGACCCTAACATTTTTTTCTCTTGTCAGTAGTATTTTTCTTTGAGAAACATTTAATATAAATCTATATTTTGTGTTGGGAACTGAATTTGTCTGACATTATAGAATATTAAAGTTGGTTTCATCAGCTATGTTGTCACACAGTCCAAGCAAACCAGAAGACCCATCTCTAAAAGAAAATAAAAATAATATTTTGAGTTACCCACTAGAATTTAAATGAAGGAATGCATCATCCTCCACGTGATAATTCAGACTAGCTAGTGTTTGAAGCCCAGCAGTAGTCTGAATTCATATATGATTCAATTCATGGTTTCGAGAAATATTCAACATTTCTTATCTTCAGGGATTTGTTCTATTGGCTACTTTAAATCCCTTGTCTGGTTCTCTATCTTCTTCTCTGTTTCTGTTAGATTGATCCCTGATATGAGAAGGGTTTAGCTAAGCCATGAATGTGTTGCCTGGTTTGGCATAAGAATTCTGATCCTCCTTTATCTTTATACACTAACCTGAGGAAGAAAAAACATGGAGGACATTGGAAAAGATGTTACTGAAGTAATGTTTCTTCAACACTGCTATACTTGGTCTTCTAATGGTTCGTTGGCATGAAACAGAAGTAATTTTATGTCTGATACTCTATTTTCTTGTCCCTGGCCTGTACAGTTAATTGGGAATACCCCATTGGTGTATCTGAACAAAGTTGTGGATGGTTGTTTAGCCCGTATTGCAGTGAAGCTAGAGGCAATGGAGCCCTGCTCTAGTGTCAAAGATAGGTATATACTTCAATCTCCTGTTCTTTTTCTGGATTAGTATCTGATTTGTTCTTTTTTCCCCAACAATTGGCATGCAGAATTGCTTTGAGCATGATCAAAGGTGCAGAAGATAAGGGACTGATTCAACCTGGGAAGGTCTGCTACCTAGAAACTTCCATTGAAGATAAGGGGGTTTTCTTCTTTTTGAGAAAATGATTGTTAGAATTTAACTGACAAATTTCCATGTGTTTGATTGTGGTGGCAGAAGACTGTCCTAATTGAGCCTACCAGTGGTAATTCTGGCATAGGGTTGGCATACATTGCAGCAGTTAAAGGCTACAAACTTATCCTTGCCATGCCTGCTTCAATGAGTATAGAAAGAAGAATTGTTCTCAGAGCTTTTGGAGATGAACTGCACCTCACAGATCCAGTGAAGGGTATTAAGGGAATGCATGAGAAGGCCGAGTTACTGGAAAAGACCCCTAATGGCTATATGCTTAAGCAATTTGCAAATCCTGCCAAACCAAAGGTATCTGTCATGTATTGTCTTGTAATGTGAAGGGGTGGCCGGAAAGATTTACTCACTAATCAGTTTTTCATCACTTGTGGTGCAGATTCATTATGAAACTAGGCCAGAGATTTGGAGAGGATGTGGAGGAGAAGTTGATGTCTTTGTTTCTGGGGTGGGACCGGGGGAAGAGTGTCACGCCCCAAAACCCACTTCAAAGACATAATGGTCATTTCACACCTCAAACTCAAAGGCTCAAAGTGGAAACGACACAAACATTTGTATTGTAATTGAAAATTTACGAATTACCAAATTCCTGTTCATAGGACAAAATTTTAAAATCTCCAAGTATCAACTTTAAAAAAACTAAAATACATCAACCAAAGTGTTATTGTCTAAATAACTCCAAACTCAAAATAATTCAAACGAGAATTAAGTTTTAACATCTAAAAAATGTCCAAAATAAGGAAAGTTTAAACAAATGTCCTAATAAAGCCAAATTTCTTTCTTAACGGTCACTTCTAGGCTGAATTGAGGTTACTTGAAAAATTATGAACAAAGGTGATGAACTCAAAGCCCAATAAGGAACATTAATGAAGTTTCATAGATCAAATATTTTCAATTATGCTTACAAATAGGAGATATAATATATACTTATTTTCATAAAAACTTTTAAATTCAAAATACTAATATATTTAAACTTTTTAACAAAACTTTTTCATATCAATTTCAAAACAATTTCTCATTAAAACCAAATCGAATACATTCAAAATATCTATACTCTGCTATCGTAGGACAAATGAGCCTCAATTAGGAGGGACTTCATAATTGAGTAACTAGTTTCAAATTTGTTCCATTTAAAGTGAACAAAACCAAATGTCAACAATTATAAACCGTTGACTTGAGCCGAAAATGTCAACAATTATAACCCGTTGACTAGGGTCATATAATCCAGAGTCAAACACTTTATTTCATTAATTCAAACTCACAAAACAAAACTTCATATCTCCTCAATTTTTTATTTTTCATAAATAAAGAAAATTCTCAAATATACTTTCTATACAAAACACATATTTGATCTATGTGTAAAGATAAAATAATATTTTTACACATTTCAAAATACAATATAAAAAGAAAATTATTTTCTTTTATAAAAATCTGCATTAATTTCCTTACCTTGAAGAAGCGCTCAAAAACTTGAAGTATTTAGTTTGACGAATTTACTCATCACCTAACATAATGTCATACACCATATTTATTATTGATTATTTATCTAGAGATATAAATTTAACATTCCTAACAATATTTTATATAGTTCTCAATAATTATAATTAATTTCCTATGTTAAGAAAATATTATTTTCAACTTCCTAAACAATAATAAATTAATGTAATAAGTTTCTAAATTTTTATAAAATTCATATTCCTCCCTAATTTTATCCTAACTATTTATTTCTTTATATATTTAAATTAAATTAAAGCAGGTACAAAAACTATTATTATTAATATCATCATTATCATTATTCTTATTAATCCCAATATTCCCTCTTACTTAACAAAATACCCCATGTTATTATAACAACTTCAACAACTCCACCAACTCTACTAATTATTATTATTTTAATTTATTCCATTATCACCTTTTACCTCTCATAGTTATATATTGATTTTTTATTTTTTTTCACCCCAACACAATGCCTCAAATCCAAAATCTAGAAACATGCAATCTTCTTCTTATTATTTTCCAATCTCTTAAGTTTTATATAATCATATATTTATTTACTCATTTAATTTTTAGAATTTCATTGTTTAGATCTATTCATCTAAAAAAAATTTCGAATTTCCCTATTTTCATTAATGAAACAACCTATATTCATAATTTCAATATTTTGATCTTAAAATAAATTAAATAAACTAACTTTAATCTAAATTAAAATTTCTTAAAAAATATCTAATGTATTCAAAACTAACTAATGAATATAATATATTAATCTAAAATTAGAATTTTATCTGAAAAAATCTGAACTACAAATTCTAGATTTCCAAACCTTTAGCCCTATGTTCTCCAATTATCTTATTTTTGGTTAATAGAGTTTTTTGAATCAAGAAGATAAGAGGAAAATCTAATTTAAACCTAGAATTTTTAATTGTAAAATGATTCTTTTACCTTTAATAAATTTAATTAATTAATTTGTAATTTATTATTTTACCCCTAAAGTTTATTTGGGGTGTTACAAACCATCACCGGAGTAGGAAGGTTCCTCAAGGAGAAAAACCCAGATATCAAGGTTTGCTTGTGTGTGGGTATTGGGAACTTCTCATTCTAGGCCTTTCCCCTCAAGAAGCTTCTTAATTTTTATGTTACTTCTTCTGTACTTACTCTGTTTGTGTATAGGTATACGGTGTTGAACTGGCGGAAAGCGCGGTTCTGAATGGAGGAGAGCCTGGTGAGTTATACAATGCCCAACACGCCTATTCACTTTGTTCATAATGATTCCATTCCTCCACATTACTGGAATTTCTCTGCTACCTATCTGCTAAAGCTTGCTTCTAAAATAACTGGATATATTGCCTTCCTTTGCTTGCCAAAAGCCCTTCATAAGATCCAAGCAATTGACCCTGGTTTCATCACTCCTATTTTGGATGTCAGCATACTTGATGAAGTTGTTCCACTAAGCCTCAAAATTCAGTGTCTCCATGAATCATGCTAAAATGAAAAATCAATTCAAATGTAGAGCTCTTCATTTGGCCATATGTTTCACCCCTAGTATGGCACACATTGATTTCATTTGATTGACTTGTAGTGTTTCCATCATTTTGCAGATATCAAGTGAAGAAGCAATTGAAACTGCTAAGCTCCTTGCATTGAAGGAAGGCTTGCTGGTAAAACTGATACAGAGGATACTTTAATGGTTTCCTCTAGGTCTCCATATCTTTGGGTTATCACAGAATTCTGAATTTATTTTTGTAATTGAATTTCTGTTCTTGCTAAACTTTAATGTTACCCATTTTTGAGGATGGTTGTGGGAACATTTTTGCAGGTGGGGATATCATCTGGAGCAGCTGCAGCTGCTGCAATAAAGATAGCAAAGAGACCTGAAAATGCTGGAAAACTCATAGTGGTGAGTCCAATTGCATTCTTCCAATTGAAATGGATATGTCTGTAGCACTATACTTTTTAGTTTCATATTGTTTTCTTCGAGGGTTATTTGATTAAAAGGATCATTGAAAACCCAAAATTTGTAATTTAACCTTGGTGCTATTTTGGCCTCATTTGGACAAAAATGTCATTATTTTTTTTTGTAAAAATAACCATCTCTTTTAAACCCTACATTGAAATACTTGAAATGGTAAAAGATGTTTATGTCCAAAATGGATTATTTTTCAAATAAAAACATAGGAAGGGTTAGATTCATAAATTAAGGGATCATTCCATCCCTTTTAACCCATTAAATTTTTTATTATTCTTTCAATGTCCATTAAATCGTCAAAGTTTGGTAATTAGGTATCAAAACCATATGTACCGTCCTATTGTACATCTAGCAATCTAAAAAGTTCCAAATTCTTTGTGAAAGATAGATTAACACCCAAAGGGGGTGAATGGGTGTTTTAGTCTCTTTTTAGCCTAAAATATTTGATTTGTTTTAATCCAGATAAGTCTCTTGATATTATAGGGAAAATTAAAACCAACACACACAAGAACACAAGGATTTGATCAACAATCCACTGCATGAAAATACAACACACATGATGCAAGCTAATCCTAAGACTTACTCCCCGACACCTACATGGTATTTCACATCCATGGCGCAACACCTTGTATGCTCCCAATGGACCTTAGTGCCTCAGGAGATGGAAGATTTCCTTCTCAACCCAACACAAGCGAACATGAACACTTGAGAGTTTTTGGGAATGGGAAAACAACCTAGGTATTTCAAATCAAAAACTTTTTGGGCAAGGTATATATAAGCCTAGGGACCTAGTGGACCAATTCTCGATAATTTCTCAAATTAAATCCTTTAAAAAATAGAAAGATGGATCTCCAAAATTTTAGAAAATTTCGTTGCAGGGCGCTCAAGCACTGTTACTGGTGCTTGAGGTAATTCTTTTAAAGCAGTTAAAAAATATTTTGCATAGTTTTAAACACCTTGATCCATACCAAGCCATACTAAACACTAGCTTGCCCTTCTGGAACCTTTATGTACTGTGTCATTTAATTGATCAATCAGCAACATCAGGTCTTCAATGAAATGTAAAAGACAATCTAGAAAGATCCTAAGGCAAAGTGAATGAAACAAAATTGCCAATCTTAGACTATATATAAGGACTAATATACCAACACTTTTTTCAGCATTGTTGGTAAATATAATACTAAAAGGCCCTGAGAAAGGAGGGTTGAATAATGAAGACAGCAGGCCTAAAACTACAGTGAAATGCACATGAAGATTTGTTTTTCTTGCTGAATCTAGCTTAACTAAGCATGCCATTTCTGTAAACTCCAATGCAGGTAGTTTTCCCCAGCTTCGGAGAGCGGTGCTTGTCCACAGTCCTGTTTGATTCCATCAGGCAGGAGGCAGAAAACATGACTTTTGAATGAGCTGCTACCCATTTGCAGATTGTCGTCTCTATGTTGCCTCTCCATCAACTTGCCAAATCATAAAATGATGTACCCACCATTGTTTTATTGCAGTTTGTGCTGTACCTTGAATGACAACCAATTTATTGAATAAAGACCCCATTTTAGGTTCCTCTTATATAAATGATGATTTTTTTTATATTTTTTTTTTATGGTATTTGTATCAATGATCATCTTGAGAAGAATAATTCTAATTGTTTTTTCAAGTATTTGTATTATTTTTCATTAATTTAATATTCAATTATTATTATTTTTACTTTTTTATTTTTCAAATTTAATTAATAATAATTGTATAGAGTATTTACAAATCTGCATTTCATGAATTTATGTATATTCTTTCTTTATTTTTGTAGCTTGTTTTTCATACAATCTGAAACATTATTTATGCACATGAACATATGTCAAATATAATTTTTTTTTTCATATTTTTACATAAAAATAATTATATTAAGAGCCTGTTAAGTCATGTGATTTTAAAATAGTATTTTTATTTTTAAAAACTATTAACTATTTTAAAAAATTTATAATACTATTTGACCGTTGTTCTCTATAAATAATTTTTAAAATAAATGAAATAAAAAACAATTTTTAGAAAACAAATAAGAGTTGTTTTCACTAGTTTTTAAAAATAAACGGAAAATATGGGCTCGTTTGACTATGTTTTTTAAACTTGTTTTAAAAATTATTTACAAGTTAAAGAATAAAAAACAATTTGAAAAGAAAAAATTCAAAAAAATGGCAAAATGCTCCCTAAATGTGTAAGACATTTTCACGTTTTTATTAACACCCATAAAAATATGCAAATATATTCAAAATAGATAGACTTATATAACTTTATAAAACTAATACAAATATCTTAAATATTTAATACAAACGCCTTATATATGTATGAAAATATAAAATAATTGTATTTGATAATTATACATATTTGTAAACAATGTTTTTGATGGTATAAAAAACAAACAAAGAAAATGAAAGAAAGACACGTAAATATATTTACAATAGACATACTTGTACAAATTTGACTACTTAATACAAATGTCTTGCACATTTTATATAAATCACTAATACATCGATGAAAAAAAAATTATATTTAAAATTTATACATATGCAAATAATATTTTCAATGATTTAATATCGAAAACAAACTTCGAGAATCATGAAAAACATGTAAATAGAAATGTGTGAAGAGTAAAAGTGGTTTTCATCCATGAATTTTCATGGATTTATCAACAATTATATAAAGTACGTAACCTTTAATATCATTATCACATTCATCCACCGCTTTTAACATGACCATTCCTTTAAAAATTCATAAGGGTACAGCAAAATTAAAGATGAGTGAGAATATAACCTAACCTTTAAGAAAACAAAAGGTAATGCTACATATTCAACTCCTTTGACAAGAATCTCCAATGGGTACAATGAATACAGTCTCAAATCCTCCACAGAATAACAAAACTAATCGTTTTAGTGACAGAGATGAAGATTGTTAAGCGAAAAAACAATTAAGAAACATGTGGATGTTGACGATTTTGAAGTTGATTGGTGAGGAAAACCTATAAAAGACAAGGAACAAAAGTAGAAAAATGCTGAGAACTGTTTAGTAATCATTTTTTATTGTTTTTTTAAATAAACAATGCCATTGTTTGGCTATACATTCCTTTACTGTTTTCTCCATGGGAAATATGCAGAGCTGAATGGTTTTTTGTTGCAGGATTTGGGTACCTGAAATTTCTCACTTTTTGGTTTCAGTTCTACAATGTGCATGCTGTTTGGTTCTTGATTTTTGAGATGACTTTTAGCTGTTTTACTGTAGTAAATTGAAGTGCTAATCGTTAGTTATGGTGCTTGAAATTTATCATTCTTTGCTGTTAGTTTCTGCTTTGTCCATGGGTTGACTTTTGATTTGAAGAAAAAAAATTTCTTGTTTGCAATTTTGTTGGTCATCCCATAATTTGTTGTCAGTGATTTGGTGATGTTGTTGAAGGATATGCGGTTGTGAAATATTTGCAAAGATGGGTACATGAAATTTCTCACTTTTTCTTTGGTGGTGTGCTTGATAGGGAAAACTTCATTCTCAGTGTTTGTAGAGTTGGGTACTTGGACTTTCTTAGTGTTTGCTTTTGATTCTGCTGTTGCGTTTGTTTGATTCTTGAATATGTGGATGCTTTGGCTTTGAATATTTTTCAAAATTCATTGACCTGGTAGTAGTTTTCAATCATTCCAGTCATAATACTGTGATTATTTCAAATTTTTTGCATTTTTGGACTGTTGGCAAAGTTGGGTATTTGAAATTCTAATTGGGTTTTCCTCAAGTTCCTCAGCTTTTCTTTTCTGGATTGATCATGATCCTGAGAAAATTTCAGTTCTTTTAGGAAGAATTTTTCTCCTTAATCTGTTTATACAACCCAAGCTGCATTTATATATCTATATTTATCTGCACCTATGGAGTTCTTTTATTGAGTTGTCTGCTAAGTGTTCATCTTCCTTCATATATTACATTTGTTTATTCATCAAATTGTGATGAATATATTCTCTAGCATATGTAAGATTATGTATAAATTTTCAAGAAGCCATCTCAATTGATGTTTCTTCCTCATCAACTTTCATGCTGTTTCTAAGACTGGTGGATTAAGTTCCTCTAGATGTTGAAAAAGACAGAGAAATGGTCTCATTTCCATAAGGACATCCAAATTGCTTGAGGATATCAATTTTTGCTTTTGTTTTTTATCATCTTGCAGTAATCTGAAAAGGTAGCATGGAGGACAAGTGTGCAATTGCAAAAGATGTTACTGAAGTAAGTTGATGTTACTCAAATGTTCTTATGGCTTTCATGTTTCCTTTGTTCTCAAATGATTGCATTTTCCCTTGTTTTGCAATGAACAGCTAATAGGCAATACCCCATTGGTATATCTAAACAACATAGTTGATGGTTGTGTAGCCCGTATCGCTGCTAAGCTAGAGATAATGGAACCCTGCTCCAGTGTTAAAGACAGGTATCTTTTTTTTTTTTACCTTTCCTTAGCTGAGAGTTTGTTTTCTTAGAATTCATATCATGTTTAAATCTTCGGATTTTGCAGGATTGGGTATAGCATGATTAACGACGCTGAAGAGAAGGGTCTAATTACCCCTGGGAAGGTTAGTCATTGATCATTGTCCTTACATCCGGATGTGTTTTGGTATCTTTTGTATATAGACGAAATCAAGGTATTCTCCTCCAAGAGAAAAGACTTTTGTTGTCTAGAGGCCTGTTTTCATGTGAATAGTCCAAATTATGGAGCAATTTTGAATTGAAATATTTCTCTTTGTTCTGAATCTGTTTGAATGGTGGTGGGTGTAGACTGTCCTCATTGAGGCTACCAGCGGAAATACTGGCATTGGGTTGGCATTCATTGCAGCAGCTAAGGGATACAAACTTATACTGGTCATGCCAAGTATAGTGAATCTTGAGAGAAAAATTGTTGTCCGGGCTTTTGGAGCAGAGTTGTACCTCACAGATGTAGCCAAAGGCATTAAGGGGGTTTTTGATAAAGCTGATGAGATACTGAAAAACACACCCAATGGTTATATTCTTAACCAATTTGAAAATCCTGCCAACCCCAAGGTATATTCTGGAATGATACTACGTAATGCAGATGGATGGTTAGAAAGATTTTCTTATCAGTTTATAATCGTTTGTGTAGATTCATTATGAAACAACAGGACCAGAGATTTGGAAAGGCACAGGAGGAAAAGTTGATGCCCTGGTTTCAGGCATAGGAACTGGTGGTACAGCTACTGGTGCAGGGCACTTCCTCAAGGAGAAAAACCCCAAGATTAAGGTTAGAATGCATGTGTTTAAGGGAAAGAGAGAGAGGGTGGAGATCTGGAATGACAAATATTTTATGGTTTTAATATTTTTGGTTGGTTTTCTTTTGTTCACATTTAGGTTTATGGTGTAGAACCATGTGAAAGTGCAGTTCTGAATGGAGGAACTCCTGGTTAGTTACAGTGTCATTTACTTCCTATTCACTCTGCTCTGTCCTTCCACCATGTCTTTTTTCCTTTTCCTTTCCTTTTTTTTATCAGCACAGCAGTGAAAATCATGATTTCGAGTTTGATTTCGTACTAGCCCTTCTGAGAAGAACAACATTTTCAATTACTGACAATTTCCACTATGAATTTGTTGCATATGATTATGTTTCAAAGGCCCACATAAGATCCTTGGAATTGGTACTGGCATCATCCCTAAGGTTTTGGATGTCAAACTACTTGATGAAGTTGTTCAAGTAAGCCATGCAATCTTTTTCTCGCGCATTTTCCTTTAACCGAGGTGTGGCATTATCTGCTTGTGCTATGGAAAGCTCTTGCATGCTAGTTCCCAACTTCCCATCTATTTCATTATCATTCAATACTATAATCAATAGACTTTTGGGCAAATGCTGCTATTTTACTTCCATTTCCATCTCATTGTAGCTTCAAAGATTGGTTTGCATCTCTGCTTTAATGGTACTTATGATGGAACTGCCACAGCAGACGAACATGGATGTCTGCTATTGACTGATAATGTCTGTGAAACTTTTCAGATATCGAGTGATGAAGCATTTGAAACCGCTAAACTTCTTGCATTGAAAGAAGGTTTGCTGGTATGTAGGCAATGGCATATGGTTTCTTTCAATGAAGTGTTGGCATCTTCAAAACTATATTCATGGGTTATCACGTCACTTTAAACCCGTCTCTCCTTGAATTTTTCAAGAAGTTTCCCTTTTTTCTTATGATGATTTTGGGATCTTTTTTTACAGGTAGGGATGTCATCTGGTGCTGCTGCTGCAGCAGCAATAAAGATAGCAAAGAGACCAGAAAATACAGGAAAACTCATCACAGTATGTAGTGGGCTGCACTATTTAGCCTAACATCAATGCTACGATGCATCTTTTGGCCTATTTTGTCTAGTATCTGGATCAGAAGCCATTCCATGTATACTGCGGTTTCTAGTATCTGCCATTGCTCCATCCTAGACCCAATCAGCCAAATGCTCACAAGTTTTCTTTCCAAACCCAGCCCGTTAACCATGTGATTTACTTGTGTTACCTTGCAGGTGATTTTCCCCAGCTTTGGAGAGCGTTATCTGTCTTCAATGCTGTTTGAATCCATTAAGAAAGAGGCTGAAAATATGAAGTTTGATTGAGTTATTACCTGCTCCGGAAAAGAGCCTTGTTTCATTAGCCCTGTCCTACATTTCTCCATTGGCTTAGCTTGAACAAATACCAGAAAGTCAATAATCTTTGTACTGCACTGTGGACGTGATTAGTTAATAATCTAGTAATGAGGAAAAAATGGGCAACAAATTTATTATTATTTTTTCCTATTCATTTTGTTCTTAATTTTCCTTTTTCTTGTTCTTCCACTCTAATCTTCATTATTCAGGCCAAGGTTTATAATGGCTTGACACACATGGTGAAAAACAATAGCCTCTCACCATAATATTTTCACCCTTTTTAAAATGTGTTTTAAATTTTATTTGGAAAATAAATCATAGGAGGTGAGGTTGAATTTTAGGTTTAGGAATGTACAAATATAGATTTTTAACCTTTCTAAGAGTCGATTAGACAATAATTTTAGAAAGTGTTTTTAAAACAAAAAGTGTTTTGAAAAAAAATGTGTTTGACAAAATTTGAGAAACACTTTTAAAATTTTGAAAAAATCATTTATAATGTTGAGAAATCATTTAAGAGTGTGTTTGACAGCGGTCCTAGAAAGTGTTTCTAATATCTTAATACTAGAAAAATAAAAATTTTCAAATGATGAAAGACTAGAAACACTTTCTTAAATCACTATCAAACGCACTTTAAGTGTATTTGACAGTATCTATACTTGAATCAGTTTTAATAGAAGTATTTTATCTGAAATATTTTTAGAAAAATTAGTTATCAAGTATTTTTCAAAAAATATTATAAGAGTCCGTTTAGCATTACTTCTAGTAGAAATGTTTTACTGGAAATGTTTTCTTCTAGAATATTTTTGGGAAAAACGTTTTTATGAGAATTTGAAAGAGTGATTTTATTAGTATTTTTGATAATATGTTGCATAAGTACAAAAATGTTTTTAATATTAATAAATTACTAAAAGGACATTCACTACAAAAAGAAAATGTTATAATAAATAAAAAAAACTTTTATTACAAAAAAATATGTGAACATTTATATTGTTAAAAAGAAAACTCAAAAAATTATTTTTCTGATTATGAAAATAGAAATAATGTAGAGTACATGAATAATTAGAAATTGATGTTATTGAGCTTACTGTATGGTAGGCTTGTAGTAATTTCTATTGAGATTGTGCAAAATTTTAAAATTATTTTATGGATATTAATTATCTGATTGTTGATGAGAAATTTTCATAAAAAATTGAAGAGAGTGGACGGGAAAGAAGGATAGTGGGAAGTAAAGAAGGTAATATTTTAAAAAAATTTAAATGTTTTTTTAAATAAATAAATAAACACCTCTCAAATGCTTCCCTAAAAACCACCTCAATTGTTTTTCTAAAATTTTAAGCATTTTTTAAAATATTATCAAACACGAATTTTTTTTAACCTTAGAAACACTTTTAAAAAGCATTGTAAAACATACTCTAAAGTCTGTTTAGTAGTGATTTTATGAAGCGTTTTTAACCTTTATAATACTTGAAAGTTTTTAATTTTTAAGTATTAGAAAAATTAGAAATACTTATCAGAATCATTATCAAATACACTTTAAGTGTTTTTTTTTAATATTACAAGTGATTTTATAAAATTAAAAAGTTTTTCCTAAATTTTATCAAATATCTAATTTTTTTTTTCATTAGATTAAAAGTGCTTCTAAAATTATTATCAAATGAACTTGTAATTTTCTTAAAAACACTTTGAGTAGAAACATTGTCAAGAAAGAAGAAGAAAATAATTGTAAAAAATAACATCAAAATAAAGTTTTTAAAGTTCTTAACTTTATACAAAATTAAAAAAAAAAAAAAAAAAAGAAGAAGAAGAAGAAGAAGATAATTTACTGTTCTAAACAAATTCTAAATTAATCTTTCTAACATAAAGGAAAAGCTTTTGAGTTGTATAAACTTTTTGACTCTTGAACCAACAGAATAACGGTAGTATCATTTTGTGGAAAAACAAGAATTCAAATAAGCAAATTGAGATTCCTTGAACTACAAAACAAATAAATAAATGGGACCCGTCAAGAGGGGGTTGCAAATCTTTTTCTGAAAAATGTTTTGGCATTATAAGCTATAACAGCTGTTTTGAACTGAAACTGGTAATTCAGAGGAGCACTTCTATTGGTTTGAAACCTAGGCACGTCTCCCAAGATAGGCAGGGTGAAACTCCTATTTTGACTATTGCTATGTTTGTGCTCTTTGCTTCTTGATTTTCAGCAAGTTCTAGCTGATCTCTTTGAAGAATCTTCATTATTGAGGTGCTAGCAAAGTTGGGTAGTCTGCTCTTTGATCTTGGGGAAATGATTGCTATATTAATGATTAACCCTTTTAGTGATTCCGGTGTTTGATCTTTTGGTGATTTCTTTGAAAGTTTTTCATCAGTGGAGTGTTTGCAAAGTTGGGTACTTCAAATTTCAGTGGTTGCGCTTAATTCTTGATTGGGGTTTGTGTATGATTGTTGATTTCAGGAAGATGTCTGCTTGTAATTTTTTTGGCTAGTTTTCTTTCTGAGGTCTGTTCTTTGGACTGTTGGTAATTTGGTTGAAAAATCTTCTGCTGGTAGAATGTTTCCACAGGCTGGGTAATAAAAATTTTTGGCATTTCTTGCTTATAAAATGGTATTTTTTTAGTAGTTCTGCTATGTTCAAGTCAGTTCAAATCATGATCATTTGAGAAAATTTTCGCATTGTTAGGGTAATTACAGTCAAATTTATTATTGGCCAATATTATTTATTTGAATAATCAACATAATTGGATTTCCCAGGGTTGGGTATCTGTAAAACCTCCTTTAATTCTCCCAATTGATGGAAGGAATGGAAAAATTAACTCTCTCCTCTGTTTGGTTTTATTTTCTGCCCATGGGTATTGATAGTTCATTTGACTAAAGAATTATTTGCAGTATGGAGTCTTCCATGGAAATGAACTTGTTGTATTCCCACTTCCTATTTTGGTCCCTTTTCCTTTTGTTTTTTTTAGCATCCAAAACAAGTTTACTCCCTAATGTGTTCAGGGTCATCTTTAGGCTTTCAACAAATGAGCTCTTTTATATTCATATCCGATTTTCTAATTGTGAACTGGGTTTTGAGTAATGGAATATTAATCCATTTCATTTCCAATTAATTCTGAGCAACGAATAAGGGAATAATCTTTGTCAGATTGCAGTTCTTCTAAAAGGACATTATGGAGGACAAGTCTGCAATTGCAAAAGACATTACTGAAGTAATACCTCATCAGTCATCCTCGGTTCTTAATTTTTGCTTTTTATATCTCCCCTGGCGTCAAATTATAATAATCTTTATTGTCTTGCTTTTGGCTTGTACAGTTAATCGGCAAGACCCGTATGGTATACCTCAATAAGATTGTGGATGGATGTGTAGCCCGTATTGCTGCTAAGCTGGAGATGATGGAACCCTGCTCCAGTGTTAAAGACAGGTATGCATTTTTCCTTTCATATTGGTTGTGATTTTGAACCAAAGCACGTGTTAGCATTCCTGATTTGCAAATTTATGTTTTCCATTTTTAATGTCCATGATGCAGGATTGGGTATAGCATGATCAAGGATGCTGAAGATAAGGGCCTGATTACACCAGGAAAGGTCGGTAACTGAACTTCTTGTTTCGAGATATGTTTGGGTAATTTTGTTAATCATTCATCTTTAATGAACACAGACAATCATAGTAACCATCAAATTTATAATTTTTCGTATGGTAAAAAGTGAAGTTTAATACAATTTTCAAGATCTGTTTCACAGTTGTAATGATGAACAAGATGTGGTTTTGTTCTTTATGAACATGTTTGAACTGACAAGCTCCCCTGGGTTATCAATATGTTTGATTTGAATAATGGTGGCTGAAGACTGTCCTCATAGAGCCTACTAGTGGTAATACTGGCATAGGGCTGGCATTCATTGCTGCAGTTAAGGGTTACAAGCTTATTATTGTCATGCCAGCTTCATTTAGTCTTGAGAGAAGAATCATTCTTCGAGCTTTTGGAGCTGAGTTGATCATCACAGATCCTGCCAAAGGATTTAAGGAGCAACTTCGGATAATTGAGGAACTATTGAAAAAGATACCAAATGGTTATGTTCTTCAGCAATTTGAAAATCCTGCTAATCCTCGGGTAATCTTTGCATCCATATCTTGCAAGTCGGATTGCTGATTGGACAGATTGATTTAGTAGCTTGTCCTTCTTTTTTATGCAGATTCATTATGAAACCACTGGACCAGAGATATGGGAAGGATCTGGAGGGAAAGTAGATGCCCTTGTCTCTGGAATAGGGACTGGGGGTACAGCATCTGGTGCAGGGAAGTTCCTCAAGGAGAAAAATCCTGAGATTAAGGTTGGCTTGTGAGTGAGTGAGTGAGAGAGAGATCATATCTTTTGCTGATGTCTTTTTTCCTCTTACATTTAGGTATATGGTGTAGAGCCAGTGGAAAGTGCAGTTTTGAGTGGTGGAGAGCATGGTGAGCTGACTACATGTCTTGTACTCTTTGTATCTCTTTGGTGCTAGAACATTCACTGAAATTCATTGAATTATTCTTTCATGATCATATTAAAATGTTGAAATAAAAAAAAAAAAAGAATTTAAACATGCGATAAAATTATGAAAAACATTTTTAATTTCTTGAAACAGAAGCCTTATTACGAGTTTGACTTTCGATCATGATGCCTTGGCTTGGGAAACAGTAACACATTTTTCTGACACTAGCTTACTGAGTTGCCACTGCAGGAAGATTGGAGGAGAATCTATAATGGTCACAGGGTAAGGGTGCGTTTTTGGGCTCTTTGAAGGATAGGGAACTTAAAATATTAACTTTTGGGGAAAATTATGAGAAGGGGAATGGTTGAAAGGAAGGGGAAGGTTTGGTGATTCTGTAATGAAGATTAAAAACTGTTTCTTCAAATATGCAAGGTCTATACAGTATGAGAGCAGTAGTGAAATCTTTTCTAAAGGAGGGGAGGGGGGGCAAATGTATTATTAAGTTGGTAACTGGTAGGAGGTATCTGGGTTGGACGAAGGGTTGATTGTGTCAATTGTGGAGAGTCTCAGTTACAGGTTGATTGTTCTCTTAAGGAAATTTTCTGTTCACTTAGGGATCTTATCTGGAGGAGATAGGCCTCGTAGAAGTGGGGTGGAGACCAAGAGCAATGGAACAAGGCAGTTGGGCATTAGTATGTGAGTGCCTACTTAGAGGAATCTGACTTGTCTAGCAGAGTTCTGTCCTTTCAAGTAAGTCCTCTTGAGCCCTGATACACGGGGTGTGACATTTGTGCACCATTGTGGTGCTGGATTGAGCTAATGAGATGTCCATGGTGCCTGGTGTTTTCAAGGTCCTCAAACCTACCATCAAATACCTAGCCTGCAGCTGCATGTCCACTGCTTCTGCCTGAGCCATACTGACCTTGAAATGTATCCTTTCGATAGTGGTTATCCATCCTTTTGGACTGGTGGAAGGCCAGAGGCATTGAGCACCACTTTAGAACAAGTGATGGCCTTGTTCAACCTCAGCCAGATCCAAACTTGAACCACCAAACTAGGATCACTGTCTCGGTACCAGGTGGCATATTCAGTACACCTTCTTGCAGTGCCCGCCACCCCACCCCCCATCCCACTTTCAACTCAGGCAGGCATGAACATGTCCTGCTGCACCAAAAAGCACCTTCTAAGGACCTTAAGGAGGCAATGCATTGGCAACCACACTTGTGGTAGGTTTCCATCTAGTATGGGCTGTCTCAGGGACAGGCTACTTTAGGAGGCCAAGATAACCTTCCTTGGCTTGGGATTTCCCTGAGCTGTCCATGGGTGCCATGAGTGGCTATTGCGTTCATGTGGACTAACAAGGTTGCACCACCTGAGTTGCCCTGACAGCACACATCATGCCAACTAGTCCAAACTTGACATCACACAAATATGGCGGCAACATCTACTGTGTGGCCTCCCTTCATATAGTTACACAACAAAAGTAGTTCATTGACTTTCTAAAAAGGAAAAATGAGAACAAGAGAATAGACATCATATGCTTCCATTCAAGATAAAACATATAGAGGATGAATTTTTTAATCTAAATTTTGTTCATGCTATGATGCTCCATATAGTTCCACAGCAATAGGATTACAACTGCAGTCTTCAAATTGATAAATGAAAATTTTTAATCATTTTGTTTACTTTGTTATATTGAAAAAGCAAGATAAGCGTATTATTTTGCAGCTCTTTTACTTGTTCTTTTTTCTTTCCTTGGGTTCTGTTTGATATTTACTTCAGCACTAAAATTTGTGGTTCTAGAATTTATTTTCATGTAAGCCCTTTTAAGAAGAGTGATATCTTCACATATTGACTGTTTGGTTAGTGGATACATTGCATGCATTCAAATGTCAAAGCCCCGCATAAGATCCAAGGAATTGGTGCTGGTTTCATCCCCGCTGTTTTGAATGTCAGCATACTCAATGAAGTTATTCAAGTAAGCCTCTGGTATTGGCCCTTCTCTTTGAAGTGTGGGGTTTTGTTGCTTTATGCCATAATTCTGCATCGCATCACTTCATTCTGGACTTAAAAAGTACGTATCCAATGAAAATACATGAAAAATGAGAAATAAAATCTGCAATAACACTTTATAATTCTTAGCGAGGCATATAGAAAAGCAATTGTTATTTTTTTTCCATGTTTTCTTGCCAGAATTTTTTTCATTCCTACCAATATCTATAATCTATTTTCTGGTTACAGTCATTGTGATTATACATAGATTTCGATATCGACTTCTGATGTTCCTGTAACTTCTCAGATATCAAGTGATGAAGCAATTGACACTGCGAGGGCTCTTGCTTTGAAGGAAGGTTTGCTGGTATATTCACAATAATTAAGATCTCTTCCAGCTGTTTTTCAAAAATTTTGAGCATTTCTCTTTGTTTAAATTGCTGTTGTGTATGCCCTTGATTCTGGAACCTTTTTTCCTTTTTATCAGGTAGGCATATCATCTGGTGCTGCAGCTGCTGCTGCAATAAAGATAGCAAAGAGAGCAGAAAAATGCTGGAAAACTCATTGTTGTAAGTTAAATTGCCTTCTTCCAAATATCTCTGTTCTACACTCTATTATTTTGATAAGATCCGTGTTAAGATATTGTCTTTGGTTGATTTCTTCAATTATCTGCATAACAATCCCTTCAAGTTGTAGGGTAAATCTTCTTCATGTATTTCTTCTATTACCTCTTATTAACCCTGGAAGTGACATCTAATCTGTACTTATAGTTGAGGGAACCTTCATACGAAAATTTAATCACATTCATCAGTACTTTATTGTGCATATTTGATTTTGCCATTTTCAAATTCTTCAAGGTTCTGTGTTGGATGGTTAGTAACATTCCATCACCATAAATTAACAAGTTACTTTTCCTCCTCACAAGGTTTTAGAAGTCAAAATTTCCTAATTGGATTAGGAGGCCACAATGGTTCTGTCAAACGTGACGAACATTGGTTCAAGATGCATACCTGAAAGGTGCCCACTAATATGACAATCATAATGAATTGTTAAGCTGGCCATCGTTTACATTTGTAAGCGGTTCATTGTCCATTTGAGGGATGAAATTAACCTTTGATTCCTAGCAGACTCTTCAACACAATTGGCATAAATTTTATGAGAGTTGGATTTCCAGATTGGTTTGTCTTTTTTAAAAAAAAAAAAAATAAATAAATAAATAAATCTCCTTTTCATTTTTCCTCCTTTTGGTTGGAGTGGGGTGGATTGTTGTGCAACTGGATTCTGTATTATTTCCTTCTTCATTTTTATTTTGTTTTGAGAATTTGAGCAAAGTTTGGTGACAGAAAGCCAAATATGTTGCATCTTCAACATTACCTCCCATCTATTCCAGTTTAGGGGGTGCATTCATTGTAAAATCCATGCTATGAAACCCGGAAAGAGGGGTTTATAAAGGATACTGGTGCCTGAAATTCTTGCAGGGGCTTCCTAAAGAGGCCTAACTCATTCATATTCTCTGACCTCTTGAATTTCTACATTGAAGTATTATTCTACTTGCCTGAGCTGATCAACCAGTTTGAGAGAGTTTGCAATCTGGGTAAGGGCAAGGCACTCCAAGAAATTGATTGAATAAACAATTCATAAAGAGAAACCTTTCTACGACACTCCATGTATTAGATGAGTTTGTGACTGTGTCAAATATCTGTTCTTTTTCATTACAGTTCATGGGAATGTAGATTAATATGTATCATGTCTTATCATTTTAGATTCTGAACCTGATCTTTCACTAGTCTATACTTTTCCACTACCCAAATAGAGGCCGCTATAACAGGCTTAACATCATGTGTCCAGCCCATATGAAAATTTTTTTCCAAGACTAATCCTGCTTTTTTTTTTCCTTGCCATGCAGGTGGTTTTCCCCAGCTTTGGAGAGCGTTATCTGTCTACTGCACTGTTTGATTCTCTGAGGCATGAAGCAGAAAACATGGTCTTTGAGTGAGGTGTTAATCGGTTTCAGAAAGTGTAATCTGTCCTTTAGCTGGTGTGATATCTAGATTAATACCGGAAAATTTCTGATGTGTGTTTCGCAGGAGAGCTGAAACAGTGGTGATGCCAAACCCAATGGCAACTATGCATCCAACCCAAAGATGAAGCACAATCATAAGAAGATCTACATATTTGGTGATTTATTTCATTTCTGTTTGTTCACATTTTGCTAATTGTGATGATAATTCCATTTGTGAGCATTGGAATGAATGTGGAAGTTTGTGTTACAAGAATTCAGCTCACCAAAACGGAAAAAAGAAAAGATTAGCACACAAAACTTTGATCCATTTATTTCCATGTTGCTTCAAACAACAAAAACATAACATCAATTATGCCTGTACATCACACCTAAACAAAATGAACAATGAAACATGAGTTTCAGTCTTCACTAATCACATCTCCTCTCTGGTTAACCCTTTCTAACATTTGAATGATGGGTTTTTATTAGCGTATGATTTAGCCTACTTTGATACTGATAAGCCATGCTCAGCATTGTGATTAAGCCTGTCTTCAGGCTATATGCTCAATTTTCCTGCATACAAAAAACAAACAACAGAACCTAGATAGTAAGGAAAAATGAAAATGAAAATGAAAATGGTTGTTTTAGAGATGTTTTCATAGTTTTCATCTTTCCATTTCTGAAAGCAGTTGTAATTTCAGGTACCAAAGAGGAGACTCAAACAATATTTGGATGCATACCTTCTTAGTATATATTGTGGACCCAGGTGAACATTTCAGAGAACTGCAATAGACGTCACATACAATGTCATAATGATTCTTCTTGCATTCTGTCATACAATTTTCAAAACAATTGGGGTCTAAAGGTGGGTCAGCATCAGCCATCTCAAATATTAATAAACACAGAACCAGTACTTTGATAAACACTTGTGCCTTTGCCATATCTCCCAATCTCTGATGATACTACCACCTCTGAAATATGCATATATATAAGAGAGGTGTCAAAGTTACTTTATTTTTGGTAAAACCCAGAAAAAATCATGGGAAGATGTGTGGTCTGTGTGTATCCTACCCATCAAATCTCCTCAGTTTTCTTGGTTTCTCTGGATTTCCCATTGACCCTCCTCACCTCTCTCCCTCTCAAAATCCATGCTAAATATTGAGGGGATTATTGATTCCCATTCTTTCCAACCTTTAATTAGTTCTATCTTTTGTTATTATCTATTTTTGGATAAAAACTGATAGGGTGCCTCTGGCAGAAAATTTAAAAGAGAGAGAGATGATATGGGCATGTTTGGTTTCAATATTCTGATTATAAAAATTGAAAAAAAAAAAAAAAGAACACTTAAAAAGAGATAAATTTCAAGTAATTTCAACATTCAATTTCACTGTTACTTGGTTTTATGTTTAAAATCATTGTTTCAATATTTTAATAATTTTTTAATTAAGTTAATATGTGTAGATTTAAGAGGTATTGGTAAAATTTAATATTTATTATTTAATGACACTTTAAATTAAATTATACTTAAATAGTTAACTTAAAATTTATTACTTAATTCTTATTTTAAGTATTACAATTGATTGATAAAATTATTTAAAATTTATATTAAATCATCAAATCAACATATTTATCCTCGTAAATTATAATTAGGGTAAAGAAGTTGAGTAATAGTAGAGGTCATGAAATAGTAAAGAAGATCGTGGAGGTAATTAGGTTAAATGAGAATAAAAAAATACGATTAAAATGTGAATTTAAAAATAAGTTAATTATTTTTACTTATTATTTAAAATTATTTTTTTACTTTAAATCATACCATTAAGTTATTTTATCAAATATACTTAATTTATTTAATGATTTAAATTAAATTATTAAGTCACTTTAAGTTATTAAATTGGTTTACAAAACACTCACTTAGGTGGTGTTTATTTTTTTGACTTTTTGCTGAAAGTAATTTAGTTTCAGAATTTAGGTTGTTTGTTTTTCTACTTTTTTATGACTTATTATAAACTTTTTACTAAATAAAAAAAGTCAAAATATGTAGTTTTTTCTAAATAGAAAAAATAACATATTGGTTTTTTTTTACTTTTTAATACTTAATAGAAATAAAATACTATAAAAACAAACAATCTAATATTTAATACTATTAAACATTAAAGTTCTATTTAGAATTAAGTAAAAAAATAAACATCACCTTAGTCTATAAATTTATGATAGTTATCTAGTTAAGTTAGAGTTATAAATTATTTACAAAATATTACACTATTCACCGATTTAAGACTTAAGCCTTACTTGATTTTGTATTCATTTAACTAGTAAAAAAATTTAAAAAATTATAACCATGTGCAAAAAAGATATATTAAAGTTTTGTTCGATTAGTTTTGGTCCATGAATTTCTGATATTTATTATATTGGTTTTTGAATTCCAAATTATTTTAAAAATTACTAAAGTTGTTAATAAAATGTTCGTGCTAAGTTTTACTTGAAATTTTGAAAAAGCATAGTTATGTTCAAAAGAAGAAACATGTGGACCATGTTAGATTAGTTTTGATATGTGAATTTCTAATTTCTATTGAATTGGTTTTCGAGTTTGAAATTATTTTTCAAATTACTAGATTCATTAATGAATTAACCCATTAAGTCTCACTTAATTTGAAATCTATTTGCATGAGAAATTTTAAAAATATAATTATATGAAAAAAAAAAAAAAAAAAGACTAGTTTCGATTTGAGAATTTTTATGATCATTCTCTGGGTCTCAAAAAGTAGCTCCTACGCCACAAAGCCAACCATGTCTTTGTTTATTATTGTGACCTACATTCCATATACTTTATGTTTACACCTAAATTTTATATATATAAAAATGTATTTTATATTTACAAGTGTATTTTATGTTTATAATTAAATTATATATATATTTTTAAAAATAAAACGTTAAAATAAAGTTTTAATAATTATATTGATTTTAATTATTTATTTTCAAATTCTATTTATTTCTTATTGAAAGCATAAAAATCATGAATTAAATACAAATATAATAATTATACATATATTATAAAGTAGATAAATTATCATTTTAACATTAAATCTGTTTTCATATTCGATAAAATATCATTTTAGAATTAAATGAATTTTCAAATACAACCTGTTATAAAATGTTACAAATTATATCATTCATATATTAATTATAATATATAATATATGTATTATTACTTCTTATATCATTTTTGGGAAATTTTATAATATTTTCATAAATTTTTATTAGTTTTCACCCTATTAATATTTTGTGTCAAGATATACATCGATATTTTTTTGATATATTTTGAAATATCTATAAAATCGAGTTATCGATATATCCATGAAAATCAATATTTTCATCCTTGCACACAATACATTATTGACCATGCAATTATTAGAAGAAAGATAGTAATTTTGTGGAGCCAATATGCATGATTTTTAGGCATTCATTAATCCCCTTCCATTTAGCCTTACCACCCAAGTTTTGTCCTTTATTTTGGTAGTTTTCTTATAACTTTAAAAGGGTATTTCGTAAATCAACTTAACGAATTAAAGTGACTTACCGACTTTAAGAAGCTGATTTTCTAAGTCTTTCCATTTTTTTCCAGCTAGAGCCATGCCATCATTTTAGGGGAAAATGAATTGTAGAAAAGAAACAAGCAATTAGAGGTTGAAAAAGATGGGCATCAACAATCAAAAGGTCAATACGATTCTTGAGAGAAGATAATGCTAAATTTAGAGAAATTCAAAAAAAAAAAAAAAAAAAAAAAAAAAAAAAAAGAAAAATAAAATTTATGGAGTCCCATGAGTTTTGGTGGATTTTACTAAAAATAAACCTCAACATCTCTCCTATATATTTAAGAAATTGATGACATTATCACAGACCCCAACATCTCCTTTGCATACTTCACAACCTAATAATATAATCCCAAGTTGATAATCTTATCAGGGAGTGAAGAAGCATAGAGATGTCTACTAGTATTCTCAATGGTGATTTTATTTTATATATTGAATGCTTATAACCCCTCTTGCCATCTCTCTGCTTCTTTACTCCCTGATAAGATTATCAACTTGGGATTATATTATCAGGTTGTGAAGTATGCAAATGAGATGTTGGGGTATGTAATAATGTCATCGACTTCTGAAATATATAGGAACATTCCCCCTATTTGATGTGGGATGTCACAAACACCCTCATGCAGACACAACGTTCTCGTTGTGTACCACAGGATTGCGGGGCCAAACAGACAAACACCCCTACGGGGCCAAACAAACCCTCACACCGAGGTCGGAGATCGACTCTGATACTACGCTATCACGGCCCAAAACCTGCTCCAAGGGCATGACGATCATTTCACATTTCAAGCCCAAAAGCTCAAAGTGGAAACAATACAAACATTCATATTGTAACTGAAAATTTACCAATTACCAAATTCCTGTTCAGAGTAGTAAAATAAAAATTCTAAAATCTCCAAATAATAATTTTATTTTTTTTTTGAAACTAACACATCAAACCAAGTGTTATTGTCCAAATAACTCAAAACTCAAATAATACTAATGGAAAACAAATTTTAACATCTAAATAAAGCTAAAAAATAAAGAGAGTTTTGACATATGTCCTAACAAGCCAATTTCCCCTTCTAACCTTCACTCCTCGCTCGAACTTAGGGTACCTCAAAAATTATCAACAAAGGGGAATGAGCTCAAAGCCCAATAAGGAATATTAATACAGTTTCATGGATCAAATAGTTTCAATTATGCATACAAATAGGAGATTTAGTGTAAAATCATTTTCATACGAACCTTTGAGTACAAATATGCTAATACATTTTAAGGTGTTTAACCAAACATTTTCCTATATATCAAAATCATTTCATATCCATTTCAAATCAAATACATTTCAATTGTTTTCACTTTGGTTATCAAATAATAAATAGTGTCCATTTAAATGGGACTTTACAAATAGGTGGCTAGCCTCAAATGTTTCTTTTAAGGTGAACAGAACCAAACATTACTAGTACTAGTAACCTTTAACCAAACCCCTAGAGGTTGGGGTCTAAATCAATTACATTTCCCACCATAAAAATGTAAAGGTCAACTATTATATCCCATTGACAAGGGCCAAAGAGTCAATTATTATATCCCGTTGACAAGAGTCAAACAAACCAAAGTCAAATTCTTTATTTTATTTATTCAAACTTACAAAAGTAGAAAATCCCCAAGTATTTCGATATAAACAAAATAAATATTATAACACATTTTTTTCCATACAAAAATATATTTGATCCATGCTTAAATACAAAATTAACAATTACACATTTCAAACAACATATATATATATTATTTTCCTTTACAAAATCTGTATTAATTTCCCTTATCTCAAAAGAAGTCCTTAAAAACTTTGGAGAAAAATAATCCTGGAAAATCCACTCCTCACCTAACAAAGTATAATAGAAATAACCATTATTATTTATCTACAATTATAAATTTGACAATCCTAAAATTTTAGATATTCAAATTAATGTTTTTAATTATGAAAGATAATTCAATCTATTCATATTTTAAAAAAAATTAATAAATTTATAATTCATATAAAACTTAAATTTTATTTTCAATCTATTTCTTGGGACACAACATAATTTAATTAAATTTCAATTTATTTCACTAATTAAATTCTATGCTATTTATTAACTTACACCCATCATTAGTATAATTATAATACCAAAAACTTTACTTCATTTTATTTATAAATTCTATTCTCTCACTTTCAAGTTTTTTTTTTTTTTTTTTCACCAAACATAACCTATACACAACAACTCTCCATCATTGCTAATATATATATATATTAACCACCAAACACCATCCGTACACTTTTTCCTTTATTATTAATATTAGTTTTATTTTTCCCATCATACTTATTCTTTTCCGCACGCTCAACACCCAATCTTGCATATTATATATATATTTTCCTAATATTTTCCAATCCCTTAACCCATATATAATCATATATCTATTTACTCATTTAATTTTTGAAATTTCATTGCTTTGATCTATTCATCCAAAACTATTTTCATCAATAAGACAACCTATATTCATAATTTCAATATTTTGACCTAAAAGTTTTAAATAGATTAACCCTATCCTAAATCGAAATCTTCCAAAGAAATTTTTTTTTTTCATCTAAAAACTTAAGATTTCCCAATTTTCAACAATGAATTAACTCATAATCTTAAATTTTCAATATTTTGATATTAAAACGAATTAAAAAATAAACTAACCCTAATCTAAATTAAAAAATTTTAAAGAATATTGAGCATGTTCAAAACTAACTAACGAATATAATATATTAATTTAAGGTTAGAATCTTACCTGGAAAAATCTAAACTTCAAACTCTGAACCTCTAACCTTGAGCCCTACGATCTCTAATTCTCTAATTTTAGTTGATAAGGTTTTTTGAGTGAAGAAGGTAAGAGGAAAAATCTAACTTATACCTAGGATCATTAATTGTAAAAGGACTCTTTCACCCTTAATGAGTTTAATTAATTAATTAATTAATTACTTGTAATTTACTATCTTGCCCTACGAGTAAATTTTAGGGTGTTACATCAAACTTGAGCAAGATTTTTGTTTTGGAAAAAATGACAACATATCTTTCTTGTGGTGAAAAAGGGTTATTTTATCTTTACTAAAATGTAACATCTTCTCAAGTACCTTAATTGTGTATTTGATTGTGTGTTACCATTTTTTAATATGAATGATTATCGATTCATAACGGTTGTTATGCCTTGATGAGCCTTAATGTTTGGCGTTTTCTCCTCATAATGGTTGCACCAATCAATGTACTTAATGTTTGTTAAATGTTTGACAAGTGAGAATGCATATGGTGCCCAGTTAGTGCATGTCGTCTGGTCCCTAAGGTAGACGGATAATACTGCGTGGCTAATGTGCGGAACACACATTCATCTGGATGGATCATAGGGATTATTCTAGATGACGGTGGGCGTCCCACATCATTTGTTAGAGTTATTTATTTAGTTTTATTTAGTTACTATTTCTCTTTCTTATTTAGTTATTATATTAGAATTATTCTTTTTTTTTTTTTAAGTAAGAGTAAGTTGGTTTTTATTTTATTTTACTAAATCTATTAAAATTCTAATAGTGTTGTATTTTTTTAAATCTATTTAATAAGAGACCGTAGATTTTTTTTCTCTCTCTTCGAATCTTTTTGAATTTTACACCATGATCGAAAGAAGTATTTTAAAAGGGATTTCAAGTAGGATGTTGTATTCCCATTTTTTGTAATTATAGAATATAACAATGGGGCACGAATGGTTTTCTACCCATAAACCGCCTGTTAGAATTTTTTTTTTAAATAAAATAAATTCAAACCTATTTAAACATAAATATAAAAAATATAAAAAACAAACTCCACTTAAATTTACACATATCTCCTTAATTAAAAAAATATTAAAATATTGAATAGTTTTTAAAAATTGTTCTTTAATATTTATAAAACAAAAGTTTGTTTGAGACCCTCAAATATTTTTAACCGGTTTTAAATGTTTTAAAAATATTAATATATATATATTACTTTATTTTTAATTATTTTTCATATTTGTATAATTATTTTTTAAAATAGATAATAAAAAATAAGTAAAAACAACTAAAATATATTTTCTAAAAACATCATTTTTTTTCTTAGTACCAAACAGTTATATATATATATTGACAAAAAATAGTTGTCAAACATAATCTTATTCTTATAACTGTTTCTTATAATACTTTATACAAATATTTGAAAACAGTAAATATATATTTTTGGAGTGAATTTTCAAATAACAGTAAACAAATTTACCAAATATGCCTTTTTTTTATTTTGTTTGAAAATGATTTTATGTTATAGAACAAAATACCATTGAGTTACCAAACCAACTATTTTTAGAGTATATTTGGTAGTAATTTTAAAGTGTTTTTAATTTAAAAAGTGTTTTTTAAAAAATATTAGGTGTTTGACAAAATTTAGGAAATACTTCTGAAAATTTGAAAATCACTTTTAGTATTTATAGTATTTTTAAAAAAATATTTTGAGTTCGTTTGGTAGTAATTTTAAGAAATGTTTCTAATTTTTTAATACTTAAAATTTTTTATCTTTCATAGTAAAAATACTTCTTAAAATCACTAACAAATGCACTCTTTGTTGATGATTTTCTTAAAAACACTTTATTAGAAAACATTTCCATTAAAAACACTACTAAATCCACTCTTAGTTGCCTTTTTTATTAGATTCCAACTTGGGAGGGTTGTTCGGGTTGATAGTCAACCCAAGTCCAACCCAAATTAAGAAATGGTTGAAGGGAGTTCAATTTAACTCAATCTCTAACTGGTGATACTTAACTTAAAAACTCAATCCAACTTCATTTTTCCTAAGTCCAAGTTAAGTTTGAGTTGATTGGATTAAACTCGAGGTTAGTTGGGTTGATTAAGTTATATAATTTAAAATCTATTTAGAATGTTTTTTAAAAGATATATATATATATATATATATATATATATATATATATATTTGTATCAAAATTTGAATAGTAAATGAGACAAAATTTGATGATAGTAACAAAAAAAAATGTAAAAATAATTTTATTTATTTAAGAAAAAATAGATGATATAATTTTAGTTTGATATACAATTTCTTTTTAAAAAAAAATGAGTATTATTATACATTGTAAATATTATATATTATTAAACATACGAAATCAAATTCAGATTGGATTCATTTTGTACAAACTTTAGCCCTTTTAAGAAGAGTGATATTTTCACATATTGACTGTTTGGTTTGTGGATACATTGCATGCATTCAAATGTCAAAGCCCCGCATAAGATCCAAGGAATTGGTGCTGGTTTCATCCCCGCTGTTTTGAACGTCAGCATACTCGATGAAGTTATTCAAGTAAGCATCTGGTATTGGCCCTTCTCTTTGAAGTGTGGGGTTTTGTTGCTTTATGCCATAATTCTGCATTGCATCACTTCATTCTGGACTTAAAAGTACATATCCAATGAAAATACATGAAAAATGAGAAATATAATCTGCAATAACACTTTATAATTCTTAGCAAGGCATATAGAAAAGAGATTGTTATTTTTTTTCCATGTTTTCTTGCCAGAATTTTTTTCATTCCCACCAATATCTATAATCTATTTTCTGGTTACAGTCAGTGTAATTATGCATAGATTTCGATATCGACTTCTGATGTTTCTGTTACTTCTCAGATATCAAGTGATGAAGCAATTGACACTGCCAGGGCTCTTGCTTTGAAGGAAGGTTTGCTGGTATATTCACAATAATTAAGATCTCTTCCAGCTGTTTTTCAAAAATTTTGAGCATTTCTCTTCGTTTAAATTGCTATTGTGTATGCCCTTGATTCTGGAACCTTTTTTCCTTTTTATCAGGTAGGCATATCATCTGGTGCTGCAGCTACTCCTGCAACAAAGATAGCGAAGAGAGCAGAAAATGCTGGAAAACTCATTGTTGTAAGTTAAATTGCCTTCTTCCAAATATCTCTGTTCTACACTCTACTATTTTGATAAGATCTGAGTTAAGATATTCTCTTTGGTTGATTTCTTCAATTATCTGCATAACAATCCCTTCAAATTGTAGGGTAAGTCTTCTTCATGTATTTCTTCTATTACCTCTTATTAACCCTGGAAGTGATATCTAATCTGCACTTATAGTTGAGGGAACCTTGGTACGAAAATTTAATCACATTCATCAGTACTTTATTGTGCATATTTGCTTTTGCCATTTTCAAATTCTTCAAGGTTCTGTGTTGGATGGTTAGTAACATTCCATCACCATAAATTAACAAGTTACTTTTCCCCCTCACAAGATTTTAGAAGACAAATTTTCCTAATTGAATTAGGAGGCCACAATGGTTCTGTCAAACGTGATGAACATTGGTTCAAGATGCATACCTGAAAGGTGCCCACTAATATGACAATCATAATGAATTGTTAAGCTGGCCGTCGTTTACATTTGTAATCGGTTCATTGTCCATTTGAGGGATGAAATTAAGCTTTGATTCCTAGCAGACTCTTCAACACAATTGGCATAAATTTTATGAGAGTTGGATTCCCAGCTTGGTTTGTCTTTTTTTTTTAAAAATTAAATAAATAAATAAATCTCCTTCTCATTTTTCCTCCTTTTGGTTGGAGTGGGGGTGGATTGTTGTGCAACTGGATTCTGTATTATTTCCTTCTTCATTTTTATTTTGTTTTGAGAATTTGAGCAAAGTTTGGTGACAGAAAGCCAAATATGTTGCATCTTCAACATTACCTCCCATCTATTCCAGTTTAGGGGGTGCAGTCCTTGTAAAATCCATGCTATGAAACCCAGAAAGAGGAGTTTATAAAGGATACTGGTGCCTGAAATCCTTGCAGGGGCTTCCTAAACAGGCCTAACTCATTCATATTCTCTGACCTCTTGAATTTCTACATTGAAGTATTATTCTACTTTCCTAAGCTGATCAACCAGTTTGAGAGAGTTTGGAATCTGGGTAAGGGCAAGGCACTCCAAGAAATTGATTGAATAAACAATTCATAAAGAGAAACCTTTCTACGACACTCCATGTATTAGATGAGTTTGTGACAGTGTCAAATATCTAATGTTTTTCATTACAGTTCATGGGAATTTAGATTAATATGTATCACGTCTTATAATTTTAGATTCTGAACCTGATCTTTCACTAGTCTATACTTTTCCATTACCCAAATAGAGGAGGCTGCTATAACAGGCTTAACATCATGTGTCCAGCCCATATGAAAAAAATTTCTAAGACTAATCCTGCTATTTTTTTTTCCTTGCCATGCAGGTGGTTTTCCCCAGCTTTGAGAGCGTTATCTGTCTACCGCACTGTTTGATTCTCTGAGGCGTGAAGCAGAAAACATGGTCTTTGAGTGAGGTGTTAACCGGTTTCAGAAAGTGTAATCTGTCCTTTAGCTGGTGTGATATCCAGATTAATACCGGAAAATTTCTGATGTGTGTTTCGCAGGAGGGCTGAAACAGTGGTGATGCCAAACCCAATAGCAACCATGCATCCAACTCAAAGATGAAGCACAATCATAAGAAAATCTACATATTTGGTGATTTATTTCATTTCTGTTTGTTCATATTTTGCTAATTGTGATGATAATTCCATTTGTGAGCATTGGAATGAATGTGGAAGTTTGTGTTACAAGAATTCAGCTCACCAAAACGGAAAAAAGAAAAGATTAGCACACAAAACTTTGATCCATTTATTTCCATGTTGCTTCAAACAACAAAAACATAACATCAATTATGCCTGTACATCACACCTAAACAAAATGAGCAATGAACCATGAGTTTCAGTCTTCACTAATCACGTCTCCTCTCTGGTTAACCCTTTCTACCATTTGAATGACGGGTTTTTATTAGCGTATGATTTAGCCTACTTTGATACTGATAAGCCATGCTCAGCATTGTGATTAAGCCTTTCTTCAGGCTATATGCTCAATTTTCCTGCATACAAAAAACAAACAACAAAACCTAGATAGTAAGGAAAAATGAAAATGAAAATGGTTGTTTTAGAGATGTTTTCATAGTTTTCATCTTTCCATTTCTGAAAGCAGTTGTAATTTCAGGTACCAAAGAGGAGACTCAAACAATATTTGGATGCATACCTTCTTAGCATATATTGGGAACCCAGGTGAACATTTCAGAGTATTGCAATAGACGTCACATACAATGTCATAATGATTCTTCTTGCATTCTGCCATACAATTTTCAAGACAATTGGGGTCTAAAGGTGGGTCGGCATCAGCCATCTCAAATATTAATAAACACAGAACCAGTACTTTGATAAACCCTTTTGCCTTTGCCATATCTCCCAATCTCTGATGATACTACCACCTCTGAAATATACATATATATATATATATATATATATATAAGAGAGGTGTCAAAGTTAATTTATTTTTGGTAAAACCCAGAAAAAATCATGGGAAGATGTGTGGTCTGTGTGTGTATCCAACCCATCAAATCTCCTCCGTTTTCTTGGTTTCTCTGGATTTCCCATTGACCCTCCTCACCTCTCTCCCTCTCAAAATCCATGCTAAATATTGAGGGGATTATTGATTCCCATTCTTTCCAACCTTTTATTAGTTTTATCTTTTGTTATTTTCTATTTTTGGATAAAAACTGATAGGGTGCCTCTGGCAGAAAATTTAAAAGAGAGAGATGATATGGTTTCAATATTCTGATTATAAGAATTGAAAAAAAAAAAAAAAAAGGGACACTTAAAAAGGGATAAATTTCAATTAATTTCAACGTTTCAATTTCATTGTTACTTAGTTTTATTTAATGTTATTTTTTTTACTTTAAATCATATCATTAAGTTATTTTACCAAACATACCTAATTTATTTAATGATTTAAATTAAGCTATTAAGTAACTTTAAGTTATTAAGTTAGTTTACCAAACATCCATTTAGTCTATAAATTTATGATAGTTATCTAGTTAAGTTAGAGTTATAAATTATTTACAAAATATTACACCATTCATCCATTTAAGACATAAGTCTTACTTGACTTTGTATTCATTTAATTAGTAAGAAAATTTAAAAAAAAATTATAACTATGTGCAAAAAAGATATATTGAAGTTTTGTTCGATTAGTTTTGGTCCATGAATCTCTGATATTTATTATATTGGTTTTTAAATTCCAAAATATTTTAAAAATTACTAAACTTGTTAATAAAATATCCGTGTTAAGTTTTACTTTAAATTTTTAAAAAGCATAGTTATGTTCAAAAAAAGAAACATGTGGACCATGTTAGACTTAGTTTTGATATGTGAATTTCTAATATCTATTGAATTGGTTTTGGAGTTTGAAATTATTTTTCAAATTACTAGATTTATTAATGAATCAGCCCATTAAGTCTCACTTATTTTGAAATCTATATGCATGATAAATTTAAAAAATATAATTATATGTAAAAAAAAAACAGAAGAAAAAAAGAAAAGAAAAAGACTAGTTTCGATTTGAGAATTTTTATAATCATTCTCTAGGTTTCAAAAAGTAGCTCCTATGCCACAAAGCCAACCATGTCTTTGTTTATTATTGTGACCTACATTCCATATACTTTATGTTTACACCTATATTTTATATATAAAATGCATTTTATATTTACACATGTATTTTATGTTTATAATTAGATTATATATATATTTTTAAAAATAAAAGGTTAAAATAAAGTTTTAATAATTATATTGATTTTAATTATTTATTTTCAAATTCCATTTATTTCTTATTGAAAGCATTAAAATCATGAATTAAATACAAATATAATAATTATACATATATTATAAAGTAGATAAATTATCATTTTAATATTAAATCTGTTTTCAAATTCGATAAATTATCATTTTAGTATTAAATGAATTTTCAAATACAACCTATTATAAAATGTTACAAATTATATCATTCATATATTAATTATAATATATAATATATGTATTATTACTTCTTATATCATTTTTAGGAAATTTTATAATGTTTTCATAAATTTTGATTAGTTTTCGCCTTATCAATATTATGGGTCAAGATATACATCGATATTTCTGATATATTTTGATATATCCATAAAATTAAGTTATCGATATATCCATGAAAATCGATATTTTCATCCTTACACACAACACATTATTGACCATACAATTATTAGAAGAAAGATAGTAATTTTGTGGAGCTAATATGCATGATTTTTTAGGCATTCATTAATCCCCTTCCATTGAGCCTTACCGCCCAAGTTTTGTCCTTTATTTTGGTAGTTTTTTTATAACTTTAAATGGGTATTTGTAAATCAACTTAACGAATTAAAGTGGCTTACCAACTTTAAGAGGCTAATTTTCTAAGTCTTTCCATTTTTTTGGGGCTAGAGCCATGCCATCATTTTAGGGGAAAATGAATGGTAGAAAGAAACAAGCAATTAGAGGTTGAAAAAGGTCGGCATCAACAATCAAACGGTCAATACGGATCTTGAGAGAAGATAATGCTAAATTTAGAGAAACTAAAAAAAAAAAAAGAAAAAAAGAAAAAAGAAAAATAAAATTAAGGGAGTCCCATGAGTTTTGGTTAATTTTACTAAAATAAACCTCAACATCTCTCCTATATATTTCAGAAATTGATGACATTATCACAGACCCCAACATCTCCTTTGCATACTTCACAACCTCATGATATAATCCCAAGTTGATAATCTTATCAGGGAGTGAAGAAGTAGAGAGGTGGCAAGAGGGGTTGTCAAAATGGTGATTTTGTGTCTACTAGTATTCTCAATGGTCATTTTATTTTATATATTGAATGCTTATCACCCCTCTTGCCATCTCTTTGCTTCTTCACTCCCTGATAAGATTATCAACTTGGGATTATATTATCAGGTTGTAAAGTATGCAAAGGAGATATTGGGGTTTGTGATAATGTCATCGATTTCTAAAATATACAGGAACATTCTCCCTATTCGATGTAGGATATCACAAACACCCTCCATGCAGATACAACATCCTCGTTGTGTCCCACGGGATTGCAGGGCCAAATAGACGAACACCCCTACGGGGCCAAACAAACCCCCACATCGAGATCGGAGATTGACTCTGATACCACTCTGTCACACCTCAAAACCTGTTCCAAGGGCATGACGATCATTTCACACTTCAAGCTCAAAAACTCAAAGTGAAAACAACACAAACATTCATATTGTAACTTGAAATTTACCAATTACCAAATTCTTGTTCAGAGTAGTAAAATAAAAATTCTAAAATCTCCAAATAATAATTTTTTTTTTTAAACTAACACATCAAACCAAGTGTTATTGTCCAAATAACTCAACACTCAAATAATATTAATGGAAAACAAATGTTAACATCTAAATAAAGCTAAAAAATAAAGAGAGTTGTGACACATGTCCTAACAAGCCAATTTCCTCTCTTAACCTTCACTCATCGTCTGAACTAAGGGTACTTGGAAAATTATTAACAAAAGGGAATGAGCTCAAAGCCCAATAAGGAATATTAATACAGTTTCATGGATCAAATAGTTTCAATTATACTTATAAATAGGAAATTTAGTGTAAAATCATTTTCATAGGAACGTTTGAGTACAAATATGCTAATACATTTTAAGGTGTTTAACCAAACATTTTCCTATATATTAAAACCATTTCATATCAATTTCAAATCAAATACATTTCAATTGTTTTCACGTTGGTTATCAAATAACATATAGTGTGCATTTAAGTGGAACTTTACAAATAGGTGGCTAGCCTCAAATGTTTCTTTTAAGGTGGACGGAACCGAAAACTACTAATACTAGTAACCTAACTCAAAGCCTAATAAAGAATATTAATACAGTTTCATGAATTAAATAATTTCAATTATACTTACAAATAGGAAATTTATTGTAAAATCATTGTCATAGGAACGTTTGAGTACAAATATGCTAATACATTTTAAGGTGTTTAACCAAACATTTTCCTATATATTAAAACCATTTCATATCAATTTCAAATCAAATACATTTCAATTGTTTTCACGCTGGTTATCAAATAACAAATAGTTTCCATTTAAGTAGAACTTTACAAATAGGTAGCTAGCCTCAAATGTTCATTATATCTTATTGACAAAGGCCAAAAAGTCAACTATTATATCCCGTTGACAAGGGCTAAACAAACCAGAGTCAAATTCTTTATTTTATTTATTCCAACTTACAAAAATAGAAAATCCCCAAGTATTTTGATATAAACAAAATAAATGTTATAACACCTTTTTTTCCATATAAAAACATATTTGATCTGTGCTTAAAAGCAAAATTAACAATTACACATTTCAAATATATATATATATATATTGTAAGAAGTTTTATGCAATATAATCAATCCAAGCATATGAAACTTCTACCATAAAAATCATTTCTGAAAAATTTTAGGATCATACTTACCTCCAGCCATTGTTTAGATTTCTGTAATTGGTGTGAGACTTGATTTCCAAACTCTAATCTCTCCTTTTTAGATGGCGTATTTCTGAAAAAGCAACAGCAAGAGAGGAGCTTGGGACCAAGACTAATATTTAAAACAAAAATCGTGGCTTCCCATCAAACCACGTTTTTTGTATTTGCCACCATGTTGAGCAGTTGGTGGAATGTGCTCCTTAACCGCAGCGGAAGAGATATGATGGAGGACGTGGTCAAAGTGATGGACCACAATTGAAGAGCTGGACGACGTATCAGCTTACATATATATATAAATTATTTTCCTTTACAAAATCTGTATTAATTTCCCTTACCTCAAAAGAAATCCTCAAAAACTTTAGAGAAAAATAATCCTAGAAAATCTACTCTTCACATAACAAAGTATAAGAGAAATAACCATTACTATTTATCCAAAATTATAAGTTTGACAATCCTAAAATTTTAGGTATTCAAATTAATGTTTTTAATTATGAAAGATAATTTAATATATTCCTATTTTAGAAAATTTAATAAATTTATAATTCATATAAAACTTAAATTTTATTTTCAATTTATTTCTTGGGACACAACATAATTTAATTAAATTACAATTTATTTCAGTAATTAAATTCTATGCTATTTATTAACTTACATCTATCATTAGTATAGTTATAATACCAAAAACGTTACTTCATTTTATTTATAAATTCTATTATCTCACTTTCAAGTTTTTATTTATTTATTTATTTTCACCAAACATAACCTATACACAACCACTCTCCATTATTACTAATATAATAATATATATATATATATTAACCACCAAACACCATCCGTACACATCTTCCTTTATTATTAATATTATTTTTATTATTTTTATTTTTCTCATCATACTCATTTTTTTCCACACGCTTAACACCCAATCTTGCATATTATATATATATATATATATATATATATTTCCTAATATTTTTCAATCCCTTTAGCCACATATAATCATATATTTATTTACTCATTTAATTTTTGAAATTTCATTGCTTGGATCTATTCATCTAAGAAATTTTGAATTTTCCTATTTTCATCAATGAGACAACCTATATTCATAATTTCAATATTTTGACCTAAAATTTTTAAATAAATTAACCCTATCCTAAATCGAAATCTTCCAAATAATTTTTTTTTCTTTTTCATCTAAAAAGTTAAGATTTCCCAATTTCCAACAATGAATCAATCCATAATCTTAAATTTCCAATATTTTGATATTAAAACGAATTAAAAAAAATAAACTAACCTTAATCTAAATTAAAATTTTTTAAAAATATTGAGCGCGTTCAAAACTAATTAACGAATATAATATATTAATTTAGGGTTAGAATCTTACTTGAAAAAAATCTGAACTTCAAACTTTGAACCTCTAACTCTTGAGTCCTACGATCTCCAATTCTCTAATTTTGGTTGATAGAGTTTTTTGAATGAAAAAGGCAAGAGGAAAAATCCAATTTGTACCTAGGATCATTAATTGTAAAAGGACTCTTTCATCCTTAATGAGTTTAATTAATTAATTAATTACTTGCAATTTACAATTTTTCCCTAGAGTAAATTTTGGGGTGTTACATTGGAAAAAATGACAACATATCTTTCTTCTGGTGAAAAAGGGTTATTTTATCTTTACTCAAATGTAATGTCTTCTCAAGTACCTTAATTATGTATTTGATAGTGTGTTACCGTTTTTTAATACCAATGATTACTAATTCATAATGGTTGTTATGCCTTGATGAGCCTTAATGTTTGACGTTTTCTCCTCATAACGGTTGCACCAATCAATGTACTTAATGTTTGACAGGCGAGAATGCATATGGTGTCTAGTTAGTGAATGTCTGTCTAGTCCCTAGGGTAGACGGATAATACTGTGTGGCTAATGCCCAAAATAAGCATTTATCTGGACGGATCATAGGGATTATTCTGGATGATGGTGGGCATCCCACATCATTTGTTAGAGCTATTTATTTAGTTTTATTTAGTTACTATTAAAATTCTAATAGTGTTGTATTTTTTAAATCTATTTAATAAGAAACCCTAGATTTTTTTTTTCTTTCTTTGAATCTTTTTGAATTTTACACTGTGATCGAAAGAAATATTTTAAAAGGAATTTCAAGTAGGATGTTGTATTCCCATTTTTTGTAATTATAGAATATAACAATGGGGCACAAATGGTTTTCTACCCATAAACAACCTTTTAGAATATATATTTTTTAAAAAAATCAAAATAAATTCAAACCTATTTAAACATAAATATAAAAAAATATAAAAAACAAACTCCACTTAAATTTACACATATCTCCTTAATTATAAATTTATTAAAATATTAAATAGTTTTTAAAAATTGTTCTTTAATATTTATAAAACAAAAGTTTGTTTGAGACCCTCAAATATTTTTAATCGGTTTTAAATGTTTTAAAAATATTATATATATATATATATTACTTTATTTTTAATTATTCTCCATATTTGTATAATTATTTTTTAAAATAGATAATAAAAAATAAGTAAAAACAACTAAAATATGTTTTCTAAAAACATCTTTTTTTTTTTTTTTTTTTTTTCCTGGTTGCCAAACATTTTATATATATATTTTTGGAAAAAAATTGATATAAAAAACAGTTGTCAAGCATAATCTTATTCTTTTAATTGTTTCTTATAATAATTTATAAAAATATTTGAAAATAGTAAAAATATATTTTTGGAGTGAATTTTCATATAACAATAAACAAATTTACCAAATATGCCATTTTTTATTTTGTTTGAAAATTATTTTATGTTATAAAACATAATACAATTGAGTTACCAAACCAACTACCCCATAAGTTTAAGACATTTTTAGAGTATGTTTGGTAGTAATTTTAAAGTTTTTTTAATTTAAAAAGTGGTTTTTAAAAAATATTAGGTGTTTGACAAAATTTAGGAAATATTTTTAAAAATTTGAAAATCACATATAGTATTTATAATATATTTTTTAAAAAATATTTTGAGTGCGTTTGATAATGATTTTAAGAAATATTTCTAACTTTTTAATACTTAAAAAATTTTATCTTTCAAATATTAGAAATAGTAAAAATACTTCCTAAAATTACTACAAAATGCACTCTTTATTGATGATTTTCTTAAAAACGCTTCATTGGAAAACATTTCCATTAAAAACACTTATTATTGTGTGTTTGATAGTAATTTTAGGAAGTGTTTTTAATTTTTTTAATATTTGAAAGATAAAAATTTTCCAAGTGTAAAAAAGTCTAAAAACATTTTCTAAAATCATCACCAAACGCACTCTTAGTATAACAACACTACTAAATCCACTCTTAGTTGCCTTTCTTATTAGATTCCAATTTGGGAGGGTTGTTCGGGTTGATAGTCAACCCAAGTCCAACCCAAATTAAGAAATAGTTGAATTGAGTTCAATTTCACTCAATCTCTAACTCGAGATATTTAACTTAAAAACTCAATCCAACTTCATTTTTCCTAACTCTAAGTTAAGTTTGAGTTGGTTGGATTAAATTCGAGGTTAGTTGGGTTGATTAAGTTATATAATTTAAAATCTATTTAGAATGTTTTTTAAAAGATATATATTTATATTTGTATCAAAATTTGAATAGTACACGAGACAAAATTTGATGATAGTAACAAAAAAAAAAAGTAAAAATAATTTTATTTATCTAAGAAAAAATAGATGATATAATTATAGTTTGATATACATTTTTTTAAAAAAATTTAAAAAGAAAATGAGTATTATTATGCGTTGTAAATATTATATATTATTAAACTTACGAAATCAAATTCAGATTATATTCATTTTGTACAAACTTGAGCTCAAATCCAATGGAAGTTAAGTTTGGTATAAAAAAAATTTAACTCAAACCTAACCCAAATGGTAAGATTGATTCGTTCAAATCATACCCATACTTTATTAGAATATTACGAAGAATAATTAAAATTTTTTTGAATTATATGTAAGAATACAATACCTCTATACATCTATGGAGGATAATTCGAAAAAATTATTTTTTATATTTAAAATTCTAAAATAAAATTTTTGTGGCATTATTTTCGAAATTTCCCTTTTCATACTAATCATAATTAATCTCCACAAATTTTCCCATTGATTTTGAGTCACGCTTGTCGGGGTTGTACAAAGGGAACTAGCCTACGCTTCAATTCCAAGTTCCAACCAAGGATTCGCGAGTCCATGTACAATCTCTAAAAGCAAAACAAGGAAAATACTCTCAGACGGAGTGTGGGAGCCGTCTCTCACGCCCTGCTCACGTGCCAACACTCTCCCAACGCCTCTGTCTCTCTCCAGATCTACGCATCTGTGTTCGTCGTCTTCGCTCTCTCCATGCCTCTCTATTCACTCGCAATTCATCCAAAACCCTAACCCTATATTTCCATTCTTCACCCTCAGAATCCCCAGAGCTTCAGAGATGGCCTTCATGGCGGTTCTGGAATCGGATCTGCGCGCTCTCTCTGCTGAAGCTCGCCGTAGGTACCCCGCTGTCAAGGACGGTGCGGAGCACGCCATATTGAAGGTTAGGGATCGTTTTCACTATTTTTTATTTGAATTTAGAGTAATGAATGCATTTTTTGTTTGTTCATTTAGTGTCAATGTTGTTTTGGTTTTGATTGAATTGAGCGTCAACTGTTGTCTGTATTTGAATGTTTGATACATTGTAAAGTGATGTTTAGATTATGGGATTGTTCAACATTGTCGAAAGATAAAATGAATGACTTAGTTGAGCTGATTCTTTTTTATGATATTCAAAGTTTTGAAGATCACGAGCTTAATTTGTTTGAAAAGATTTCAATGCTCCATAATTGAGGAGATAGAATCGAGGAAAAGACAAATAGTAAGATTTTGGGTCTTCACTTCTACCAACGGAAATGGTTGTGTTAGGCTAAATTGAACTGAAGGTATTCAATTAAGCAAAATGGTTGTATTTGGCATGTTTAGTGGGATTCTCTTATTATTTTTTCATTGGATCATAAATAGTGAAACCTCTTTTCATCATTAATAAAATGTTTAAGACTCAGAAATGTGGACTTCATTTTATTCCCTACACTTCCATTGTAATCAGAGCATAAGAGGAATTTAGGTTCTGTGAAATTCAACTGTGTCAGAGCTATGAATTCTACGCTTAATTTGGATTTTGAGAATTTCAAATTCTATTTTAAATTTGCACACAGTAATATACTCATAGCGCACAACTGATGAAATGTGATGCTGTGGAAGATTGGGATAACAGAACAAATGTAACTGTTGATTTGTTTTTTTTTTTTTTTTTTTCTTTTTGTGGAGAGTTGGGTTTGAAATTATTTGTGCGTTGATGTGAATTTTCAGCTTCGTTCATTGTCAAGCCCTAGTGAAATTGCACATAATGAGGACATACTACGGATCTTTCTGATGGCTTGTGAGGTCAGAAATGTCAAGCTGAGTGTTATTGGGCTTTCCTGCTTGCAAAAACTTATATCCCATGATGCTGTTGCTCCATCAGCTTTGAAAGAGATACTCTCCACACTGAAAGATGTAAGTTCGGATTGCCATTGGTATGAACAATATGCTAGTTGCTCAATCTTGAATGGATTGTGGTGGATTGGGATGCTTTTACTTTGGAGTCACAATGCTTTCTTTTTGGTTACTCTTATTGTAAATTAAAGTGTTTTTAGAGAAATAGGGTAAAGCCCAAATAGATGTAAATCAAGAAGCAAAAGACCTTGACATCCACATAAGCTAAAGTAAAGCTAAAAATCGAGAAAAGAAGATCCTTGTATTAAGTTGATGTCATATAACAAAGATATATGAAGGATTTCTTTTGGCTTATACATCAATAACTCTAGTTCTTAAAAGATCCTTCTATTCCTCTCTTTTCAGACACATTTATGAAGTCATGAAGTGCAACTTTGCAAGTAATAGGGCTTCATATGGCTTTTGAAATTCTTGCTTTGTTAATGAAGTTTTTATGGCACAAGGAGAAGAAAATTGGGCAAGTAGATGAAAGTGACAATATTTTGGCGGTTGCCATAAATGAGAAGTGTTAGCAAATGCTACCAATCGGAATATATTTTCTAATGGCACCCACCACATCAAAATATAAGTTAAGATTATTGTGATTGACAAAAATGCTTGAGTTGTTGAGTATTGCCATGAGGATGGTTGGGGCTTGATGTAGGAACATTCATGAAGTATGGTAAGATTAAACCACCTTAATGCATTAAAGGTAGAACTGTTTCAGTATTAGATTTGATTTCCAATTTTGATTAGGCTTTTATTACATTAGTTTCCTACTTTATTTGGACTTCCATTATATATATATATATATATGTTTTGATTAGGAATAATGATTTTTCTGTTATATATAGAAATAGGATTAACTCTATATATCCCAAAGAATGTAGATAATTCTTCCTTGATTGTTAATTCCGTAAAAATAGTTGTTTAGAATATATCTCTCTTGAATTTTATTCCACGATGTATGTTTTATTGTCTTCTTTGTTACTTCTTTCCCATTCTTTTTTGTTGCATCAAATTGGTATTAGAGCAAAGGAAAAACCCAGATCTATACCATGGTTGGACGTGATAGAAGTCGTGGTAGAAGAGGAACCCAAAACTAGCAAACAAAGATGATTGAGGTAAGGCAAGTAATTAAGGATTTCTCATGGGCTGTGCAAATACTTCAATAATGTGAATAGACTGAAGCTTATATGTAGAGTCTGAAGGCAACCATAACCCCTTGTACTTACTGGAAGGTAGTCATGAGGATGACACCTTTGAAGTAGTATAAAACCCCTTTCATGATTCTTGACAACGAGATAACATAGAGTAGAGCGGGTTGGAAGATAAATCAGTCTATGCACTTTGTTTGAATGGGGGAGGAACCAAAATTGAAGTTGCTGAATTTTTTGGGAACATGCATCATGCATGCTGAAGATTATTTGGATTGTGAAGCTAGTTTCAAGAAGTACTTTTAGTGGTATTCCATGGCTGAAGAAAGAAAGGTGCTTTTTCTAAAGCTTGAGTTGAAGGGTACTATACTTAAATACAGGAAAAGAAGTCTTCTTTTGAGACGCAGGCATTGTGGAATCTTCTTTTCTCCCTCTTTGGTGTGGCTTGGGTTCTCTCTGGTTCAGTTAAGGAAACTCTCCTTGGTTGGCATGGAGCGTTTATGGGGAAAATCCGTAAAAAGGCATGGCAAATGGCCCGCTTATGTATATTTTGGTTAGTCTGGAAGGAAAGAAATTTGTTGGCTTTTGGGAATGAGGTGCTTTCACTCCAAAGGTTGAAATATTTTTTTGTATGTAATCTTTGGTCTTGGGTTAGGGTGTTTATAGTTTTGAGCCCTCATTCTCTTGTTAGCTTTTTTGAGTGGCTAGGTTCTAAGTAAGGGTAGGGGTTGTTGTTTATTTCTCCTTCCTTGGTTTCGAGTCTGTGGGCTGCTTTTGTATACTCCCTGTATACCTAGAGGGCACTAGTTTGGTGTTTCCTCTTTCTGTTTAATATATTTCTCTTTATCTATCAAAAAAAAAAAAAAAAAATACAGGAAGAGAAGTCCCTCTCATGAAAAAAATAGGTATATTAATTGCAGAATGCACCTCTAGGTTTGATAATCTCTTTATTCTAGTTGGTTTAAATGAGAGTAATAAACAAATGACATGTTGTTACCTTGTGGGCTTGAACATCAATTAAAGATGAGATGAGAGTAGTTCTATTTTTCAACAAAGAATGCTTGACAATATGCTTTGATGGCTGAAAAGAAGGTGTGACACTATGATGCTAGACAACCTATATCTGTGAACTTGGATGGTCTGTTGCATTGAAATATAGTTGCTGTCCAGGATGTTTTGAGTGATCAAATAGCTAAAAAGAATGAGCAAGGACCTGTTAGTGGCTGTCCTTCATACCCCTGAGATGGAAATTATGGTGGCTGACTCATTGATGGTTTGGAAAATTCACCCATGATCAACCCCAATGCAATTGCCTCAGCTGATTCATTATTAGTTTAGGAAACACAAGCAAGCCCTTAGGGGAATGTTAGGGATGCACTTATGAGCAGAATGAAAGAGCCAAAGTGTCCATTGATCTTTAGGAAGATCTTATAAACGCTTAAGAGGATGTCATGGATGAGAATGTAGATGGGTATTGATATATTTTTGAGTTTGAGAACGGAATTGCACAGGCATTAGGACTTGCAACATTTGAATACATTGATAAGAACATTCTGATAAAGAAGAAACTGGATAGATAAGAACATCGGTCAAAATGAGGTTGATGTTTATGGGGTTACTAGACAAAAAGAAGACCTCACTAAGAAGGAGAATGAGAAGCAAATTCTGAAATAGAGCTTATTAAGAGTTCTACCTTGAATCTCAAGGAAATGATAGAGGATCAAGTGTAGATCTCAAATTCAGAGTTGCCACCTGAGGAAATGGTTCCTAGAGGTTCTCAGTCAAGATGATGCTGATCTGGGAAACATGTCACATAGTTTGATATCCACCAAGAAGTCTTATTTCAATGAGAACATATATCAACTCAATATACTTTTAGTAAGTAATGAGCTAGGGAAAGACAATAATCTTAAGGAAGCATTCTGTAATATGAAAAATAATGCAAATGTAGTAGAGGAGGCCGTTTGTCCTCGACAATGAGAAGATTCTCAGAACTGGTTGAGGATTTAGAACTGAGGGACTTGCCTTTTTAGAGGGGGCTGTTCACGTGGAGTGGAGGTTTTAATAATCGGTTAAAGTCGAGAATTGATCGATTCCTCATTTCTGAAGATTGGGAAGTTCATTTTCAGGGGGCCATTCAAGTTGTTTTGGCCAGACCGGTATCTAATTACTCTCTGATTCTTCTTGATGGGGGAGGGATGAGGAGAGGGCCCACGCCTTTTAGATTTGAGAATATGTGGCTGAAGGAGGAGGACTTTAAAGAGGTGATGAGAAAGTGGTGGGAGGGGATTCAAGTTAGTGGGTTAGCCAACTTCATTTTGATTGAAAAATTGAAGGCATTAAAACCGATTTTGAGAAGTTGGAATAAAGAGGTTTTTGGTCAGATTGTTTCTAAAAAGCAGAGGGCTTGGAATTTAATGGATTATTGGGATAAGGAAGAGAGTGTTCACTCTTTGTATTTGGAAGAAGAAGAAGCTAGGAAGGAGGCAAGAGAGATGTATAAAAAGTGGGTTCTTTTAGAAGAAGTGTCGTGGAGGCAGAAGTCTAGGGAAATTTGGTTGAAGGAGGGGGATAGAAACACAAGATTTTTTCAGCAAATGACTAATGCTCATAGAAGAAGGAATTAGATGTCTAGAGTAAAAGTGAATGGGAGGTGGTTCACTAAGGAGAGTGAAATCAAAGAAGAGGTGAGTAGAGCTTTCCAAGGATTGTTGGCAGATCCCGGTGATTGGAAGCCTAGTATAGATGGTTTGAGTTTTGAGAGGTTGGAAGAGTTGGATGTGGAGGGACTGGAGAAGCCTTTCTCGGAGGAGGAGGTTTTTGGTGCACTATCAGGTTTTTGTGGAGAGAAAGCGCCAGGCCCTGACGGATTCTCAATGGCTTTTTGGCAGTTTTCTTGGAATTTTGTGAAGGAGGAGGTAATGAACTTTTTCAGATAGTTCCATGAGATTGGGAATTTTGTTAGAAGTTTGAGTGCAACCTTTCTAGTGCTGATTCCTAAGAAAGGGGGGGCTGATGACTTAAAGGATTTTAAGCCAATCAGTTTGGTGGGAGAATTGTACAAGTGGTTAGCTAAGGTGCTGGCTAACAAAATGAAGGGTGTGTTAGCTAAGGTGATCTCAATGTCTCAAAACGCTTTTGTGGAGGGGCAACATATTATGGATGTAGTGCTAATTGCTAATGAAGCAATAGACTCCATTTTGAAAAGCAATAGAGGGGCGATTCTTTGCAAATTAAACATTGAGAAAGCCTATGATCACGTGGACTGGTAGTTTCTTTTAGCGGTGTTGGAGAAGATGGGGTTTGGGGAAAGGTGGTGTAGATGGATAAAGTGGTATTTATCCACTATTAGGTTTTTAGTTATAGTGAATGGAAGCCTTATGGGTTTTTTCCAGAGCTCAAGGGGGTTAAGGCAAGGAGACCCCGTTTCGCCTTACTTATTCGTAGTTGTGATGGAGGCTTTTATTTGTATGCTGAAGAGAGCAATTTCTGGAGTTTTTTTGTCACCTTGTTCGGTTTAGGGAAGAAGGGGTGAAGGGGTCCAGGTCTCTCATTTGTTGTTTGCTGATGACACGTTGATTTTTTGTGAGGCAAAGGAGGAGCAGTTAATGTATCTATGTTGGTTGTTAATGTGGTTTGAGGCAATTTTAGGGTTAAGTGTAAATCTGGAAAAAGGCGAATTGATTCCGGTTGATAGAGTTGAGTATGTGGAAGAGTTGGCTGATGAGTTCGGGTATAAGGTGGGAAAATTGCCCTCCACCTACTTAGGAATGCCATTGGGAGCTCCTTATAAATCTGCTGCCGCTTAGGATGAAATTGAAGAAAGATTCCTAAAAAGATTGGCTATGTGGAAACGTCAGTACATTTCAAAAGGGGGGAGGATTACCTTAATTCGAAGTACCTTGTCCAATTTGCCAATATATCTTATGTCAATTTTCCAACTGCCTAGGGTGGTTAGATTGAGATTGGAGAAGATTCAAAGGGATTTTTTGTGGGGTAGTGGGGCTCTTGAGCAAAAACCGCACCTAGTAAGGTGGCTGATTGTGTGTGTAAACAAAAGAAAAGGAGGGTTGGGGGTAAGAGTCTTGGGACTTTCAGTAGGGCTCTCCTTGGCAAGTGGGTTTGGCGCTTTGCAAATGAAAGAAAGATCCTTTGGAACCAAGTGATTAGAATGAAATATGGGGAGGAAAAAGGAGGGTGGAGATCTTATGAGGCTAGGGAGGCCTATGGAGTTGGGTTGTGGAAAGCAATAAGTAAGATGGGTCATCTAGTAACCCCTTCGTTTGGCTTTGTGGTGGGTGATGGTAAGAAGGTGAGTTTTTGGAAAGACAAGTGGTGTGGAACCACCCCTTTGTGCGAGGTTTTCCCTTCATTATTTGCTCTAACAATTTCCAAAGAGGCCCGGGTAAATGAAGTTTGGACAGCCGAGGGGGAAAGGGGGGGAAGTTGGACTCCTCGTTTCAATAGGCCTTTCAATGATTGGGAATTGGAAGAAGTGGAAAGGTTGCTTTGTTGCTTGGATGGGAAGAAGGTTAGGGTGGATGAGGAGGATAGGGTGAGGTGGATGGACTCAAAGGATGGAGATTTTTTAGTAAAATCTTTGTATAGGGCTTTGCAGCTGGTGTCTCTTGCTTCTTTTCCTTTGAAGATTATTTGGAGCTCTTGTGTGCAGCCCAAATTAAGCTTCTTTGAGTGGGAGGCTTCGTGAGGAAGAGTTCTAACCTTGGACTGTTTGCAAAAGAGGGGTTGGGCTTTGGCAAATAGATGCTTTATGTGCCAAACGTGTGAGGAATCGATTGACCATCTCCTCCTTCATTGTGAAAAAACAAGGGAAGTGTGGATGTTGCTCCTTTCTTTTTTTGGAGTTTCTTGGGTTTTTCCTTGTTCGGTAAAGGAAACCCTTTTAGGGTGGAGGGGCTCTTTTGTGGGTAAGAAGAGGAAGGTGGCATGGCAAGTGGAACCGTTATGCTTGTTGTGGGTCATTTGGAAGGATAGGAATACAATTGTTTTTGAGGATTGTGTGCTGTCCATTCAAAGGCTGAAAGCTTCTTTCATTTATTTACTTTGGTCGGAAATCAAATTGTGGATAAAAGATGGTCCTTCGACCTTAATAGATTTTATAGATTGGGTGTGTGTGCGATAAGGGAGAAGGTTTTTTGTTTTTTCCTTATTGTTTGGGGCCTTTTGTAAGGGAGTGAGTTTCTCTATACTGTAATTCTGTGGGTCGCTATTTTAGCGCCTCTTTGCAATACATTTTTTCTACTTATTGATAAAAAAAAAAAAAAAAAAAAGAAGGAAAAATAATGCAAAACTGCTCACAGCAAGGTTGTTTTAGGAGTTGCATCTCATCATAGAAGGCTCTCTAGCTAGCAAGCTCCAAGGAGAATGTAAGATTGGAAAAGGAATAGCATGAAGAAGGAAATTTTGTACATAGTGTCATTAGTGGAAAGATAAAATGTGGTTGAGGCAAACCTGGTTAGTGGTCATTGGTGAGGATGATTCTGGGCATGTCTGAGAGCTTCTATAGGGATGTTACTATTAAGCTTTAGTGACATATGTCATGCCATGTCCCAACTGGAAGTGGGGAATGTTGTAAGCTATGGGGGGGACATAAAGTTAGTCCATGATTTTGATCAATCTTTTATTGGATAGACCGGGATCAAGATAATCTCTGATTACACAATTAAGCAAGAGAATTCTATTAAGGATGAACCAATGGTTGATCTATTGAAGTATTTGAACAACATGCTCGATGTTGCTGTTGCAGACACTCAACTCCCATCTAGACAAAGCCCACTTCAGCAGCTTCTTTTGATCATGGTGTATGGTTAGTCCTTTAGAAAGGTGAATTGGAAGTGTTGCATTAAGGAGCTCTTGAGTTGAAAGCGTATTGTCTCATTTATATTTCTAGATAGCCCACAAGAGTCTATCATGGACCTCCAGGAAGTATCATTTCAAGGTCAAAATATCAAACTTTCTAAGCACCTAGATCATTCACTTTCCCTTACTACATCACATTGAAGAACATCAAAGCACTTTCAAGGGCCCTTGTTGATTTATTAAGACAATGGTTGGGTAAACCAACTAGTAAAGTATGTGGATTGCTAAGGAAGAATTAAGAGACTGATTCTACAATACATGCTGAAATGGAATTTTTTTTTTCATTATAGTCGAGTTTTTCGTTATTTGAAGGAATTGATGTTGGAGGTTTCAAGAAGTATGCTAAAGTCAAACCATGTCAGTGCATTAAAGATAAATGTTTTTTGGTATTAGGCGTTCATTTTGATTAGTTTTTCACATTGTTATATTTTCTATTTTGATTAGGTTTTTATTACATTAATTTTCTCTTTTGTGTTTTCCTATTGGGAATAATTCAATTATGATTCAATTGTTTTTCTATAATATTTAAGGAAAAAGGAGTTGACTTAACCATATTTTCATTCATTGTGTGTATGTAATAGATTGTGGACATTATTTATTTATTTATGAGTAAAGCAAGAGAATATTATAAACAAAAGATGCCTACAAAGCACCCTATAGTACATAGGACATATACAACAAAACACCTCAAGGTGCCTTCAAAAAAGAGGGGTAACAAAAAATAACGACCTCCTCAATGCAAACCCAGCCGGTCCACAAAATCTACTACAGACAAGGGACTAGAATCAATTGATCATCTTTTTTACATTGATTGGTGACTTTAGGCTGTGGCATAGACTATTTATACCATCAGAGCTAGATTAGGTTTCTCCAAGAAATGTAAGTGACATGATATGATTGTTTCTTCTAAGGGATTCAAGAGTACTCTTTGAGGTATAACACTTTAGTGTATTGCTTCTCTCACATTGATTTGGATATTTTAGGGAGAAAGAAATGAAGGGTTTTTTTAGTACTATTGGAGTGTTGTGGATTATTTAGGACCAAATTTATTTTTATTCTTCTTTTTTGGCCTCAGTTAGCAAGGCATTTGATCCCCTTATGGACTTCATCTCTTGTGGGTTCATTTAATTTAAATTAAATGAATGTGGCTTGGGTAACCCAAGTTAGTTAGGCATTGGAGGGGTGATAAGAGACAAGAGTTTTTCAGTGGTGAGGGCATTTTCAAAATTTGAAGGAGGGGATTTTACTATTGAGGCAGAGGTTTTAACTCTTTTAGAGGGTTTGCTTTAGGTGAGGGCTCTTTTTCCTTCTAGCTTATGGGTAGAAAGGGATTCAACAATTTTGATTTCTTAGTTGTCTAGATCAGAGAGAGGCTTTGAAGGTATAATGAGTGGCTTCATCAAATTCTAGATGTTAATTATGATTTAAATTGTTCTTTCTCTCGGTATCCTTGTTCAACTAATGATGTCATTGATATTTTAGCAAAAAGAGAAGCTAAGATCAAGCCTCTTTTTTAATGAACTTTTTAACCCTTTGAGGACTATAAAGTTGCACTAACTTGTATGAGTGCATGTTTTATCCTTGTGATGTATAGCTTTCCTCTTGTTCCTATTTCCAAACTTCACTCTATTTTCCTTTTTGTATTAACCTTGTATATTCTAGAAAGATTTCTTTTCCTTTCTTTGTACTTAAAAAATTTGTAAATGAATTTTTTTTCTTTGGGAAAGAAGGTGGATTTGTAAAAAAAAGAGGGATGGAATCGGTTGTGATATGTACCATGAGTTGATTCTTCACGAGCTTGAAATTTGTGTCATCACTTGGACAACTCAAATATTGTACTATTATAGCTTTGGAACAACAAAAGAAAATTCAATAGACCACTTAGGATATTATCCATCTTTTTCTACATAGTTCATTAACTTTAGGCCTTTGGCATAAGCTCTTTGGTATATATAGCCAATTTGGTTTAGGTGCCGTCGAGGAGTATTGGAGATATGATGTTTATCTCTTTTATAGGATTAGGGTTTTCATTGGGAGGTAGGACCCTTTGGCAAATTGCTTGCCTCTCTATTATTTGGATTATATGGCATGAGAGAAATGTTAGGATTTTTTGAGGATCGATGGAGAGCGGAAGAGATGTTGTGAGACCTTATTCATTTCTACTCCTCCCTTTGGGCCTATTGTTTCATCGCTTTTAGGGGAGTTCCACTTAATGTTATTTAGCTAAGTTGGCTTTCGGTTTGTAATTCATAGTGGAGTATATTCTTACTTTGATTAGGTTTTGTATTTTGAGAGAAGGACCTCTCATCCTTCTCTCTTTTAATCAATAAAAAATTATCTTTGTTTTTGATAAAAAAAAAACCAACATTTAGTGTGTATCTATTTGTTTATGTTGATATAGTATTAGCTAATGAATTGGAGTCATAGCAACATCTCATCATCTTTACTAGGGTTTATAATGTCTTTTTTTTTTCTTCTTCTTTTTATGAGAAACCTAATAGATCTTTTCTATTAATTGAAAAGAACAAGAAGGACAAGATATCCTTCCACAATGTACAAGTTTGGATCAAGACTAGGGAATGAAATCCTTTGCATGGATCCATATAGCTGAACAAATAGGAGAAAAACCAAAAGTGAAACAACATTTGAAACATACATTTGATATACTCAAGGAGGCATATAATCACCAACAAAAGATACCAATCGTTTTGCTACTCTTTTAGCTAGCCCATCTGCTTGCTAATTAGCCAAGTGGGAATCCATTGAATAAGGCATCCCAACTCTATAAAGATATCAAATGTTTGGCACAACTACCTATCAAGTCTTCATGAACCTCTTTCCTTTTTAACTACCCATGAGATAACAACAACAGAATCCCCCTCCACCACAAAATTGGACAAACCCAAAGCTTTTGCTTCTACAAGGCCCTCCAAAAGCACTACAACCTCGGCCTTAATAGCAAATCTATCACCTATGGATTTAGAGTATGCTTTCATTTCTGAACCTCAATGATCTCTAATCACACCACCAATCCCAAGTTGCCTTAGGGTGCCAAGGCACATTCATCAAAGTTCAATTTAACTACTTTTTCAATTGGTGCTAGCCCTACTTCCAAAGTGTTTTTGGCCAACCTCCTTAACTTCTGAGGGTGAATGTAAAAGAGTTTTGAATAAAGAGCTAATTGAGAACAAGCCTGAAGAGGTCAAAGACAACCCTTACAAGGATTTATAATCTTATTAGTTGAGAGCTTTTATATGGTGCATTTTGCACCCTACACTAAAGCTAAGGTAATCTATAACTCTCTGTTTATGTATACGTGTGTGCTTGTGTTTGTATAAAGTTATATATGTATATACTTATATGTGTACCTATGTATGTATGTATGTGTGTGTGTGTGTATGTATGTATATACTTATGTATTTATGTATGTTTGTACTTATGTGCAGTGTGTACTTATATATGTATATGTATATATATGTGTTTGCGGATATAATCTTAACTAATGAATTGGGCTTGTATCGACATCTCTTCTTGTGTACTTCATATTATAATTTGATTAGTTGAAAGCTTCAGTTTATGAGCTGTAACTCTCCATTTACAATTTATTGGTTGGTTAAGAGGCTCTTTTGAGGACAAATTAGATTAATACATTTTTGAAAATATTTATGGATATTATTTAATTCTGTTTTGGATAATTCTGGGATATTTCATCTGTGGTGAAATTTCTTAAAGAAGACACATCCAACTAATGTTTGATTAAAGTATTTGTGAAATGGTTAATGTATGATTGGTGCTTACAAGTAAGACTTGCCCATTGAAGAGCAGCTTATAAGGGATTGTTCATAACGTATCAATTTTCTTTTTCTTTTTGGCTGTTTTTGATGAGATATGTGTTCTCCCTCATAAGCATTTACATAATTCCATTTCTGATCTTCATGAGCAATTTAATTTTCTACTTGAAATCTTACATTGTGTCTTTTTTCCCCTCTCCAGCATGCTGAAATGGCAGATGAGAGTGTTCAGCTCAAGACCCTACAAACAATACTAATAATATATCAGTCGCGTTTACATCCTGAAAATGAGGTGATCAAAGTTATACAATTTCATTTTCTGCTAAAACTCGAAGTATTTGTTAAATAGTGGTAAGAGTTCATACTATATACGCCTGGAATGTGTAAACTGACTGTTAATGGTGTAGGCAAGCTGAGCCAAGATAAGTGTTAGACTGTTCAAGATTAAATGTGTAAACTGACTGTTAATGGTGTAACCAAGCTGAGCCAAGATAAGTGTTAGACTGTTCAAGATTGCTTGTTTGCATTCAGATCAGGCTTGTTTGTTTGCATTTATATCAGGCTTTTTTTTTTTTTTGATAGGAAACAACAAATATATATACAAATGGAAAAAGAAGTACAAAAGGAGGATGAGAAATCCTCCCACCAAGGAAACTAGACTACAAAGATACAAACCCAAGAAAGAACACAAAACAACAAGTGAACATTCTAGATTGGACCCCTCCTTAAGGAGAACACACTGCTAACCAATTTAGTTGTAACACATTAAGGGGGGGGTCCCCGTAAAGGCCTTGGAACAGAATGCCCAAAGAGAAGCAAGGAAAACTATAGAATCCCATAGATACTCTGAATTTCTTGCTCTATCCTCAAAAATTCTTGCATTTCTTTCCTTCCACACAACCCAAATTATAGCAGTGCTTGCAGCTTGCCACAAGACTCTCCCCCTCTTAGAGGCTCCAAAACCATCAAATTTGATGGACATCATGTCAACGATGCTCCTCGGGATGACCCAATCCAAGTTGGCTAACTGAAATAATCTGTGCCATAACCTCGTCGTCAAGGAGCAATGAAGGAAAAGGTGATCTACCGATTCCCCTTGCTTCATGCATAGAAAACAAATATCAGGACTAAGGGCTTTGTAAGGTCTTCTCAATTGTAACATGTCATTAGAATTCACCTTCTTGTGTGCCACTAACCAGACAAAGGACCTCACTTTGAAGGGGACTTGGGATTTCCATACAAACTTAGAAGGAAAAACCTGAGGAGAACCAGAGAAATGGGATAAGGCCAGAAAGAAAGATTTGACTGAAAAAAACCCTGAAGATGATGTAGGCCAAAATCTAGCATCTGGAACCGAAGGTGATAAATGCAAACCATCGAGAGACCGCATAAGGCCTTCTAAGTCTTCTATCTCGATATCTGAAAGGTTACAGCGGAAATTAAAGTTCCAAGAGAAAGGACGAGAAGAACCGAGAATCGAAGAAATAAGAACATTTTTATCCAAGACTACTCTAAATAGTCTTGGAAATTGGGATCCCAAAGGTTGGTCCCCCCACCACAGATCTTCCCAGAAACGAATTCTTTCCCCATTTCCTAACACAAACCGAGTCAACATGGAAAAATCCGGATAGACTTGTGCAATAGCCTTCCAAGGGCAACGATGTGATCATCTGACTAAAGTGTTAGCATCCCAACCATTAGAGTGTGAACCATAAATGCTTAAGATGACTTGATGCCATAGAGTTGAGTCCTCTCTAAGGAACCTTCACAACCATTTTCCTAACAGAGCAATATTCCTTAGTGAAATCTTCCCGAAACCCAGTCCCTCTTTTGCCTTTGAATTACACACTACATCCCATCTAACTAAATGATCTCTTTTGCCTTCCCCAATCCCTGACCATAAGAAATCCCTTTGCAGCCTCTCAATTTTTGCAGCCATTGAAGCAGGAATCTTAAACAAAGAAAGGAAGTAACAAGAGGCATGTGTATGAGGCAAGATTGAATAAGAGTTATCCTACCTCCAAAAGATAAGTAAGCCTTTTGCCATCCATCTAATCTTTTTGAGATTCTCTCTACCACTGGATCCCAAAAACCACACGCCTTAGGATTCCCTCCCAAAGGAAGACCCAGATAAAGTATAGGCCAACTAGAAACCATATCAGGCTTGTTTGTTTGCATATATATCAAGCTTGAGCTTGATATCAGGCTCTAGTGGAGCTTGCTCAAGTAAGCTTAAGCTTGGCCAAACATTAGTAAAACAAGCTCCAAAAGGTTACTTAAGCTTGTATTATATGGGCATTCCTTTTAATTTTTGTTTTTAATTTTTATTTTATTTCTAGATGGAGTATATCTTCCCTTATAGTAATTTAAATTTTTTACTATGACATGTTTTAAAAGCTTATACAATTTGTTCTTTTGCCTATCAAAGGAAAAAAAAACAGAGAAATAGAAAGTTTCTTCAATTCTTTATCATACCATTTTTCTGATTTATTATCTGGTGATTTCCCAAAGTGATCATTAGAGTGAATTTTTTACTAGGTTATAGAAGATAATTGCACATCATTGCCTCTAGTGTTCACAAGGCTAATTGAAGTTGCTTGATCTTGACTTGTTAAGAAAATCAAGCTTCAAACTTGAGCATGAACTTGGCTAATTTGATTAGCATATGAATTTATATGAAAATTTTCATGAGTTGAGCCTGTGCACATGTGGTTCATATTTCTACTCCACTTACTGAACTCAAATCTGACACATGTTTTGTTTTTGTCATCTCTTTGATGAGCAATATTCTTCTCCATCCAAATCAGATATCCAATGTATATGTCGTTCAGTTTCCTAAATCTATCTTAGAGCCACAGTTCAATCTCATCTGTTCCAGTGGGAAGAATGAGGGGCGTGAGTTGAGTTGGACTTTTCATGCCTTAGCCCCCAGGATTGAGGAGTGTTCCATTGTAGATGACAGCTATTGTCCATTTTATGAGTGTAAAATCTTTGCGGCCTACTTGAAATATATCTGATAGTGATACTAGTTGTTATTGACATTCATTCTATTGAACTGAACTGAAAATGCTGACTTTTTCTTTATGAGGTCCTTCGTAAACCAGATTTGTTAGACAGTAATCTGCCACCATAATCTGATCAATATTTTCCTTCTATTTGAAAACATTCTGAGACAACAAGCTTCTTGCAATTTGCCTTAAACATGTGATAGATAACTTGGTACAAGTTGCTCAATTTTGTTGCTTGCATATTATTCCTTTAAAAATTCTTTCCTTGTTAATAAAAATTTATGACATAGACTCCTATCAAAAAATTTATGACATAGACAAAAGTGATGGTTTGTGAAGAATGTTCTCAGACCAGGATAACTAAAGCATGGATTTGGGTTCATTCATTGCACCTCCAGTTTTTCCTTTGCAGCTTGGGGTATGGAATCTTTTTGCCTTAACTCTTGTTGTAAATCTCAGGACAACATGGCTCAAGGTCTTGGTATCTGTCTACGGCTTCTTGAAAACAATCGGTCCTCTGACAGTGTGCGGAAGTAAGTTAAACTGTTACCAAATGATATTCAATTGAGAGTTACATTTTGTCTTTTCATTATTGACTGCTCAAACATGATAGAGATGTTACCCTTATTTTTTCTCAAGACCATTTGATAATATCTTTCATGTGAGTCATTTGCAGTACTGCTGCAGCGACCTTCAGGCAAGCTGTAGCCTTGGTATTTGATCACATGGTTTGTGCTGAATCACTTCCACTAGGCAAGTTTGGTTCTGGGGGTTACATCTCTCGAACTAGTTCAGTTACTGGTGATATTAATCGCAATATCAACCGCTCAGAGTACGTAAGCTGTTGCAATCATTTTTCCATTATCCACTTTCTTTGTATCTCTGCTTGTCTATCTAGCCAACATTTTGCTACATCTCATGTGTGGTGTGGGGGTGTCATTTTTTGTGTGTTCCTGTGTCTGTTTAATCAGTATTTTGGTATATTCAGATGCCAGTGATGGTGGGTGTGCATACTTTATGTAGACCTGCTTATTTGTCTGCTCTCCAAATGAAATTTCAACATTTTAACAGGTCATTGGAGTATGAATTTATCTCTGGACGACCATCATTAATGAGGGAGACTCTAACCAAAGCTGGAAAGCTGGGGCTTCGTTTGCTTGAAGACCTGACAGCTCTTGCTGCAGGTGGATCTGTATGTGCTAATTTGAAACTATTAGACTATTCTCTTAACCAGTCCCCACATCTGGTGTCCATTGCTTTGGTTGATGTTTGGAGCTGTATCAAATTTGTTAATTGTTATCATTTTTGTTAATATTTCATTGTAGAACTAGTAAACTGTCTTCTCTAGCCGGATATATAAGCTGGTGTCGATACTCTTGGTTCCCTTAGGAACTTCTTCATATTTATTATTAGTTCCATTTGTCAACCCTGTTTACCAATCATGATACTGTTTATAACATATAAATGACATTTCATTCTACATATTTTTCAACTGATGGCCAATGCATTTACCTTTATTCTTCAGGCAATTTGGTTACGTGTCAATTCTATTCAAAGGACGTTTGCGCTTGATATACTTGAGTGAGGAATCTGTCTCTGTTTATAAGAAAAGAAACCTATCTTTCCTAATATTTTTTTTTTTGTATCCTTTTAATTTTGATTTTGGAGTGTCATGATCATATACCACTCTCAGGAAACTGATTTTCTTGCAATCTTACAAATATTGTTTCCTCTTGTACTGCTTTTTGAAGTTTGACAGCTTGAGTGTTGTTTGAAATATTTTCCTTAATATTCATTTGTTTTTCCTTTTCTTTCTCTCTCTTTTTTTTTTCTTTTTGAATTAGAGAAGTCTGTGTGAAGAGAAGCTGACTTATACTTAAAACACTCTAAAATTGTATTGACTCGATGATATAAACTTGTAATTATATGCAAACATGAGTTCTTGGTTAATGGTATTGGGGAGGTCTATTTGATGGAATTCCTTCTCAGTTTTAACACAAACTTGATGAGTTGTGTTTGCATTGCGCTAATTTGATTGGGGATGAAAAATGCTGTATGCACTCTACTATGTTGTGGCTAATGTTTCCTATGCCAAATTCAAGGTCAGGGATTTAGTCTATTTACTCAAAATTTTTTATTGATGGGCAAATTATCAAATCCAAGCTGAATTTGAAGTTGTGAGAGAGTAGATTAGACTTAAATTGGTGTTGAAAAATGTCGAATGCATTACTTTTGTGGTAGCTCTTCTCCTATATTTTTTTTTTTTCCTTTCCTTTTCCCTTTTATGTGGGTGCTTTGTGAAGCTGTATTTTTGGCCTGTGTGGCTGTATTCTTCTACTTCATTATCCTCTGCCTCGTACATGATTTTGTTAAATTCTTGAACTGTTTATATAATAGATGCATTCTTCTTGCTCACAAAAAGGTCTTTCTTTTTCCTTTTTAATCAGCTGTTGTATGCAAATCCATATGTGTGAATTAGTTTGTTTCTGATGAAGAAAATTATGTGCTACAGTGATTGTCCTGTATTTATAAAGGACTTTGGGTTGCACATAAATATATCATTCTCAGCTGAATCTCTGAAGCCATTAATGTTATTTAGTACATTCCACTGCTTCTGTTCAGAAGGAGGTTTTAGCTGACAACTTGATCTTGTCTGTGCACTGAATAGGGTCAACACTATGAGGAGACTGGCAATTTCCAGTAGCGATTAAATGAATAAGTTTGTTTTTGATAAAGAAAATTGTGTGCTACAGTGATTGTCCTGTATATAAAAGACCTCTGGGTCCTGTGTACTTTGGAGTGCTTGTTTTGGCACTCATTTTATATAATACTCTCTTTATTTACCTATGAAAAAAAAAGAAATTTCCAGCTGTGATTAAGAGATTTTAACAGAATAAATGCTAGAATGATTTTTTTCATGCATTACAATGGCTACTTTTCTTTGTAGTTTTTCATTCTTATTGTTATTGGAAAACTGGAAGGGCTAGTGTTTAGTTGGACTTACCTTCTATTTAGATTTAGATCTGTGGATTCCATTCTTGGGTTCAACTGCAGTGGCAGTTTGGTAGTAAGTGGCCTAGCCCAAAGAATTAATTTCCATTTATTTGAGGTTGAAGAAGGTTTAACATGATTAAGCTTATGAATGAGATTATGAAATTATGAAACTTCTGAGAATGAATAAGTTTATGAATTTGAGTATCTATGAGACACATTCTAATGGATGGGACGCCAATAATATAATCAGATGGTCACATTGTTGCCCTTGGAAGGCCATTGCACATATTCTCCAAGTTTTTTCTATACACTCGCTTTGTGGTGGTTGATGGGATCAAAATTTGTTTTTGGGAAGATTTGTGGTGGGGGGACCAACCTTTATGCTTACAATTTCCAAGACTTTTCAGGGTTACCACAACTAAAAACCTTTCCATTTTAGCCATCTTGGGTAACAACACTTCTTTGTCTTGAGATCTTATCTTTCATTGCAATCTAACAGATGTGGAGATTGAGGATCTTGAAAGACTAATGTCCTTACTTTCTCATGTTCATTTGATTCCTTCTATTCTAGAAGCAAAAGATTGGGTACCGTCCTCTTCAGGAGTTTTCTTAGTAAAATATTTTCTTTTAGCCTTATCTAATTTCTCAGATTTTGTTCCTTTCTACCCAACTAATTTTTTGTGGAAATCAAGAGTCCTCTCGACCTTTGCCTGGTTAATGACACATAAGAAGGTAAATACCAATAACATGCTACAATTGAGAAGGCCTTTCATAGCTCTTAGCTCTGATTGGTGCATCCTATGTAGGAGTAGTGAGACGGTTGATCATCTCTTTTTACATTATCCGATTGCTTTGGGATTGTGACATAGGATTTTCTCTTAGGCGGGGATGGCGTGGGTTCAACCAAGTAGTATTTGTGATATGATGGTCATTTCCTTCAGGTGTTTTAGGAACTCTATTAGAGGCAAGACCTTTTGGAGGATCGCGTGTCTTTCTTTGTTGTGGATTGTGTGGAGAGACAAAAATGCTAGGATTTTTGAGGATACTTGGAAGACACAGGATATGATGTGGGATTTGCCTCATTTTCCTATTTCTTTTTGGGCTTATTGTAAAGACGTTTTTAAACCCTACCCTTTGAGTGTAATTCAACTTAGTTGGCTTTCGATTTGTACACCTTAGGGCTAGGTCTACAGGGTCAAGAGTTGTTACACTTGTATATACATCCTTTTTTTGATCAGAAATATACATCCTTTTATCTATCAAAAAAAAAAAAGCCCCATTGTATGTCTTGAGGAGGATTTCTCATCCTTCTCATGTTCTATTTATTCTCAATTAATACATATGTTTGTTTATGATAAAAGAAAAAAAAAAAAAGATTATGAATTTGGAATTGACATTGGGTATGAAATTAGAAGTGTTTACTTGCTGGAAGTGGCAAGAATTCATTGTGAAAACAAACAAGGTGCAATGACACCTTATGCAATGTGGGCTGCCACCAATGTAAGCTAGGGAACTAAAGCAATGGAAAAAATAGAATAAGTTTTGAGGATATGGAGCTAGCATTTCCAAAGTTAAAGCGTGTTGTTTGGAGGATGTGGAACTCTTGGTCAGTAGCTGTTTCTTGAGGAAAAAAAAAAAAAGAGAACCTGTGGCGTCAACAAGACTAAACAAAGAATGCAGTACCAATTGTCCAAGTGTCAGCATGTATCCTTTTGTTCAAATGTCTGAAATTATATTCATGGAGTTGTCAAAGTTGCATCCAACACTAATCTGACCATAAAACCACTTCTAAATAGAAATCTTGTAGTTACTAAAGTCATACAGCTGAATTCAACAAACATTTTATTTTATGAAACTTCCATATCTGTTACTTCTATCAATTATAGGTTGCTATTTCTTCTCATGTAAACATGTTTATTATATTTACCATAGTAAGCATTGCAAGGTTTTGGATCAAATCCAAGGACATTTTCATTTGGATATGCAGAAAGCTATATCTTGCGTGTCTGTTGAATGCCTGTTTTACTGTCATTTCAAGAGAAATAAATTCTCACAAAGGACTTTTCTAATATGTAAAGACAGTTTTGTGCTACTACTCAACCAAACATTACGATTTTTAATACCTTGATTTAAATTTTCCTTGATGTTTTGTCCATCTTCAGGTTTGTTCTGTCCAATTATGTAGTTGTCTTCAGAACCTTGGTTTCATATGAGCAGGTGATTATAAAAATTACTTGGATCAAGTATTTTCTGTTATTTTGTTTGGGTATGCTAGTAAAACTTTACAATTGAAAAGATTGCTTGGATGCTCAACAGGTCCTACGTCACCAGATATGTTCGCTTCTTATGACTTCTCTTCGTACCAATGCTGAGGTATTTTCCCTTGTGAAAAATTAGGTGTTACTGTCTGATGAAATCTGTTGATCCATTGAGGACTTTTATGTGGTATCTTTAGAAGCCCCCTTCATTATATTTTACGTTGAATCAGGTTGAAGGAGAGGCAGGAGAGCCTTCTTTCCGTCGCTTGGTCTTGCGGTCTGTTGCCCATATTATCAGGCTTTACAGTTCCTCCCTTATCACTGAATGTGAGGTAGTATATATTGTTGTTCCTTCATTGATAAAATAACACATCTAGGATAAAATAACACATCTATGTTGGAAAGGTTGTCATAATGCAGGTGTGTTTGTCATTTCATTTTTGAGTATCTAGTTGCATCTTTATATTCTCCAGGATCAGGATCAGAATCAGTTTTTTTTTTTTTTTTTTCTTGATAAGTAAATTAGGAGAATATATTAAAAGTGCATGCAAAATGGTGCACTAAAGCACGCACATAGTATATAGAAAAGGCCACAAGGCAAACATGAAGGCAACCACCAACCCCCCTTACATGGACCAACCCTCCCAGAGATTTGTACTGACCCTATCAGGGATTCAAGAGAACCCAAAAACAGAGAAACACCCCCAGAAGCACAACACAGTTCCCCCTGAACCCAGCCGCAACCCATTTCCTTCGCCAAAAACTTAAAGCGAGACGACATTCTCACAGAGTGGTGACTCCCCAGTGCTCCTTTCCCTTCCCCTACTAGTGAGAGGAGAACTTTTGTAATTAACTGAGCATTCTAGCTTTTGGATTTCCCTCTCAAAATGGGATGATGAAGGAAGAATCCTCTTTCCCCCTGAGACCTTAACCCCATGCCCTTTTTTGGACTCCAATTTCCTTAGAAGGGAGCTAATTTCTTCTTCACATCCAGCAACTGGCATCTCCAAGTAGTTGCTGAAATTGAGCAACTTGCTGGGAAGGCTAACAAGATCCTCCGCCACTGAATTGCAACCAGGCTCCAAATCCTTAGAGGGCTCCAACTCCTCAGTCATGACTACCAACTCCTTTCCTGAAGTACCATTTGCAGCACTCCCTGAAAACTCCAACAAATTACCATCTTGAAGCAACATCTTTAGCAGCCGACATCCTGAGTCCAAAGACCCCAAAGGTGATAGGGAAGAAGAGCCAGAAAACCTGTTCGCTTCCGCCACGAGGGCTTTGTCAGTGAAAGCGACACAGGAACACACTGACACTGACGCTGGCAGCAACTCCTTCCCCTTGCCCACAGCACTATCGCACCTCCACTGCTTAGTCACTTGAGCCTCTACAGAAAACCCACTCCCTTTGAGAAGCCCTGATGAGCCCACCTCTCCCCAAGACAAGTCCATTGAAACACGGGCCTCCCTTAAGGCCCCCACTTCGGTCAAACTTGTCTTTTACTTGGCCTGGCCCACACTTAACCCTTCTCCCACTTCACAGCCAGTATCCAAAAGGACCTCTGAAACAACAGACCCACAAGGGTCTCGGGCCTCAAAAACATGGCATCTAGGTTCCTGGGCCCCATCCAGCCCCTGTCGGCCCAAACTTTGGGTCCCAGACTCAGCCCCACCATAGCCTCCTTTAAAGCAGTGATCATCCAAACAGTCCCTCCTCTCATCAGCTGTACACCTCTCCAGGATCAGAATCAGTTGCTTTACACATGATCAAGTTAGTTTTTTTTGACAGGCAAACAAAAATATATAAAAAGTGCCAATTGCAGATGATCTACTTATAGCTCATTTGCCACTAAAATGTAGTAGGCTTTTGTCTGCTACTTCGAAGAATCAAGTTATTCACATAAATAACAGGGGAACTTCTAATTTTGTACACCTAAGATTAATTGTGCTTATGTCTTATTTCATCTTTTCTTCTTCTATCATCACTATCTAAAACCAGTCCTTGCTGTCCCTGTTTTCTTTATTTTTCTGTATTTCTGTATTCATCAAACAGCAACCAATTCTATTGTCACTAGGGCTGTAACATGAGCACGTTGAGTCCAACCCAATCTGAATCTGACCTGAAAAAGACAATATTGGGTTGAGAAATCCCAATCCAACTTAAGTTTGCGTTGGGCTTGGCTTAAGGCTTCACTAACCTAGCTCAACCAAAAGCCTGACCTAACATATTTATATTATTAACCCAATACATATTTTATATTGATGTGATCATATTTTTATATATATTATTTGTTAATGGTCTTGTTTGACACGGTAAAAGAATTTGAAGTTGTTAAAAATCATCAATTATTTAATATTTTTACTAATTCATGGAATTAAATTATCTTCTGATAAAAGATATTTCTTAAATGTTTCATTAATGGATCAAGAACTTCAATGTTATCAATAGTCTCAATATTCTTTAGAACTTTTGTTTTCCTAATTCAGAGGTCATTAAAACCAAAAGATACCAATCCTTGAGCTCGAATTTTAGAACTTAAAGCTTCTGCTGGGCCTATGTCACTCCTAATCCACATACTTAGAATTTTCCACTGTTTTTTGGAATCTTATTCATGGAGTCTGAGTTTCATATCCTTTGGTCTCAAATTGAGATGTGACAGGCTCCTATTGGAAGGGAATAGTATCCACCCTAACTGGTTATGGTCCAAAATAGGTCTAGGCAAGACTTCGTTAACAATGTTAGGAATGACACATATCCTTCTGATGTAAACAATAACATCTCTAATATCTCTAATAATATAAAAAAATAATAATATCTCTAATCTTTTTAATAGAGGGGACTTGCATGTTAGACCAAGTAAAAGCCCTGTTCTTTAGCACTGGTCAGTTGGTCTAGAATCTCTGACTTAACTATCCAAGTTGGTTATTGCTATAGTTAACTCTAGATTCACCAGGTTTCACACTCAAGGAGTGCTGGCATCAGAATCCCTTCTGAGTACTATTTAGGAACTTAGAAGGAGGACATTCAGCAACTCTCCCCACAAATTGCAACAAAGGTGAAGCCTATTAGGACCATAAACCCAAGTGATCCCTGTGCCCTCTAGTTGCCCTTCTTTTTGTATCTAGTAGAGATGGAAAAGGACTTCAAAACCACCTCATATGCTCACCATAGGAATATATCAAATCTTAAGAATCCCACCTGAAGAGATACAAGATGGTAGGATCCTCTAATCAATCTTCTGTAAGTGGTTTCCTTCTTGGTTTCTTCTAGCCCCAGTAAGATCTATGATGCGTCAGAAAGGACCTTCCAGATTAGTCCCTTCAACACATTTTTTGTCTATAAGTTGCATCTAGGTGACTCTAGGATTGCTAACTGAATAATTTTCCTTTCATTCTTGAATGCAGGTGTTTCTTAGTATGTTAGTGAAGGTTACATCATTGGATTTGCCATTATGGCATCGGATTCTTGTTCTTGAAATCCTAAGGGTAACTTCAACAATTTAGTGTTGTAACATATTCTATTATGTTCTATTATCTTTTTCATAATGCATATATAAATTTGTTGGTAGTGTTGTACTGTTTAAGGCCTTAAATAATGAGAAGCTATGTAATTTGATAGGGTTTTTGTGTAGAGGCGCGGACATTGCGAATTCTTTTCCAAAACTTTGACATGTAAGTTCATTAGCTTTATGTCTATAGTTTTGGTTGGCACCATATGTTAAATACATTATTAGTTCTTTCTGTTCTTAAGAAAAAATTTGCTTTCCATATTCATCTAGTTTTTAATTAATGTCAATTGATCAATTATGGATTTGTTTGAATTGGCTTTTAAGAAGCTAAAACTCCTTTATAAGCTTAATAAGAGCTTTTCTACCTATTTGGATAGTTTTGTTGAAAGAGCTTATGACTTAAAAAACAATTTAATATGGAAGTTAGGAAAATGTTGCATCTTATCAAAGTTATTTTGGCTTGTGCTGGAAGATATTTCATGTTTACTGAAACTTCTATAATACCCATAGTGCTTTTCAAAAATTATGGTTTTGGCTATAGTTTCAGCTTCTAGCTAAAGTCAAAAGCAGAAAGCTATCCCGAATAGGGCCTATTATTGGAGCTTATGGTTTGTCACCACAATAACAACATAATAACTTCTAGACCTGCAACTTGGATGGCTTGGGTTAATTAGCACTAAAGCTATTTGCCCTTTTGCCCTTTTTTTTCTTTCTTTTCTTTTCTAGGTTAATAAGATATATTAAAGGTGCCTAGCAAAATGGGGGTGCAAACCCATGTGAAAGGATGACTATAGCCATATGTTGAAAGCAGTGTTTCATATTAATAGAATTTGAATTGATAAGCTTCAATAAGTTTCTTACTCAGGATGAAGTTAAATTAGATTCCAATTCTGACTTAACCCACTTGCTAAAAGCTCTAACATGAACTGATGAAAAGTCTCAAATATACAGATTCACTTAATAACCTTGAGAACTCCTTAACAAAAAGCCTTGCAAGCTGAACAACTAAAACAGGTTACAAAAATTTGAGAGCAAAATATAAACAAACACTAATTACAACTCAAAGAGGCAAACACTTGTCCAATCGCCATAAATTTCTTTCCTTCTTAACCACCTATGAAATGACAATGGTAAAATCTCCCTCCACTACAGCATTGGACAAGCCTAAAGCTTTAGTCCTACAAAACCAGAAATTCAACCTCAATAGTAGAACCTTTACTTGTAGGTTTAGAGTAAGCTTTTTATCTCTGTACCTTGATGTCTCTAATCAGTTTACCTGTCCTAAGTCACCCAAGGTACTAAAGAGCTCCACCGGAGTTTCAACTTGACAAACCCTTTGGTCGGCGATGACCATACTTGATAGGTATTCTCAGCCAATCTCTTGGAGCTGCATACATGGCACTCAAGTCTTTAAGGGAGTGCATTTTAACGCTTCACTAATAATGGCCCAAAGGGAGGATGAAGAGTAAAACAAGTCCTAAACTTCATTTGCTATCCTCCCAACATTCTAAAAATTCCTTGCATTTCTTTTTTTTTTTCCATATTGTATAAATCAAATTGAGGCTAGCAATATTTCATAGAGCCTTGCCTCTAGAATGACCCCTAAAGCCTTTGAAGGATATAGTCATCATCTCCAACACTATACAAGGTGGGACTTAGTCAATCCTAGTAAGGTTAAAACAATATATGCCATAAATCCAAACCTGTTGGGCAATGAAGGAAAAGATTATCAATCAACACTCTCCTTGGTACATGATACACCACTCTAGAATAGGAGCTTTGAAAGACCTCTACTTCTAAAGTGGATCATTGGTATTAACCTTCTTACTAACCATAAGCCACATAGAAGCCTTTACTTCAGGAGGGACTTTAGATTTCCAATGAAGTTAGTTAGAGCAAAAGGGATAGAGATGGATAAATGAGTAAGGCTTTGAAGAGAGAACTAATTTAGAACAAGGTTGAAGAGGTTAATGACCAAACCCTCACATCATAATAGAAAGGTGATAAATACATATGGGCTATAAAAGACATTAAGAAAGCTAGTTCTTCATTTTCTCAATCTAGGAGATTCCAGTGAAAATTGAAGTTCCAAAACAGGAAAGGGGAGGAGGGTAGAAAAACATTAGAGATAAAGGAATCTCTCATCCTTGCCACCGTAAAGAGATTTGGGTATTGAAGATGAAAGGATAAATCACCACACCAAGTGTCTCTTTAGAAGTGGATCTTTATATTATCGTCCATAGAAAAGCAAGTAAAGTGAGAAAAATCAGAGAAGATTTGAGAAAGTCTTCCAAGGACAACATGCGACTACCAAACAACAATGTTGACATTTCAATCATTAGGACATATATATATATTTAAAAAAAAAAATTTATAAGCAAATATCAAATATATTAAAAGTGCGAAACAAAAGAATGTGCAAAGGCATACACAGTGTATACAAAGGCGCTAAATGACCAACCAAGGAGGGTAAACAAAAAACAACTCCCTCACCTCGTTTATAGCTTAGCCAATCAATGAAGTCCAACATGGACAAGGAGTTATCACCTATGTGCACTCTAATCCACTCAAGAAAATTGTACATAAAAGATTGTTTGATTGCTTGATTCACTTTTTCAGATGATCAAAAGCTCTCCTATTTCTTTGTCTCCAACTGGACCAAAATAAGCATAAACGGGTTGCTTTCATCCCTTTCTTCTTAATCAAAGATCCATGCTAGCTTAAAAGGGCATCTCTTATTGTAGAGTGCATCACCCATCATATCCTTAAAGGAGTGTAAATTAGCTGCCATTGCATGACCACTTTTGAATAATATTAGTAGCTGTTTCATCTTCTACTTTGCATAAATTGCATCTATTTGAAATATTTCATCTTCTTTTCTTTTAAGCATTAGAATGTGGTCCTATAGATACTTAAAATAACATTGTGCCATATCTATCAAAAAAAAAAAAAAAAACATTGTGCCATAAAGTGTTATTCTTTCTAGGGAATTACTGCAACTACTTCCCTGAGAAGCTTTATTTCTCAGCCTCAAGGAAATCCTATCAACATCTATAGCCCCTTCCCTTTTAGGCTTACACACTAGGTGCCATCCAACTCACTCTTCTTCTCCTAAGAAAATCTCCTGATGCTGAAATCCTATTAGCCACCTTAATCGGAACTTTGAGATCTGATAGGAAATAAATGAGAATAAGCGACAAACATAGGTTTATGAGAGTTATTTTGCCACCAAAAGATAAATATGTTCTCTTCCAACCATTTAACTGTTTGGAAGACCTTTTTGTTTAGACCCTAAAAGGAAACAACCCTTGGATTCCCACCTAAAGGGAGACTAAAATAGAATAGAGGTCAATTGGAAACCCCACAATCTAAAGGCCTGTTTACTTGATTCTATTGGAATACAAAAGGGAAAGATTCCTTTCACTAGTCATTATTAAGTTTACTTGAATTTTGAATGAACATTGTGTGGGGGCCCAACCACAATATGAGAAGGCCCATATCAAATTTAAGGAATCAAATTTTGTGAATGAATTGCCTAATTTAACCTTGTGCCTCCAATATGCAATAATTATTATGTCTCCAATATAATAGTGCATTATTCATATTATAGTTATTTGTTATATGACTAACAATTTTTATTAATAAAAAAAGAGAATATTATTAAATGTTAATGTTATAAATAAGTGGATTATCCAAAAAAATTGTAATAAATTCACGAAATAAGTTTCATTCCTGTATTCAATTGTTTAATATGTTCTTTTTCTTTACAATTATAAATCTAAAATGAAATAGATACGACCATTAAGGTAAAATTGTATACATTGTAAAACTATTAGAAATGTTTCTTACCCAAAATCTATTTAATCAAACAAGAAATCAACCAGAAAAGGTCATAAATGATTAGGACAACGTAGAAATAGTGAGATCACTATGGTTAAAGTAAGGTGATAACAATGCAAAATTCTTTCATCACATGGCTATTGCTCGTTAGAGTGGCCATTTCATTAGTAGTCTTAAAATCAATGGGGCTAGATTATAGGACAACGAGGAGCTTAAGAGTGGTATTGCGGCTTATTTTAAGTCAATGTTTTAAAATTCTGAAGTAAGAAAACCTGAATTGGAAGTAGACCTCTTCAAGGGCACATCAAAGCATTAGACAGATAAAACATGGAGGACCCTTTCTTAGAGGAGGAGGTGTTGCTTGCTAGTTCCTAAGTTGGATGGAGACAAAGTGCTAGGTCCAAGTGGTTTCTTATTGGCCTTTATAGGAAATTTTGCTAGCCCATTGTGGGAAGGGATATGATGCAACTTTTTAAGGAATTTCACTCATAGGAGTTCTTCGCTTGTAGCGTTGGCTTTATTTTTCTTAGTTCTTATTCCTAAGAAGGGAAAGGTGGAAGACATCAAAGATTTTAGGCTACTTAGCCTTGTGGGCAATCTTTAGACGCTTTTAGCAAAAGTGCTAGCGAATAGGTTGAAAATGATGGTTGGAAAGGTGGTGTCAAAGACCTAGAATAACTTTGTGGGAGGTATATCCTTGATGCAGCCCTAATTTAAAATGAGGCGGTTGATTCGAGAAAAAGAAGTTCTAGTGTTGGTTTGGTTTGTAAATTAGATATGGAAAAGGCATATGACCACGTGGATTGGGAATTTCTCCTTTTTTTGATGAGAAAAATTTCTCCTTCCAAACATAGAAAATATGGGTTTTGGTCCTAAATGGAGAAGGTGGATTCTTTTCTACATTTCCATTGAAAGGATGTCAATCTTAGTTAATGGTATCACTATTGATTTCTTCCAAACTTCAAGAGGCTTGAGGTGAGGTGATCCTCTTTCTCACCATCTTTTTGTGAGTCATTGAAGCCTTTAGTTGTCAAATATCAAAGGCTGAGCAAGGAGGGTTTATTATTGGCTTCAAAGTCGAGGGTAGAGAGGGAAGAGGAATGCACATCTCTCACTTCCTGTTTGCAAATGATACTCTTCTATTTTGTGAGGCAAATTTAGATCAATTGAGATAGTGGAGGTGGATTGTAATTGGCTTTGAGGTGGTGTTGGGTCTAAAAATAAACTTGTAAAAAACTGAGCTTATTCCAATGGGAACAATGGAGGGAGTGAGTAGATTGGCATCTATGTCTGGGTTAAGGTAGGGAGGCTTCCGCTTCTTTTCTTGGTTTACCTTTGCCAATGTCTCATAAGTCTTATGGTGCATAAGATGTTGTTGAGGAGAGATTGAGAAGGAGATTTGCCCCCTGGAAGAAGCAGTACTTTTCAAAGGGAGGAAGCTTACTAGTCTTGTGCTATCAATCTATTTTATGTCCTTTTTTGCAATTCCTAGGAAAACGAGGATTAGAATAGAAAAAATTTAGAGAGATTTTTTGTGGGGAAATCTATTGGAAGGTAATCGGATACATTTATTGAGTTGTTTTAAGATTTGCAATGATAAAAGGTTTGGAGGTTTGCGTATCAGAAGATTAGAGGTTTATCCTTGAGTAGGAGAGCTTATGGAGGAAGATCCTTCTAGGAAAGTTCGAGGAATTAGATGGGAGGTGGAATACATGAGAGGAGAGGGAGATTGTTGGAATGAGTTTATGGAATGATATTAGAAAAGGATGGGAAGATTTCAACCAAAGGATAGATGGGAAGATTTCAGCCAAAGGATACCTATTTGGGTAAAAAATGGTAGGCAAAGAAAATTTTGAAGGGACAAGTGGGCAGGGGAGTATTGGTTGAAAGAAGCATCTCCTCCATTGTGTAAACTTTCTTCTTCAAAGTATGCTATAATTGCTGATTGGTGGAAAAGAGGAAAAAGTGGAGGTCAGTGGTTAGTGCAATTCAAAAGATTTTTGCAAGATTGGAAATGAATGGTGTAACCTAATTTTTGGAGCTTATTTATTTAGTAAAGGGCAAGATGAAGGAGAAGACATCTTAGTATGTAAAGTCTTACTACAATTCGTTGCGTGTTGATACTGGAATGGATTTCCTAACTAAAGAAATTTGGGGCTGTACAACTCCCTTGAGAATGTGTTTTCTCACTTGGGAAGTAGTATAAGGGAAGATCTTAACTATAAACATGTTAATGTAGAGGGGTTGGATAATTGTAGATAGATGTAGTTTATGCAAAGAGATTGAAGATTTAACCCATCGCATTTTGATTCATTGTGATAGTTTAAGGGAGTAATGGATGCTTTTATTAGCAATCTTTAGCCTAAAATAGGTATTTCCAGTTACAATGACAAACCTTCTCCTTAATTGGAAGTTTGTGGGTTTGGATAAGAGGAGACAACAAAAAGGGCAAGACCAACATCGATAAAAAGCACCTTATCTAGCCTTCCTATCTATTTTATGTCACTTTTTGCAATTTGGAGAAAAGATTAGCTTAAGACTGAAAAGGATCTAGAGAGATTTCTTATAGAGGTGGTGCTTTGGTGAAAAAGCCTCATCTAGTAAAGTGGTCGTCAATTTGTTGTAGGCGAAAGCTTTAAGCCTTTTTAACCTTACTATAGAGGGAAATTCTGCCATTGTAATATCTTGGGTGATTAATAAGGAAAGAGTTTCATGGAAGTTTGACAATTGGATCTGCAAAATCATAGAGGTTGTTGGTGAGTTGGGTTGCTCCTTCTATTGGGTTCCCCATTCAGCCAACCAAGTTGTAGACTAATTAGCCAATCAATGAGTTAAGCTTTTGGCCTTCTTTGAGATTTTCTTCCCCCTTAAGTGTGCAATATTTCTCTTTAGTGTACCTTGGTTTTTTCTTTGTGAGGATGAGCTAGTTTTTGTGGGGTTTGACACTTGGTTGCTTTCTAACCATTTTTTTTGTACGTATTTGAAAGATTGTTTGTTCTTCTTGTATTTATCTTTAAAGATGAAGGAAAATCGTTGTTTTTGTTTTAGGGGGAAAAAAATAAGCTTCATGTGTGACAAATCATTTTTGTGATATTTCTTAAATGCTTATTAGTTGGGCTTCATGTTTTCATGCTATTAGCTAATTTATTTGTTTATTTATTTATTTTTTGTTTGTTTGGATCCTACCATGATAGAGTGTTATATATATATATATATATAGCACTCTATCATGGTAGGATTATATATATATATTTTATCAAAAACAAAAAATATTATATTAATATTCGTAAAAAGCTTGTGGCTTTTGGGATCCTGTGATTGAGAGGATCTCGAAAAGATTAGATGGGTGGCAAAATGCTTTTTATCTTTTGGAGGTAAGATAACTCTTATCCAATCTTGCCTTACCTACATGCCTTGCTACTTCCTTTCCTTGTTTAAGATACCTACTTCAGTGGCTGCAAAAATTGAGAGATTGCAAATGGATTTTTTATGGTCAGGGGTTGGGGAAGGAAAAAGAGATCATCTTCTTAACTGGGATATAGTTTGTAAGTCGAAGGCAATAGGGGGTTTGGGATTTGGGAAAAGAGCTCTAAGAAATGTCGCACTCTTAGGGAAATGGTTGTGGAGGTACTGTAGGGAGGGTTCAGCTCTTTGGCATAAGGTTATTTTAAGCATTTACGGATCACACTCTAATGGATAAGATGCCAACACAATAATCAGATGGTCACATCGTTGTCCTTGGAAGGCTATTGCACAAGTCTTTCAGGAGTTTTCCAAGTTTACTCGGTTTGTGGTAGGAGATGTGGATAGAATTCGGTTTTGGGAAGATTTGTGGTGGGGGGATCAACCTTTGGGTTTCCAATATCCAAGACTATTTAGAGTAGTCACGGATAAAAATATTCATATTTCTTCAATTCTCGGATCTACTGTCCCTTCTCTCGGAATTTTAATTTTCGCCGCAACCTATCCGATCCTGAGATAAAAGATTTAGAAGGTCTCATGCGATCACTTGATTGTTTGCATTTGACATTTTCGGTTCCAGATGTGAGATTTTGGTCTTTATCTTCTTCAGGGCTTTTTACAGTCAAGTCTTTCTTTCTTGCCTTATCCTATTGTTTTGATTCTCCTCCAGCTTTCCCTACTAAGTTCGTTTGAAATTCTCAAGTCCCTTTCAAGGTTAAGTCCTTTGTCTGGTTGGTGGCACACAAGAAGGTAAATACTAATGACTTGCTACAATTGAGAAGACCTCACAAAGCTCTTAGTCTTGATATTTGTAAGTTGTGCATGAGGCATGGAGAATCAGCAGATCATCTTTTCCTACATTGTTCTTTGACGATGGGGTTATGACACAAATTATTCCAGTTAGCCAAGATGGATTGGGTTCCCCCGAGGAGCATTTCCGACATGCTATCCATCACTTACAATGACATTGGTTTATCGAGGAGAGGGATAGTTTTGTGGCAAGCTGCGTGCATAGCTTTAATTTGGGTTGTGTGGCGGAAAAGAAATGTGAGGATTTTTGAGGATAAAGTAAGGAATTCAGAGAATCTTTGGGATTCTATTTTTTTTCCTTACTTCTCTTTGGGCTTTTTGTTCCAGGGTTTTTAAGGGAACCCCCCTTATTGTGTTACAACTTGATTGGTTAGCAGCATGTAATTCCGATGAGTTGGTTTAGTCTAGAGAAGTTGTTCGTTATTACATTTTATTTTCTTGTTTTCGCTTTCTTGTAGTTTAGTTTTCTTTGGTGGGAGGATTCCTCATCCTTCTCTTGTACTTCTTTTTTATATTAATATATTACTTTGTCGTTTCCTATATAAAAAAAAAATATTAGTAAAGGTACAAGAGAAGGATGAGAGCTTTGTCCCTCAAAACATAGATTCTGATCAAAGTAAGAAGACACCTCTCTATACAAAATTATGTACAAAGATAACTTCCAACTATCTCAAACTTTTGAATCACAAACTGCAAGTCAGTTAGGTTGTATAATACTATAAGAGTAACTCCTCTAAAAGCAACAATACAAGAGGCCCAAAGAGAGGAATAGAAGTGAAGTAAATCCCATAACATCCCTTTCGATCTCCCCTTATCTTTAAAAATTCTAGCATTTCTCTCTTGTCATACAATCATACTATGTGAATGAATACAATATATAATCATACTATGTGATCTTCGGGAAGAGTAATTGTTTTATGTTAGAATGCATCATATACATTGTAAACCAAAATTCTACAAGCTTAAACTTTTAGGAAAATTGGTTATTCAACTTGTTATCAAAGTCTTGTTTGACAAAAAGTCATGTGTTTGAACCTCATTGCATATTTATTTCCTCAACTTGTTAAGCCCAAAAGAGGTTGCTTTGTTTCCCAATTTATTAAGCCCATGTGTAAGGTTAAAAGAGGCTACACATGAGGGAAAGTGTTAAGAGTGATTGGTATGCATTATGGACCCAAATCCTACAAGTTTGAGCTTTTATGAAAATTGGTTGTTCAACATTCTAGAATAACATTTAGACTTTAGTCAAACTATCTTGTTCATTGTAATCTATGAAGATTTTTTTTTTTTGGAGAAATTCCTATAATTCTAGCCTCATTTGTTTTCTGTCCGTAAAAAAGGAATCTCAGTCAATTATTATTTATGCAAACTATTGATTCTGATTCTCATTGTAGGCATCCGAAGAACACTAATGTTGTTGAGGGTATGGTTAAAGCTCTTGCTCGAGTTGTTTCAAGCTTACAGGTGAAAGATGTGCTCTCTCTCTCTCTCTCTCTCTCTCTCTCTCTCTGTTGAATGATTTATATTAAAAGAAGAAAGCAGGTACAAGGAAGAAAGATATTTCCTTCAGAGGAAGAGAAAAGGAACTATAAAAGAGAAGAGAACAAAAAGGGATTTAAAAAGAAAAAAAGGTCAACCCTTGGTTGAATCCACCTTAAGGAGGGTGGAAGTGTCTATTAAAGTTCATACTTGATACCCCTTGCCCAAGAATTCAGGATCTTTTTTGGCAGAACACAGTATCTAATTATAATCCACCTCCATTCCCAGGATGAAGTTTCCTATCTGCTTAATGAGATAGGTGATTGTTGAAGACTTTGAATCATGAACAGAAGCCCAACTGATGACTTGTTATTAATTTCATTTAGTTTTCAAGCATAGAGTCTCATTGACTTTGATTCTTTGAGGCCTTGAAGAGCAAGAAGATCTGATTGATGACATTAACAACACTATTTAATTTAGGGAACCCTTTGAGGTTATGAATCTAATGATTAATAACACCTCCATTTTCACACTAATGGCCTCCTAATCCTTAATGGTGCATGTAATAGGTACCCCTGTAAACTCCTTTCCATTTGGAATATTTTGTGATTATCTTCTCCGCCCCTTCATGCCATGATTGGATTGTTCATTATGATGTGGGTGTCCTAATTACTGTCTGTTATGGAGCATCACACATAAATCTCTACTTCTGATAGCCCTGGTGTTTTAATGCCCTCTGCTCATGGTTCTCCTCCAATAGAAATTCCAATTTCTGAGAAAAGCAGTTTTATTTAAATAGTGCAGTTAAACAATGAAGATCACGTCCTTGATTGATGAAAATGGTTTATTTTCTAGGTTCAGGAAACCAGTGAGGAGAGCCTGGCAGCTGTTGCAGGGATGTTTAGCAGCAAAGCTAAAGGTGATCAGTTTGTTTGTTGTTACATCAAATGTTTAAAAGGGCACCAAGTATCCTTTTTTTGCAATTTATATAGTTTGGTTAGTTATGGTTTTCTTGACATCAATAACAGAGATAAAAATCTTATGGTCTTCTTATTTAAAGACTTTTTTCATTCATGGTTCTTTGTGTTGCTGTTGGAATCATTGAACTGCTATTTGGTGCATCATCTTGAACAGTTGTTCAAGTAGCGAAGATTAAACTAATGTATTTAACAGCCAAATTTAGTGGGTTTATATATCTGGAATCAACTGGCAAAAAAAGGCTAATGGAGATTGAAAATTATTCACTTTCCTGTGAAAGCTGGGAGAAAATAAATATAATAATGGTGGAATAATTTGGATTCAGAGGTCAAGATAAGGTTTCTTCCATTTATTTGTGTATTTATTTTTCAAAGTGTTACTTCTAATTATAATCTTAATTTGATCTTTGGCATTCATGATTTTTTTACTGGTAGACAGAAGACGGAGTGGCTGGAGGTGAAGTTTAGACTTCGAAGAATAGGTGTTACTATTTGTGAAGCTGTTAAAATATAGTAGCAGGGGTACAGTTTTTTACAAGGAGTTCTGGGGATTGGTCTGGAAATTTTTGTTCAAGAATTTCATTAGTTTTCTAGAAAAAAAAAAAAAAAAAAAAAATCAAACTTTCCTTAGTGCATGTTTCAGTATGACCATTGGCGGGGGGTTGAAGGTTTGAAGAGGGCTGGCCTAGCGCTCCTACCCCAGGCCCTAAGTGAAGGCCTCCTAGAGGAGGCCTGCCATTTGGAATGCAACTCGTCCAGAAGCGTGCGTCTCTTAGCGACGGAGCCTCCTGTTGTTTGGGACATGGAGAATTTCATGAAACAGCAAACGAGAGTTAGCTTCTCAGCTACGGATCGGGCTCTTGAAGAGGAAGCTTTGAGGTATGGGCTGATTCTCTACTCTAAGGAAAATAGTGTTGTGGGGGCTCCTCATCTCAACTCTATTTCTTTTGATCGGGCTCCGGAGGGGGGGAGTTTTACGATCATTCTGTGGACATTGAGGGGGACTTCCGAGCGGAGAATTCAATGGGGTTGACAGTGGAAGAGGAATCCAATAAGAATGACAATGGCTGCTGGGAATTGGGAGAAGCTATCAGGAGCAATGCTAAAATCAGGGATGCGGAGGGGGATTCAGGCACGCCTGAGACTCAAATTGTGAGAAATACGTTTGAGGAAAAGTGGGAGGATAGTAGTCTGGCAAAGTTTAGCCAATTTTTGGGATTCCCAACGGAGGGATTGGAAAAGGAAATCCTGAATTTTCTAATTAAAATCAGAAAGAGACGGGAGAAGATTCAAAGCAAAGAGCTTCTGGAGAAGTCAAAATTCGAAAGGGAGCTAAAGAGGTTAGAGTGCTCTGTAAACTATGAGGGGGGAAATAAGCAGAAAGGCACGCCACAGGGCAAAGGGAGCCAAATTGTAGTTGTCCAATGAAGGTAAAGATCCTGAGCTGGAACGTGAGGGGAGCAAACGATCGCTCAAAAAGGAAAATTATTAAGACTTTTATAAGGAATCAGAGGGTGGATTTAATATGTATCCAGGAAACAAAAATTCAAGCTATGTCGGAAGGGGTTGTGAGAAGTTTAGGCTCTGGGAGATTTCTAGATTGGCGAGCCCTAAATGCGGAGGGGGCTGCGGGAGGCATTATGATCTGTTGGGATAAGAGAACCCTGGACATTCTGGATTGGGAGGAGGGCCTTTTCACCCTTTCATGCAGATTTAAGAATGTAGAAAATGGGTCTGTTGGGTTTTCACGGGAGTTTATGGGCCATTTACCAAAATGGAAAGGGAAAGCCTGTGGGAGGAATTTGGGGCCATTAGAGGCCGATGGGAAGGCCCCTGGTGCCTAGGGGGGGACTTTAACATCACCCTTTTTCAAAGAGAAAGGACTAATCAGAGAAGAATCACTTCAGGGATGAGGAGATTTGCTGAGATTATTGATGATTTAGGGCTGTTGGATCTGCCTATGCAGGGGGGAGAATTCACTTGGAGTGGGGGTCTCAATAACCAATCTTGGGGTAGATTGGACAGATTTTTGGTCTCCCCTAGTTGGTTAGACCAATTCAGTGAAGTCTCCCAAAACAGACTGACCTGGCCGGTCTCTGATCATTTTCCAGTCCTGCTGGTGGGGGGTGGAATAAGAAGAGGTTTTTCTCTATTTAGGTTTGAAAACATGTGGCTCAAGGTTGAGGGATTCAAAGATCTTATTCGAAGTTGGTGGCAGGGGATTGGGGTCAGAGGCACTGCTAGCTTTAGGCTGGCTGTCAAAATGAAGGAAATTAAACAAAAGCTGAAAGTGTGGAATAAAGAGGTGTTTGGGAGGCTGAACTGTAACAAAGTTGAAACCCTGCAGCAAGTGGACTTCTGGGACCGGGTGGAAAGCAAAAGAAGCCTGACTGTGGAGGAAACAAAGCTTAAAGAGGAAGCAAAAGAAAGTTATCAAAAGTGGGTGCTTCTGGAAGAGATTCATTGGAGACAACATTCAAGAGAGATCTGGCTAAGGGAGGGGGACAAAACCACGACCGTTTTCCATCGTATGGCAAATGCCCATTGTAGGAACAATTCTCTAGATAGGGTTAAGATTAATGGGGAATGGCTTTCAGAGGAGCAAGAAGTGAGGGAAGGAATTGTGAACACCTTCCAACAGCTGTTTTTAGAAGATACAGGGTGGAAGGCGGATATTGGAAGGATTCAGCTAGATCAGATCAGTCAGCAAGAAGCGGAGAACTTGGAGATCCCTTTTGCTGAGGCTGAAATCTATTCAGCCTTGTTGGAGATGAATGAGGACAAAGCCCCTGGGCCGGATGGCTTTACTGTTGCCTTTTGGCACAACTGTTGGGACTTTGCCAAAGAGGAAATCTTGGATATGTTTAAGGAGTTCCACGAGCATGGATCCTTTCTCAAGAGCCTTAATAATACCTTTTTAGTTTTGATTCTTAAGAAAAATGGGGCTGAGGATCTTGGAGACTTTAGACCCATCAGTCTTTTGGGGGGGCTTTATAAATTGTTGGTCAAGGTCTTAGCTAATAGGCTCAAGAAAGTGGTAGGAAAGGTGGTCTCCAATGCCCAGAATGCCTTTGTGATGGGAAGACAAATCCTTGATGCCTCCTTGATCGTCTGGTCAATGGGGTTCCAGCTGGTTTCTTCTCAAGCACAAAGGGGCTTAGACAAGGAGATCCCATATCTCCTTATCTCTTTGTTATGGGAATGGAAGTGCTGGATGTTCTCATTAGGAGAGCTGTGGAGGGGGGATTCCTTTCAGGTTGTAGCATTCGGGGTGGCGGAAGATCTAACTTGAACATCTCACATCTTTTCTTTGCTGATGATACAATTGTATTTTGTGAGGCTAACAAAGAGCATTTAACTCACTTAAGTTGGATCCTCTTTTGGTTTGAAGCTGCTTCAGGGCTTAGGATAAACTTGGCTAAAAGTGAGATTATCCCTGTTGGTGAGGTGGACGAAATGGAAGAGTTGGCAGCGGAGATAGGCTGTAGGGTGGGATCTCTGCCCTCTCAATATTTGGGATTGCCTCTTGGGGCTCCCAATAGGGCCCCTTTTGTGTGGGACGGGGTGGAAGAGAGAGTAAGGAGGATACTTGCGCTTTGGAAACGGCAATACATCTCTAAAGGGGGGAGACTAACCCTTATTAAAAGCACCTTGGCCAACATGCCAATCTATCAAATGTCTATATTCCGAACGCCCAAGATTGTTGCTAGAAGACTAAAGAAAGTGCAAAGGGACTTCCTTTGGGGAGGGGGAAGTTTGGAAGGGAAATCTCACCTAGTTAAATGGGAGGTGGTTTGCACAGAGAAAAACAAGGGTGACCTTGGCCTAAGGAAGCTGGTTTTGTTGAACAAAGCTCTTCTTGGTAAATGGATATGGAGGTATGCTTGTGACAAAGACAATATTTGGAAACAAGTGATCACGACGAAGTATGGGCAAGAGGGTCTTGGATGGAGGTCAAAGAAGGCTAATGGGGCTGTTGGAGTAGGGGTTTAGAAGGAGATTTTGAAAGAATCTGATTGGTGCTGGGATAATATGATGTTCTTAGCTGGGAAGGGCACCAGAATCAGATTCTGGACAGATATTTGCTGCACTAGTACAACGTTGTCCCATGTTTTCCCCCACCTCTTTGTCATGGCTGCCCAAAGGAATGCGACAGTAGAGGAAATGTGGGACCATAATTCTGGTCAAGGAGGTTGGAATCTGATTTTTTCTAGAGGTTTTAATGATTGGGAGTTGGATACGGTAGGGGACTTGCTCCAAGCTTTGAGGGGTCATAGGCCTTCTTTGGAGGAAGACTCAATTGCTTGGAAGGGAGGAAGAAATGGTCAGTTCAAGGTCAAGGATGCTTACAGCTTGTTGGCTTTTCCTAATAACACCGCCTTTCCTGCTAGGTGTTTCTGGGTGGATAGGGTGCCAACCAAAGTCGCTTTTTTTGCTTGGGAGGTGGCGTGGGGGAAGGTGCTTACTTTGGATAGACTCCAAATTAGAGGGCTGCAACTTCCTAACCGATGCTTTTTGTGTAGTTGTGAAGAAGAAAATGTAAATCATTTACTTATACATTGTATAGTGGCTAGAGTCTTATGGGATATTATTCTTGGGTTAGTAGGCGTTTTTTGGGTCTTTCCAGAATCTGTAAAGGAGGTTTTAACCAGCTAGAGGGGCACCTTTGTGGGTAAGAAAAGGAAAAAGGTTTGGAGTTCCATTCCGTTGTGTATTTTTTGGACGGTGTGGAAGGAGAGGAATAAATTAGCCTTTAGGGGGGGGGTGTGTTGAATATCCAGAAACTAAAGAATTTTTTTGTTTGTAATTTGTGGAGTTGGGCTAGATTGTATATAAGTGAGGAGTCTCTCTCCCTTATAGGTTTTCTGGAATGGTTAGCAACCACTTAAGGGGAGGTGAGTCTCTTCGGGTTTTTTGTCTTTGAGGCCTAAGCCGCCTTGTATACTCCCTGTATGCGTTGTGGCTTTTAGGCCTTCTCATTAATGAATCTCTTTGTTTACTTATAAAAAAAAAATAATAATAGAGTGTAGTGCCAAGCGGATTCTGCCCCTAAGTAGAATATGTATTAAAGAATGCCAAAGGAGGTGTAGCCTAGCTCAGGAGAAGTACATGGGAACACCTAAAGCATAGAAAAAATAAATAATTGAAAGAACAACAATGGCCATAACAAGAGCCTCAAGCCAACCTATTAATGAAACCTAAAAGGATTGGCCCCTTCCCTTATAACACTCATCAAGGAAACAAACAAAGACTTGAAGAATAAATCTTCCAGCTTCTTAACAGCCATAGCAAGAACCTTAAGCTAACCTATCAATGAAGACTCCTCTTTCTTTCATTCCATACCAGGATTGTCCTCCACACTCTCCTTCCATACCTGGTACTGAATGAAAAAACGTTGAACTATCTTCTCTGGATCAAGATACATGCAACATCTGTCAATCAAATGAGCCATTGTCTAGTTGATTGATTCGCCGTCAGAATACTTTTTTCAACCTTTCCTTTTTTTCTTTTTAATTCTTATAAAAGTTTAGTGTGAGCAAAGCTCAATCACAATAACTAGTGGAAATTATCTTCTGGAAAATTTACACCTAATGGATTGAATCTCATACTCCCATATCTTAGGCATGGTGTTGGGTGATAATCATTATATTCTATCAGCTATTTCAGATGGTTCTTCATCTCTGTTAGGTTAAGGAATGAATTCATCATCTTTTTGTTCATTGCAGTTCAGCTCCTTTTGAGTTGTTCAGTCCACAGGTGAATTTTTTATTATAAAGAAAGAGCTGTTCCAAAGGAAGATTCGAATTTCTTTATTGTTCCCATCATATAGGAGAACTAGAACCTACTTCATAGCTTACGTCATTTTCCTCTCAATATTTCCTATGTGTATGTTCATAACATGGCCATCGGTAGCAATTTAGCGCTGAAAGTGAATTATTGAATTGTGGATATCCCAGAAGGAATGTTTGTTTTGCATCCCACTGTGGACGGTAATAGCAAAGAATCATGGGGAAGCTAAATTTTTTTTGTCATGTTCCTTATCCTCATCTGCTTGATAAAGTATCCACAACCTGCATTGGTGGAAAGGCTTCTTAGTGATATTGTAAGAGAGAGTTTACTGGATCCTGGATGAAATCTTATTTATTACCTCATGTATTTATTCCATATTTAACTAAAACAAAACCTAGATTTCTCATCCAGGTATTTAAGTGTTTCAAGTTATTTCTCAAGATTAACATGATTTGTTGGGTAGAAGAAGTGAGGATTGGGGTTCTTATGACTCCACGATAGTTCTAGCCAGTGTCTGATGAAAAAAAAGATAGCTCTAGCCAGGCCTTTAGAGTTGACTGTTTTGAAGATTTCTCAGTCATGCTAGCGGATGTAAACAGGCTTGTTGCAAACCTTTTCAAGTTCAGGAGCATTTGAATATTGTATTCTTGGAATCCTTGCTTCATCAATTGTCATTTGTTGCAATTCCCATTGCCCATGCAGAATGACAACTTGCACTTCCTGCAGGGATTGAGTGGAGCTTAGATAATGACGCATCCAACGCTGCAGTCTTGGTAGCAAGTGAAGCACATGCAATTACATTGGCAGTTGAAGGTCTCTTGGGTGTTGTCTTTACTGTGGCTACTTTGACCGATGAAGCCGTGGATGTTGGGGAGGTGTGTGTACATGTGCATGATAAGTTTGTTTGTTTATGCCTTAGTTTCCCTTTGGTTTTTTATTGATGTCTTGTTTATGTCTGGCGTTACTATTTTCTCCTTCAGTTTTTAAGTTTGTTTGTTTTCTTTTCTACTGGCGCAAACAGCTTGAATCTCCCAGATGTGATAGTGATCCACCGGCAAAATGTACTGGGAAAACTGCAGTTCTCTGCATCTCAATGGTTGATTCATTGTGGTTAACTATTCTTGACGCATTGTCTCTGATTTTATCAAGGTATGATGGAGTTGCCATGTAAAAGATTTAGTAATCTTGAAAAAGATCAGTTTCTCTGTACCTTACCTGATGTTAATTTGGAAGGTCACAAGGAGAGGCTATTGTGTTGGAGATATTAAAAGGCTATCAGGCATTTACTCAGGTAATATTAAGTTCAATAACTTAATTATTTTCTTATCACCTTTCAACAGGGTGAAGAATATAATATCTGATAAAAAAAAAACAAGGTGAGGAATATGATAAATATGGCTTCAGCTTTGAACATTGTTTATTGATTTTTTAGTACAATGAGAAAAAGAAAAAAGCTGTTTTTTGGCCCTTAACCCCTGGAAAAGTTGATAATTTTCATGATTACTGTGCAGGCATGTGGGGTTCTTCGTGCTATAGAACCTTTAAACTCTTTCCTAGCATCACTATGCAAATTTACAATCAATATCCCCAGTGAAGTTGAAAGGAGGAGGTATGCATGGTGAAGAATTCAGTGAATTTTGTTATGTGAGCCATATTTCTCTGTAGCTGTTCTTATTTTGATGAGACAAATACGAGGTCTGCAGATTGCTGCACTAGTTTCTTCTGTAAAAGTAGATAAGCTGCATTCCTTCGGCCTTCTCGTTCTTGTTCTTACCAGTTAAAACTCATGTGGTTCACACATGGAACACACGCGCGCACACACTCAAGCATATCCATGTTTAATCAAAGTATTCTACTTCTCATGTTTCATATCTTAATTATTTTTTACTGTTATTTCTTAGTTTTCTTTTCTTCAACATTTATATGGTTTTCATATTAAATTTTAACATTTTATAAATATAAGGAGGCTGAAGTATTGTATTATAATTGATAATTCAGCAATGCTTTACAGTCTCCTGGCTCAAGACGTTCTGAACCACTGGTAGATCAGAGGGATAGTATTGTCCTTACACCCAAGAATGTGCAGGTATGGATTTGATTGTCTTTCCAGGATTTTTATTTGTACCATTTCCTAGAGCTAAGTAGTTTCTGTTTGTATTCCTCCCTGAAACTCAGCACTAAATTTTTTTCTGCAGCTAGTTTGTTTATGAAATGAGTTTTTTTTTTTTTTTTTTTCTTTCTTTATTTTTGTTTCTTTTTTCCTGTATGTTTGTCCATCCTTTACATGATTGATTTCTAATTTCTCTTGCAACTCAGGCTTTAAGGACTCTTTTCAACATAGCTCATCGTTTACATAATGTATTGGGCCCTTCTTGGGTTTTGGTATGTTGAATAACTTTTAAGTTTATATTTGTAGATAGCCTAAGTTTATTTCTTATAGTTGTCTCTGGCAAATATTTGTAGGTGTTGGAGACTCTAGCAGCTTTAGATCGAGCAATCCACTCTCCACATGCTGCCACACAGGTAATTATAGAAACACCTTACTTTGATGAAACATCTAGCTGTTAGCAGTTGATTTAATATTTGCTCTATGTATATTTAATGATAGGTGAGAATGAGAACCTCAAATACTTAAAACATCTAATGAGAACATAAATAACTAATATGCCACATATCTTACACCACTTGTTATCCCTCTTCACTGCCTTGGGATGCGCCCATGCCATCAGGAACTCACTGATGATAATTCTTACATCAACAAGTGCATTATGCTCAGTTAGGAAAAACTTGGCCTTGACACAATACTCTTTTTACTTGAAATATCTTCTTCACATCTTGTGAGATAATCCACATTAAAGCATTTGAGTAAAAACTTGCTCAAGAAGCTCAGTTGGAGGCCTGTTTTAGGCTTCTAGTATCCTTCTTTGTTTTGTTGGATGGATATCTCATCCTTCCTTGTAGAGTCTTCTATATTCTAAAGATATTTTTGTTTCATATTAAAAAAAACAGGTCCTTTATGGTAAAATAGGAATATAGTTTTGAAATTTTCTTTTCCCCTTTTCTTTTCTTATTCTGAGAAACCCTAGCAAAAACTAAATCATATTATCCTCAAATGTTACAAAATTTTTTCCTTGATATATGGATTGATCTAAAGGGAAGTGAATCGATCAAGTTTTCTGCTTAAACTTTACCAAGTTGATCAAGATTTATCGAATTAATTTTAATGTAGTTCCATTTTTAGTTCACAATGAAAAATCAATTATACAAAAAGTCAAACATTTTATATACATGGAAAACCCTAGCAGGGAAGAACCATAGGTTATGCAATAGCAAACACTGCACTAAAGAATCAATGTAGATTAGTTTAGCAAATGGTATTACTCCGCATCCAAACTATGGATACTTTCACTGTCTTAAAGATTTGTTGACTCTACATGCCTCGATCCCCTTGACAATGTTGCAAACCTACCATTGGCCCTTTAGTGATCAAACTCTAAACTCCTTTTTAAATACGTGCTAAAGACCTCCTGGAGTGCCTTCAAGAACCATGATCCTGCACTTTCATATGCATTGTTAATGGTATCTTGACTAGATTTTACCAAGGCTCTAGGGGTTTGAGGCAAGGGGACCTTCTCTTTACTTATTTATTTATTGTTGCAATAGAGGCCCTTAGTTGTCTTCTCATAAGGATTAGGGAGGGTTTCGAGAGTTAGGTTGAGGGGAGGTGGTGTTCGGTTTGTTGTTTGCAAATTACACTCTTGTTTTCTATGCGGCTTCCCTAAGACCAAATGATCCATTTAAGCTAGTTTCTCATTTGGTTCAAAGCTTTATTAGGGCTAAAACTAACTTACATTAGATTAAGCTGATTCATATTGGTAGGGTGAAGCATGTTAAGGAGTTGGTCTCTAAGTTAGGGTACAATGTAGGAGGACTTCTATCTACTCACCTGGGTCTTCCTTTGGGTGCTCTTTTTAGATCAATGGTGATCTAGGATAGGGTAGAAGAGAGGCTTCACAAAAGACTTATCAATGTGGATTCTTATCTCTAACAGGGGTAGACTTATGTTGAACAAGAGCACATTATCTAGTCTTCCTGCGTACTTTTTATCTTTGTTTAGTATTTCAAGGAAAGTTAGACTAAGGTTGGAGAAAATTCAAAGGGATTTCCTCTGAAGAGCTGGGGCGTTTGAGAAACTAATGCATCTTGTGAAGTGGTTGATAGTGTGCATAGAGACGACTAAGGGGGGTTAGACATTAAATGTCTTTCTTTGCTTAATAAGGCACTTTTATGTAAGTAGAGTTGGTGATATGCAATTGAAAAAGGAGCGATTTGGAAATAGGTCAATAGTGACTTTTTTTAAAAAAAATGGAATCAACTATCGTCATTTATCTTAAAAAGAGAAGTATAAGAAATAAGGGCTATGAAAAGAGAGAAAAGGGTGAATCACTAATTTTTGTTATTGAAGAACAATACAATAATACACATTGGGTATATATATACATGCAAGTGGGACCCACAATACAATAAGAAAAGAAAAGAAAAGTAAATAACTGAAATAATTGTACACTATCTAACACTCCCCTTCAAGCTAGAGCATATATGTTATATGCACCAAGCTTGTTACAAATGTATTTAATTCTAGAACCTCTGAGAGATTTAGTAAAAATATCTGCTAGTTGATTATTTGAATTGACAAAACTAGTCGCCACACATTCTGATGTGATCTTCTCTCTAATGAAGTGATAGTCAACTTCAACGTGTTTGGTCCTTTCATGGAAGACTGGATTGGATGCAATATGCAAAGCGGCTTGGTTGTCACAAATGAGCTTCATTTGTTCATCCTTTCCAAATCTCAACTCTCGAAGAAGATGTTTCAGCCATATGAGTTCACATGTTGCCAAAGGCATAGCTCGATACTCGGCTTCAGCACTAGATCTGGCCACTACATCTTGTTTCTTACTCTTCTAGGATATTAGGTTACCTCCAATAAAAACACAATACCCGGAAGTGGAACGTCTATTTGTGGGTGAGCTAGCCCAATCTACATCTGTGTAACCAACAACCTGGGTATGACCTCTGTTCTCGTACAACACACCTTGGCCTGGTGTGCTTTTGATATATCGAAGAATGCGGATTACAGCATCCCAATGGCTATCACATGGTGACCGTAGGAATTGACTAACAACACTTATAGGAAAAGAAATGTCTAGGCGAGTAATGGTGAGGTAGTTCAGTTTACCTACAAGTCGTCAATATCTCCTAGGATCTCCTAAAGGCTCCCCCTGTCCTGGTATAAGTTTGACATTTGGATCCATAAGAGTGTCTACCGGTTTACAGTCTAACATACCGGTTTCTTCCAAGATGTCTAAAGCATACTTCCTTTAGGAAAGAACCACACCGGAACTGGATTGGGCTATCTCAATCCCTAAGAAATACTTGAGTTTCCCCAAGTCTTTAGTCTGAAAATGGGTGAAAAGGTGTTGCTTTAGTTTCTGAATACCATTCTGATCACTGCCTGTAATGACGATGTCATCCACATAAATTACCAGATAAATACACTGCCGGAAAAAGTAGTAGGAAAAGTCGCCGACAATGAGGGTTTTCCGACGGCAGTGAGGGTCGACCGGAAAGCTTGAGGAGATAGGAAAGGTGATCGGAATGAAATACGGTCACTGAAAGGTTTCCCAGAATTGATTCACGGATAAACCGGAAATAATTAGGTTTTTCTCCCTAGGCTCTAATACCATGTGAAAAGAGAGAAAAGGGAGAATCCCTAATTTTTGTTATTGAAGAACAATACAATAATACACATTGGGTATATACATACATGCTAGTGGGACCCACAATACAATAAGAAAAAAAAGGAAAAGTAAATAATTGAAATAACTGTACACTATCTAACAAGGGCAATCCTTCAAGGATATACAAAAAGCTTAAAAAGTAACCAAGTGCCAAGCCCCACTAGGAGGAATAAATACAAAGGAGAGAAATACAAATTTAATACATTTGTTGTTTTCAATCATATATGTATGTATGTATGTATTGATAGGCCATATGTAACCTTGGCATATATAAACTTCATAATGATTCCAGTATATTTTGATGGGTATTTGTTTGTTTTCATTTAAGGTTGTATTAATCCAACAAGTTTTATGGTCAAGATTGGTCATAAAAGTTTATGAGTTCATCTCATTGCTATGTTTAGGAGGTATCCACCACTGTCCCAAAGCTTACAAGGGAATCATCTGGCCAATACAGTGACTTAAGTGTTCTCTCTTCTTTGAATTCTCAGGTAAGAAAAGCGCATTCGTGATCTTTTTCTTCTAAGGGCAAACTTTTGGGCAAAATGTTTTAAACTTTTATCTCTTTCCTTTGTGAAGCTTTTTGAGAGCTCAGCGCTGATGCATATATCTGCAGTTAAGTCACTTCTTTGTGCATTATGTGAGTTGTCACATCAATGCATTCCTGGAACCTCAAGTGGTTTTGGGCAAGCATCAAACCAAAAGGTTGGCAGCATAAGTTTTTCGGTGGAAAGAATGATATCCATCCTGGTCAATAATCTCCACAGTATGTAATCTTTTATACCATGACTTTGTACATTTTTAAGCTTGATTTATGAATTATGAATCTCATCTGTGGTGCTATTGTCCATTCTTTAAGATATGTGATATTTATGATCTATCAACAAGAACTGTGTTTCTTGATATGGGAAATGCATTTTGGAATTTGTTGTTCTTAGATTTTCTTTCTAATACTTGCATGCACCTTAGAGTAACCTATACATCTTTTCACTTGGATTTGCCATGTTATCCCTTCAAACTTATGTCAACCCAACATGGATACTGCTGTCACACCCTAAGTCTATACTAGTAGATTGAAAAAAGGTTATTGGGAAGGTGGTTTCAGGGTCCCAGAATGCCTTTGTGGACAGTCTTAATTGCTAATAAGGCTACAGATTTGATAAAAAGGAGTTCAAGAGTGGGGATGGTGTGTAAATTGGACATAGAAAAAGCTTATGATTATGTCAATTGGAAATGGAGTTCAGATTGAGATAGATTTGGTGGATTTATTATTACATATCTACGACACAATTCTGGTGAATGCTATTCTTGCAACCTTCTTCTAAAGTTATAGAGGCTTGAGGCAGGGTGATCCTCTTTCTCCTTATCTTTTTGTTTTGCTTATGGAGGTCCTCAATTGTTGCATTTCAAAAGTAAGGCAGGGAGGGTCAAAAGTAAGGTGACCCTCTCATTTGTGGTTGGGTCTTTACTAAAGAAGAGAGTATTTTTTGTTTCCCCCTCTTTTTTTTTTAGCCTTTTGGTGCTTATTGTTTCATCTCAATTGTTTTGGTTTCATGAATGTTTTAAAAGCACAACTAGTGCACAAGAGTATATTGGTCGTATACAATAAGCACCAGAAGGCTAAACAAAAAATACTCCCTCCTTCAGTAAAGACCCAACCAATCAATAAAATCAACCAAATATATAGAGCCTCCACATATATACACCGTAATCCATAGAGATAGATTGTTAAAGAAATTGCATTTGAGTCTTTGGTCGGACATTTTCTCACTTTCAAAACATCTTCGATTTCTTTCCTTCCCCATAGTCCAAAATAAACATAAAGGAGTGGCTCTCCAAGCCCTAATGCACCTTCTACCTGTGAAAGGGCCATGCCACCTTAGTAAAGCGTCCATAACCATTGTAGAGATAAACCACCAAATACCAAAAATAGAAAACACCAAATGCTATAATATCCTTGCCTTATTGCAATGAAGAAGAATGTGATCAATGGATTTCGCTTCCTCTTTGCACAAGGCACACCTATTGACCATCTCCACCCTCTTCTTTGGAGCTGATCTAAAGTCAACACCTCACCTCCACATGCCTCCCAAGTGAAAAAGCTCACCTTAGAAGGGATCTAAGAGTTCCAGATAACCTCTAATGGGAAGGGGATGACACAAACTGATTCTAGAAGAGGGTAGGGAAGGTGCAAGGGGTAGATAGATTGGGCTCTTTGTTTGGTTGTAGGGTGGGTAGTTTCCATTCTACATACCTAGGTTTGCCTTTTAGAGAGCCTTGTAGTGTGGGATTTGGTTGAGGAAAGATTCAAAATGAGACTATCCTCTTGGAAGTAGGAGGGACTTTTGGTGAATTGGAAGATCGTTTGCTGAGATGAAAAGTATGGGGGGTTAGGAATTGGAAAATTGGAAGCTCTAGTGGTGCTTTGCCTAGTAAATGGCTTTAGAGATTCGAAAATGAGAGGAATAGTCAACGAAAGAGGGTAATTTGAGGCAAGTTTGGAGTAGTGGATGGGGGTGGTGCATGTGCGAGGTTAGGGAGGCTTTTGGAGTGGGTTTGCTGAAAGACATTAGAAAAGGGTGGGCTGATTTCGATCTTTGAACCTCAATCCAAGTCAAAAATGGTTTGAGGGCCATGTTTGGATAAGTAGGAAGGGAGGGTGCTCTTTGAAAGAGGCTCTTCCTATGCATTTTAGAATTGCCCTTGTCAAAGATGTGGGAGGCGCTGATTTGTGGGAGGCTAGAGCTGGAGTTAGTTATTGGTGTCCTAGTTTTTGAGGTAGTTCTAGTATTGGAAGCTAGAGGTAGTGATTTATTACTTGAATTCATAAGGTAAGATTGTATGGCAAAGGGAGAGGACAACTTTTGGTGGTAGGTAAGGAAGGAGGTGTGGGAAGGTCCAAGTGAAGTCTTGCTTTAACTCCTTGTGCATGGTAAACTTGTATCATTTTCTTGTGGAAGGGGTTTGGGGCACATTTGGTTCTTTGAAAGTGATTTTCATTGCTTGAGAAATGGTATGGGTTAAGATTTTAACCCTTGACAACTTGAGGAGGGGTTTGTTTTAAGTGAATAGATGTATTCCCTACAAGCCTAGTGATGAATTAGTAAATCACATTCTCATTCTTTGTGATAAACCCGAACACTTTGGGACTTTTTATTGGCAATTTTCATAAAGCAATGGATATTTTGAGAGTCAGTTAAGGAGGTGCTTATCAGTTGGAAAACGATAGGCATGGATAAGCAGCAAATAAGGAATGACATATAGCTCCTCTTTGTTTGTTCTGGTATATTTGAAGAGAGCATAATGGTAAAATGTTCAAGGAGGAGGAGCATGCAAGTCAAAAATTGAAGGAGGTCTTTTCGAAGTCTCTCATTGAGCGGTCAAGGGAGTCTTCAAGGATTTTGAACAACACATTACTGGACTTCATTAATAGTTTAAATCAGGGCTTGATGGCTTTATGTGTTACTTTTTGCATTCTTTTCCTTTTGTTCTTTTGTGGGTGCATCTTTGATTACATAGGGTCTACCCCTTTTGTTCGGTGTTCTTAATTACATCATTGCTTACCTATCAAAAAATATTTTACACCAATACAACTTAGGCTCATGAATCTTATAAATCATGTCAAGCTATGTTAGTTTGTAAACTAATTCTTAAAGAGTGGGACAATTAATAGGAGCATTGATGCTACTTTCATTGGTGACTAGCCTAAAGGTAATAAACTTGGTGACTAGCCTCTAAATGATACGACTAAACTGATGTCTTAAGTGCTTAAGAGGAGTTTGACATGAGACTATTCATCTTTCTTATGGAACATTTGTCGAGGGTAATAAATTTCTAATGTAGTTTTAGTCACCAATGAAGCAGCGGATGAGCAAAGATGCTCAAGAGAAGAAGGGATTGTCTTTAAGATTGATTTTGAAAAAACTTTTGACTATGTAAGGTGAGATCTTTTGAATCATGCCTCAGAAAGAAAAGGTTCAGGAGCAAGATGGAGATCTTGGGTTTGTGGATGCTTATTATTGACAATTAATTTTTCCACGTTAATCAATAGGTGTGCTAGAGGACAAGTTAAGACATCTAGGGACTTAAGACAGGTTAACCCACTATCTCCCTTTCTTCTCACCATAGTGGTTGATGTTTTGAGTAGATTGCTGTTGAAAGCTAAGTAGTGTGGCTTAGAGGGCTTTTTGGTTGGTAATCTAGCATAAGTGTAACTCATTTATAGTTTACAAATGACGCTATCTTTTTTTTTTTTTTTCATGAGTTAGGTCACTTGACTTGCAAATCCTTATACTACTTTTGATGGTATTTGTGCCTATCTTTGATCTCAAGATAGATTTAGATGAAAGGACCTTGTTGGTTATAAATGTAATAAGGCCCAAGTTCGGGCTTTAGCTTCCTTCTTATCCTATTTGGGTCTCCCCCTTAAGAGGGTAATCCAAGTGGTGTTTCCTTTTAGGGTCCAATCTTAGAAAGGTTTCTGAATGATTAGATGGTTTAAAGAGAGCTTGTTTATCTTTTGGTGACCAAATAATTCTTGTGTAACTCATGTTTTTCACTTATTCTCACTTATTTCTTATCAGTTTCCCTAGTTCCAATTAAGTGACTTAGATGATTGAATGTATACAAAGAAATCTTCTTTGGTTAGGAGTGGGGTAAGGGAAGAGAGGTGAACTTGTTGGATGGACCAGGTGTGTAAGCCTACGAGAGAAAGGAGTATAGTAGGTAAGATTTTCAGGAAGGTTTCCTCATCGTTCACATGTACTTTCAAATCATTATCAATGAATTATTGTTTCAGGTAATAACAATAAGTAAAGAAAAAAAAAACTATATCACCATTCGGGGGGTTCTGTGTCCTTCATTTCCATCGTCCACAGTGGCTTTCTATAGAATGTTGATGGATGTGCTTTATTCAGAGTTCCTTTGGTCATGTCTTTGTCAAGATTCTCTCTATTGTATGTTTTCATTTTATTCTTTGGTATGATCTTTCTGATAGTGCTTCATCTTTTTAATGCAAATAATTTGTGATGGTGACTTATGAATTTCTTTCCTTTTTTTTTTTCTTTTTTCTTTTTTAATTTGTGCTTTTGCATAGGGCATCCTTTAAATGAGGAGTTATATGAAGTTAGGATTCTTGAGTTCAGATACTTTGTACCAGTTTCTTTATTCTGAAATTTTCTACTGTATCACAGGAGTGGAACCATTATGGGATCAAGTTGTTACCTATTTTCTTGAGGTGAATATATCTGTTATTCTTTTTATAGTTCTTTATGCTTTCACTTTTTACATCATTCTTGACATCACAAGAATATTTTGCAGCTTACCAATAGTTCTAACCAGCAGTTACGAAATATGGCGCTTGACGCATTGGATCAATCAATTTGTGCTGTTTTAGGTTCAGATCGATTTCAGGAATATATACCATCTAAGGCCCATAGTGCATCTCATGATGTGAGAATTGTCATCCTTTTTGTTTAGCAGCTACATATTATTCTTAAACTAGGGATTGACACTGCTCCTGACTGAATTTCTCTCCAGATGGAAACCATCAATTCAGAGTTGAGGTCACTTGAGTGTGCTGTCATATCCCCATTACGGGTCCTTTATTTTTCTAGTCAAATCACTGATGGTCGTGTTGGAGCTTTGAAAATTCTTCTCCATGTGTTAGAGGTAATTTATTTCATCTTAAGGATGATTAAATGTCACGCATCTTTCTATATTATGCTTCTCATTCCATTATCATAGAATTCTTGTTTTCCATGCAAAGATGCTTTTGCAACACTTGACTTGCACAACTTGCCTATTTAGCTAGCAGACTGATGGAATTTATTAGCTAGAGAAGGTTAGGCAAGCACACACAAAAAGTGCATACTAAAGAGTAAGTGGACTTGTATTTTTATGAGAATTTTACAAGGATTCCTTTGTTGCATGGTGTGTTGCATCACCCATGGTTATGTTGGTTGGTTTGGAACAGTACACATGGCATACATCCCATAATAGCAACTAATTAAGCCATCTTCTGCTTATTTCAACTCCTCATGTAAGCATTCTAGATATCCTAGAAAAATTTAGCGTCAACTTGTAGGTCTAGGATTTCCTAGAGTTCTCTAGAACAATCTAGTATGTCCTGGATTGGCTATTCTACTACCTTGCATAGGACCATACCTCCCTCTCACAGAGCACTCTACGCCATCAAGGAAATGGCAGGTGGAAACATCACCTGTTATTGAGCTATCATAACACATTTGCTTTCTGGCACATGTTCACATGCTTTTTCTGCAAATTTTCCTTTCAGAGGCATGGAGAGAAGTTGCACTACAGCTGGCCAGATATTCTTGAAATGTTGAGGTTTTACTTTTACTTGCTGACTTGCGTTTTATTCTCTTGTTTTAATGGTTCTGCTTCCTTGGTTGAATTTTCCCTTTTTTCTGTTCCTTAAGGTGTGTGGCTGATGCATCAGAGAAGGATCTTGTCACTTTAGGATTCCAGGTGAGGGAAAAACATCTAGTTGGGCGGAATGTAAAAATTTTCTGCTTACATGCGCACACACAAAAACACACACATAATGCCCTTTTTTTTGGTGAATCATAATGTTTCTTATTTAATTTTTCCTTATTTTTTTAATGAATCATAGTATTCCACACACATTCACTATGTCCATTTTTTTTGTTAATCATAAGGTTTCTCATTTCATTTTTCCTTATATCTATAGCCCCACCACCCACCTACACATTGTCCTTTTTTTTGTGAATGATATTGTCACCAACACACACAATGCCATCGTGAATCATAATGTATCTCATTTCATTTTTTCTGATAGGTATTCACCTGCCCTTCCTACTGCTGACCAATACCTACCCACACACACAAAATGTCCCTTGTTAATCATAATGTTTCCCATTTCATTTTGCCTTATAGTTTTGCACGCTCACACACAAAATATCGCTCTCAAGGTTCTTACATGCAAACATATTAATGGAGATCTATGTCCAAAATTGATATCAACTAAAAAGAGTGCTAGAAAAATTAATAAAAGATGGAAATTTTGGATAACTAGTTGGGAAATGTCGATCCTCATGCCATCCATTCCATGTTCATGGTTGTGCCTTCCTTTTCAAACTTGTTTTTTTCACTTGTAAAAAGAATGCATATCATTAAGTGGGAGTACTATGGAGCCCAAGTGATGACTTCATCTTAATGAAAAACTAAAAAGTCCCTCCATGATTTCTATATGCATGTTCTTCCACATAACAAAAGAGTAGTGTTAAATGACAATGTATTCTTTTAGCCACAAATGTTTTCCCCATAAGAAAGAGATTGCAAGCATGTTCTGTTAGTTTTTCGGCAAATTTCAAGTCTTAAAAATAAATGTAGATAAGAGTATCCTATTAGGAATTAATGCCCATGCTCACTAAATTACTAATTTGACTATGTTAGTTGTGTTGGATTAGCCCCTCTTATATTTAGGTCTTCCTATTGGGGCATTAGATAAATAGCTTGCTTGTGCCAAAGTGGTATATGCACATGCTTTGTATTATTTTATTAGTAACACATCTTTCTCTCAATTAACAAACGGCTTTTAGGTGTGAAGAAGTAGAACTAAGTTGTTACAATTGTAGTTTGTGGATGACACTATTTTTTCAAGTGATAGAACAAAGGATTTGCAAAGTCTTAAGTTCATTTTGTTGGTTTTTGGGCATATATTAGGTTTGAAGATAAATCTAAATAAGAGCAAATTGTTAGGAATCAATATCAATCATGAACAAATCATAGGCTAGTTATCTTGTTAGAATGTGTAAGCTTTGATATTATACTCAAGGAAAACATTATTGGATAAAACCAATTTAGCATTTTAATGGAAAAATAGTACACATATTTCCTCCATATATAATAGTTGACTAATTCTACCAACTATCACTAACAAAAAAAAAAAAAAATTAAAAATAAATAAATAAATAAAATCAACCAAATATAATACAACTAATCAAATACAACCAAATCCCTAAATTTAGGGAATTATACCAATTTCCAACACCCTCTCTCAAACTAATTTGAAAATATTTTCCATTTTCAATTTGCTCACCATTGAATTGGAACTTGGACTAGGAATCCCTTTAGTAAAAATGTCAGTTAGCTACAACTTAGATGAGGTGAATATTTTCTTTTTGATGAGATCAAATTAGTCCACTATCAATGAAGTGTGGACCCACAAGAGTGCTATGATCAATGAAGTGTGGGCCTCTAGCTTGGGGCATGGAGGTTGGAATCTCAGTTTTGCTAGAGATTTCAATGATTGGGAGTTGGATCAGGTTAGAGATTTGCTCCACTTGGTGAGGGATTTCAGAACTTCTTCAGAGGAGGATTCAGTGATCTGGAAAGGGGAGAGTCATGGAAGATATGGGGTCAAGGACGTCTACAATATGCTGAGTGGTCCTAACGATTGTGTCTTCCCTAATAGATGTATTTGGATGGATAAGGTCCCTACAAAAGCCTCCTTTTTTGCGTGGGAAGCTACGTGGGGGAAGATCCTCACGTTGGATAAGCTTCAAAGAAGGGGGTGGCAGCTCCCTAACAGATGTTATTTGTGTGGTTGCGAAGAGGAGAATGTCAATCATATCCTCTTACATTGTACAGTGGTCAGGGCTCTTTGGGAGATTGTCCTAGCCCTTTTCGGGGTTAAGTGGGTGTTCCCTGATTCTGTTAAAGAGGTTTTACTTACTTGGAAGGGCCCCTTTATGGGGAATAAGAGGAAAAAGGTTTGGAATTCCATTCCGTTGTGTATTTTTTGGACGGTCTGGAAGGAAAGGAATAGATTAGCATTTAAGGGGGGTTCATTAGATATTCAGAAGCTCAAAAATTCTTTTGTATGTAATCTGTGGAGTTGGGTTAGGGTGTATATTGGAGAGGAGTCCCATTCCCTCTTAGGTTTTTTGGATTGGCTGTCAACCACCTAGGGGTTGGTGAGGCAGTTCTGCTTCTTTTTGTCTTTTGTCTGTGGCTACTGTGTATACCCCCTGTATACTTTGTGGCTTTTTGGCCCTTTTAATATATCTGTGTTTATCTATCAAAAAAAAATTAGTCCACTATCAATCTTTTCTTTTTGATTAATTGTCTATCAAATCCAATATGTTTGGTTGTATCATGTTTAACAAGATTATGAGCAATGCTTATTGTTGCTTTGTTGTCACGATACATGCTCATAGGTCTTTCAATCTCTACTTGCAATTCCTTTGGTAGAGTTTTAATCCACACGAGTTCACAAATGTGTAAGGTCATAGCTCAAAATCCCATACTCAATTTGTGGTGGGAAATGGGACTAGAAATCTTTTATAGGAAGACTTGTGGTGGGGGGATTAACCATTGTGTTTCACAGTTTCCAAGACTTTATAGAGTTGTCATAGTTAGAGACCTCTCCATTTCAGCTATCTGTGGCAATGCCTCTTCTCTCTCTTGGAATCTAATTTTTCGCTGCAATCTAACTGATATGGAGATTGAGGATCTCGAAGAATTAATGACTTCTCTCATTCGTGTACACTTGTTCACATCTATACTAGATGCGCGAGCATGGGCATTGACCTCTTTAGGCTTATTCTCAATAAAATATTTCTTTCTTACTTTGTCCAAATTATCAAATTTAGTTCTTTTCCATCCTACCAATTTTATTTGAAAATCAACAGTCCCATCGGTCAAGGCCTTTGGTTGGTTAGTGGCACACAAGAAGGTGAATACCGATGACTTGCTTCAATTGAGAAGACCTTCCAAAGCTCTCAGGCTGGAGTGGTGTATACTATGTAAGGGGAGTGGAGAGACAAGTGACCACCTATTTCTACATTGTCCGTTCACTTTGGGGTTGTGGCATGGGCTTTTTTTTTAGGCAGGGATGATGTGGGTTTAACTTAGGAGTTTTAGTGATATGATGTCTATTTCTCATATGGGTTTTGGGAACTCCACCAAAGGCAAGACACTTTGGAAGATTGTTTGTCTCACTTTGGTTGGTGTGGTGAGAGAGAAATGTTAGGATCTTTAAGGACAAATGGAGGACGTCACACACTTTATGGGATTTATGTCATTTTTTTTTACTTTGTGGGTCTCTTATAGTGATGAATTTAAAGGTTGCCCTTTAAATGTCATTCAACTTAGTTGAGTTATGGTATGTACACCACTAGGGTTGGGCTACCATTGAGAGGCGCCTAGTTGTTTTTTCAAGAAAGGTTCCTCTAGTACACTCTTTTGTGATCTATCTTTTTGTACAATATTCCTTGTATAGTAGAGGTTTTTAGTGGTTTAGATCACATTTGTATATTTATGGGAAGGATTCCTCATCTCTTTCATGAAATCTTTATACGATATTAATACAATTCTTGTTTTTGATAGAAAAAAAAAAAAAAAAAAAATTGGCCTCAGCACTTGACCTAGCAATTGTAAGTTACTTTTTACTCCTCCAAGTCATTAAATTGCCTCTCACAAAGGTGTAGTATCCAAAAGTGGACCTTTTGTTAATCAATGATCTTCTCTTGTTAGCCCTGGTATAAGCCTTTATGCTTGTGATTGTTTTTAGAGAATAACAACCTTTGACCACAGTAGCCTTCAGATATCTTAAGATCTTAGCACGGTTTCCATGTGGTCTTCTAAAGGAGCATGCATAAATTGACATACCATGCTTACAATATATGCAATGATTAGCCTTATGTGAGAGAAATGAAATAATTTAGCTACAAGTTTTTGAAATCTGCTCTTATCAACTGGTACTCCTTCCCTTGTTGCTTCCAACTTATGATTTTGATCTATTGAGATATCAGCAGGTTTACATCCTAACATTTCAATTTCAATTAATAAATCAAGAATATGCTTCCTTTGAGATACATAAATTCCCTTCTTTGATCATGCTACTTCAAATAGCTATAGAACCCCATTTGAACCAGCAACCTCAACTAGGTCTAAAATTTGTGACCCCAAACAGCCCATAAGAGACCAGCCTACATCATCCTCACTATCCCTGTGGCTGCATCTACCACCTCTGGCCTATTTTGGCTATCAACCTTAAAATCATCAAACTTGGAGCCCAAATCCACTTCCCCATGGGCTGACCCTCTTGCATTTCTGCCTCTTCCTTTATGATAAATAGATGGACCGTTTCTAGCTTTGCCTAAATCTATAATCTCTCCCCTTCTGCTTTGGGCTCCTATCTCAACAACACTAACTTCCCTCAGTGGCCCAACAAGGGACTCCTCCCTTCCACCCTGACCTTCCCTACCAATGTTATATTACAATTGATAGGCCCACCACCTTTCTCCAACAAACCACCTTTCGCCACCCCTTTCTGGAAAAATTCAGGCCTCTTATGCTGAGATAGGGACACATTCTCTACCCTTCTTTTCACCGTCCATTTCCACTCCTTCAATCTCACGCTAGCATGTGATCCAACCCCCACATCTTCCCCTACCTCGCCACCTTAGCTTGCTTCTTTCAGAATGACCACTGAAAACCAAGATGGGAGTTCCCACCACAGTTGGATCGTGTAACAGGAGGAATCCACCACTACCTGCACCAAATCTGGGACCTTCCTGCTGTTGATCTTCACCAAATTCCTAGCCCACTACAGGTTCTGTCTCAATTTAGTATCTTCATCCACTGCCACAAAACCCACACAATAATACCAACTCTCTTGAACAGTTCTTTGCCCCATAAGTGCAAATGCAGCTGCACCAGCCTTACCCAAGCTTCTTTAGCTTGGACTCCAGACTGGTGACACCCTACCCAAGCTTCTTTAGCATGGACTCCAGACTGATAACACCTAACCATAGGAGCTCAGCCATCCACATGCAAAGGTTTATCCTAAAAGATTCTCAATCCTCTGCATCTAGGGGTTCTTCAAACTCCAATGAGACAAGGACTCCTCCCATTGAAGAAAGGTGCGCACATCTCCTTCGGGTGCATTCCATGAATGGCCCAACTTCTCAACTCGGATAGCATCAGCACCTGTTCAGCAAAGTTTCCCCATCTCCCCACTAAGCAATGCCACAAAGAGTCCATTGAACGTTTTGCCTCCGGTTCACGAAGCTGGATCCACTCCTTATCACTCATCTCGAGCTTAGCCCTACTCTCAGCACTAGAGACAACAAAAATAGTCTCTTTGTTATGGAAGCTAACCTCCAAACAGTGAAGCTTCTTAGCCAGAGTAACACATCCTCCTGGAAGCCTTTACCTTCTGGAAGAACTAGTAAAAATTTCTTTTCTTTGCCTGTACAAACAGAGCATTGAAGATAACCACTCACACCATTGCTACACAACTCCTGCAAATACCTTTACGCCTTTCTTCCAAACCTTGCAAAAAGGATCGCAACTTTTCTTTTGCAGCATGATTCCACTCCTAGCAATCAAGATAGGCTCTTCCCCAAACTTGATCCAATTGGAAAAACCTCTACTTCTCTCCAACACTCTACCTTGTACCCTCCTAATCTCTTCAACAAATATTTGAAAAGATTTATTTCACCCCAAACCAGACCTTACCACCCATCCCCAAACTAGAATTCACCTTTTATCTCTTCAATGCTCATGAATTACCAAAATTGGACATTTCGCCATACCAATTTTGTCGATCATCCAACATCATTCTAGAGGATTTTTTAGAAACTATACCCATTTCATCTACCAATCAATAAAATCATAAAATTTATCCACTATTTTCTATTAAGAGAAATTTGTATATGCACTTTCATTTGGACAGGCAAGAACCCTGGATTCTCAAAAGATCAATAATTCAAAACAAAGAATTCCCTGAATAATTAAAGTCATAGTTGTTAACCCAAAATGTATCGTAAGTTTTTTTATATAGTAAAAAATGAATAGAAAAGATACAAGAGAAGGAAGAGATACAAGAGAAAGAGAAGAAACAAGAAATGAATAGAAAAAATGTGTATGTGTGCATATATATGGAAAGTATGAAGTATAATGTAATATATAACCAATTTTATGAAAGACAGTAGAATCTAAAGAGCTAAACTATATCATATCGTATAAAAACATTGAATATTAGAGTTTTGAAAAGTTCAAATTAACAAAATATGACTTTAATATATAGATTCATCACATAATCCACAAAAATAAACTTCTTGAATTTTTAGCTATGATTTTTAGTTCCAAATTCTAACAAGCCAAGTACACTTACATATGTTGTTAATTGACATATATAAGTGTACTTTTCATTCATTATTCACCATCATTTTCAATGTTAACATTCAAACCATTCAAATGAAAATTCTCTCATATTCATTGTAAAAATAAACTTAGTTAACTTTTAATATAACATTCGACAACTAGAATGTAGCTTTTCATATAAGATTATTTTATCTATTTCTCCTTTTTATGATCAATTTTTAATCTTTTAGTACATTTTAAACAATTAATATAATAAATTCTTTTAACAATTTGAATTTGATTTTTCATAAAAATAATGACAATAGTTGAAGATGTACGTATTGCTGTGTCATATCGAGTATCGTAAGTTTTTAACAACTATGATTAAAATTATCCAACTTGATTTCCACTGGAAAAATCAATGCTGCTTGAAATTTTTGGAACTGAAACTGTGTAGAAGACAAAATTCACCATTGTACAAAAACTGGATATAGCAAATAGTAAGCTCTATCATAAGAATAATTAACTCTTAACAGGCACATTTTATTGTTTTCTGAAGCATTAATTGTAGTGCTGATAGGGGGCAAAACAGGATAAAGATAAGGATGAAGAAGAGAGGAGAACTCAAATAGGAGACAATTGTACACCATTGGCTTATAAACAATAGGGTAAATCTGTTTTACACATGAATGCCCAGATACACAAATTACATAAAGGTACAAACTAGCTTGTGAATAATTACTGTGTAAACTAAAAGCACCACCTTTTAACAACACTCAACGATATTAATTACTGTAAAAGCCCATTCATGGCCCCTTGGCCATCTTTGTTTGGAAAAGTCAGCCTTTACCTTAGTTGGTGGCTAACAAAATGAATTTTGAGTGTCAACCTTAGCTGTAAAATGGAACCTGTTCTTTCTGTTGTTTTTGTAGTTTAGCATATAGAATCATTTAAAAAAAAAAAAAATGATTCAGGCTAGAACTACATCAATATGATTTAGATTATAAAATTATAGATGGACACCTTGTATCTTCATGTTGCAAACATTTTGACTCTAACAGCTAGGTTGAAGACTCACATGATTGACTGCAAGCTCTTTCAAATTCTATATCTGGTTTGTAGATGATCATATGAACTTCAGTTTGCTCTTCTTCTTCTTCATGCCCTGCAAACAGTTGCTGATGATCTTTTGTTATCCATTGAAATCTGGATTTGTATCAGTTACATTTAACTGTCAAATGTTGCTAATATGCATATTGGTGACTCTCTCTTGTTGACAATTATTGTCAATCATGTATTCTTTATTAAAGCTTGGTCTCTGTTTGTATGGTGAAGTGTGTCCTTCTATATCTAGCTTATATAACATACTTGCGATCAGATGCTGAGGTTTCGGTGCTGTCATTTGAAAATTTTCCTTTTGTGCTATATACTAATATTTTGTGTATATTTTATATCCTACTGATGTGTTCCTTTTTCTTTTAGAGTCTACGTGTCATTATGAATGATGGGCTTTCAACTATACCTTCAGACTGCCTCCATGTGTAAGATTACATTTTAGAATTTTTCAATAATTTTATTTTCATTTTGCTCATTTTTTTCTTCTAAAAAAAATCCACATATTTTTAGTTAAACACTGTAACTTTTTTTATGAATATGATCACTGAAAAATAAAAATATTTGAGTAAATTATGAAGTTCTTTTAAGCAGCTTCAAATGGTAAGGTTAATAGAAGAGTTATATTGCTAGAATTTTAGTTTATAATATGATGTTGTCTGATTGCATACTAGTTATTCCATTTTCTTCTCATTCCTCTCTCTCATTCCCCACAGAATAGAGTTGTTTGAATATATGATTTGGATACAAGATCCTGTATTGAGAGCAATGGATATTTCTATCATTTGATTAGAAAACAAGATCCTGCATCCAAAGTTACGTACTTTATTCATGCACTTCAAAGAATTTGCAGCCTTGCAAGCATGACTTCTGCCATAAAATGCCCTTCAAAATGGAGTTAGCTGATTATTCTGGTTTCCTTCATTTGAAGCATGTTTGTAATACCACAAGAAAATTTATGCAGCCTCTGAAGAGTGTCTGCTGTAACAAAATTAGAAATAAATTTTTAACCATCTATCTCTCGAAAAAAAAAGAAGAAAAATGGGGGGGAACCTATTAAGCTAACATAACATGAAATTTAGTGTTAGCTTTGGATATGACTAAAAGAGGATCAGAACTTTGAATCTCTAAATATTATTCTTTCTTTCTTCTTTTTTTTTCTTGTTTTTTTTTTAAAGATATTCCTTGTCAGTTCCTCTAGGAGTAATTTATGTGACGAGGTGCCACATTCATATCAATATTGTTGATTGATGTTTCTTTGCCAGAGGAGGCTTATTGTCCATGAGATTTCTGTGCTACGTGGGTTGAGGTTGGGGGTGACAAGGTTGGTGATTTTGACCATTAAACAGGCTGGCAGTAGAGCTGGGGGATGACTCAAGTGGATACACCTAACATATCCTTACAAAACTCCAAGCATGGGATTAGGACTTGAGTTTCTTTTATAATTCCCTGGGAAGTAGCCCTAGCCTGTTAGGCCTTGCAAAGATATGGCCATGATAGGGGAAGGTTGATAGCCAAAAGTGGCCCCTGCAACATCACCAAGATACCACAGGGTAGGGCTTTTTGGCCCTAGAATCAGAGATTAACACTCCTGGGTGCTAGGATTTGTTGGTAGATAGTGTCAATGAGGGAGGTGTGGGGCCCACTGTGATGACAATTGGCTGGCCTCCTTGGTTCTTGGTGATAAGGAAGCCTATATTCAGAAATACATAAAGAGAAAACCATAGACAACAGCTCCAAATAAACTTAGTAAACTACTAAATCATTCGACCAAAAGTGGCGCCTGCAGCATCACCAAGATACCACAGGGTAGGGCCTTTTGGGGCTAGAATCGGTGATGGACTCTCCTGGGTGCTAGGATTTCTTGGTAGATAGTGTCAATGAAGGAGGTGTGGGGCCTACTGTGATGGCAACTGGCCGGCTTCCTTGGCTGACACTTGGTGATGAAGAATCCTATCTTAAGAACTAAATAAAGAGAAAACCATAGACAATGACTCCAAAGAAACTGAGTAATAAGCTACTAAATCATTCACTGATTTCCTTTCCTCTTAGACAAGTAGAACCAGCAAACTGTGCTCCACTATCTGACCTTGAGATGGTCCATAGCCAACAGTCTCTCTCATACTGCAATCCAGATAATGAAAGCTATTTTTGGCAGCATGTTCGTTTTCACCAAAAAAATCGCCTCTGTTTGAATCCTTCCATCTTATCTTCAAACATCTTTCCCTTCCCAACTGGGTCACACCATTAATTGCCACTAAGAACTCCCTGACTGCCTGTGATTTCCAATCCCAAAAATCTTCCACAAACCTTGGATTTTAGAAAGCTCCAACTCCTTAGTTTTGGCATCACTGACTACTGAAGCCCTCTTTGTCCCTAGATATAGAAAACAACTCAGGAAAACTCAAGCAACGCAGGAGTTTGCCACACTACACTGGGCTTTTTATGCCATGCTTCATTGCCTTGGTTTGAGAAATTCTCAATTCAACTAGGTTAATGGGTTTCAATACAATGTGTATTTTATATTTTCCTCATATGGGAGAATGAGGGAAGAAATATTGAAATCTGATGTTCTAGAAAAAGATGTTTAGGATGCGACCCAATCTGTGGATGTCTAGAGTAATAGTGTTTTATGGCACCATCTGCCCGAGCAGAAAGATTTTTCATTTCAACTTGGTAGGTTTGGTTGAGCTGAATGCCACCTAATCTCAACCCATAGACCAATCTGATCATGCCATTCAAGTTGCTTCAGCTAGGTTGTGCCGGATATTGTAAGCTAATGATTGTTTTGCATTTCCTCGATGTACATTGTCATGTTAGGCTTTTTTAATAGTGTCTGAGTGATACCTAGGAGGATATTTTATGAAATTAACATGTCAATAGGAGGAAAATTGAAACAACTTTTAGATTTAAACAAGTTTAACAGAATAAGCCAATTAAAGTTGGGGAGTTTCATTAAAGATAATCAGTAAAGAATTTGTAGCATGTCAGAGTTATTTTGTCTGATATTTTTGTAGGGGTTATGGTTGACAATTATTATATTTCATGTAAAAAAAAAAATTAAACATAATTGTGCTTTATTTAATATATCTTCATTAATATAAGAGCTAGTTATCAATGTATTAGGTGAATCCTTATCCACGTATGTATACATGTGTATATGCTCATATATGCACAGAGGCAGGCCAAGGTGATAAGCTTGCATCATACATGGGGCATATAAAGTTGCATGTCTCCTGAACTTTTATCAAGTCAGCACATCAAACTTTAATAGGTTCATGTAAACCTAACTTGGCTTGAGAATTTCATGCTATCACCTCAGATGTTTGAATCTCCAAGGAAATGAAGAAATTCTGTTTAGAAGTTTTAAATTTCTTATGGCAGTTTAAGATAATAAATCCTTCTTCTGTGCAGGTAATGATGATAGTTATTGTGCCCAAATATTTGGTGTTTTTTAATTACTCTTGATATCTACCAATAGTTTTGATGTTATATCTTTGCTATAAGTTTTCTATTAAATGCTATATCTTTGGTGTACCTTACTTGCAAAAAGCACTTGTGGTTCTGTTGGGTTTTTTCCTAAATTTAACTCTCCTTTCATGCCAGGTTGTGATCTTCTAAAGTTTCTTTTGAGTAGAATTTATGTTTTAACCCCTGATTTAAAACTAAACATGAATCTAAATAGAAGAAGCCGAAAAAATAAAAAATAAAAAAATGTAGCCAACCCCAAATAGTTAGGGTAAGGTTTTGGTATATGCTTGATTGATCCTTCATGTTGCGTTGGAGTTCTACCCGATGTATAGGGTATTGGCCAGTAGCTTTACCCAGTGGGTCAGGATTGTATCCACAGGGAATGCTTGTGAAAAAACTGGAACCAAATTAAATAAATAAATAAATAAAAACAATGGAAGAATAGATTATAGAGAGAGTTGTTTCTAAAATGATCAATGATATATAGTTGAATTTTGTAGGACAATAGTAGAAAATTAATGAATAAAAACTAATTTTTATCAACAATGAAAAGTCCTAAGGCTCAGGATCCCATTGATATCCTCACACTAGCCCTTATTTGTACACACTTAGGCCTAATGATTACCTCAACCCAAGTGAAAGATATATTCATTAATCACTTTTAGGTTTCAATTTTGCAAAAGGTGTCTTCTCTGTTTGATACGCAATTTTTCAACATTCTAGATCAATGTGTTTCTCACCCTAACAACAATAGTCACTAATCTCAATACTAGTGCCAAGAATTAGGGATATAAACATGTATTTAGCAAACTGTCTCTTTAGGCACAAGAAGAGAGTTACTTTCTAAATTTTGTGGGCACCAGATGGATCAGATCTGGGCATAATCAATTCTTTATGTTTATCACTCTTTTAGCCTCGTGTTCAGAGTCCCAATGTTGCCCTCACCCGGCCAAAACCTTAACCAAGCATAGAAAGTATTGAAAACATCATAAAAATAATAAAAATAATCGTTAAACTTAAGAATTGAATCTTTAAAATTGTGACAATTCATGATTGAGTTTTTGCAGATTGAAGAAAGCAAGAGAGAGCCTAGGAATCAAATCTAAGATTCCTAGATCAAAGATAATCAAGTTCTAACACTACTACGGTAAAGAAAGAAAGAAAACTCTAGGAAATCTTCATAGACGTGCTAAAGGAGAACATCGTTTTGCTACCACTCTTTTTCTCTTCCTTGTGTACCTTGTTCCTCTGTTCAAACTGGTCACAATCCCCTTTCTCAGCCACCAAAAGATGTTTAATATGTCCTTTCCAAACCCTTGGCAGTGGTAAGAAGTTTTGAGCCTTTTTAGGGTGTTTGGGCCTTCTCATCAGTTTAAGCCCGAAACCCCTTTTCAGCAGATTTTTTTTTTTTTTTTTTTCTGATTTGTGTGATTTTTCCAGTCAAGAAAATGACCTCAGAATTTGATGAAAATTGTCAGATCCATTCTTCTATGAGTCTAGAATTTCCAAAGTTTATTTCACTCAATTTGGACATCTCTATCCCCCTGAAATAGTTACAAACTCCAAATTGGTCAAAATCAGGTTTGTAGAGGAGTTATGTAAGCTTCCTCTTATCTTGCTACTTTGTTCTCAGTTCCAAATGTTTTTGCAACCTTCTTGAACTCTCTGAAATTATCCCACTGCTCAAAATTTTCTTTCTAAGTCATCCAGGTTTGAGATCTTGAAGGGAAAACCTACAAAGAATTACATCAAGCTTAAAAACCATGAGAACCACCTGCATAGAAGGACAATGCAAACTTGGCTAATTAAGGACTATGATGTCCACTAAATTGCTTCAAAATGTGAGAAAATATTAATGATAACAAGCAATTTATGGTATTCATCAATGTTTAATTGTTAGTATATATTTGTTTATTTCTTCATGATACCTTTTGATAACCTTTTCTGTTTACATTAGTGTTACTATGATTTATGCAGATGTATAGATGTTACTGGAGCATATAGTGCTCAAAAGACTGAGTTGAATATAAGTTTGACAGCAATAGGCCTTTTATGGACTACAACTGATTTTATTGCAAAGGGGCTTCTCCATGGACCTGCCGAGGAAACAGGTTCAGTTGTTATTTTAAAACTATTATTTTTAGTCAATTGTATCTTCTGTCGAGTCTACAAATAAATTCATCATTCCACCCTGCTACAAATTACAGAAATTATGGATATGAGTTCTACTCCTAAACAAATGGATGGTGAAAGAAAGGAAGAGAAGACTCTCAACTTTGCTGATAAATTTGATGACCAATCTCCCTTGATGAATAGAGTTGATCGTGACAGGTTGCTATTCTCTGTCTTCTCATTACTTCAGAAACTTGGGGCTGATGAGAGACCAGAGGTATGATGACTTGTTTATAATGACTGGACTTACTCTGCTTTTTTGTTGCTAGAATTTCAATGAAATGGTCCCATGCTATCTAATACTGAATAATTGCATGACCGACATTGCAAAAGAGTGCAAGAACATCGACTCTCTATATTTCTTGAAGTTTTTGCATATTTTAGGAATATTTGTCAAGTTTTTAGTTGATTTGGGAGCTTTTGAAAGTTTTCCCAGTAATAAGTTGTTATGAGAATAAAGATCTATTGGAAATTTGGTACCTTGAATATTTTAATTTAGTAACTTGAAATTTTGTGAGGCTTAGCAAGGTGTATATATTTATTTATATATACATACATACATACATACATATATGCATGCATGTATGTATGTATGTATGTATAAATAAATATATATTGCTAAGAATCCGGAATCAAATCAGGTCATACAACCTGGACGCGTTTATTATTAAAGATAATAAGTCAAACTTGGTTGAATAGCCTAAAATTCTGGGATTAATTAGGCTGATTTGTTTGTATATTTGGAATATTCTATAGCTGTAAATTATTTGTAGGAATTTTACAGATTTTTTCCCATTTTTTCTTTTAGTTTTTTGCCTTGATCCTAGGCTTACTTGTGAATATATTTAGTAGCAGCCATGTACACAATTCATTGAGTGAGATTAATAGAATTCTTTTTCATCTTTCCCTCATGGTATCAGAGCCCCTTTTTTAGGTTCTGAAAATTTTTAAGTGGCCCTCATTGCTGCTAGAGGACAATGTCCAAAGCTATGTCTAAGGGGAAGGAAGTCACTATGGGATAAGTTTCTGGTTCCACAGAAGTCCTACCATTTGGATTACCACTCATAGGCTCAATGTGTAAAATTTTATGTGTCAAGCACAATCAGTAAGGTTCTTCATCAAAGGTTGAGGCAAGATGGGATATTTGAATGGCTCAAAGAAGGCTCCATGGATAGTCAATTCCATGGAGACCGAAATCAGTCAGGGGGTATGTTCTTCCCAACTGCAAAAGAAATATGGGATGTTGTTAATATTGCATTTTTCAAATATGGACAACAACTCAATGTTGTATGATATGAAACATAAGGCTCGTGAAATAAAGCAAGAAGACCAGACAATGATGACTTATCAATGCTATGAATTGTGTCTGGTAGGATGAGGGAGAGGAAACAAACCAACAAGCTCAAACACTAGAAGATTTTAGGTGGCTAAACAGTAGAAGATTAGACAGCCTACTACATTTGGATCTCCAGTTTTGCAGTAAGAAACAATTGGAGTTTCTCCAAAAATTCATAACCCCTTCTCCATCTACAGGAAATGTAGCTCAAGTGGGTAATTTTCTCTCTACCCTACACACAAAAATATCCGGCCCTCAGATCATAGATTTAGGTGCTTCTGATCATATTACAGGTTTGTCAAATCTTTTCTCTACTTATACTCCATATACAGGACATCAAAGATCAAAATAGACTTCTACTTAAGGTTACTAAGGCCTTAAGGTTTCAGTCAGGGGTTCCTAAACAATACTGGGGTGAAGCCATTTTGCTAGCTTCATATCGTATTAACAAAATGCCATCTTGCACTCTTGCATTTGAGACACCCATGAACATGCTTAAGAAATTCTTCCTTATGGTTAGCCACGTTTTTTTTCCCTTACACTGAAGATTTTTGGTTGTGTTGCTTTTGTTCATAACCATAATCATACCAAAAGTAAATTGGATCCCAAAGCCCTTAAATGTATCTTTGAGGGTGCTCACCAAGTCAAAAGGGTTACAAGTGCTTTCATCCAGAGTCCCAGAAATTCTGTATAACAACAGATATCAAATTCTTTGAAAAACAACCTTACTAGCCCAAACCTTCTCTTCAAAGGTGGAGTTTTAGACAGGAAGATCGGTTTTGGGAAGTCCTACTGGTTTCTATTTTCCAAATCTTGCCCCTCTTATTTGATCTTCCTTGTTTGGTATTTCAGAACCTGAAAATGAACCAAGAAAACAAGCTGAGATAAAAGTGTATTCGAGAAGGAATAAAGGAGCTAGCAATTCTCCTCACTGCCAAACCCCTTAACAGAACATGGAAAACTTGGACAACACAAATGAGTCCCTAAATTTCCTAAGTTCTAAATCTGTTCATGAGTTTTCATCTGATTTGAATATTCCTATTGTTCAAAGAAAAGGTGTTCAGACTTGCACTTAACACCCTATCTCTAATTTTGTTTCCTATAGTCGGCTTAATCCATCCTTTGAAGTCTTTACCGCTAAGCTCTTTAGTGTGAGTATCCCAAATTCTATTTAGGAAGCCTTGAAGGATAAAAAATGGAGAGAAGCAACTCAAAAAGAAATGAGAGCCCCACATAAGAATGGGACAAGTGACTTGGTGGAACCTCCTCCTAGAAAGAAGGTTATAAGATGCAAGTGGATATTCATAGTGAAATTCAAAGCAAATGGAACAATTAATTGAGACAAGGCTAGACTGGTTGCAAAAGGATTTACACAAACTTACAAGATCGATTATCAAGAAACCTTTGCACTTGTTGCAAAGATGAACATAGTTCAAGTTCTCTTGTCACTTGTTGCCATTCAAGAATGGTCTCCTCTATGCTAACTAGATGAAAAGAATGTTTTTCTTCATGGAGATTTAGAGAAAGAAGTATACATGAAATTACCTGTAATGACCTAGTCCTAACTGTGTAGATGTTGTCTACTCTTGACCCAAAGGACCTTCACAGCTTTAAATCGCGTTATATGGTTAAGAGTAGCTCATACATATATAGCGTCAAGATATCACAATAACTCCTCACCTCATGTAGACACAACGTCCTCATTGTGTTCCACAGGATTACAAGGCCAAACAAAATCTCACACTAGGGTGTGGGATTGGTTTTGATACCATTTGTAACAACCCACTTCCTATCGTGTAGATATTGTCCACTCTAGGCCCAAACATTGTGATATCTTAATGCTATATATGTATGAGCTCCTTTTAACCTTGTAGACATGTTTTAAAACCGTGAGAGTCATTTAGGCCAAAGCAAACAATATTTGCCCAATTGGGAACGAGTCATTATATTACCACTTGGCTTTAAGGAAAAGTTGAGGAAAAGCTTAGGAAAAGGAAGGTTTGTAAGTTGAAAAAAATCTCTCTACGGATTAAAGCAATCAACATGCACTTGGTTTGAAAATTTTACCTAGTCATTCCATGATAAAAGATATTTCCAAAGTCAAGTTGATCTCACAATGTTTTACAAACATGGAGGAGGTAAGGTGACCATGCTAATTGTATATGTAGATTATATAATTGTGACCAGAAATAATCTAACTGAAATCAGAAATTTGAAGGATTCCCTTGCTAAAGAATTCAAAATTAAAAATTTGGGAGATTTGAGATACTTCCCAAGCATTGAAGCGGCTAGATCAAAGAAAGGGATCTTCTTGTCACAAAGAAAGTATACTCTAGACCTATTAAAAGAAACTGGAATGCTTTGATGCAAACCAGTGGACACCGTAATTGATGTTAATCACAACGTGGGAACATTGACAAAAAATCCTACCATTTTTTAAAGAGAGTGGGCAAGTTAATTTATTTGTCTTGTATTAGACCAGATATTGCCTTTTTATTGGAATTGTTAGTCAATTTATGCATGCACCGAATGAAGAACATACGAATCCAATGGTAAGAATTTTGAGACATCTCAAGAGAGCACCTGGGGAAGGACTTCTATTTTGAAACACCAGCAACTGAGAGGTGAAGGCATACATGAATGCTGACTAAGCGGGTGTATCAATGACAGATGGTCTACTTTTGGGTACTGCACATTTTTTACAGGCAATTTGGTGACATGGAGAAGCAAAAAACAATTAGTTGTGCAAGATCTAATGCAGTAGCTGAGTTTAGATCAATGGCCTGAGGAATTTTTGTACTCCTACGGTTAAAATCTCTCAAAGGAACTAAGATAAAGAATGATAGACCTATGAAGTTGTGCAGTGACAACATGGCTACCATAAGTATAGGTTACAATCTGATGCTACATGATAGAACCAATCGCATTGAAGTAGAGCGACATTTCATTGAAGGAAAGATAGATAACAAGCTTATTTGTACATCATTCATGTCAACTGAAAACAGCAAGTGGATGTGCTGACTTAGGGTCTACTGAAGCCTCAATTCTAGGGAATTCTTGGCAAGCTAGGAATGGTCAATGTCTACAAACCAGCTTGAGGGGGAGTGCTAAGAATCTGGAATCAAAGCAGGCCATACAGCCTAAAGGAGTTTACTATTAAAGATATGAAGTCAAACTTGGTTGAATAGCCTAAAATTCTAGGATTAATTAAGGCTGATTTGTTCCTATATTTAGATTATTCTATGGCTGTAAATTATTTATAAGAATTTGACAGATATTTTCCCATTTTTTCTTCCTAGTTTTTTTTACCTTGATCCTAGCCTTACTCATGGATATATTTAGTAGCAGTCATGTACACAATTCATTGAGTCAGATTAATAGAAATCCTTTGTCATCTTTTTCCTTATATATATTTTAGGGAAATGAGTATGTGTTGAGGAATCTTCAGATATCTGTTTTTGAATTAAAAAGATTAAAAGGGTAGCCTCTTCTTCTTCTTTCTGACTTTACCAAAGAATGAAGTAGATGCTGGATTATGTCACCATCTTAACTGTTTTTCCCTGTTGAAATTGTACCTGGAATTCACTCATCCCCATCCCAATCCCTTGCCACTTGAGTGAGGCCTCAAGTATTTATCAGTATCTGGTCAATGAAAGGAGGCTCAAATATATAATAAGTGATGTTGTTTCGATGCGAATCTATTGTTGTTGGTAGTGCTACTGAAATGCCTTAATCATGACCAATTTCATCTCATAACATTCACATACTTGATGCCCTTGGTAGTGGTATTTAAAAGTCACCCATTACAAAGTCTCATTCCAGAACATTCAAGATTTTGGAAGAAAGGCTCTTTGGAACCAAGTGATTAGAGGGAAATATGGGGAGGAAAGAGGTGGGTGGAGCTCTTGTGAGGCTAGGGGGGCTTATGGAGTTGGGTTGTGGAAAACAATTAAAAAGTTAGGCACCTAGTGACCCTTAGATTTGACTTTGTGGTGGGTGATGGAAGGAAGGTGAGCTTTTGGAAGGATAAGGGGTGTGGAACTACTCCTTTGTGTGAGTCACTTGAAAAATAGGGTTTCATGGGAATAATAATCTTTCATTGAGATTATTCTTTTATAGAGTTTACAGCATATACAAATCCTTCAAATCAGGAAACTAAATTACTGATTAAAGGGAAATAATTACTCATAACAATTACTTTCCTAAAAATACAAAGATTGACAACTAATAGCTAATTTACAACTTTACAAAGTTATTTCTTTCCATATCAGTTTCGGTTTTCCAACAGGTCATTCCCCTCTCTATTTGCCCTAGCAACTTCTAAAGAGGCTTGGGTGAATGAAGTTTGGACAGCTTTTAGGGAAAGAGGGGAAAGTTGGAACCCTTGCTTCTCTAGGCCTTTCAATGATTGGAAGATGGAAGAGGTGGAAAGGTTGTTTTGTTGTTTGGGAAGGAAGAAGGTAAATGCGGATGAGGAGGATAGGGTGAGGTGGATGGACTCGAAGAATGGCTTGTTCTCAATTAAGTCCTTGTATAGAGCCTTGCAGCCGGACTCTCTAGTTTCTTTTCCTTTGAAGATTATATGGAACTCTAGTGTGCGGCCTAAATTAAGTTTCTTTGCATGGGAGGCTTCGTGGGGAAAAGTTCTAACCTTGGACCGAATTCAGAAGAGGATTGGGCTTTAGCTAATAGATGCTTTTTTTGCCAAACGTTTAAGGAATCTATTGATCACCTCCTTCTCCATTGTGAAAAGACAAGGTAAGTGTGGATGTTGCTCTTTTCATTGTTTGGAGTGTCTTTGGTGTTTCCCTCTTTGGTAAAGGAAACCCTAGGGTGGAGGAGGTCCTTTGTGGGTCAAAAACGTAAGGTTGTGTGGCAAGTGGGTCTGTTATGTTTGTTTTGGTCCGTTTGGAAGGCAAGGAATAGAATTGTCTTTGAAGATAGTGTGCTGTCCATCCAAAGGCTAAAAGCTTCTTTTGTGTATTTATTGTTGTCGGAGACCAAATTGTTGATAAAAGGTGGTCATTCGACCTTAATAGATTCTATAGATTGGATGGGTTCTCGGTGAGGGAGAAGGTTTTTTGTTTTCTTGTTGTTTTGGTTCAGCTGTAAGGGGGTGAGTGTCTCTATACTGTACATCTTTGGGTCGCTATTTTAGCGCCTCTTCATAATACAATTCTTTTGCTTATTTATCAAGAAAAACACTCAAGATTTTGGAAGTTTGTAGAGTTGACTGGTTGCTTGATTACTAGTTGGTCAATCTAAGTCTCATGTGGTACTTTATCAAGAGAAGTGATTTACAAAACTTTGGGCTTTTAATTTTATTTTGCTCTTAGCTGGGGTATCTTTGGTTTAATGCATAGTGCTGTGTCAGTGGTGAAGGACATCCTTTTTTGAATTCAGTTTTTAAATTTCTCTTCCTAATACTATGAAAGCAGAAACATCCAATTCAGAGTTGCTACAATGTCCAGAAGGTTACCCCCTCAACTTCTGTGGTTGTTTTTCTTACCTCTCTTCCAACTAATAAATGTTCAGGATTGGCTGCTTCATTTGGTCTTGCCATGTGCTCCTCAACTCCATCTCTTCTTTTGTGGCAAAGATGGATGCAATATATTTCAATCAGTAATGAATCATAATTAACTTGTGGGATTTGACTTAACTTAGAAACCTGAACAATAGATTAATATGGTGTGCGAGATCCTAAAAGTAAACTTCTATTTGATGTCAATGATCTTGAAGAAGTCACTGGCACAAGTGTATGTCAACTTGAATCTGAAACCATGGGCTCTGTAATTTCCTGTATGAGGAGCTTGCTCATGGGTTCTTTGAATGTCTTAATGGAATTTAGAATGTTGCACCCAATGGTGGTTTAGACTTAGATATTGGAAACATATGATGTGAGCTAAGTCATATATTGATTAATATGTCAGATATCATTAATTGATATCCATCTTATTCCATGTTCATATAACCCAAAAAATAAATAAACAAATAAATAAATGAACTAGAAATGATCATGTGGAGCTAACAGGGAAGTTAGGGCTCCTGAGACATATGAGAGAATCTGGCACTTTTGCTTTGATAATTGAGGATAAACTATAGGTGAATTAATAAAATCCCAAGAGAATAGACAAGATACTTGGCAATTGCAATGTGATTGGTGCATTAATCTGTCCATATTATATCCAAAACCTATTCAAACTGATAGAGTGACAACTAGAGAATAGAAGAACTGAAGCAACAAGACTTCATAAAGAAGTTAACGAAGTTATCAAGCTGAAGTGTTCATGGGACATGAAGCAACATTAGAGCCCTAACAAAATAATGATGACGAATGGTGTTTGTGAAAATTAGAATCTCCATTTATTTGTTGTCTTTGTTATGATTAATTCTTTCTTGACTTGAGTTCTTCCATGTTGGGACAGCTGGTTGTTGTATACTTCATACACACATACAGGTGTGCACACACATGCATCTGCACACATACACACACAAATAAATAAGAATCATGTTAACTGTGTTAGGATTAAGTTTTTATTGAGCTGAGTTGAGTTCTTCCATATTGGGTCAGACAGATGGTTGTTGCATACTTGACTCAAAACAATAAGGATCTCTATTTATTTGTTAGCTGTGTAAGGATCAAGTTTTTCTTCAGTTAAGTTGGGTTTTCCTATTGGATTAGGCAGCTGATTGTTGCGTACTTGAGGATTGGAAAACAGTTAGACCAGGTTTTATCTCATATTTTTTCTTGAGTTGAGTGAAGTTAAGTTTTCCTTTTGGGTTAGACAGATGGTCGTTGCATGCTTGAAGATTGGAAAACGGTTAGACCAGGATTTATCCCATTTTCTTCTCAATTTTTGGAAGAAAAATCTTCTGGAGTCAAATTCCTCCCTAATTAACTTTTGGAATGATACATTTCTTAATTCAGTAACTGAAATTTAAATTGAAAGGTTTGAAGTATACATTGTTACAAGCTTAACATGGATAAATCCACTTGTGTATTTTCTTGTATGTAGATGTTTAATACAAAGACATAATATTCATAGCCTCCCTATTCTATTTAATTCTGCGCTCATCATGTTTTCCAGAACTTTAGGTGCAACTCAAGCCTTTGTTATAATTTCAGGTTCTTGTAGGAATGTTGTTCTTCTTAATTATGCTATGTGAGGGGAGTTGGAATTTAGCAAGCTAGTCTTTTGTTGCTTTGAGCACATGCCTTTAACAATGTATAGCTTTTTAGATTTTGGGACAGATTGTTGTCCAATAAGGGTAGTAAATGGAAAGTGTCTATAATTTCCATAAATAATGAATGAACATTCTGGAGAAGATACTTTAGATGGTTGAAAGAAATTTTCCGTAGATGGTATCATCCCATATTTCTCTAGTTTGGATTTGTGATCATTTTATTGCAAAGAAGATGTTTTTCCCATTGTAATGTCTTCAAACTGTCAATTACCATTCTTAATTCCTTCTTTTCACTTTTGATCATAAGGAGGAGATTGTATAGTATTTCTCTTCTGTTATATGGCTCAACCTATTTTATATTTCAGGTCAGGAACTCAGCTATCAGAACTCTTTTTCAAACTCTTGGAGGTCATGGACAAAAACTTTCAAAGAGTATGTGGGAGGATTGTCTTTGGAACTATGTTTTCCCTATCCTGGATCGTGCTTCTCACATGGTAAGCTGAAATCATTGTACTTTTTTTTTTCTTATCCGATAATTTATCTCAAATATACATAAACAGATTTTTAGTTTCCTGTTGTGATAGTTTTTGAATTATTTGCTTGTAGGCTGAAACTTCATCAAAAGATGAATGGCAAGGGAAAGAACTTGGGACACGTGGTGGAAAAGCAGTTCACATGCTCATACACCATAGGTATATGAAGTCTAGATTCCTTCATCTTGAACCCTAATGCCTTATTTCCCCCAGTTATACAAATGTTCTCATCTGTTCAATGAATTTGCAGTCGTAATACAGCTCAGAAACAGTGGGATGAAACACTTGTACTAGTCTTAGGCGGAATAGCACGTCTTTTACGTTCTTTCTTTCCTTTTCTTAGGAGTTTAAGCAATTTTTCAACTGGTAGGTGCCTGATTTGATATTGATCCACCTGTTTTTCTTGTTGTCCTTTTCTTATGATGAATGCCCATAGGATGATTCTTTATTGTTCCAGGATGGGAATCTTTGCTTCTTTTTGTCAAGAATAGCATTTTAAATGGTAGTAAAGAGGTTGCTCTCGCAGCAATAAATTGTTTACAGACAACTGTGAATTCTCACTCTTCTAAGGTAATCTTTAAATTCTCCAAACAACTGTTGCTCTTTTATTCTTGGCTAGTAAAACATGGTAAACCATCTACAATCTCTCAAAATATCTTTAAGATGAACAAGAAAATATGATTCTTGATCAACCAGGAGAATAAAGTAACATCACTTACATATGTGCTCATCTTACACCATAAATAATTGTTTGTATCAGGGAAACTTACCAATGCCCTATCTTCAGTCAGTACTTGATGTTTATGAAACTGTTCTTCAAAAGTCACCAAACTACAGTGATAATGCAGCCAGCAAGGTGAAGCAGGAGATTTTGCATGGTCTTGGTAATGTCTTGATGCCACATGGATTTTTATGATTATACATACATACATATATGCGTGCATGTGTATATATATTACATAATTAATACATGAAGACAATCAAATGATGATATATATCAATATCCACTTTGAGCACTCAGTGAATTGAGGCTAGCATGATATCGTGCCCCTTGGTCAATGCATAATTTGATCAAGCAGACATGGACAGTATCATCTTGATCATAATACTTCTTCCCAATCATGCAAGAACATTTTCTATGCATGCTTACATTTTTCTGCATCTTTTCAAACTTTTGACAGGAGAACTATATGTACAAGCACAAATGATGTTTGACGATGGCACATATACACAATTACTAGCAATCGTACGTTTGGTGGTCAAACAATCCAAGATGAATAATGATAACTTTGAAGTTGAATATGTAAGTCAAATTTTCATTCTATATCTTATATTTTATATAGAAGGTTACTACTACTTTTTATTTTTAAAAACAGAAAATAGGAAGTGCATCCAAACGGACACTAAGTGTTTGTTTTTTGTTTTTTATAATAATAATTTTTTTTAAAAAAAAAAAGGAAGTTCAAAGCTTTGATTTGCTCCAGTGGCATGTTCCACCTGTGCAACGTACAATGCTGGAAAGCTTACCACTGTTACATCCAACTGTGCACCTTCAATATTCGAAACACTCAACCTTATTCAATGATTTGAAGTGTTTTGTTTCTGATTTTTTTATTTATATTATTAAAAAAGGGTAGTTCAAAACCTTGATTTGCTCCAGGGGCATGTTCCACCTGTGCAACGTATGATGCTGGAAATCTTACCACTGCTACGTCCAGCTGTGCACCTTCCTGCAATGTGGTTGCTGCTCTTCCGGGAACTTTTGCAGTATCTTCCAAGGCCTGATTCTCCTAAAGAGGACAATGAAGATGGGGCAGAGATGATGATAAAGTCTGAAACCCCTAATGGTACTGCTTCCGATTCCCCAAACAAAACAGAAGCTTCATCTCTGAGTGCTGGATCCACCACAAGTATAATGGCAGGCATCCCAAGTTATCTGTTTGCAGAAAAGCTCATTCCTGTGCTGGTAGATCTTTTCCTACAGGCTCCAGCGGTTGAAAAGTATAGCATATTTCCTGAAATTGTTCAAGGTCTTGGCAGGTAAAGATGACTTTAACTTCTGATACAATTTATAGAGGCTTTGTTGAATTGAGTTCCAGCTATCTGTTGAAGAAGAAATGGCCCTATCCAAAAAAAAAATTGTATATCTAACACAGTAAGACTCCATTTGGATCAGAGAAAATTGTAGGGAAATCCAAATTATCTTGTTTGGTTTACCATGGAAAAGATAAAGGAAAATCAAACAAAACAAAAAATATTTAAAAATTTGTACATATTCAACTTCTTTCTATATATAAAAGACTAGAAGAAGACAAATAAATCTAGAGAACCATGTAAGAAAATTTTATTCAATGTAAACCTTTTTTTTTTCTTCATTTTTTTCTTTTTCCATCCATTTCTCCTCTATTTTCTTTTGCTCCTACTTTCCCTCAAAAATTTCTGGATCCAAACAGAGCCTAAGGTGAAAAAAGGGAAAAAAAAAATTCTTATAATGTGCATGTATAGACTAAGCTCTGGGACATCTTTCTGGTAGGCAATTTTGTCAGTGTTGTTTCATTTGTTCATTTTTTTAAAGTTATCCAAACTGCCTAAGAGATAATAGTAAAATGGAAGCAGCATGTCAATGGACCACTTTTTTTTTTCCTTTCTTGTTACTGGATACATATTTATTTGGAGTTGAACATGGATGCCCCAATGCCACCCCAATACCCTGTTACCTGAGCCAAACCCAAGGGTCACACATATTGAATGGATTTTGTCACTGAGAAATCATAGTAACTAAATAATAGAAGAAAGAATCATAATAAAGAGAATGGCTAATCCAGAGAAAGGCTGTGCATCGATACGTTTAAGCCTTATTTGGTTTTCTGACTGCAACAAATAGGAATCAGCCACTAATTTCAAGAATGTGTATCCAGGAAATCATCTTATTCTCATTCCAATGTTTGGAAATTTAAGAATCAGAGGAAGAAATTGTTTCTATTTCCGCCTATATATTTGATCATGTAGGAATAGGTATATAGCTTTGGTAAGTTTGTCAATAATGCACTTTACATCTAAGTAAATAAAATTAGGGATTTAAGAAGGTATGGAAGAATCTAAAACTATAATTTCCATGTGATGTTTGTTGCCATCACCACATAACATGGCATATAGCCCTGATTTCTATTACATCTCATCATTAACTTTTACTGTGTACTTTGAAATCACCAGATAACTGGCACATTTCATATAACCATGATTCTGTTATGCTACATAATTAATTCTCCTACTTTATACTTGTAAACACCTGAAATGAAAGAACTAAAATTTTTTAACTACATTACATATTCAATTTTTCAGTCACAAAAGATAGGTTTAAAAAATTTATGTTTAGATCCATTCATTTGAAGAAGTTGTTCTAAACCAAATTTAATGTAAAATGATAATTCCTCAGATGATTACTCAACCATGATACACAAATGGATATGAAAGGAAAAAGAGACGAATCATAAAAGAAGGGAGAGAATCTTGGGGTTGACTTGATACTTGGTTGAGATTTTTCATTTCTAAGACAAAATTTTAGGGATATGCTGATAATTATAAAAATTATTATAACTCTAATTCTGAAGAAAGGGCATAGAAATACCACCTCCTTGCCTTTCCTTAAACCCATGTTTGTGGATTATGTGAAGATGTTTAATCAACCTTGAAGCATTAATTTTTCTCAACCTAACACTAGAATACTGAGAATGAAGATGAAATTCCCATCCTATCCTACATTCTATGAAACCAAGATCCATTGTTATGCTCATCATATTTTTATTAAATTTATGTTGCTCTTGGATTTGAAGTTATTTGTTCTTATGCATAATCCAACTTTTTTTCTTTCAGATGTATGACAACCAGAAGAGATAGTCCAGATGGTACACTTTGGAGATCAGCTGTTGAAGGCTTCAACAACATTGTTCTTGATGATGTCAACAAATTAGCTGTGAACTTTGGGCCAGATCCTAGTATTAGTAAACCTGCAAGAATGCGTGTTTGGAAAGAAGTTGCAGATGTCTATGAAATATTCCTTGTGGGTTATTGCGGGCGAGCCCTTCCTTCCAAGTCTCTCTCTGACATGGCACTTAAGGCTGATGAGTCTCTTGAGATGACCATTCTAAACATTCTTGGTGATAAGATCCTTCGAGCGCAGATTGATGCACCTGTTGATGTAATTTTCTTGCTGACTATAGCATAGATAGTAATTGCACAAATATACATAGTCATGTATGAACACATGCACAACTACACATGCATTGTCACTAACTGCCATTTGATTAGTCCTACAAAGAAATTCTGTCAAGATTGAAAACAACAGAACAATAATATAATAACTCTTATTAGAACAATAATTATCATAATAGCTCAACAGGATCTCAAACGTATCCAGCCACCTTATCATAGACCCTTGTACAGTTCCTCAGATGCATAGGAATCCCACAGATTGAACTGTTATCTACCATTTTGCTACATTCTCTTTTAGTCATAGGGCCTTAGGCTCATGCATTTTCTTAACTTTCATTCCACAATTCAATGCAGAACATGCCCTCATATGCCATTTGTGCCATTAACATCTAAATATTCCCATTGTAGGTTCACCTTTTGCACTTGATATTACATTCTTTGTTGTTGTTCTTCAAGACTTGTCTATTTAATCAGGCAAAATGTTGATTCTCAGTTCTCTGACAGTCAAAACTTTGATAAACACCCTTTATCTCATGAGGATGGATTGGATATAAAAATTCAAAACAAAGAGTAGATGGTCCAAACTTAGATATCTAGATCTTGAAAAATTAGAATGATAATGTAATTATGTACCCTATGGTGTTACCATATTGTGCTCAGTGCCCCTAAAACTCTTTGAAAGCAACTCAACAAACGATAAGAATTATCCGATCAGGGTGATTTTGGCATCAATATCTAAGTGGGACATCTTACAGTAGTTCCAATGATGATTTCAGCATTGATAGTCTTCTAAGTAGGTCCCCTTTATGGTAGTGCTGCAGTGCTTAACCAGTATTACCTGTCCAATAAATATATCCAATACATGTGCTTGAGGATTATCTTTAGAGTCTGAAGCTCTTTCTTCTCCTAAAGCTATGGTTGAATTTCACAGATTCTGCAACGACTAGTTTTGACCTTGGACCATTGTGCATCACGCACATGTTCTTTGCGCATTGAGACTGTGGAACTAATGCCTTCTCACTGTAGCAGATTCTCGTTAACTTGCTTGCAGAAGCTATTTTCCTTAAGCAGGTAATATATCTCATTGCATGACATGAATCCCATCATTCTAAAGTTGCATTTAAATATTTAAATACTGGGTTTGTTATATTGCTTCAGTAGATGGCTGTCAATGTTAAAAGCACTTGATCAATTTGTTCCCTATGAGATAGGGTAAATGTAACGTCTCTCAGATGGTACTGTAGAACATGGCTAATATATGATATTCCAGTCAGATTTCTTTGAATATCTGTCTGCTGCTTTATGGACCTGCAAACCAATACCACTTCCTTTTGTCAAAATGGGTTAATGAAGTGTTTCTAATGTGGCAATTAAATTATCTTGAAAATTATTTACATGTCTTGAGCTATTGTGTAGTCCCATCAACTATTATTTTATGTTTATACTACATGCCAGACCATTTGAACATCTCCTGTAATGCACGCTCTTTAATTGAATCACAGCCCTATTTGATTTTGAAGGGAACACCATCCAATGTCTCTAGACCTTTATTCTGGAGGTTCTATATTTCAAATCCATTGTCTGTTGACATATTTATAATTAATTTTCAGTTACAATGGTGAAGCCAACGATTGGAACTCAACAAGATCTGAAGTTAGCAAAATCTCAATCATGGTGCTCATGACCAGATGTGAACAAATTTTGAACAGATTTCTGATTGATGAGAATGAATTAGGTGCATTGCTTGTATAGCTTTTTGTATTCTAGTTATCATACACCTTTACTGCTCCTTGAGTTCTTTTCGCCTCCCAGGTTTTTTCATTCTGAAACATCACTGCTCCTGCAGGTGAACGTCCACTGCCAACAGCAAGGCTAGAAGAAATTATTTTTGTACTTAAAGAGCTGGCCCGTCTGGTAATTCATCCAGAAACAGCATCTGTTCTTCCTCTACATCCATACTTAAAGGGAGGCCTAGCAGAGGAGAATAATGACAGGCGTCCCCATCTACTTGTTCTTTTTGCATCCTTTTGTGAGCTAGTTATCTCAAGGTAAGAGAGTATTTTTAAGTAAAATTTAATCATTATTAGACAACTTAAGGTTACATTGTTTACATAATACTATAAATTTACAATGGCTCATAATGGAGGGTTGCTGTGACTACAGAAAACCCTTACAACAGTCACCACATGTTCTGATTCTGTCATGTCCAGTGTCAAACCTTTCAAGCAACCAACCCCAAGCCAGGAAAAAAGGTTGTAGGGGTAGATGGCAAACATAAATCATGAAGTCGTATGGCTTACACCTTATGTTCATGAATCTTGAAAACATGCAATGTTGTTTCATCAGATTGAAGACATGCAATATGGTGCATTCCTTGCCAGCAACACACTGTATCTTCAATTGGTCATCCACAAGGAGGTGGAGATTGAAGTTGTGTTGCTCCTTGAATTAGAATGGCAAGGAATCAGGGATGGAATTGAGTCATCCCCCCAGATTCTTTGTACTTGATGAGTACCTGTCAAATTATAAGGAAATTGAATTAGGAAATGCCTTGGCATTTAGAGAAAGTGTCAAAATGAGAATACTGAGATAGATGAGCGACATGAGAAGAAAGAATCAAATTAAAAACAAATGAACGAGCGAAAAGTTTGTGGTGGCACTGAGGGAGGGAAAGTTGGTGAGATAGGGCAACAAAGGCCAATAAGAGATCCAATAAGAGGCAACATAATACTTCTAGCAAACATGGAGAGAATCAAGTCATATGGGCAACGCTGATGTCTGTGATAAGGCTCTGTTAAGTGATAAATAATAATAATGGATGACGGATATGTTTTTGTTGCCTGAACCAGTTTATTCATATAGATGTTTATTTTCCATGAGCAGGGAAGCTAGAGTAAGAGAACTAGTGCAAGTACTGCTTAGACTCATTGCCACAGAATTGTCACTCCAAAAAATTGGCGTGACCAGCTGATGCATGGAAGAATGCTGTTCCAAAAGACCAAGGCCAAGGCCATGCTCACGTTTGCCAACATTTATTTGTTCATATGAGCTTTTTTCTTGTTGTCTTTTTTGGGTCTGAAATCACAGGAAGTTTTAGGTAAGGAATTTTTTCACTTCCTTCATAGATGAACATTTTATTGTAAACTAGTGTACATTATAGAAATATATATACACATATATGTATGTGTGTGTGTGTGCGCGTGTTTTGTAATGAGGAGGCAAGCATTCACTACTCCCTCGTTGCCACTTTTTGAGTGGTTAAGAGTTAATGTAATACAAATTGATTTTCTGGAATACAACATGTCAATTACAAACTTGTTTATTGTATCCTCAGATTTTCGGGTGGGAAGAGGGACATTGAAGGGCCGTGTTGAGAACTTGAACTCACATTCTTCCCAGTTTGCCTCACCATGATGGTCATGGCCACGGCTCTTCACCTGATACTATCTGCCTCTAAACCCACCTTTCTTCACTCATTAGCTTTGTATTGCCCAAATTATACCCTTTTTTTTATATAAGAAAGAACTTATTGATCGGATTTATTTAGTCCCCTGATGTATTGAAGCATCTGGAAAGATAAGGGCTATCAAATTCAAACTTCATCACTATGAGTAAATAATATCATCATTCGTTCAACTAGTCCACGGTGGAATGCAGAGATCAATAGGTTTCTGGTGTAATTCCAGCCAAATGATAAGTGAAGGAAAAGGCTAATGAAACTAGCAAGGCTCTTCCCAGATCAAGTAATAACTCAGTCAAACTTCATGTTTTCAGCCTCATCCCTTATGGAATCAAACAGTACTGAAGACAGATAGCGCTCTCCGAAGCTGGGGAAAATCACCTGCACGGTAACAAAAGTAGATGACAAAGGGTTAATGGAATCGGATTGGAAAGACAATCATGAATATTTGGATGATTTGAGTTATGACGGAGCAATGACAAAAACAGAAGAAACACCAATATGCATGGGCCTACTTGAGGCTGGTTTTGAATCAACAGTGAACGATTCTGATCTGTATATTGGGGTAAAATAAATCAAATCCTATATTGATATTAGTCTAAATGGCAAAGCCCACTACACACCGTGATGAGTTTGCCTGCATTTTCTGGTCGCTTAGCTAGCTTAATTGCTGCAGCTGCAGCAGCACCAGATGATATCCCTACCTGCCAAAAAGAATCCCGAAATTATGTAAAAGAAGGAAAGTTCTCAGGAGTTAAAGCAACACACTGTACAATCAAATGGAGTATTTAAGATGCCAATAGTTCATTGAAAGAGACCGTACGCTATTGTCAACATACCAGCAAACCTTCTTTTAATGCAAGAAGCCTAGTAGTTTCAATGGCCTCATCACTTGAAATCTGAAAAGTTTCACAAAAATCAGCGGTTAATAGCAGACATCCATGCACACCTGATTGGCCAGTTCAATCATGTAAACTACCTAAGCGGGGATGCAAATCAGCATACTGAAATAACTGTCTCATCTGCATGTCCTTAAACAAGCACAAAAAAATTCAACATATACTTTTGGTATGGTATTGTAACTCAAATTTGAACTTCTGTTTATAAGATGCCCCGCAAGTGGAAGAATCCTGCTTAACATTGTTTAGTATTATAATATCTCCTGTGTATCCACATAGCCAAGCCTGATATTTTGGACCTAGTTTACAGGAAGCCATTCCTAGAGGATACACTACTGTTTATGTGCTTACCACACAGGAAGACATAAGGAAAGGGTAAAGTTCCTTTAGTCCATTTCAGGTTACTCTCCATGATGATCACAAGCTCATCCACCATGAAGCATATAAGTAAAAGTTACCTTTACAATGGATAAAACCCTTCTATATTTCGCGTTCTCCATATGCCCTCTTAATGTTTCATAGCTACCTTTACACACTCTCTCTCGTAGTCCCATTAGGTTTCTCTTGAAGCCTACTATTCAACATACAACTTTTTCCCATGTTCAGTTTTGTTTCACATTTTAGATTCCATTTCCCAGCCCCCCCACTATTTCCCAGATGCTATTTATGACATAACCACAAGCTTCCTAGCACAATGGAGGTTCAACCTTTCTTTAAACCGTTCAAAAGCCCATTGTTCACTGGAATGAGCATGTGGGTACTTTGTTCCTTTATAGAAGTGATATGCATATGCATTTCAAACCACAAATGTCAAGCAACCATGAAAAGAAAATGCAAGTAGAAAAAAAGACCAGCATAAGCCCTAACATATATTGATAGTAGGATTCGATGATAATGAACAACTAGCATCCAAGAGCTTTTTTCCTTGGTTTACATTTGCAATTACAATGTTGTTTTCATAACCTACGTTGTGTAAGTATAGAACAAGCAGACGATGCCACATGTCAGTTAAAAGAAAATGTGTGAGAAAAAAAGATAATATGGCTTACTTGAATAACTTCATCAAGTAGTTCAGTATCCAAAACTTTGGGGATGATACCGGCACCAATTCCTTGGATCTTATGTGGACCTTTGACATGAATCACATGCAACACATACATCCATATCAAAATTGTCAGTAATTGACAATGCTAATCTTCTAGAAGGCTCCTATGAAACTACATTCAAAATCATGATTTTCAATGCTGAGCTGCAGTAAAAATGTAAATGGTAGCATTCAAAGAAGGTAATTTAAAATTTTCTTTTTCTCTTTAGTAAAATGTTATATCATATAAAGAGAAAGAAGGATCAAGCAAATTGAGAAATCAATCCAAAGGAAGTTTTATGAGGGTAATTTTGCTAATCAGGTAGGACAAAAGGGTAGAAAAAAAAATCATCAAAATAGAGAACCTCAAAGAAGGATCACTCAAAAGCATGTCTCAGCAGATGCATCATCTATTCGGATGGTGGTTCTTTTCTTTTCTTTTCTTTCTTTCTTTCTTCTTTTTCTTTTTCCTTCTTTTAGTGGAGAGGTTGGGATGGGGATTTATAATGAGCCAAATCCAAGAAAGGATTGCTCATTGTTCAATGTTCGGATTAAGCTTGAGTTGGACCCAACCTCAAGGCTATTTGTGAGCCGAGTGAGCATCCTTAGTCCCACTAATGCATTCGAATTGAAGATCCTAGACTCAGGATCTTCCCACCCCCCAACACCACCCTTCCCTTACTGTCCCCCACCCTCATAAAAAGAAAAAAGAAAAGAAAAAAACTAAATTCATGTCTTTTCCAAGGTAAATAAATAGAAAATGAACTGTTCAATACCTATCAAAATATACCATAAAATTAATCAATTCTAGTCAATTGGAACCACATTCATATTAATATAGCCTTGAACGCTTTTTTTTTTTTTTTGGTGGGATGAGGGTAGCTAATTAAACCAAGCACCGTGCTACTTCACCTAATTGTAAGCTTGGCCCATTTAACTTACTTAACAAACTACTTAAAGAGATAAGCTCAAGCGGATAAGTACATTGTTCATTTTCCAGCCCCAACTATTCATACACAAGAATGTGTAAAAATTGAGTTCTCGTTTGTTGTTGATATCATCATTGGGCCTCAACAGTAAGCATTCTAGCCATGACAACATTTAAACATGCAGTAAAACTTGGAACTTTCTCAAACTCTCCTTGTAATTTACTAGTAACATCAGCTTTGTGAAATCACTTGACACCTCCTAGTAAAACATCATGATAACAACATGTTCACTTAATTAAAATCAGTCTAGGTTTTATATTTCTTTGAAACAAGTGTCTTAAAAAGTTATTTCTTATGATAGCTTATTTTTAATTAGTTATTATGTCCGATTACTAATAAATAATAAGATTGTACTTGGTGCCACTAAGGGCTGACATTATCCAAAAGCAGGAGACTTGGCAACTTTATATTGAATTCAACATCCATCCAAAAATTTTAGATAAAATTAAACTAAAATTAAAAAAGATATCAAGAAACATGCAAGAATGCAAGGGTGCCAAGACAGCACAAAGTGAATAAGATGTATCAGAATTCATTGTAACTGACCAGGGTTTCCTCCATTTAGAACTGCACTTTCAGCTGGTTCTATACCATAAACCTAAATGTGAACAAAAGAAAACCAACCAAAAATATTAAAACCAAAAAACATTTGCTCCTCCCAGTCTCCACTCTCACACACGCAGACATGCTAACCTTAATCTCAGGGTTTTTCTCCTTGAGGGCCCTGCACCAGTAACTGTACCCCCAGTCCCTATCCCTGCAACCAGGATATCAACTTTTCCCCCTGTGCCTTTCCAAATCTCTGGTCCTGTGGTCTCATAATGAATCTACACAAACAGCGATAAACTGATCAGAAAGTCTTTCTGACCATTCATCTGCATTAACTGATATTGGTCCAGAATATACCTTTGGATTGGCAGGATTTTCAAATTGGTTAAGAATACAACCATTGGGTGTGTTTTGCAGTATCTCGTCAGCTTTATCAAAAACCCCCTGAATGCCTTTGGCTATATCTGTGAGATACAGCTCTGCTCCAAAAGCTAGGACAACCATTTTTCTCTCAAGAGTCACTACACTTGGCATGACAAGGATAAGTTTGTAACCCTTAGCTGCAGCAATGAATGCCAATCCAATGCCAGTATTGCCACTGGTAGGCTCGATAAGGACAGTCTGCATGAACGAACATCTAGACATTTCAGAACTAAGAGAAATATTGATAAAAAATGCACTGTAATTTGCGCTGTTAGCCCAAGAGTTCTCCTAATCAGGTTTTGATGATAACAAACTATGGTTAAGTTACTAATTGGTTTGAATTGTAAAGAATCTCAGGTATTAATTTGGAAATTCATCAAAGGACCTAATGGATACAAGATCGAGACATTTGGAATACTTTTAATCATAGGAAACAAATGTAAGATGAATGCATGGGTGCACTTAGGTTTTACATATCTTTTCATGCATCTTTGGAAAACTCGGTTTATTCTTTAAAATTAAAATTTCATTAAAACCCGAGTTTTATCAAATGTACCTCAGGCAAAACGTTTCAAAATTAGCATATTAATTTACCTAAAGACCTTGCCTAAGTGTTAGAAAAGAAAAGAACAGAAAAATATAGGTTTTCGGGGCCAAAAGGCTGAACTGGTCGAGGCACTGGCCAATCGGCTCAACCGGCCAAGGAACCAATCGACCGATTGCCCTTGTCCGATCGAGGTCCAGTCAAGGAGTGTTAAAAACACTCTCTCTCATCCAGTAGCTTTCCTTTCCCGGTTGAGGTATCCTCCTTCCCGGTCGACCTCCGATCAAGGTCCGGTTGAAGCAACGGTAACTTGCCAAAGCATTAAATGCTCCAACGACTAGTAAACCGATCGACCCCCAGCTCGACCAGTTGAGGCTGCTTTTTATTTTTCTTGACTCCCGAGGTTAGAAACCTATAAATTGAAAGCTCCACTTCATTTATGACATAGAGAACACTTGCAATTAATTGTCTATCCACTTGTTCTTGCCTTAAAAGCTCTCATTTCTTTCTTGGTGCATTAAATTTTCACTTGCATATCTTTTAGTGCACCCTTGTGAGTCATCCTAGCTTTGATTTGTATTTGAGCCATTATTGAGGTAGGATGAGAGAAGATCATTCTTATAAATTGAGTGTTAGAGCCTTTAAGTGAGTTGAATCTTGAAAAGATTGTGTAAGAGTCCATTAGAGCCGGAATCCAAGTGTAAAGAAGATTAGAAGCTTGGTTGAAGCTTCAAGTTAGTGGAACCCTCACTCGGTTAGGAAATTGAGAAGAGTGGACATAGGCAAGGAAGTGCTGAACCACTATAAAATCTGAATTTGATTTGTCTAACTCTATCTCTTTATTTTTTGCTTCTATTGTGCTTAAATTTGTTGTGTTGAAAAAAATTTTGAAAAACCCAATTCACCCCCCCTCTTGGGTGTTTTTCTCACTTAAGTTTAGCCTTTATTTTCTCATGCATTATAGAAATGAAAACCGTCCAAGAGACAAAAAGGAAAAGTGGTTTCTCTCGGGAGACGATACCTTGATTTGATCATTAAATCTGTACACTAAATCCATGAATGCTATAGCCCTGTCTGAACCTAGAAGTAATAATCATCACCTATGAATTTATTGCCAACTGACGATGGGGAAGTCATGTGCAAAGAAGACCGAGGAATGCACCAAAACAAGGAGTCATTCCTTTTTAGGCACAAGTGTTATAAGGATCCCCAAAAATGATGGCATGTGATTTGATGGTTCAAATGGTCCCAGTTGTTGAGAAAATATAAATTTTGAAGTGATGGAGTCATATTAGGCATATAACAGTACCTAAAAAGAATATCAAAACATGTCCAGATACAAGGATTAATTCAATTACTAACCTTCCCAGGCGTAATCAGGCCCTTCTCTTCTGCATCATTGATCATGCTATACCCAATCCTGCATGCCAGAGATTTGCAATGTGATGTGAACTTGAAGATAAAAAAAAAAAAAAAAAAAAAACTCAAAACAAACACAGTATTTTCATGATTGCAACACATCAAGTAAGAAATACTAATCCAAGAAAATGAAGTCCAGGGAACAAAAATGAAGACCTGTCTTTAACACTTGAGCAGGGTTCCATCATCTCTAGCTTAGCAGCAATACGAGCTACACAACTGTCCACTACATTGTTTAGATATACCATTGGGGTATTCCCTATTAGCTGTGCATTGCAAAAGCAAGGAAGATACACTTGAGAATAAAGGAAACATGAAAACGATAGCAACTTTTGAATAACGACAACTTACTTCAGTAACATCTTTCGCAATTGCACACTTCTCTTCCATCTTGCCTTTTCAAATTACTACAAAATGATCAAGAAGTGGACACACATCAGGGAAAAAAGGCAAAAAGAAAAAATTGATTTTCTCATGAAATCTGGAGATCCCCAATCCCCTGGAAATGAGACCATTTCATTTTGTTTTCTGTAATCCACCATTCTCAATAACGCCATAAGAAAAAAGACAATGAATTAAAATTGAATGAGGCCGGCTTATTTTATACATGGTCCTTGATATAGTAGGGAATATATTCATTACAAATGTGGTGAATAAACAAATGCGGTTAGACGAAAGCAGGTTCATACTTTGAAAACAATTTCATACTTCCTCCAAGAGCTGAAATTTTCTTGGTATGATGATTAATTTGTATGGAAAGTCTGATTTTGAAGAAAGCACAGCTAAAATTTCAAACACCCAACTTCACAAACAATTCAAGAAATCAAATCTTCAAAACAATCAAAAGATTGATATGAAAGAATTGAATTACCAACAATAGCTATCAGACAAATGGATTTTGAAAAATATTACAAACAAAACCAAATTTTCATATGACACAGAATAAAAAACCATAGCAGAATCAGAATCAAACACCATAATTATTTGGAAACAAATAAATTTCTTGTGCCTGAGTTACGAAACACTCCAACACTGCATTTCTCAAAGGCAATCACCACAAAACTAAGAAAATACAGAGGGTATTTGGTCATATGGCCAAGCATATGAATGTTTCTCAAAATCAGGAATAAAAAGCATAAACAGAAAATAAATAAATAAACAAGTGAGAAATTTCGTCTACCCATCTTTGCAAATACTACTAAAATGCATATTTTTTCAAAGAAATCACCACAACAACACCAACAAAGGTAATGGGATGACCAATAATATTGCAGTCAAGCAGAAATTTTCTCAGAACCAAAACTGTAGACATAGACAAAGCAGAAACTAACAGCAAAAAATGGAAAACTTCAAGCACCCACCATAGCAAATAGTTATTATTTGAAATAATACTACAAATCAAGAACCAAACAGCAAGCAAGATTGTAGAACTAACACCAAATAGTGAGAGATTTCCAGTACCCAATCTTGCAAAGAAAACTTCAACTATGCCGACTTCTCAAGCAGAAAGCAATATAAGAATGTATATATTCAAACACTGAGAATCGTTCCTCAGAAACAATAAAAAAACATATGATTAAGGAAGAGTCCCCAATGTTCTTCTTTCTGTGCTGTGGTTCCTTGTCGTTAATGGGTTTTTCTAGCCAGTCAATTTCATAATTGTCAACATCTTCGCATTTCATAATCCATTTTTGTTGAATCAGGCTAACAATTTTCATTCTCTCCCACTAGAATGATATTTTATGTGTTGTTTGTGGAGAATTTTGGAGGGAGTCAGACAATCAAATCGCTAACAGTTGACTCAGTAGCATTACCATTTTTGGTTTTCTTATACGGGTTGTATAGAAAATGATGGGTTGCTTCAAGTGCTGGTCATCTACAGACGCAGAATCTAAAAAGAGAAAGATTGATATTGTGAAATTTACGAAAATTGGGAAATAAATAAATAAAGAGAGCGTAAGCTGTAAATTAATAACTTAAATTATTTTAAAACTTGATTTAAGAGATTAAATAAATTAAGTATATTTGATAAATTAATTTAATAATATAAATTAAATTAAAAAATAATTTTAAATAATAAATAAAAATAATTAATTTATTTTTAAATTTACGTTTTATTTTATTTTTTTATTATTATTTATCCCGATTACTTTTATAATTTATTTTTTTACTCTACAACTTTTATTAGTATTTGATCTTTTTGCCTCAGTTATAATTTTAATTTGATAATTAAAAATAAATTTTTAGTTAATTTTGTGAAATAATTTTAATATTTAAAAAAATAATTAAATAATAATTTTAAATTATAATTTAATTTAAAATTAACTTAAATTATTAAATTATAAGTATTAAGTTTCCCGACAAAATAAACGGAATACACATGTGCTGAACATATTTAAATAAGGCAAAATCATCGTTTCGTTTTCAAATCCCTAAAACCCCAACCCGCCCTCCTCCTTCCTTCGATCGTCCGATGGATTCCTAAGTCTCCAAATTGAAGTCGAAGCCCTAGAATGACCACGATCAAAGGAATTCAAGATTCTGATGGATCTCAAAACGTTCTTAAGATTGAAAACCTTTCCCCATTCGTCGTCAACAAGCACAACGAGAAACAAGTTTTGTTTTTTGGTTTTTTTAATCTCATTTCTCTTTTCTCTGTTTCCGCTTGTTTCCTCAGAAATTCTCTCCTTCTTCTTCTTCTTTGTTTGCCGAAGGCAAAGGTTTGGCTTATAAACCGTTTGCTTTTTTTTTTAAGGAACCAAACAAGGATTTTTATTTTTAAACAAAATTCATTCGTTCCAAAAGTACGATATAAATATTATTTTTAGGGCAAAAGAATACGATCATTTGGCTGATGGAATTGAAGTCATCGCAAAGAGCTAAATCAACGATTTAATTTTCATTTCTCTTCTCAAGGTTTTTGAGCAACCAAATGAGGTTCTTTGTTAATTTTTTTCCTCTTTAATCATTCCTTGAAACACTTGTGAAAATGATTTTTTAAATGGGTTTCTAATCAAGGATTCCGTTTCTCTAGTTAAGAGCCATGGTTTCAGGCTCATGCCTGATGGTCCCAAGCTGGGGAAAGATTGCCTGCAATTGTAATCAAAGAAATGGTATGTTAGTGGAACTGGATGCAAAAAAGAAAACATGCATTTTTTTTTTTTGATAGGAAACGACAAGTATATATATTGATAAAAAGGAAGTACAAGATAAGGATGAGTTATCCTCCCACCAAATGAAATAAACCTATAAAGAAACCAATACAATAAAATACAATGTCAAAATAAGCAACCGCTTTATGTTAGGCCAACCCCATGGAGTTACACACCGCTAGTCAATCAAGAAGTATCACATTAAGAGGAATCCCTTTAAAAACCCTAGAACAAAAAGCCCAAAGAGTAGCAAGGAAATGAATCATATCCCAAATGTTCTCTGAATTCCTTGCTTTATCCTCAAAAATCCTTGCATTTCTTTCCCTCCATACCACCCATATTAAGGCAATGCAGGCAGCTTGCCATAGGACAACCCCTCTCTTAGAAGATTCAAAATCATTAAAATTGGTAAATAGCATGTCAAAGATGCTCCTAGGGGGGACCCAATCTGCCTTTGCTAACTGAAATAATTTGTGCCACAACCCCATCGTCAAGGGGCAATGAAGAAAAAGATGATCTACTGTTTCTCCATGCTTCATGCACATCATGCAAATATCGGGACTAAGTGCTTTGTAGGGTCTTCTCAACTGTAGCATGTCATTAGTATTTACCTTCTTGTGTGCCACTAACCAAACAAAGGACTTGACTTTGAAAGGGACTTGAGAATTCCAGACTATCCTGGTTGGGAAATCTGAAGGCAAACCATGAATTTGAGATAAAGTAAGAAAGAAAGATTTGACTGTGAACAGTCCTGAAGGAGATAAAGACCAAGATCTCATATCTGGACCCGAAGGTAATAAATGAAGACGATCAAGAGACCACATGAGACTTTCTAAATCTTCTATCTCAGAGTCGGAAAGGTTACGACGAAAGTTAAAGTTCCAAGAAAATGGGCGAGTGGAACCGAGAATTGAAGAAATAGGAATATTTTTATCCGTGACTACACTAAGTAGTCTTGGATAACGGACCCCCAATGGTTGGTCCCCCCACCACAAGTCTTCCCAGAACTGAATTCTTTCCACATCTCCTACCACAAACCGAGTAAACTTGAAAAACTCTTGGGAGACTTATGCAATAGCCTTCCAAGGACAACGATGTGACCATCTAACAACAGTGTTGGCATCCCAACCATTAGAGTGTAATCCATAAATGCTTAAAATAACCTGACGCCACAGCGCTGAACCCTCCCTAGGAAATCTCCATAACCATTTCCCTAAGAGAGCTGAATTCCTTAAGGAAATCCTTCCGAGACCCAATCCCCCTTTCGCCTTCGGAATACACACTACATCCCAGCTAACTAGATGATCCCTTTTGCCTTCCCCAACCCCAGACCATAAAAAATTTCTTTGCATTCTCTCAATTCTTGCTGCCACTGAGGCAGGTATCTTAAACAAGGAGAGAAAGTAACAAGGCATATGGGAGAGACAAGATTGAATGAGAGTTATCCTACCTCCGAAAGATAAATAAGCCTTTTGCCACCCATCTAATCTGCTCGATATCCTCTCAATCACAAGATCCCAAAAACCACAAGCCTTGGGATTCCCTCCCAAATGAAGCCCCAGGTAGAGTATGGGCCACCCAGAAGCCTTGCAATTGAGCAACTCAGCCAACCTAAAAAGATGATCCTGACCGAGATTAATGCCATAAATATTACTCTTGTCAAGATTAACCTTTAGCCCAGAAATATGCCCAAACACTAGCAACACGCTCTTGAGTGTTAGCACGTCCTCTTCCCGAGTGCTAGAAAAGAAAATGGTGTCATTTGCAAATTGTAAATGGAACACCCTTATTCTGTTCCTACCCACCCTGAAACCCTTCAAGGCATTTCTTTCCTTTGCTCTCAATAACATCCTGCTCAATACATCTGTAACCAAAGTGAACAAAAAAGGGGATAAAGGGTCTCCTTGTCTTAGACCTCTAGATGCCTTAACCCATCCTTTAGCGTTTTCATTCACTAGGACAACAAAGAACACTGAGGACAAACATCCTCTCATCCATTTCCTCCATTTATGACTAAACCCCTTCATCTCCAACACATGATCCAAAAAGTCCCAACTCACATGGTCATAAGCCTTTTCAAAGTCAATTTTGAAGACAACACCTTCCTCCCCTGATGGTTTTTTCTCATCCACTATCTCATTGGCTACGAGGACTGCGTCCAAGATTTGTCTCCCTTGAACAAAAGCTCCTTGAGTAGAATGGATAGTTTCGTGGAGAACTCCTCTTAGACGCCCTGCTAACACTTTGGCTATAATCTTGTAAAGACTAGTGATCAAACTAATGGGTCTATAGTCTGATACCTTCTTTGACATGCTTTTTTTGGGTAATAGAACTATGAAGGAAGCATTAGTGCTTTGATTAATTATCCCGCTCCTATGAAACTCAGCAAACACTCTCACTAAATCCTCCTTGATCACTTCCCAACAATCTTGAAACACTGCAATGGTAAAGCCATCAAGCCCCGGTGCCTTATCCCTATCCAGCTGAAAAATGGCCTTATAAATCTCTTCTTTAGTAAAAGGGGATTCCAACCTAGACGCGCTCTCTCCAGATATAGGGGACCAATCTAAGTCTTCAACTCTCCAAGACTATTCAGAAGGGCTCGCGTAGAGCTTTTCAAAATACCTTAAAATCTCCTCTTTGATGCTCTCTGAATTGTTCAGCATTAGGTCACTTTCATTCTTCAATTCCTTGATAAATTTCCTATTTCTCCTGCCATTTGCCACTTTATGGAAAAATTTTGAGTTACAATCCCCTTCCTTAACCCACTTCACCCTAGCTTTTTGTCTCCAATGAATTTCTTCCCTCAAGATCAACTCCTCTAACTCCCCTTTCCTTAAGGCTCTTTGGGTTAATAATTCAGGGGATAGACCTCCACCTTGCTCCATGGAGTCATAATTAGCTAAATCGATCAAAATGCTTTTTTTCCTTTCAATTAGAACTCCAAAAGAAGACTTATTCCACTCTTTCAACTTGGCCTTAAGGAATTGTAATTTCTTCATGAACTTGTGACCTTCCCACCCATCTCCTTGAAACTCTCTCCACCAACTACCGAAGCTCTCCTTGAAATTAGGATGTTGCAACCACATATTCTCGAACCTAAAAGGTGTTGGGCCCCACTTGAATGGATTTGATTCCAAGACTATCGGTCAATGATCTGATGTCCATCTAGGAAGAACTTCTTGAAGACTTTGAGGGAATAATTGTTCCCACTCATTTGAGTAGAGAAAACAGTCTAATCTCTTGCACACCGGATGCTCTTGCATGTTTGACCAAGTAAATGTTGCTCTCCTTAAAGGTGGATCTATCAATTCGTTTTCTCTTATAAAGTCATCAAAGTCCTTCATGCTTGAGGTCAAACTAACACCTCCCAGTTTTTCTGAACTTCTCCTTATAACATTGAAATCGCCACCCACGCACCAACATGGGGCAGAGAGTCCGAAAATGTCTGAAAGCTCCACCCAAAAATCATTTCTAAGAGTTGTGCTATTTAGGCCATAGACTGCTGATAACCAAAACTGTTTGTTTCCGTCCACTGTGAATTTGATTGAGACCGAGAAGGAACCTAATACCACCTCCTCACTATGCATTTTTTTTGAGTCCCAAATGACCAAAATCCCCCCCGAAGCCCCGCACGCCGGTAGGGCTGCCCATTCCTTATTTCTAGCTGTCCAAACACTACCCACAAATCTTCTATCGCATTCAACCTTTTTTGTTTCCTAAATCATCACTACATCCGGCCTTTCAGATCTCGGAAAATCTTTAACCACCCTTCTCTTTTTCCTTGAACCCAAACCCCTGGTATTCCAACTGATTATCTTCATGGATTAAACTCACAGACCCTATTCCTTCAATCCATTTCCGGCAATGCTCACAAACCACTGGAACATCTGCTCTTCCTCCTAGAGTACACCTTGATATCCAGAGTCTTTAAAACCTCATGCACTTTTGCCATTTTCCTGGGGGACAGTCCTTCTATTTGGAACTCACCCAAAGGGGAGCCCACAGTTACGCCCTGACTGACTGTAGCCAGGTTGGAGGGCGGAATTGTTTTAGGCGACAAAGGGTTAACGCTCTCAGTCGACTGGTTAGGATAAGCAATCTGGTTCTCCACCATTTCGAGGTTAGGGATGCCAACAGAATTTTGACCTACTGTACCATCGTCATCATTTTTTAAAAGAATTACAGAGTTCACCCGGTTTTCCAGAGGAGCCAGAGACTGAAAGTCTGAATTGAGAATATTGGGAGCAGAAGGACTCACGAAGGAAGGAATCAAACCACAAGAAGGGAGAAAAAGAGACGAAAGAGACTGAGAAGGTGAGGACGGAATTACCTCCAGATTTTCCGCGACCGATAATCCACAATTCCCCAAAAATCTAAGTCTTTTACCTCTGATTTTTGGCGTAAAAGGCAAAACTAAGACTGCTGAGCCGCGAAAATCAGACCTCTGTCGGCCCAAAAGTCCTTCCTTGCCTTCAACGGAGGAGAAAATGTTCGTAGCCACTTTGTTTCTTGACGTCGAGGCCCTTTCCCCAAGGCGAAACTCCCGAAGTCTTGGAAATCGGCGAGAAAAGTGAGGACTCGCTCTCGGTCCTCTTACTGCATGAAGATCGGCCCTTAAAGCCTCTTCAATTGGATTCTCGTCGTTGTCTGGCTGGTCCTTTCCACTCAAAACTGGCTCGCTGCGGCACCGGAGGCTCTGTCGGCACATAGGGCTAGGGGGAAGAAGTATGGACCACAGCTTCTTTGAACCGATTGTCGTCTTTTTCTTCGCGGGACTACTGGACTGAGCCTCGAGACATCCGAAGACTGTTTTCCCCTTTCCCGCTACGCAAGGACCTTTTCCTTTTTGTACTGACGTCTCCTTCTCTAAAAAGGCTTCTTCTCTCGGGCTAAGGCCCAACCCCGACAGGCTAAATGAACAGCCCACTTTATCAAGTGTCTTAGACAAGGGTTGGGCCTTTCTTTCAAAGGCCCGACCTCCCTCCACTGTAGAGGCCTCGTCCCCTTCAGCCCCATCCCCTCCCACTTCCTTCTTCTCGCCGGGCCCATCCTCTATTTTATTTGAATTCAAACTGGGCAGCGACTGTGCTAGAACGCCCTTTCCACGTGTCCCCCCTGGGATAGACACCGCCTTACCCCTTTCTCCTCCCTTCCTCGTTTTGTTGTCCTCCCCGAGACGGCAACTTCCCCCAGCCGTAGATCTAATTCTCTCCACCTGCCCTCCTCCACCTGTCCCCGTGTTAGATGCAAGGGCCTCCCGAGTCGACTTACCCTTTACGTTACCTCTCCGGTCGGCTTCTTCTCCGACCACTACGACGGCGACTGTAAACACCCAATCCCTGTCTGTCACTTCTAACAAAGCTGGGAGAACTAACCTATCTTTCATTGCGATTCTTACCCTCGCCTTGCTAAGATCATACAGTTTCAACGTTCGCCAGTCAATTTCAATCACCGTCCCCCATTGCTCCACAATTTTCTTTAGGTGTACCTCAGATCAAAGATGAAATGGAAACCCCCGTAGTTCGATCCAGCCTCCTCTGAACTTCCCCTCTATTTTTGAATTTTCCTTCGGCGTCCACCTTCTCAACTGGACTGTTTTCCTTTCCTCAACCCGTAATTTCCTTAAATTTTGAAGAAAGATAGCTTCCTCTGTGGATTCAACAAAAAAAATTCCTTTTCCGCTTGAGAATGGTACTATCGAGACTATGCCTTTCTTCCCTAATTTTCTCGCCACCGCGCGGCCAACCTCGCCCCATTTAACTTGATCCTCATTGCAATCACACACCACTGCCCGCGCCCACCTCCCGTCAGGAACTAGACCACCTCCTCTTGGTTTTTCACCACTAACCACTTTCGCAAAGGACCGGTGCCAAGTATCCACGTGATTATACGAGAAATTTTCCCCTCTATATTGCCTTCCTTTTTCGACTGCCTTCGAAGAGGGGACCACCATCATTGAAGACAGCGCGCTTTTAATATTCTCCCATCCTCTGCCCTTCTCACCCTCTGGAATAATCAAATAAGCATATTTTCTGTTGTTAGCGAACTCCGAAATCCTTAAGAACCTTCCATTGTCGTTGAAGCCAATCTCCATCAAATGGACACAGCATTTTCCCCTGAATTTTCTGTTGAATCCCATGTGACTCTTCATTTCGATGGCTTTCGTCAAATGCTCGATCATCCACCCGACTGCTTCCTTTTCAAAACCAAGGACGAAAACAGAGCCTCTACTATGCTCTGCTATCGAGCACCAAGTTCCTCCATGGTCGCCTTCCAGCCTTACCAAGAAAGTTTTCCTCTCCACGAAAACTTTCACCGTTCTTACCATCTCTCTAACTATTAGCTCTTAGTAAGAAAACATGCATTTTCATATGATTAATTTCCACATTGAGGCCGGCTGTCCACAAGACACAAAACTCTTTATCAGGGCTAAAGATGGGCAAAGTATGAGGCTTCTTACCACATGACACAAACTCTTTCTTGTTTAGGTTGAGCCTAGTCCAGAAAAAAACAAAGTTGTGTCCAAACAATGAGCAGGGCTTAGTGTATTTTGAAGCTCTTTTATGGGGTTGGTTCAATGGAATGAAATGGTTTAGATACTTGTGGTTCAACCCACCAAACACAATTTCCCTTTCCTTTTCCAATTTTAACAATATCTTCCCCCCAGTTCAACTCAAGCCCCTCAGCAAAGTAGCAGCAACCCTCCTACGGACAACAGTGCCACTCCTGCCTGCTCATGGAACCACAGATATTGTCCTCTTTCCGTACTATAAACGAACTTTTAACTTCTTGACCAAAGCTAACCAACACAAAAGATCAAATCCTTCTGCAATGAGCACAAAATTGAAAACCACCCATTGAATCTTCAGAAAAAAAAAAAAAAAAAAAAAAAAAGAATAATACGGCACAAAATTTTAGAAATGTCTGCTTTTTCTAGCTGCTCAGCAACTAGCTGACACCCAAAATCCCAAACTTTGTCCAACTGGAGCAAGTGACCCCTCATTCAGTAATCCGCACTCCCAACCTGCCTTTAGCCTCTTCAAAAACTTACAACTTATAATAACTTTGAACCCACAACACCCATCCTCTCCCCATTTTTTCGTAGTTGGAGATAGTAATGGAACTAAACAAACATCAACAATTTTTACAATGTCAGAAAGGGATCAAAGAAAGTAATCGCATTCTTCTTTTCTTAACATAAACAATCAATCAGACTAAGCAGAGCTGAATTCATAGCTAAGTAGCCAAGCTAAGAAATTTCAAGCATCCCACTTGGAGAACACACTTTAATGCAGAATTCTCAAACAAATTACCAATATAGAAAATTAGAATCATCTCATATCAGTAATAAATCAACATGAATAGCGCACAAAATGGAGCAACAACCAAGAAACTTCAAGTACCAAACAACATAAGAACTCCTAATAAGGCATATGTAACAAAAGCAAATCCCCAAAAGATAAGAAACTTAAGTGTCTCAAAATCAACAATCAACCAACATCAAAACACATCATGAAGAATACTAAGAAAATTCAAATTCCCATAAGCAAAACATTCGGATCAAGCACCATTGCTTAAAAAATCACCAACAGATCAAAAACTAAAATTTTCATAAAACCATGAATCAATCAACATAAGTAGAGCCATAACTCTGAAATCTGAAGGACCCAAATCCAATAAAGCAGATTTTGCAAAAGAACCACCAAAGGATCAAAAACTAGATGCTCTCAGAATCCAGAACCAATCAACAAAAAACAGAGCAAAAGCAGGGAAATTTCAATTCCCTAGCAAAGAAACAGCCCAATAATGCAGATTTGCCAAAAATTGTAGTTTGATCATTTCTACTATGTATTAATAAAGTTGTAGTTTATGCCTAGCAAAGAATTTAGATAACAAGTAAATGAATGCAAGCACAAGAGAAGGTTCATGACTTTTTCATTTAATGCATGCAGAATTCTAGGTTACACTGGACAACTTCATATAGGAGATGCAAAGAAATTTTTCTTAATCTTCTGCTTTCCTCATATATAAAGTTAGTACCAAATCATTCCTAAATTCAAGAACATGACAGCATCATGATCAAATGAACAAATTGTTAGTCCTATTTTCGATTTCAAGAAGACTTTTAATAACCCTAACAAAACTCAGAGCATAAATCACTTCATTAGCTACTTTCGAATTTTGTCACTCTGGTTGTGGAATCAGAGATCATAACTAAGTAAACTACAAGAGAGCTTGCTTTTCCCATCAATACCTAACTAAACTTTAAGTAGATTGATAGCTGCAAAATAAGTACATAAATCACAGGGATCTCTACTTTGATGCTATCCTCATGAGGCATTATCTTTTTTTTTTTTTTTTTTATAGGAAACGACAAAGAGATATATTGATAGAAAAAAGAAGTATAAGAGAAGGATGAGGAATCCTCCCACCAAAGAAAAACTAAACTACAAGAATACAAAAACAAGAAAATACAATGTAAAAACAAACAATCTCTCTAGATTAGAAACCCATTGGAATTACACACTACTATCCAAGCAAGTTGTAACGCATTAAGGGGAATCCCCTTAAAAACCTTGGAACAAAAAGCCCAAAGAGAAGCAAGGAAATGAATAGAATCCCAAAGATTCTTTGAATTCCTTGCTTTATCTTCAAATATCCTCGCATTTCTTTCCACCACACAACCCAAATTAAAGCAATGCACGCAACTTGCCACAAAACTATCTCTCTCTTAGATAAACCAAAACCCTTATAATTGATGGACAACATGTCGGAAATGCTCCTCGGGGGAACCCAGTCCATCTTGGTCACCTGAAATAATCTGTGCCACAACCCCATCATCAAAGAGCAATGTAGGAAAAGATGATCTGCTGATTCTCTATGCTTCATGCACAGCTTCCAAATGTCAAGACTAAGAGCTTTGTAAGGTCTTCTCAATTGTAGCAAGTCATTAGTATTTACCTTCTTGTGTGCCACTAATCAGACAAAGGACTTGACTTTGAAAGGGACTTGAGAATTCCAAACAAACTTCGTCGGAAAAACTGGAAAAGAACCAGAAAATTGGGATAAGGCAAGAAAGAAAGATTTGACTGTAAAAAGTCCTGAAGAAGATAAAGATCAGGATCTCGCATCTGAAACCAATGGTGATAAATGCAAACAATCAAGTGACCGCATGAGGCCTTCTAAATCTTCTATCTCAGAATCGGAAAGGTTACGACGGAAATTAAAGTTCCAATAGAAGGGACGAGTAGAACCGAGAATTGAAGATATAGGAATGTTTTTATCCATGACTACTCTAAATAGTCTTGGATATTGGGATCCCAAAGGTTGGTCCCCCCACCAAAAGTCTTCCCATAACTGAATTCTTTCCCCATCTCCTACCACAAACCGAGTATACTTGGAAAACTCCTGAAAGACTTTTGCAATAGCATTCCAAGGACAACGATGTGACCATCTAACTATAGTGTTGGCATCCCAAACATTGGAATGTCACCCATAAATGCTTAAAATAACTTGATGCCACAGAGTTGAACCCTCCCTAAGGTACCTCCACAACCATTTCCCTAAGAGAGTGAGATTCCTTAGAGAAATCTTCCCAAATCCCAATCCCCCTTTTGCCTTCGGATTACACACTACATCCCAACTAACAAGATGATCTCTTTTACCTTCCCCAATCCCTGACCATAAAAAATCCCTTTGCAATCTCTCAATTTTTGCAGCCACTAAAACGGGTATCTTAAACAAGGAAAGAAAGTAGCTAGGCATGTGGGTAAGGCAAGAATGGATAAGAGTTATCTTACCTCCAAAAGATAAGTAAGCCTTTTGCCACCCATCTAATCTCCTCGAGATTCTCTCAATCACTGGATCCCAAAAGCCACAAGCCTTAAGATTCCCTCCCAAAGGAAGACCCAGGTAGAATATAGGCCAATCAAAAGCCTTGCAATCAAGCAACTCGGCTATCCTAGAAGGATGATTTATTGAACATGTTTAACAAAAACCATATGCCTAACCACTCCATTCATCCTATCAAATGACGTCATGAATTCTTCCTCTTTAGATCATGTCTAATGAATTTTTGTAGTAATAGATTTCACCACTGAAGCAATATTTCATAAATTTAGGAAAGACTACAGATTTACTCAATCGACATACGTAAACTCAACAAATAGCAAAAATTCCTTCACTAAATGTTTTTCATAATTGATAAATGTCAATACATACAACACAAGAAGTTTAATATTGATAAAGTAAAACTTCCACCAATGTGCATGACTACATGCAAAAATAAACACATTTTAGTAAGGATACAACGATAAGTAAAACAAAATGCATATGAAAGTCTAGCATATATGTCGGAAATGTGAAGACAATGAAGAAAGAAACCCTTTCAAATGAAGGAAACATCATTAACAATTTCTCTTAAAGGATTAACATATGTAACTCATCTCAAATGAAGGGAAGTATAAATCAAATCTAACGTATCTAAAAAAATGAAGATGATAAAAATAAAAGGGAGAAATATAAATCAACGTAAAATTGACCACAATGTCAGCAGCAAATGTTGTGAAGAAAGAACATAGTCATGCTTCTTAATGAAAAGATGGACTCTACGTTGCTCCTAATTCTATAGGTTATAGATTATATACACTGAAGGTCAAAAGAAAACGATAAAATTATTGAATCAAACACAATTACTAGGGAACTTCATTAGGGCAAAATCATAAATTGAAAGAAGTTCAATACTATCAATTTTCATTCACCTTATATGTGTGTGTATTATTAATCAATGAAATTAAACATCATTTGGTCAAATGATCATGATCATCCATTTGAAAAATATTTGTGATACCAAAATAAAATTATTATTTATCTATTGAGAAGAAGCCAAGAAATCATTGAACGAAAAAAAAAATGGTAAGGAGGACTAGAAGTCTTGCAAAATAACATCAGATAGGTAAAAGTACCAAGCACTAGCGAAATACAAGAAATATGACGAACCCTTACATAATCAATTTCATTTATAAGGAAAGTGAGGTATACTAAAATTAATGTCTGGAAGGATACCCTGAGCCCTAGCATAACACAACCTTGAAGATGGCTTTTCACATATCCTAAATCAAATTTCAACTTCAAACATGGTTGTTTTTTCAACTACAATACTACACTCATTTTATATAAGATAGAACTTATTGATCACAATTATTTAGTTCCCTGGTGTATTGAAGCATGCTCCATAGCAAAGGCTCTGGAAAGATAATGGCTATCAAATTCATCATTCTGAAACTTCATCACTACAACTAAATTAATTCAACATTGGACTAGTCCACAGTGGAATACAAAGATCATCAGATTTCTCGTGAAATTCAAGCCAAATGATAAATGAAGGAAAAGGCTAATGAAACAAGGCTCCTCCCAGACCAGGTAAAAACTCAATCAAACTTCATGTTTTCAGCCTCAATCCTTATGGAATCAAAGAGTACTGAAGACAGATAACGCTCTCCGAAGCTGGGGAAAATCACCTGCACAGTAACGAAAGTAGATGACCAAGGTTAATGGAGTCAGATTGGAAAGAAAATCAGATATATTTGGATGAATTGAGTTAGGATGGAGCAATGAAAAAAACAGAGGAAATACCAATATGCATGGGCCTACTTGAGGCCAGTTTTGAATCAACAGTGAATGATTCTGATCTGGAGATTAGGGTAAAATAAATCACATCCTATATTGATATTACTCTAAATAGTAAAGCCCACTACACACCGTGATGAGTTTGCCTGCATTTTCTAGTCTCTTTGCTAGCTTTATTGCAGCAGCAGCAGCACAGCCAGATGATATCCCTACCTGCAAAAAAGAATCCGAAAATTATCCAAAAAAGGCAAACTTCTCAGGGGTTTAAAGCAACACACTGTACCATCAAATGGAGTATTTAAGATGCCAACAGTTCATTGAACGAGACCCTATTGTTGACATACCAGCAAACCTTCTTTTAATGCAAGAAGCCTAGCAGTTTCAATGGCCTCATCACTTGAAATCTGAAAAGTTCCACAAACATCAGCAGTTAATAGCAGACATCCATGCACACCTGTTTTGGCAGTTCAATCATGTACACTACCAAAGCGGAGGTGCAAACCAGCATACTGAAATAACAGTCTCATCTGCATGTCCTTAAACAAGCACAAATAAATTCAGCGTATACTTTTGGTATGCTATTGGAACTCAAATTTGAACTTCTGCTTATAAGATGCCCTGCAAGTAGAAGAATCCTGCATCACATTGTGTAGTAATATTAATCTCTCCTGGGTATCCATATAGCCAAGCCTGATATTTTGAACCGGTTTAAATGAAGCCATAACTAGAGGTTACACTACTGTTTATGTGCATACTACACAGGCAGACATAAGAAAAGGGTAAAGTTCCTTTTGTCCATTTCAGGTTACTCTCCATGATGATCACAAGCTCACCCACCTTTAGCATATAAGTACAAGTTATCTTTACAATGGATAAAACCCTTCTATATTTCAAGTTCTCCATATGCCCTCTTAATGTTTCATTGCTAACTTTACACACTCTCGTAGTCCCATTAGGTTTCTCTTTAAGGCCTACCATTCAACATACGAATTTTTCCCCATATCAATTTTTCCCATGTTCAATTTTGTTCACAGTACAGGTTCCATTCTCATCCCCCTCACTGTTTCCCAGATGCTATTTATCACATAACCACAAGCTTCCTAGCACAATGCAGGTTCAACCTTTCTTTAACCTGTTCAAAAGGCCATTGTTTGCTTGAATGAACATGCAGGCACTTTGTTCCTTTATACGAGTGGTATGCATATACATTTCAAACCACAAATGTCAAGCAACCATGAAAAGGAAATGTAAGTAAAAAAAAAAAAAAAAAACTCAGCATATGCCCTAACATATATTGATAGTAGGATTTGGTGATAATAAACAACTAGCATACAAGAGCTGTTTTCCCTGGTTTACATTTTCAATTACAATGTTGTTTTTATAACTGACTTTGTAGAACTATAGCACGAGCAGAAAATGCCAGTCCTTGATTAAAAGAAAATGTGTGAGAAAAAAGATAATATGACTTACTTGAAAAACTTCATCAAGAAGTTTGGTATCCAAAATTTTAGGGATGATACCCACACCAATTCCTTGGATCCGATGTGAACCTTTGAAACCAATCACATGCATCGCATACATCCATATCAAAATTGTCAGTAATTGAAAATATCAATCTTCTAGAAGGCTAACATGAAACTAAATTCAAGATCATGATTTTCAATGCTGAGCTCCAATAAAAAAGTAATGGTAGCATTCAAAGAAGGTAATTTAAAATTTTCTTTTTTTCTCTTCAATAAAATGTTATATAAAGAGATAGAAAGATCAAGCAACTTGAGAAATTAATCCAAAGGAAATTTTAGGAGGGTAATTTTGCCAATCAGGTAGGACAAAACAGTAGGCCAAAAAAATCATCAAAATAGAGAAACTCAAAGAAGGATCACTCAAAAGCATGTCCGAGTAGATGCATTGCCTACAGGGTTGGTAGTTCTTTTCTTTTCCTTTCTTTTCTTTCTTTCTTTCTTTTTTTCAAAAAAAAAAAAATTGTTCTTTCTCTTTTTCTATCTTTTGGTGGAGAGGTTGGGATGGGGATTTATAATGACCCAAATCCAGTTAAGTATTGCTCATTGTTCAATGTTGGGATTGATCTTGAGTTGGACCAAGCTCAAGTTTATTTGTGAGCTGAGTGAGGATCCTTAGTATCACTAATGCATTTGAATTGAAGATCCTAGACTCAGGATCTTCCCACCACCCATACCACCTCTTCCCCCCTCCCCACCCCCCTCCATATCTTAGAAAAAGAAAAGAAAAGAAAAGAAAAAATCTAAATTCATGTCTTTTCCAGGGATAGCAAATGAACTGTTCAATAAGGATCTAAATATACCATGAAATTACTCAATTCTAGTCATTTTGAACAACATGTATATCAATATAGTCTTAGACGCCTTTTTTTTTTTTTCTTTTGGTGGGATGGGGGTAGCTAATTAAACCAAGCACCGTGCTACTTCACCTAATTGTAAGCTTGGCCCATTTAACTTACTTAACAGACTACATAAAGAGATAAGCTCAAGCGGATAAGTACATTGTTCATTTTCCAACCCCAACTATTCATACACAAGAATGTGTAAAAATTGAGTTCTTGTTTGTTGTTGATATCATCATTGGGCCTCAACAATAAGCATTCTAGCCATGACAACATTTAAACACGCAGTAAAACTTGGAGCTTTCTCAAACTCTCCTTGTAATTCACTAGTAACATCAGCTTTGTGAAATCACTTGACACCTCCTAGTAAAACATCATAATAACAACATATTCACTTAATTAAAATCAGTCTAGGCTTTATATTTCTTTGAAACAAGTGTCTTAAAAAGTTATTTCTTATGATAGCTTATTTTTAATTAGTTATTATGTCCGAGCACTAATAAATAATAAGATTGTACTTGGTGCCACTAAGGGCTGATATTATCCGAAAGCAGCAGACTTGGCAACTTTATATTGAATTCAACATCCATCCAAAAAAATTTAGATAAAATTAAATTATAATTGAAATTAAAAAAGATATCCAGAAACATGAAAGAATGTAATGGTGCCAAGGCAGAACTAAGTGAATAAGGTGTATGAGATGTTGTAACTAACCAGGGCTTCCTCCATTAAGAATGGCACTTTCAGCTGGTTCTACACCATAAACCTAAATGTGAACAACAGAAAACCAACCAAAAATATTAAAACCAAAAAACATTTGCTCCACTCTCTCTCTCTCTCTCTTTTTCTCTCTCTCTCTCTCACACACACACAGAGACATGCTAACCTTAATCTCAGGGTTTTTCTCCTTGAGGAACTGCCCTGCACCAGTAATTGTACCCCCAGTCCCTATTCCTGCAACCAGGATATCAACTTTTCCTCCTGTGCCTTTCCAAATCTCTGGTCCTGTGGTCTCATAATGAATCTACACAAACGGCAATAAATTTATCAGAAAGTCTTTCTGACCATTCATCTGCATTAACTGATACTGGTCCAGAATATACCTTTGGATTCGCAGGATTTTCAAATTGGTTAAGAAAATAACCATTGGGTGTGTTTTGCAGTATCTCATCAGCTTTATCAAAAAACTCTTGAATGCCTTTGGCCATATCTATGAGATGCAGCTCTGCTCCAAAAGCCAGGAGGACCATTTTTTTCTCAAGAGTTGCTACACTCGGCATGACAAGGATAAGTTTGTAACCCTTGGCTGCTGCAATGAATGCCAACCCAATGCCAGTATTACCACTGGTAACCTCAATAAGAACAGTCTACATCCACCAACATTTAAACATTTCAGAACCAAGAGCAATATCAATCTCCATAATTTGAACCATAGGAATGAAAACTGCCCAAGAGACAAAAAAGAAAATTGGTTTCTCTTGGGGGACAATACCCTGATTTGATCATTGAAGCTGTGCACCAGATCCATGAATGCTATAGCCCTGTTTGAACCTAGAAGTATATAATTATCACCTACGAATTTATTGCCAACTGAGGATGGGGAAGTCATCTAAGCTAAGTCATGTGCAAAGAATACCCTGAGGAATGAACCAAAAACAAGGAGTCATTCCTTTTTAGTGGCAGGTGTTATAAGGAACCCCAAAAATGATGGCATGTGATTTGATGGTTCGAATGGTACTAGATCAAGTCAGATGGTGAAGAAATATTTACGCAGCTGACTGGCTTGGTCCAGTCGTTGAGAAAATGTTACTTTTGAAGCTGACGGAGTCATTAAAGGCATATAACAGTTTACCAAAAAAACTTACCAAAACATATCCAGATACAAGGATTAATTCAATTACTAACCTTCCCAGGGGTAATCAGGCCCTTCTCTTCTGCATCACTGATCATACTATACCCAATCCTGCATGCCAAAGATTCGAAATGTGATGTGAACGTAAAGATAAAGTACTCAAATAAACACAATATTTTCATCATTGCAACACATCATCTAAGAAATACTAATACAAGAAAATTAAGTCCAGGGAACGAAATGAAGACCTGTCTTTAACGCTTGAGCAGGGTTCCATCGTCTCTAGCTTAGCAGCAATACGGGCTACACAACCATCCACTACATTGTTCAGATATACCATTGGGGTATTCCCTATTAGCTGTACATTGCAAAAGCAAGGAAGATACATTTGAGAATAAAAGGAAACATGAAAACCATAGCAACTTTTGAATAATAACAACTTACTTCAGTAACATCTTTTGCAATTGCACACTTCTCTTCCATGTCGCCTTTTCAAATTACTACCAGATGATAAAGAAGTGGACACACATCAGGGAAAAAAAGGCAAAAGAAAAAATTGATTTTCTCATGAAATCTGGAGATCCCCAATCCCCTGGAAATGAGACCATTTCATTTTGTTTTCTGTAATCCACCATTCTCAATAACACCATAAGAAAAAAGACAATGAACTAAAATTGAATGAGGCTGGCTTAGTTTATATATGGTCCTTGATATATTAGGGAATATATTCATCACAAATGTGGTGAATAAACAAATGCAGTCAGATGACAACAGATTCATACTTCGAAAACAATTTCATAAAAACCCCAAAAGTGCACGTAAGTCTAGAGGAATGTGGCTTGTATGTTGGATGACAGACAAAGAAACCAACTATCTAACAGATTAAGAAGAAAGATTCTTCCTCCAAGAGCTGAAATTTTCTTGGTATGATGATTAATTTGTATGGAAAGTCTGATTTTGAAGCAAGCACAGCTAAAATTTCAAACACCCAACTTCACAAACAATTCAAGAAATCAAATCTTCAAAACAATCAAAAGATTGATATGAAAGAATTGAATTACCAACAATAGCTATCAGACAAATGGATTTCAAAAAATAATGCAAACAAAACCAAATTTCCATATGACAAAGAATAAAAAAACCCTAGCAGAATCAGCAGCAAAGGCTAAGAATCAAACACCATAATTATTTGGAAACAAATAAATTTCTTGTACCTGAGTTACGAAACACTCCCAACACTGCATTTCTCAAAGGCAATCACCACAAAACTAAGAAAATACAGAGGGTACTTGCTCATATTGCCAAGCATATAAATGTTTCTCAAAATCAGGAATAAAGAGCATAAACAGAAAATAAATAAATAAATAAGTGAGAAATTTCTTCTACCCATCTTTGCAAATACTACTAAAATGCATATTTTTTTCAAAGAAATCACAACAACACCAACAAAGATAATGGGATGACCAATAAAATTGCAGTCAAGCAGAAATTTTCTCAGAACCAGAACTGTAGACATAGACAAAGCAGAAACTAAAAGCAAAAAATGGGAAATTTCAAGCACCCACCACTGAAAATCGCTATTATTTGAAATAATTCTATAAATCAAGAACTAAACAGCATGCAAGATTGTAGAACTAACACCAAATAGCGAGAGATTTCTAGTACCAATCTTGCAAAGAAAAACTTCAACTATGCAGACTTCTCAAGCAGAAAGCAATACAAGAATATATATATATTCAAACACTGAGAATTGTTCCTCAGAAAACAATAAAAAAACATATGATTATGGAACAGTCCCCAATGTTTTTCTTTCTGTACAGAGGCTCCTTGTCGTTAATGGGTTTTTCTAGCCAGTCGGTTTCATAATTTTCAACAACTTCGCATTTCATAATGCATTTTTGTTGACTCAGGTCAACAATTTTCATTCCCTCCCACGAAAATGATTGTTTATGTGTTGTTTGTGGAGAATTTTGGAGGGAATCAAAGAATCAAAACAAAATAGTTGACTCAGTAGCATTATCAATTTTGGTTTTCTTAAATGGGTGGTATAGAAAATGATGGGTTGCTCCAAGTGCTGGTCATCTACGGACGCAGAATCCCAAAAAAAAAACCAAAAGTAAAAAATCTATTGATGTTCCACTTCAGGATATTGGGAGAATTGGGAAATTAATAAATATATAAATAAATAAATAACTTAATAACTTAAAATTATTTAATAATTTAACTTAAGTCATTAAATAAATTAAATATATTTGATAAAATAACTTAATAATATGAATTTAAAATATATATATATAATTAAATAATAAATAAAAATAATTAACTTATTCTTAAGTCCACGTCTTTATTTTATTTTTTTATCTTTATTTGTTCTAATTATTTTTACGATATCTTTTACTACTCCACGACCTCCATTGTTATAATTTATGACATTGAATATGTCAATTTAATGATTTTAAATTAATTTTATTAAATAATGTTAATAATTAATAATAAATAATTAAATTATAATTTTTAAATTAATAATTTAATTTAAAATCAACTTAAATTATTAAATTTAACCAAACCCCCGTGGCATACAAAGTTCATATTATTGTATGAACATCTCGGATGATTCATATAGACGCATTTTTTAATATTACAATGACACAAACCCTTTCTTGTTTAGGTTGAGCCCCCTCCAGAAAAAAACAAAGTTGTGTCCAAACAATGAGCAGGGCTTAGTGTAATTTGAAGCCCTTGTTTGGGATTGGTTCAATGGAATGACATGGTTTAGATACTTGTGGTTCAACCCGCCAAACACCATTTGCCCTTTCCTTTTCCATTTTTAACAATATCTTCCCCTCAGTTCAACCCAAGCCCCTCAGCAAAGCAGCAGCATCCCTCCTACAGACAACAGTGCCCTCTCCTGCCTGCTCATGGAACCACAGATATTGTCCTCTTTCCGTACTATAAACAAACTTGTAACTTCTTGACTAAAGCTAACCAACCCAAAAGATCAAGCCCTTCAGCAATGAGCACAAAATTGAAAACCACTCATTGCATCTTTAGAAAAACAAAGAACAGACAATACAACACAAAATTTTAGAAATATCTGCTTTTTCTAGCTGCCCAGCAACTAGCTGATACCCAACATCCCAAACTTCGTCCAACTAGAGCAAGTGACCCCTCACTCAGTAATCCACACTGCCAACCTGCCTTTAGCCTTTTAGAAAAGTTACGACTTATAATAACTTTGAACCCACAACACCCAACCTCTCCCCATTTTTTCGCAGTTGGAGATTGTAATGGAACTAAACAAACATCAACATTTTCTACAATGTCAGCCAGGGATCAAAGAAAGTAATTGCATTCTTCTTCTCTTGAAATAAAATATCAATCAGACTAAGCAGAGCTGAATTCGTAGCTAAGTAGCCAAGCTAATAAATTTCAAGCATCTCATTTAGAGAACAACACTTTGATGCAGAATTCTCAAACAGACTACCAATATAGAAAACTAAAATCTTCTCATATCAGTAATAAATCAACATGAACAGAACACAAAATGGAGTAACAACCAAGAAACTTGAAGTACCAAACAATGTAAGAACTCCTAATAAGGCATATGGAACAAAAGCAAACTCCCAAACGATAAGAAACTTGAGTATCTCAAAATCAACAATCAGCCAATATTAAGCACATGAAGAGTAGCAGTGCTAAGAAAATTCAAATTCCCATAAGCAAAACATTCTGATTAAGAAACTTTGCTTAAAGAATCACCAACAGATCAAAAACTAAAATTTTCACAAAACCAAGAATCAATCAACATAAGTAGAGCCAATAAGAAATCTGAAGTACCCAAATCCAATAAAGCAGATTTCCCAAGAGAACCACCAAAGGATCAAAAACTAGATGCTCTCAAAATCCAAAGCCAATCAACAAAAAACCGAGCAAAATAAGCATTCAAACCACAGGGATCTCTACTCTGACGCTATCCTCATGATGCATTCTTAAACATATTTGACTAAGACCATATGCCAAACCAATCCATTCATCCTATCAAATTATATTATGAGTCTTCCACTTTAGATCATGTCTAATGAATTTTTGTAGCAACAGATTTCACCATTGAAGCAATATTTCATAAATTTCGGAAAGACCAAAGATTTACTCAAACAACATATGTAAACTCAACAAATAGCAGAAATTCCTTCACTAAATGTCTTTCATAACTGATTAATGCCACTGCATACAATACAAGAAGTTGACTATTGATAAAGTAAAACTTCCACCAATGTGCATGACTGCATACAAAAATAACATTTTAGTAAGGATACAACGATAAGTAAAACAAAATGCTTACAAAATTCTAGCATATATGTCGGAAATGTGAAGACAATGAAGAAACCCTTTCAAATAACACCATTAACAATTTCTCTTATGTAACATATGTAATTCATCTCAAATGAAGGGAAGTATAAATCAAATCTAGTGTACCTAAAAAAATGAAGATGATAAAAACAAAAGGGAGAAATATAAATCAGGGTAAAATTGACCACAATGTCTGTAGCACATATTGTGAAGAAAGAAATAATAGTCACGCTTCTTAATGAAAAGATGGACTCTTTTCCTCCTAATTCTATAGGTTATAGATTATATACACTGAAGGTCAAAAGAAAAGGATAAAATTATTGAATCAAACCCAATTACTAGGAAAGTTCATTAGAACAAAATCATAAATTGAAAGAAGTTCAACACTATCAATTTCCATTCACTATATATGTGTGTGTATTATTAATTAATGAAATTAAACATCATTTGGGTCAAATGATCATGATCATCCATTCGAAAAATATTTGTGATACCAAAATAAAATTGTTATTTTTCTATTGAGAAGAAGCCAAGAAGTCATTGAACGAAAAAGAAGTGGTAAGAAGAAGGACTGGAAGTCTTGCAAAATAACATGATAGATAAAGTACCAAGCACTAGCAAAATACAAGAAATATGACAAACCCTTTACATAATCAATTTCATTTATAAGGAAAGTGAGGTATGCTAAATTAAGGTCTGGAAGGATACCCTGAGCCCTAGCATAACACAACCTCAAAGATGTCTTCTCACATATCCTAAATCAAATTTCAACTCCAAACACGGTTGTTTTTTCAACTACAATACTACACTCATTTTATACAAGAAAGAACTTATTGATCGGAATTATTTAGTTCTCTGGTGTATTGAAGCATGCTCCATAGCAAAGGCTCTGGAAAGATAAGGGCTATCAAATTCATCATTCTGAAACTTCATCACTACAAGTAAATTAATTCAACCTTTGACTAGTCCACAGTGGAATACAAAGATCATTAGATTTCTCGTGTAATTAAAACCAAATGATAAATGAAGGAAAAGGCTAATGAAACAAGGCTCCTCCCAGACCAAGTAAAAACTCAATCAAACTTCATGTTTTCAGCCTCAACCCTTATGGAATCAAAGAGTACTGAAGACAGATAACGCTCTCCGAAGCTGGGGAAAATCACCTGCACAATAACAAAAGTAGATGATAAAGGTTAATGGAGTCAGATTGGAAAGAAAATCATAAATATTTGGATGAATTGAGTTAGGATGGAGAAATGAAAAAAACAGAAGAAATACCAATATGCATGGGCCTACTTGAGGCCAGTTTCGAATCAACAGTGAATGATTCTGATCTGGAGATTAGGGTAAAATAAATAAAACCCTATATTGATATTACTCTAAATAGTAAAGCCCACTACACACCGTGATGAGTTTGCCTGCATTTTCTGGTCTCTTTGCTAGCTTTATTGCAGCAGCAGCAGCAGCACCAGATGATATCCCTACCTGCAAAAAAGAATCCAAAAATTATGTAAAAGAGGCAAACTTCTCACAGGTTTAAAGCAACACACTGTACCATCAAATGGAGTATTTAAGATGCCAACAGTTCATTGAAAGAGACCCTATTGTTGACATACCAGCAAACCTTCTTTTAATGCAAGAAGCCTAGCAGTTTCAATGGCCTCATCACTTGAAATCTGAAAAGTTCCACAAACATCAGCAGTTAATAGCAGACATCCATGCACTCCTGTTTTGGCAGTTTGATCATGTATACTGCCAAAGCAGAGATGCAAACCAGCATACTGAAATAATGGTCTCATCTGCATGTCCTTAAACAAGCACAAATAAATTCAGTGTATACTTTGGGTATGCTATTGTAACTCAAATTTGAACTTCTGTTTATAAGATGCCCTGCAAGTAGAAGAATCCTGCTTCACATTGTCTAGGAATATTAATCTCTCCTGTGTATCCATATAACCAAGGACGATATTTTGGACCTGGTTTACAGGAAGCCATAACTAGAGCTTACAGTACTGTTTTTGTGCATACTACACAGGAAGACATAAGGGTAAATTTCTTTTTGTCCATTTCAGGTTACTCTCCATGATGATCAGAAGCTCATCCACCTTTAGGATATAAGTACAAGTTATCTTTACAATGGATAAAACCCTTCCAGATTTCAAGTTCTCCATATGCCCTCTTAATGTTTCATAGCTACCTTTACACACTCTTGTAGTCCCATTAGGTTTCTCTTTAATCCTACTATTCAACATACGACTTTTTCCCCATATCAATTTTTCCCATGTTCAATTTTGTTCACAGTACAGGTTCCATTCTCATCCCCCTCACTGTTTCCCAGATGCTATTTATCACATAACCACGAGCTTTCTAGCACAATGCAGGTTCAACCTTTCTTTAACCTGTTCAAAAGGCCATTGTTTGCTTGAATGAACATGCGGGCACTTTGTTCCTTTATACAAGTGGTATGCATATACATTTCAAACCACAAATGTCAAGCAACCATGAAAAGGAAATGAAAGTAAAAAAAAAAAAAAAAGGAATCAGCATATGCCCTAATATATATTGATAGTAGGATTCGGTGATAATGAACAACTAGCATGCAAGAGCTGTTTTCCTTGGTTTACATTTTCAATTACAATGTTGTTTTTATAGCTGACTTTGTAGAACTATAGCACAAGCAGACAATGCCAGTCCTTGATTAAAAGAAAATGTGTGAGAAAAAAGATAATATGACTTACTTGAATAACTTCATCAAGAAGTTCAGTATCCAAAATTTTAGGGATGAAACCTGCACCAATTCCTTGGATCTGATGTGAACCTTTGAAACCAATCACATGCAACACATAAATCCATATCAAAATTGTCAGTAATTGAAAATAGCGATCTTCTAGACGGCTAACATGAAACTAAATTCAGAATCATGATTTTCACTGCTGAGCTGCAGTAAAAAAGTAACGGTAGCATTCAAAGAAGGAAATTTAAAATTTTCTTTTTTTCTCTTTAATAAAATGTTATATTATACAAAGAGACAGGAAGATCAAGCAACTTGAGAAATCAATCCAAAGGAAATTTTATGACAGTAATTTTGCTAATCAGGTAGGACAAAACAGTCGACCAAAAAAATCATCAAAATAGAGAACCTCAAAGAAGGATCACTCAAAAGCATGTCCCAGCAGATGCATAGACTATTGGGTTGGTAGTTCTTTTCTTTTCTTTCTTTCTTTTTTTAATTTTTTTTCTTTCTTTTTCTGTCTTTTGGTGGAGAGGGATGGGGATTTATAATGACCCAAATCCAGTTAAGTATTATTGCTCATTGTTCAATGTTGGGATTGAGCTTGAGTTGGACCAAGCTCAAGGTTATTTGTGTGCTGAGTTAGGATCCTTAGTTTCACTAATGCATTTGAATTGAAGATCCTAGACTCAGAATCTTCCCACCACCCATGCCACCTCTCCCCCACTGCCCCCCACCCTAAAAATGAAAATAAAAGAGAAAAATTAAATTCATGTCTTTTCCAGGGTAAATAGCAAATGAACTGTTCAATAACGATCTAAATATACCATAAAATTACTCAATTCTAGTCATTTTGAACCACATTTATACTAATATAGTCTTGGATGCTTTTTTTTTTCTTTTGGTGGGATGGGGGTAGCTAATTAAACCCAGCACCATGCTACTTCACCTAATTGTAAGCTTGGCCCATTTAACTTACTTAACAAACTAATTAAAGAGATAAGCTCAAGCGGATAAGTACATTGTTCCTTTTCCAGCCCCAACTATTCATACACAAGAATGTGTAAAAATTGAGTTCTTGTTTGTTGTTGATATCATCGTTGGGCCTCAACAATAAGCATTCTAGCCATGACAACATTTAAACACGCAGTAAAAATTGGAACTTTCTCAAACTCTCCTTGTAATTTACTAGTAACATCAGCTTTGTGAAATCACTTGACACCTCCAAGTAAAACATCATGATAACAACATATTCACTTAATTAAAATCAGTTTAGGTTTTATATTTCTTTGAAACAAGTGTCTTAAAAAGTTATTTCTTATGATAGCTTATTTTTAATTAGTTATTATGTCCAATTACTAATAAATAATAAGATTGTACGTAGTGCCACTAAGGGCTGATATTATTCAAAAGCAGGAGACTTGGCAACTTTATATTTTTTTTTTTGATAGGAAACATCACATGTATATATTGCTAGAAAAAGAAGGATGAGGAATCCTCCCACCAAAGATGAAACTAAACAACACAGAAAGATAACAAGATACTACACTATGAAAACTACAAACAAGCTCCCTTGACTAGACCATCCCGTTGGAACTACACACTGTTAACCAATCTAGTTGTAACACGTAAAGGGGAATGCCCTTAAAAACCGCGGAACAAAAAACCCAAAGAGAAGCAAGGAAATGAATGGAATCCCAAAGATTCTCTGAATTCCTAGCTTTGTCCTCAAATATCCTAGCATTTCTTTCCCGCCACACAACCCAAATTAAAGCTATACTCGCATTTTGCCACAAAACTATCCCTCTCTTAGAGTTGCCAAAACCTTTATAGTTGATGAGCATCATTTCTGAAATGCTTCTCGGAGGAACCCAATCCATCTTGGCTAGCTAAAATAATCTGTGCCAAAACCCCAACGACACAGAACAATGTAGGAAGAGATGATCTGTTGATTCTCCTTGCTTCATGCATAACTTACAAATATCAAGACAAAGAGTTTTGTGGGGTCTCCTCAATTGTAGCAAGTCATTAGTATTTACCTTCTTGTGTGCCACAAGCCAGACAAAGGCTTTAACTTTGAAAGGGACTTGAGAATTCCATACAAACTTAGTAGGAAAAATTGGAGATAAAACAAGCATTTGGGACAAGGCTATAAAAAAAGACTTGATTGTAAACAGTCCTGAAGAAGATAAGGACCATGATCTCGCATCTGACATCGAATTGGATAAATGCATACAATCAAGAGATCGCATGAGACATTCTAGATCTTCTATCTCGGAATCGGAAAGATTACGACGGAAATTAAAGTTCCAAGAGAAAGGGCGAACAGAACCGAGAATTGAAGATATAGGAATATTTTTATCCGTGACTACTCTAAATAGTCTTGGATATTGGATTTTGAAGATCTGATCCCCCCACCACAAATCTTCCCAGAAACGAATTCTTTCCCCATCTCCTACGACAAACCGAGTATACTTAGAAAAATCCTGAAAGACTTGTACAATAGCCTTCCAAGGACAATGATGTGACCATCTGACTAAGGTGTTGGCATCCCAACCATTTGAGTGTGTCTCGTAAATGCTTAGAATGACATGATGCCATAGAGCTATACTCTCCCTAGGAAACCTCCACAACCACTTCCCTAAAAGAGCTCGATTCCTTAAAGGAATCTTCCCAAACCCCAAACCCCAAACCCCCTTTTACCCTCGCCTTACACATTGTACCCTAACTAACAAAATGATCTCTTTTACCTTCCCCAACCCCTGACCAAAGAAAATCCCTTTGCAATCTCTCAATTTTTGCAGCCACTGAAACGGGAATCTTAAACAAAGAAATAAAGTAGTTAGGAATGTGGGAAAGGCATGAGTGGACAAGAGTTATCCTACCGCCGAAAGATAAGTAAGCCTTTTGCCACCCGTCTAATCTCCTAGAGATTCTCTCAATCACTGGATCCCAAAATCCACAAGCAATTGGATTCTCTCCCAAAGGAAGACCCAAGTATAGTATAGGTCAATCAGAAACCTTGCAATCAAGCAGCAAGGCTAACCTAGAGAGATGATTCTAATCAAGGTTGATGCCAAAAAGATTACTCTTATCAAGATTGACATTAAGCCCAGAAATTTGCCTAAACACTAGCAATAAAATCTTAAGAGTTTGCAGTTCTTCCGCGCCAGAGTTAGCAAAGAAGATGGTGTCATCTGCGAATTGCAGATGGGACACCCTAATTCTATTTCTACCTATCCTAAAACCCTCCAGCACGCTTCTTTCCTCAGTTTTCAACATCATTCTGATCAACACATCTGCAACAATAGTGAACAAGAAAGGGGATAAAGGGTCACCTTGCCTTAAACCTCTAGATGCCTTGACCCACCCTTTAGCATTACCATTCACTAGAATAGCATAAGATACCGAAGACAAACAACCTCTCATCTAAATCCTCCATTTAGAACTAAACCCCTTCATCTCCAACACGTGATCCAAAAAATCCCATTTCACATGGTCATAAGCCTTTTCAAAGTCTATTTTGAAGACAACTCCTTCCTCCCTTGATCGCCTTTTCTCGTCCACTATCTCATTGGCTATAAGAACTACATCCAAAATTTGTCTCCCTTGAACAAAAGCGCCTTGAGTAGAGTGGATAGTCTCGTATAGTACTCCTCTTAATCACCCTGACAGGACTTTTGCTATTACCTTATAAAGACAAGTGATCAAACTAATAAGTCTAAAATCCGAAATCTTCTTTGACTAACTCTTTTTGGGCAAAAGAACTATGAAGGAGGCATTGGTGTTTTGGTTAATAATCCCGCTACTATGAAACTCTGCAAACACCCTCACTAAGTCATCCTTGATCACATCCAACAATCCTGAAACACTGCAATGGTAAAACCATAAGGCCCCGGCGCCTTCTCCCTATCTAACTGAAAAATGGCATTAAAGATCTCTTCTTCGGAGAAGGGGAAGTCCAGCCTAGAAGCACTCTCTTCTGATATAAGGGACCAATTATATTGAATTCAACATCCATCCAAAAAAATTTAGATAAAATTAAATTAAAATTGAAATTAAGAAAGATATCCAAAAACATGAAAGAATGTAATGGTGCCAAGGCAGAACCAAGTGAATAAGGTGCATGAGACTTTGTAACTAACCAGGGTTTCCTCCATTAAGAACTGCACTTTCAGCTGGTTCTACACCATAAACCTAAATGTGAACAACAGAAAACCAACCAAAAATATTAAAACCGAAAAACATTTGCTCCTCTCAGTCTCCACCCTCTCTCACACACGCACAGACATGATAACCTTAATCTCGGGGTTTTTCTCCTTGAGAAACTCCCCTGCACCAGTAATTGTACCCCCAGTCCCTATTCCTGCAACCAGGACATCAACTTTTCCTCCTGTGCCTTTCCAAATCTCTGGTCCTGTGGTCTCATAATGAATCTACACAAACAGCAATAAATTTATCAGAAAGTCTTTCTGACCATTCATCTGCATTAACTGATACTGGTCCAGAATATACCTTTGGATTGGCAGGATTTTCAAATTGGTTAAGAAAATAACCATTGGGTGTGTTTTGCAGTATCTCATTAGCTTTATCAAAAAGCGCCTGAACACCTTTGGCCATATCTATGAGATGCAGCTCTGCTCCAAAAGCCAGGAGGACCATTTTTTTCTCAAGAGTCGCTACACTCGGCATGACAAAGATAAGTTTGTAACCCTTGGCTGCTGCAATGAATGCCAACCCAATGCCAGTATTACCACTGGTAACCTCAATAAGAACAGTCTACATCCACCAACATTTAAACATTTCAGAACCAAGAGCAATATCAATCTCCATAATTTGAACTATAGGAATGAAAACTGCCCAAGAGACAAAAAAGAAAAGTGGTTTCTCTTGGGGGACAATACCCTGATTTGATCATTGAAGCTGTGCACTAGATCCATGAATGCTATAGCCCTGTTTGAACCTAGAAGTATATAATTATCACCTACGAATTTATTGCCAACTGAGGATGGGGAAGTCATCTAAGCTAAGTCATGTGCAAAGAATACTGAGGAATGCACCAAAAACAAGGAGTCATTCCTTTTTAGTGGCAGGTGTTATAAGGAACCCCAAAAATGATGGCATGTGATTTGATGGTTCGAATGGTACTAGATCAAGTCAGATGGTGAAGAAATATTCACACAGCTGACTGGCTTGGTCCAGTCATTGAGAAAATGTTACTTTTGAAGCTGACGGATTCATAAAAGGCATATAACAACGTACCAAAACATATCCAGATACAAAGATTAATTCAATTACTAACCTTCCCAGGGGTAATCAGGCCCTTCTCTTCTGCATCACTGATCATGCTATACCCAATCCTGCATGCCAAAGATTTGAAATGTGGTGAGAACTTAAAGATAAAATACTCAAATAAACACACTATTTTCATCATTGCAACATGTAATCTAAGAAATACTAATACAAGAAAATTAAGTCCAGGGAACCAAAATGAAGACCTGTCTTTAACACTTGAGTAGGGTTCCATCGTCTCTAGCTTAGCAGCAATACGGGCTACACAACCATCCACTACATTGTTCAGATATACCATTGGGGTATTACCTATTAGCTGTACATTGCACAAGCAAGGAAGTTACATTTGAGAATAAAAGGAAACATGAAAACGATAGCAACTTTTAAATAATGACGACTTACATCGGTAACATCTTTTGCAATTGCACACTTCTCCTCCATGTTACCTTTTCAAATTACTACAAGATGATAAAGAAGTGGACACACATCAGGGAAAAAAGGCAAAAGAAAAAATTGATTTTCTCTTGAAATTTGGACATCCCCAATCCCTTGGAAATGAATAAAGATAATTAAAATTGAATGAGGCTGGCTTCTTTTAAACATTGCTCTTCATATGCTAGGGAATATATTCATCACAAATATGGTGAATAAACAAATACAGTCCGAAGAAAACATATTCATACCACGAAAACAATTTCATGATGTACATGCAAATCTAGAGGGACAAATGCCGCTTGTATATTGGATGACAGACAAGAACACTAAATATCCGATTGAGAAGAAAGATTCTTCCTGGAGGAACTGAAATTTTCTTGGTATCATGACTAATCTGTATGGAAAATCTGATTTTGAAGAAAGTACAGCTAAAATTTCAAACACCCAACTTCACAAACAATTCAAAATTCCAAATTTTCAAAACAATTAAAAGATTAAAATAAAACAATTGAATTCCTAACAATAGCTATCATATGACAAAGAATAAAATAAAAAATAAAAACCCTACCAGAATCAGCAGGAAAGGCTAAGAATCAAACACCATAATTATTTGGAAATAAAGAAATTTCAGGTACTAACAGCAAAAAATGGAAAATCTCAAGTACCCACCATAGCTAATCGCTATTATTTGAGATAATACTATAAATCAAGAACCAAACAGGATGCAAGATTGTAGAACTAACACCAAATAGTGAGAGATTTCCAGTACCCATTCTTGCAAAGAAAAAACCATGCAGACTTCTCAAGCAGAAAGCAGTACAAGACTGATAATTGTTTTTCAGAAAAACGATTATGGAACGGTCCCCAATGTAGTTCTTCCTGTGCAGTTGTTCCTTGTCGTTTATGGAGGTATTTCTCTCCAGTCAGTTTCATAATTGTCAACATCGTGGCATTTCATAATGGATTTTTGTTGAATCAGATTAACAATTTTCATTCTCTCCCACTCAAATGATTTTTTATGTGTTTTTCTGTGGAGAATTTGGCACCAATTAAAGCAATACAGTTGATTCAGTAGCATACTCTGAAAATGATGTGTTGCAACTTGCATGAAGAAATAATTTTAAAAAAATAAATAAATAAATCTATTGATATTCTACTTTCGGGATATTGTGAAATTTACGAAACTTGGGAATTTGAATTCTATAATGATTTTTTAAAAACATTAATTTTTTTTACTAAGACGTGCTACAGAAATTAACGTTTTATTTTATAACTATTTCAAAAACAGTTTTGAAAATCAGTTTTAAAAAAATATTTTTTATATTTTATGAAATAAAAATTATTAAAATATTATTTATTTATTTTTAATATATTTAAATATGTTTAAAAATGATTTTTATATTCATTACTTTATTTTTAATCATTCTACGTATTTATATAATTATTTTTTAAAATAATTTAAAAATAATAATATAAAATAACTAAAAAACGTTTTCAGAAAATATAAAATAATTTTTAGTTATCAAACGTATTTTGTTGTTTTTATTTTAGAAAACAAAAAACCTATTTGTGGACCCCGCATTTCGGCTCATGCGTTTCCCACTCGATGGCGAGCTCCATTTTTATTTATTTGGTGAAAAATTGATTTATTGATTAAGAAAAAAACTTGGAGTCGCCACTTATTTTTATTTTATTTTTAAAGGGTAAACAAAATAAGAAAGAAAAACCTTAAGTGTGATTCCTTATTTGAAAAATGTGGTCTGTGAAAAACCAAAAATGGGCTCGGGGGTCAGGTTACTTATCAGAAAGATATGGTAGAGACCGTAGCACCCCTCTAAGTCCCTAAAGTTAGGTCTCTACTAATGAAATGAAGCTGACGTAGCAATCGACAAGAAAATCAATGAATACCGATATGATCATATATTAAAAGTCGAAACATGCACGAGAAAATTATCAGAATGGGAGAGGATGCGTACCTTAGCAGCGAGCTACCATGCGCTATCAAGGAATGGGATTAGTGCACAAATACAAACATAAAGTATGTCACCCATGTTACTAAACAAAATAAATAACCACCAATGGCACGCATGATACTTCATTCAAATTCATTTTTATTTTAAAGAAAATTTATTTGATGTTGGGCCCCACCAAAGCCCAATCGATTTTGCACAAATTAAACCGGCAAATTCCATTATTTTGAAACTACGAAAATTGTCTTCGTGCTTATTAAAATAGTGAAAAACAAGAAAATAATTAAGATGACAAAGAAAATCATTTGGAGATGGAATTTTAAATAAATGAATAAGTGAATAAATAAATGAATGGAATAATAATAATAATAATAGCGAAAATAATAATGATTGGATAAATAATTACGAAAATTAGAATTTTTGAAATTGAAAATTAAATTCGAAAGTTGGAAAATTGGAAATTATCTGAGAATTGAATTTATGAATATTTGATTTGAAAGGAAATAGAGTTTCGAAAATTTATTTGAATGTGGCATTTTAAAGAATTAAATTCGGAATTGTGGACTTTTTAGAAAATTAAATTTTTAAAAAAATGGATATCGGAGAATTACATTTAAAATTAGTACCTTAGAAAATTATTTCAAGAGTTGAACTTTAAAGAAGTAAATTCAGGAAATTGGAATTTCGGAAACTTGATTTTAAGAATTGGAATTTTTTGACAACTATTTCAAAAGTAAATTTTATGATTTCGAAAAATTAAGTTTGAAGGATTGGGAACTTGAAAAATTAACTTTGATATTCAGGTGTGAAGAATAATAGGAAAAATAAAAAAATAAAAAATAAAAACTAAAACAAAGAGTTATGATCTTTCAGGTGGTGTAGTGGCCATAGCCATGTACGAGTGGAGCCCACACTCACCATGTCTCACTGAATCTCCAGCAGGGCCGTCGGAAACAATTGTCCGGAACGGCTGAAGTTAAAACAAAACGAAGGCTCCTGTGAAGACAGTCAATAACATTGAGACTCATCTCCCACCGTCAGGTCTACCGCCACCATTCTCATCATCCTCGTCAGCAGTCGAGTCTTCAGAGTCATCACTTTCCGGCGAATCTGCATCCGACGAGAAACAGAGTCTAGAATCGGCCTCGACGGGTAGCTTCACACGAATCCGACGAGCGACGGCGCCAGTGTTGCCGGAGAAGGCGCCGAACCCATGAAGCACCACGATCCCTCTGCCCACCAGCGCATGGAAAATCGCCATCTGTTCGGAGGAGTTCCTGCTGAGCTCGCAGGCGCAAGACCACCCAGCAGAATCGGCCTCGACGGGCAGCTTCACACGAATCCGGTGAGCGACGGCGCCAGTGTTCGCCTAGGTGATCATGGTGGAAAAGAGAGGCATGAAGTGGTGAAGGTGGAGAGCCAAACGGGTAGTGGTGCGGATATGGGTATGAGAAGGGTGGTGAGATGGAGCGGGTAAAAGAAAGGCAGTGAGTGAAGGGGATTTAATGGGTTTGGGATGATGATGAGAACGGTGGTAAGAGAGGTGGGTAATGAGAGAAAATGAGGGGTGATTGGCATGGAAGGTGGAAATGTGGCAGTGAAGGAAAATGGGTACGATGGGTATGGCCATGCGTGGGGTTATGGGTATAGAAATGGGTGTAACGGTAGCAACATGGAGTTTGATGTGTACGTACGCATGGTGAAGCTAGAACAGAGTTATATTTCTTTCTAACCACCCCAAGGAAAATCAACAAGATAGCAACGACAAATCCATCAAACAAACAGGGGCTATAAAACTGAACATATATCCAAGCAAAACCACCGAAAATATCGAGAAAAGAGAATCAAACTATATGCCCAATCATGAAAGTCCAAAGATTCAGGGTAGTCATACCTTTCCACTTCTATGGCTCTTCCTCGCGATCCTTCTCCTTCTTTTCCCTTTTTTTTCTTCCAAACGCCTGCAACCTTTTCAAGAACTTGCTCTCTCAGAAAACCAAAAATGGCTTCCCTCTCACTCCAAAGACCTCACTGCCCAAAGGACACTCCTCTCTCTCAACTATCTCACGCTCCCTGTTCTCCTCTGGATGCTCTTCCCAAGCCCCAAGGAACCTACCCAGGCAAAACCTCCTCACCAAAAAAATCTTTTCCCCCTCGTTCCTGCTCTCAGTAGTCCCCCAAAAAAACCAGTATCTCTCTCCCTCTCTCTGTCGCTTTCTCCCCTCAGGCCCAAAGAACCTCCCTCAAAAAGTATCTCTTACACTTTCTAACGGCCTGCAGAATCCATGCTACGTGTTGCTCTCTGATTCTTCAAGCAAAAAAAATCCCACTGCCAGCCAACTACCTCACAATATCTGCTGCCAAAAGCTCCTCAAAGTGGTAAAAGAAGTGGTCAAAAATACCCTCAAAACCTAGACCAAAATGAGGGTACACACTATTCTAAAAACAAATTGCCAAACAGACCATAATTTTTACCGACAAAATTCTTATTGATATTGAAGTCTATATTATTATGGGAGAATTGTCTTTTGGGCCCAGCTGGGCCCAAAATTTAACATTTGGTCCTCCAACCACCCATATTTAAGCCCAAGACCCAAACAAAGTATGAAAATTAAGATGAAGGATATTGTCTTTCATTAATTTCTAAAATACCCTTATCCCTTATATGCCTACAAGTGAGTGTGAATTTTAATTTTTTTTTTGTGTTTTTTTCCCTTTCTATTCCCTATTAAATATTACTCATTTCTAACTTTTTTTTTTTTTTTTTTTCCCTTTCTATTCCCTATTAAATATTACTCATTTCTAACTTTTTTTTTTTTTCTTTTTATTCCAATATATATTTCTATTTTATGTCAAATAAAAAGAAATAATACTTTTTTATTTTTCATTTTTAAAGATATTGAATCTTTTTGCTCTTATTAAAAGCAATGATAAAAATTTTGGGATTTTTCATTCAAATATTTTTTATCTTTTTGTATTTATCTTTTAGTTTAATTTTAATTTTTTATTTTAAATTTAAATTACCCTTTCATCTATATTTTTCTCTTATTTTTAATTATTTTTTATATTTTCTACATTAACCATATTTTAAAAAATTTTAAAATTAACTATCACTTCACTTTATTATATATATATAGCTTTTTAATTTTTAATGTTTTTATTTTAAAATTTTTAAAAAGATAAATTTGTTGAAAAAAAATAACTAAGATATGAAGTTCTAATATTATATTAATAATTTTTCTTATCTAGATAGATTAATGTAAAGTATTTTGACCCACAACAAGAAAATTGTCAATACAATTTTTTAGTTAAACTTTAAAAATTAAGTTTCAAATAAAATATATTATATAAAATTTTATCTAAAAATTATTGAAAGTGGTATTTAATTTTTTTATTTATTGACTTTCAAACTTATCTAATTTTTTACTTGAAAGGTAATAGAACATGTTTACAAAAAAAAATAGTTTTTCATTTTTTAAATAAATGAGTATAAATATATATTAAAAGAATTAAAGATAATCTAAGTAAAAATTTTGATAAATATGATTATAATTTTAAATATAGATTCATTTGGATAAAATTTCACAAAAAAAAAAAAAAAAAAATAGTGAAAAGAAAGAACATTGCTAAAACTACAAAAATAAAATATGCAATTACAAAATTTTGATGATGAAATTTAAAAATAAAATTCAAAATAATTCTTGAGTGAGAGAATTTGAGTGGGAGAGAAATCTTTGAGTGAAAAAAAATAGGAAAGTTTTTCAAAATCACTTGAAATCCATAACAAAAAGTAATCTTGTACACCCTTGTACAATTAATAAATTTGTCTTGTACAGTTAGTATAATACCCTTGTACAATAACTCAAATAACTCAAAATTTTATTTCTTATGTGTTAATTTTTGTAGGGAATGTCTTAATGAAATAGTTTGGTAAAAAAAAGAAAAAAAAACTATCAATAATCGTCTTAATATCAAATTCAAGTTGTTTAAAAATCATACAAAACCTATTAGGAGCCTTGTACACCCTTGTACACTTAGCACATTTCCCTTGTACAATTAGTGTAATACCCTTGTACAATGACACAAATTTCATATTTGTCATAACTTAAACGTATTTTCAAAAAGAGACAATATAGAAAATAAAAATAAATAAAAATAAAAACTAGAAAAATATTTTAAAACCAAACTCAAATATAATCTATATAATTTTTAGTTATTTGTTTTCATCTAAAACAAGTAAATATACCTTTCAACCCTTTTTATATAAAAATAAATAAATAAATCTCTACTATGTATTGGTATAATCCACTTCTAAAATTAGGTCATATGAAAACATTTTAATTGAGTACTTAAAATAAAAATTCTCCATCCATCATCATTTTAATCGAGTACTTAAAATAAAAACTCTCAATCCATCCACTTTCTTTATTTTTCTTTTTCTTATTTTAATAAATTTTCAATTAATTCAAATCATTAAAAAAAAATCCTTAATAAACAAATTTGTAGCATTTCATATAACTTATTACTAAAAATCATGTTCAAAAAGTTATTAAAATAAGGAAGGAAGAAGATTAAAAAAAAAAAAATTGAACTTTTTATTTTATAATAGTAAAAAAAAACTTTAAAATACTTTTTAGTACAAAAAAAATTAAAATAGTGAATATATTTATTTTAAATGGTATTTTAATCATTAAATTATTTACTTCTAAAATGTAAACTATAAAAATAAATGTAAAAGATAATTTTTATTTATTTAAATTAATATTTTTTTAGAAAATATTTTCCAAAATAGTCTTTGAATCGTTAATATAATTTTTGTTTATTTATAATTTAAAAATAAAAAATAATGTAATTTTGTAATTATTTATAAAAGAGTTTAAAAAAAATAAAAAATCCAAAAATGGTTAAATAAGAAAGAAGAGTGGCAAGTAGTAGAATAAAGACAAAAATGAGTCAAGTGGGTATTTTTGTCAATTACTATCTCATATCCTTGGGCTTAAATATGGGTGGTTGGAGGACCAAATATTAATTTTTGGGCCCAGCTGGGCCCAAAACACAATTCTCCCTATTATTATATCACCAACTATGATTATTTTATTATTTGTTCTTCTTCAAGGTCTAATTCACATTATTTTAATAAGTTAAAAGGTTTCGCTTTATCATAACAATAATTAAAAAGGTTGTCGATAAAACTTAACCATTATTATTTAATAATTTAAATTAAATTATATTTAAGTTGTTGAATTAAAATATATTACTTAATTTTTACTTTAAATATTAAGATTATTTGATAAAATAAACTTAAAACTTATTCTAAATCATTAAAATAATATATTTATCCTCATAAATTATAATTAGGATAAAAAAGGTCGGATAACAATGAAGATCGTGAAATAGCAAAGAAAATCATGAAAGTAATTAGAGTAAGTAAAAAGATAAAATGAAGTAGGTGTTTAGTACGCAAACCAATTTAAAGTAACTTAATAACTTAATTTAAGTTTTTAAGTAAATTAAGTATGTAAGTGTTTCATAAATCAACTTAATAACTTAAAGCGATTTAATAACTTAATTTAAGTCATTAAGTAAATTAAGTATATTTGATAAAATAATTTAATAGTATGACTTAAAATAAAAAACAACTTTAAGTAATAAATAAAAATAATTAACTTATTTATAAGTTCACATTTTCATTTTATATTTTTATCATCATTTGTTTTAATTGTCTCTGTGATTTATTTTGCTATTACACGACATCTATTGTTACTCAATCTTTTTTACTCTAATTATAGTTTATGAGAATAAATATATCAATTTGATGATTTAAAATAAATTTTAAGTTATTTTTATTACACAACCATAATACTTAAAATAAGAATTATGTAATAAGTTTTAAATCAATAATTTAAGTATAATTTAACTTAAATTCAACTTAAGTTTTAGCTAATTAGTATTAAGTTTTACCAAACACCCCATAAGTTTAGTTAAATAACTTTACAACTTAAAGTCAAAAACAATTTTAAGTAATAACTAAAAACAATTAACTTTTTTTGAAGTCTACATTTTTATTTTACCTTTTTCTTTTTATTTTTTTTAATTACCTTAATGATCTCTTTTGTTATTCCACGACCTCTATTACTCGATTTCCTTCACCCTAGTTATAATTTATGAGAATAAATATGTCAATTTGATAATTTAAAATAAATTTTATGATAATTTTATCAAACAAATTTATTACTTAATTCTTATTTTAAGTATACAACTTAAGTATAATTTAATTTAAAGTCAACTTAAATTATTAAGTAATAAGTATTAAGTTTTACTAAACACCCTTAAAGATATAGACTTAGGAATAAATTAATTGTTTTTATTTATTATTTAAAATTATTTTTTACTTTTAAGTCATATCATAAAATTATTTTATCAAATATATTTAATTTACTTAATGACTTAAATTAAATTATTAAGTCACTTTAAGTTATTAAGTTAGTTTACCAAACATCCATTAAGTATTATATTTATTTACTCATTATTTCTCAAGTCCTCGACAAATCCAAACTATAGGTTTTCAATTTAAATTTCAGAAATTTGTCTCTATTTAAAATTTTGCATTAAATGGGTGCTACTTGAAAGACAACTTCCTTAAACATTGATTTAATTTGTTTATTAAAGTTAATTATTCCTTTTTTTTTTTTACAAACAATTTGTATCATGTAAAAGTTACTTTAAGAAATGATATCCTTATACATAGAAATTGTTTATTCATAAAACAACTTTATTTTTAAAAAAAATTTAATTTAAAAATAATCTTTATTTCCTCTTTTATAATTTATTTTTTAAAAATTTATAAATTTAAAATAATTTTTATTCACTCTTTTATAAAAATTTAAGAGAGATTTTTAAATTTTATTACATGCATACATCATAATTAATATTTTGGCTTTGCAAACCAATATTAGTCATCTTCTGATGGTGAATAACTTCTTTGTCTTGTGAGTGTCACCAATAGATGTCCCTTGAATGTTTCATTCATCATGGTAAGGGATGAATGCAAAAACCCATACCGGAATTCCAACCCAATTTGTTATTCTATGTAAAAGAAAGTTCCTAAAATTCATTCCATCCTAAATAAGATGTAAACCTTACTGTGAAACTTACTGCATGAAGAAAATGATCATACTTTAAAGGCAGTAGTTTTTAAAATCTTTCATTTCTTGGTGAGGGGATTCATGCCATTCAAAATAGGAAATAGTTACGGTTTGTTTGGGAATTGTTTTTTAGAACATATTTTTGTTTTTCAGAACAAAAAATACAAAAAACACATTTGATAATAAAAAACTATTTTTTGTTTTTTGTTCTTAAGAACATATGGTGTTTTTAGAAAACATATTTTTGTTATTTTCTCTTATTTTCACTTGTTTTATGATGGTTGTTTTAAGAAATTATTGTACAAACATATAAAATTATTAGAAATAAAATAATAGGTATAAATTTTTTTAAAAAATATATATTAAAAAAATTATATTTCTAAACATACTTTCATTTTACAAATATCAAATAAAAGTTTTCAAAAACTATTTTTTAAAATTATTTTTAAAAATAGTTACCAAACATACCTTTAATTTCCATTAAATCCTGAACTTAGTTCAATATTTGCACAAAATAAATTTCGCAAATCTAGGGTAAACGCCTTCAAAATTTTACAAACATTTTATGACAAAGGATTCATGAATACCCTATCAGTGCAACTTCTAGCCATAAATCAACTTGACAGTGTGGCACAAGACCTCAAACTATGGGCTGATATGTTAGCCATAAATGACTAATAGATAGATTAGGTTACTAGTTTCCATAAAGAGAAATGGACTTGATGATCAAAATTAAACCATTCTAGCAAGAAAGTTAATTACCAAGGATTAGAAACTCACTAAAGTATTTTTCCCACATTTTTTCAACAAATAAATCGAAGCAATTCAAACCTTTAGAACTTCTGCCAATACTATTAAAAAAATTATAAGGGAAAGTTCAATTTCTTCAACTTTCCTACACTTCGTCAACGAAAAAACAAAACCACAATAACAAACAAAACACTTAAAACAAGCAAATAAATAAATAAAACAAAAAATACTCACTTTTGAGCCCATCAAGCCACCGTGTGATGCTCTCAAAGGTTGAGTAGCCATTGGAATTATAAACTAGAGCACGAAAAGTGTCACAATAGCACGTGAAGGTGTCAATAATTAGGGATGACAATGGGCGAGTTTTAAAAACTCGAGTTGGGTTCGGGTATTGTCACGTCCCTCCCTGTCCCACCCCAATTATATATAAAATTAATTTTTAAATTTAATTTAAAATTTAAAATTAATTTAATTTAAATTTTATTTTACTATTTTTAATATATAGATAATAATAAAATATTTTTAATAAAATAAGTTAAAAATATATAATAATTTAATTATTTATAAAAAATATTTATTTTAATGTAATTAAAAATTTTAAAAGTAATTTTTTCTAAAAAAAAAAATTAAATTCAAAAAAATTAAATCGGGCGGGGCGGGGTAGATATGAGAATTTATCATATCCGCCCCGCCTCGTTTAATTTTTTAAATGAGACGGGGATGAGAATTATTTTGAATAAAAAGGGTGGGGTTGGGACAAAGACAATTTATCCCGAACTCGCTCCATTGTCATTCCTAAATAATGCCTTAGATCTGCGCTTTCACCTCTTTACAAGTCGATATCGATGCCTTGGGTTTGGAACTCCACTCGGATGGGGCGTTGGAGTGGAGACGGGAATCATTGCAAACAACTAAGTGAGGGAAATGGATGAGGGAGAAAGAGGGAAATAGGTCAAGCTTTTTTTTTTTTTTTCTGTTGGGGTTGAAATTTATTTTATTTTTATCAAAAGTCAGATATCTTTACGTAAGAATTCAACTTGATGCAAATTCTCATAAAATTGAAAAAGATTTTTCAATGTGTTGTATTTTAAAAAATTATTTTTAAAATAGTTGTACTTTTATTAAAAATTCTAAAATAAAAGGATGATGGTTTCGACTCATCACTATCGTGGATGGTGGTATTGTGGACAACCTCTCTCGCATGTGACTGTAAGTGTCTTGGGCGACTATGTTCTTTAAAGGATGGTGATATCATGGACCAACTCTCAAACTTCTTGTTGGGATGCACTCAAGTGGGTTGGAGTGGTCAAAATCAGCGGCGATGGTACTTATTTTATTGTTCATCGCTATTATTTTTATTTTTTATTTGTAATTATATAATTAATAAATGTATTAATATTTATCTATATGATAGTAATATCAGCAATAATAATAATAAGAATAACCTTCATATAAAATAAAACAATTTTTAGAATTTATCTTAAAAATAATAATTTTAAAAAATTTGATAACATTTTCAAATTAAAATAAATCAAATTTTTAAAAGATATTATACTTATAAAACAACTTTCTTATTAAAAAAAAAAAAAGATGTTGAAACACTTGGTGTTGTTTTTAGTTTTTTATTTTTAAAATCATAAAATAGTCATAGCTTAACTTTTATATATAAGATAAAAACCTCTAAAAACCTATATTAATGATTTTTATTTTTGTTTTTAAAATCATGAAATAATAATAATTTATACATAAAATAAAAACCTTTGAAAATCACTTATATAGAAAAAAAAATGATTTAAAAAAAATTAAGGACCCGTTTTCCATTATCTAAAATAAAAAACAAAAAAAACACATTTAGTAACCAAAAATTATTTTATGTTTTAAAAAAATTTAATTAATTATTTTCTAATATTTTCATTTGTTAATTATTTTAAGAAATAATTATACACATAAAATTATTTTTAAAACATATTTAAAAATATTAAAAATAGATTAAAGGCATTTTCTGCTTTAGGTTCAAACAAGTTTTTATTCTGAAAAACTAAAAAATTATTTTAAAAAATATTTACTGTGACTCTGAAAAATATGTTTCAAAAACAATTTTTAAAAATAATTTTTAATATTATTCTTTTAATATTTTATACAAGAAAAATCTGTTTCACAAGCCAAAATATTCTTGCAACCTAAAATAGTCCTAAGTGGGTAAAGAACAAATTGAAGAATAGGTGAAACTCAACTGAAAACGATAATATTCAAAAGGAAAATCATCCAACAGTTGCATCCAAACATATACATAAGATAAAACACAGCCACCGGAAGTCGGATTGGAGGAGATGATACGATGCTGTGACATGGGTTGATCTCCTCCAATTTTGCCAATGTCCGGCTGGTACATTAATTGGTCGAGTCTCGTTTGTTATCGGACTGGTTGAGCCTAGCTGCAGCAGCCACGGCAGCTGCCACTCCTCCAGGATATGTAGTGATCAGCTTCGGATCATACCTCACCTCTGCTCTCACCACCCCTTCCGCATCTCTTCTTGTCGCCGCCTTATCTCTTGGTAACTTCTCGCTTGCATCCTTCCAAATCAATTACCCAAAACAAAATCAATCCATCTGCTCTTCACCAGGAAACTACTAATTATATATATGTACGTACCGTGAGAACATCAGCCAGTTTTGTCTTGTCTTTGTTTCGACTAGTTCGAGCGTTGAGAGTCGCCGCCGACTGAGCTGCGGCACCAACACCGCCGGGTGCTGTGGTGGTGCGACCTGCTGCTCTTACTTCCGCTGCTTGTACAGCCGCTGCGTCGCTCCATTCCACCGGCTTCCCTCCGGCAGCCAGAGCTGCCGCTTCCAGTGCTTCTCCTATTGTGATTGCACCCACTCTCCCTCCCGCCGCGTACGGCGGTGTCAGCGGAGCTGCTGCACTGTATTCCCCAACAACCTATCCAATAACCAAGAAGTATTTACATAATGAATCCATCCAGAAGATAATTTACGAATCTCGATCCAACATATTCGTTATTAACAGATGAAGAACCTGATCCCCAATGGATTCGGTGATGGTACGTCTTCCAGGAAGTTGAGTCTCAGTAATGGCCACGCCTTGATCTCCTGCAACATCAGTACCTTGGTTGTGACCCACAAAACCAGCCCTCTCATTCTTGGCTGCCGCCGACTGCATAGTTGACGCCGCAGCCCCTTTCTCAGTCTTGCCCAGCACAACAGTCTCAGCCGCCTGCATCATGGAGGCGTCGGCCGGCGCCACCGGCTTCACCCCCAGGTCGCCCTGAAATTTAAAAACGTCCCCGTACTTGATCGGTTGCTGCTGGTCCTGAGGCCTCTGTGGTTGCTGTTGGCTCATTTTTTTGAGATGTTGTCGAATTGAGTTCCTCTGGTTGTCAGTGTATTATTATACGTGCATGGAAGGGCCGGATATTTGGACACGTATGTTTGTGGGGGTGAAACGTGGCCGCATATAAATTGGACATGTTTTGACACGTGGAGTATAATTACAAGCCTATCGTTAAAATTGTATTCCAGAAACCTAGCAATAAAAATAAAAAAAAAATTATGGGAGTTTTTTTAAAAATATTTATAAAAAAATTACTATTAAAAAACTTTTATATTTAATAAAATTAAATATTATTTATTAAAAAAAAAGTGAAATTTAAGAATAAATTTAATAATTCGTACCACTTATATAGATTTGTCTATGACCGTTCCTTAAAATTTTAAAATGTGTTTATAATTAAAAAAACATTCATATTTATATAAGGTAAGAAAATTTTTATTATAATTTTTATTTTTTTCTTATATAATAATAATTCAATAATTTTTTTTTTTTAAATATCAATATTAATACTGTGAAAAAAATAAAAAATAAAAAACACACTTATAATTACTATTTTGTCCTCCAAAATAAAAATATTATCATATGAAAAGACAAAACGGGGACAGAGTGGAAGTTAGGGTTTTGCAGAGGGAGAACTAGGGTTCGGGTTTTGCCATGGATAGTGGAGGCGTAGCGCCACAGCTATCAGAGGAGGCAACTCATCATTTGCAACAAGGCATAGTAATGCTTCTCTCGCAGTGGTCTGCTCTCCAGATGGCCGTCCATAACGAGTGGGGTGGTCGTCAGTCTAGCCAGCTTGCCGACCAACTCGCCCTTGACATCTTCTCCTGGTTCACACACTCCAAAGGTAACTTTTCAACATTCATTTCATTTCCGAATTCTTGCACTTCATTTGATTTGATTTTTTGGAGTATTCGGCTCCTGATTTGTCAAATTAATGCTTTGATTCATCAGAATCATGTAATATATATATATATATATATATATATATATATATATATATATATATACATATGCTCCGAATTGACGCTTGATCGAACTGTAAATTTCTAATGGCCATTTAACCGGATTTTATGATTAAATGTTGCAAATTTGTACATCAATTTGGAAATTGATGTGGTTTTTGTGAAAAATGAACTGATACTTGATTGGAACATGTGATATAGATCAGTAATATCTTGCTATCGTGGGTTTCGAATTTAGCCATGTTTTTAATTGGTTTTAATTGGAACAGATCGTGTCAATTTTGTGAATTTCGTATTGAATTGTGATTTTGGGTTACAATTTTGAATAAAACAGAACCTAAGAACCTAAGTGATGTTTTGGTCTCTGATTCAGACATAATTTTTATTGTTCTTTTTTTGGTAATTCCTATTTTCATCAGAGCCGCTTTACATTGATGATTTGGAAAATATACTTGATGAAGCTATGCTTTCGCTCAACACCATGACTGAGGACGGCAGCATTGAGGAGGTATGAGTGCTTTGCATTACTCTGTAGCCTCCAATGGACATAGTCCATGCATATTTTTATTTATTTATTTAATTTATTATCAGAAAGAAATGTGTTCATTGCATTGGGTGGTAATTACGCAATGGGGCGAGCAAGCCAATCATATTCTTGATGAGTGATCTTTTAAACCCTAGGAATCATCTTTTATTAAGTGGAAATGGTGATATTTAATTTCATCAAAAGGAAGATTGTAATACATGGAAGGATATCTTGGGTTTCAGAAACCCAACTACTAGCCAGATGAAATAACTTATAGTATAAGTTTAGTAATTATTTTATGATTTTTCTCATTTGCATTTCTGGTATTTGCAAAAGCAATATCTTCATAACACATTTATTTTGTAAACTCGCCATTGCACCTTTAATTCGTTGTCATTCTTGCAGTAGGCATTTCACAATTCACTAGTAGAGCATTTAGTTCTCAGATGCTAACATGTTACTCTAATGAAAAAAATTTCTTCTTCAGTAGCATTTTTTCTTTATTTTTGTAAAATTACGAAAAGGGAAAAGAAAGAGAAAGAGAAAATCATAAACAAACCTTTTTTTATAGGCAAAGATAAAATATATTAAAACTATCTAACAAAAGGACGCTCAAAAGTATACATGTTGTATACAAAAGCGTGAAAAGGCCAACCAAAGTTGAGGGATAAACAAAAAATGATTCCCCTGCCTGTACCTACAGCTCAGGGAGTCAATGAAATCTAACATGGACAAAGAGCTATTAACTCTGTAACTCTAACCAACCCCCAAAAAATATACATGAAGGATTACTTGATCGCTTGATCCAAAATAAATACAAAGGAGCAGCTTTCCAAGTTTTTTTCTTCTTCTTCTTGCAAAAAGATCCATGCCAGCCCAAAAAGGGCCTCTCTTACTGTGGAGGGCATGGCCCATTTAATTCAAATCAGAGCCATAACGAGCTGCCATAACATAATTGCTTCAAAGGCTTATTTGTTTATCGTTGTGGTATTGATGGATATTTGGAAGCACAATGATCTTCTTTGAGCCATATTGAGTGTTTGGATTGTCCCTGGTTTGAAGCCAGTTCTTTTCATCTGTAATATCATCTTCCCTCTTCAGTAAGGCGTGCACCTTGGCAAGTGAAGTACTATAGATGGAATGTTGTGCCTTGGGCCCAGGTTCTCTTTTAACAGCTTTGTTATTGATTACCCAGCATTTTACTGTAGAAATATGGCTTATTTTATAGCTGTAGTATAAATTTTTTATTCAATTGATTGATATATACCGGCATATTCATTATACAACAATTCAGACCCCTACTTCATCCAGCATGTATTAACTTCGCTGTTCACATCATCTTGCTATTGTTTTGCATCTAGCATTAAATGAATCAAGATGACAAAACTGGATGGATGGGTACTTGATAATATCTCTTTAACATTCTTGGTCAGTTCCCCTGTATCTTACCCAAATTTTGCAAACTTTAGTGTTTGCATATCTAATTTGTTATCTCAGTTTATCCACCCTAAATTTTTGTGGGACTGTAATTCTTTGTAATTTGCATGTCATGCTAAAGATGAAACAAATTTTGGACTGCTTAAACTGCCTGTCATCCACATGCCTCAAAGGACCAAAGCTCTAGTGTTCTGCAATTTTTTGTATTATTTTTACAACTTGGGAACAAGTATGGCCACTTATACTGCCTTCTATAAGAGGAACTCTGATTCTTACCCTTCACTATATTTAGATTGTGAACGATTTGAAAAAGATTTCTTGAGTGCTTTTATCTTCTTTTGTCTACTCTTCATTCCATATCTAATTCTTATGCTTTTCTTTGGGTTGTATTTAGTTCAGAAATCAGGGATGCATTTCTTACCAATGTGTGCATTTTATATAACTTGAAGCAGGTAGCTGAAAAATTAATGACTATGCATGAAGAATGTTTGGAAGGTAATTATCAGTCAATTGAAAAACTAAGGGAAGCCAGTTCCCGGCCAGTTGTTCATCATATTAGACAGGTAATTTTAGTTATAAGTACTAGCCTAAACGACTTCTTGCTCCGTCCATGAGAATGATATTCTTCTCTACTGAGGATAATGCCCTATATCTTTGTTGTTCCTGTGTCTCATGATTTTGTTATTCTTGTTTATTTTCTGTTTTATGGGATTGAGTTCATTGCATGATGGGAAATCTGTCAAGAAGCCAAGTAAAAAGATGTTTTAGAAGGGAATCATTTGCATCATCCTCTCTAAGATTGTTCCCAAATTCAATAGTTTGAGAAAAAAAACTCAAATCATCTGCATATAACAAGTGAGTGTCACCATGCATTCTCTAGAGTAGAATTTTTTTAAGTTAAAAGGATCCTGTAGATACACTTATATTTTCAGAGTTCTGTTTTTGCTTCCTGGTTGAGAAGCAGGAGAAATGAATTTTGACTCAATTACTAATTCAAGAATCTTACAAGCATTTCGGAGGACAGACAGGAAATCACTAAAGATTAAATTCTCACTGTGTCTTCTTTTCACTGATATTCTTGCCTTCTCTATCTTTCTCAGCTGTTTTCAGAATCCCTCTATTCCTTTGGAAAAGCCATTAGAAGAATGCCTGGTGCAATTCCATCAAAAAGCACCAAACCTGACTTAAGACATCTATGAGAGTGAGAGGAGCTATGGTTTGAATCCATTTTTCCTTCTCACTGATAAAAGGGATAAGTAATCTCTGAATAAAGGGAATGGGTTCAGTCTGACAGTTACTGTATATGATGATTTGAGATTGCAGGGGCATGATAGATGAGATGAAACATTGAATTGCGAGCACATGTTGAATACTTTGAGACTAATCAAATGACACTACTTGGAGAAATTTCAGAAAAGTTGAATGAGCCTACTTATCGTACATCATTTTCTGGTCAGGGTAATCAACTTACCAATTCTGACACTCCCTAGTAAGATTTGGAGTTCCACTCCTTCCTTCTCCATTCCCACCAAGTCCTATGCAACCAATGACTTCTTGCTCTCAGCAAAACCATGCAGGTCAAGAAAACTCCTTCCTTCTCCATCCCCACCCGAATACTGTGCAACCAAGGTATATGCCCTAGAGCTTGCTCCCACACCACCTATCTGGCCATAAAAGAATTCCTTCTGCGTTACACACTACAAAGTGTATGTACTTGACAAAGTTTCATATTCATTCTGATTCTTCCCCAAGCCCCACATTGGATCCAACATTCTCTTGGACACCATTCACCCACCTTGCCACATTTCCCTTGGTGGGGTGGAAGAGGCATGTTACCTTTGAGTGATGGGTGTTTGGATATTAGGAAATTGGAATTGTTCAATAAGGCATTAGAGATGGAAATTTGCCAAAGAGAGAGAAAGCTTGTGGAGGAGAATGGTAGGAAAAATGTGGCTAGAAGGTGGCAACAAGTGACGAAACAATCCTGGACTGCCTTGCCTGGAAAGGAGAGCCCAAAGGTGAGAGGATAATAAATATTTGGCAGAGAGCCAACTCTACAGCCTAAGACTGCCTCAACATCTGCAGACCCCCAACACCTGTCTCTCCACCTGACAAGTCAACTAAAGCTGAAGGCACCTCTGTGGCTCTTCTCTCACTTGATTCTCAAAATCATCGTGCGCTGAAACATTATTATATATGTCTCAGCTCCACATCCTAGAAAACAATCGAATCATCCACATGCAACAAATGAGAGATAGGTCATCATGCATTCTTGAAAATAAGAATTTTCTCTAGAATAAGAGTTTTGTTCAATTAGGAAATTATGTAAATATTAATTATCTTCTAGAGTTCTGTTTTGCTGTTTGGTTGGGAAGCAGAAGGTGAAATGATTTTTGACACAATTAAAAATCAGTGACAGAACAGACATGAAACAACAACAAAATTAAATCACTTTGTTCATTTAACTGAAATTCTCACTTCCTCAATCCTCCTTGCCCCTTTAGTCAATACTTCTGTTTCCCTTGGAAAGCCATTAGAATATCAGTGCAATTCCAGCAAAGATACCAAACCTGACTAAACATTTCTTAGAAGCGTGAAGGGAGCTGGTTGTGACTCCATTTCTCTTCTTACTGTTAGGTCATGTTTGGAATGCTGGAATAAACAATAATAATGGAAAGAAATCAATTACATTCCCATTCATTAATGTGTTTGGATTATTTTTTAGGATGAGAATAGAAATAAATAAAAAATTATTAACATGGGAACCAAATCTCACTCTCACTAGAATTTTGATTCCTTTCTTCTATATGTAATTTGATTCACCTCCATTTTGATTGTATTTCCATTCCTTTTCATGTGTCAATTGCACCCTTAGAGTTATAGGTAATAAGAATAGAGTGGATGCCAGAATGGGGTTTTGTATTTTTATCTGTCCTACAGCTACTGTGGTGATCAGTGAATTGTAGAGGCATCTAGATGAGATGAAACCTTCAGGCTAAATGATTAGAGACAAAAATTTAATGATAGGATTCTGGTAGCATTTCAGGGTTTAGGAGGGTATAGTTGGTTAGAGAGAACATTGAGACCATCTGAATGAGGTAGCTTATTGGGAATAGAGCAATGGATCAGTTGTTACTAGTGAAGGCCTTGGAAAGTTAGCAGAAACACTGAGCTACTTACTTTTTAGAGGAAATAAAATCAGGAAATGAATGTTTTGATATGATAGGCTAGTTATTTATTATTGCAATCATATTATGCTATATTATCAAAATATTTCTATTATATGTGGTGAATTAAGCCTTTGTGTGTGACCTATGCTGTAGTGGTTGTCTTACCAAATATATATTCATGAGGAGCTAGACTCTCACTGCTGCTCCAGGACAATTCTAGTGGCTGTTTTCTATAACCATTTCTCTGGGTTTTCTTTCTTGTTCTTAGGAGTGGCCGCGGGGGGTTTGGGTAACGGGTGGTTCTTTCTAGATGTATCAGGAATGTTGGGAAAACATTTGTGGTGAAAAACCTCAATTTCCCTTTGACTGGTCTAAAAAGTAATGGGTAAGTAGTATATAATAATAGGAAAGTTGAAATTTTACTGATGTAGGCTTATTTTTGTGATTGCATCTCTTCTATCATGTGCCAGGCTGTTAATGAGGAGGATGAGGATGAGGATGATGATGATGATGATGATGATGAGAACATGGGGAATGATAATTCATCAAACATGATTGTGGATGCACCAGAAGCCCCCCCACCAAATTTAAATCCAGCAGACGTGCCAGTAGAGGAGCCAAGGGCCTCAAACCCAAAGGCTGCTGAAGCAGATGATGGATGGGTGGTAGTTGCCTCCAAGCGGAATAGGGGTAAAAGGAACTGAGTTTCCCATGCCCTGTGGCCTTTTATATTTAGTATATTTTTTCCCATGTTTTTTTTACCCTTTTTATTTTCCCATTGTGTATTATCTAAATTCTATGCCCTGCGGTGTGCTATTTTTGTTAAGCTTTATACAAGCCAGTTTTGAAACAAACATTTTTTTTTTTTTTTTTTTTTTTTTTTGTAGTTTTCTTTTTTACCCTGTTCCTCAAATAGGATCCAAAATCAGGAGATATGACTTTCACTGCTCTGAGCTTTCTGATGAACAGATCAAACTCACTTGAGAATTTCTTGGATATGATTTATTGCTGCATTTGCATATAAGCATAAATGATAAATCAGGTCCAGCATTAGTCGCCCATCTACATCTTCATGCTCTAAACATTACTACTGTTTCACTCATTTTATTTTTATATATTTTTTTAAGGCAAAACTAAATTGCCTCACAATCACCTATCAAAAATACAGAGAATGCACCAAAAGGCAGCAAAAATCAACATCTCAGCCACCACCTGGACTATCTTAGAAATCAAACCAGCAGCTAAAATTACAATCTAAAACAGCATTTGACCCAGAATACTGAATATATTCAACGCAACTTTCATCAACACCTACGGACCTGCCATATGTTTTATCACGCGACCGTATCATACAGAGTACGGGACGACCTTTCGAAGCTTCTTCACCTCTCCCCTCAGGAAGCTTCCATGCAGAATTGTCAATAGCCCCTCAACAGAACAGGGACCTGAAATTACCGAACGAAGAAAACACCACCAAAGTCCATAATCATGAGCTGGTTCCCCTTCTATCTTGGCGTCAGGTGATTGCTATTTCAGATTACTTGGCTGACTGGGAATTGCCAGTTCTGTGCTTTTTCACACCAAGTCGCCATCCCTGTTTTCTAGAATTTGGGGTCAAATTGATCTATTTTATAAACAAACATAATGTAAAGTATAAGTATGGTTTGAAACTATTGTTTAAGCTAACCTTTTTTTTAAATAAAAAATAAAAAAATTATTTATTTAAATTAGTTTGAACCCTTATTTTATAAATACAGTTTCTATGAAAATTAGAAATTGCAGTCTCAAATTACAATTTTCAAATAACCAAAAACACCATTTCAAACAGTAGTTTGAGAAAAATGACCACTTTGAACCAAAACTCTGTTGTCTAGGCTTTTGCCAAGGGCATGAGCCGATAATATTGTCTACCGTCTACACCTTTTAGAGGGAATGAACCCTATTTTGGCTCAATACGTGGTCACGTTTTAGTGTCATAGCAGAGCTTTTATGGCGCATTTCTTGAATGCCCCCGCATATGATGCCTGAGGTTTAGACTACTCCCCCAGTCCTCCCCATGACCAACACTTCTCATTACTCTATTATATACGCTCATCACATCAACCTCTCTCCACCAAGTCACACACATCCACTACTCACAACTACAGACCTTCAATATATAGCCATAAAACATGATCACCGCTTTCATCTTACTCTCCATCTTCTTTACAGTCTTCTCTGCTCCAGACTTCTCTCAAACTTTACCGGCCACAGTCAATCAAGGTGAATGGCATCTCTTGCAGGCCAGCATCGGCATATCAGCCATGCACATGCAGCTCCTTTGGAACAACAAAGTCGTCATTTTTGATAGAACTGATTTTGGCCCTTCCAACCTCTCTCTTCCCCCTCACCTTTGCCGCCATGATCCTCGTGATCTTGCCCTCGAAATTGACTGCACTGCTCACTCCTTACTGTACTGCGTCGACACCAACACTTTCCGGCCGTTGAAGGTTCAAACTGACACTTGGTGTTCCTCTGGATCCGTTCTCCCCAATGGGACTCTTACTCAGACTGGTGGGTTCAATGACGGAGATCACGTCCTGCGAATGTTCACCCCATGTGACGATTATAACTGTGATTGGGTCGAGTTTCCTGGGTACTTGTCCCAACGTAGATGGTATGCGAGTAATCAGATATTGCCGGACGGCCGTATCATCATCGTCGGAGGAAGACAGCAGTTTAATTATGAGTTTTACCCTCGGAGTTCTCGAGGTTCTAACTTATACACCCTTGATTTTTTGAGAGAAACCAGAGATGCCAATGAGAACAACTTGTACCCATTCTTACACCTCTTACCCGACGGAAACCTGTTCATTTTCGCTAACACACGATCGATTTCTCTAGATTACAAGCGGAATAGGGTTGTTCAGGAGTTCCCACCGATCACCGGCGGCGAGCCTCGTAACTACCCTAGCTCAGGATCATCGGTCCTGCTCCCTATCAATGAATCCCAAGCCATTGAAGCTGAGGTCTTGGTCTGTGGTGGTGCACCGCCCGGTGCAGTGTCACAAGCGTTGCGTGGAAACTTTGTGAGTGCAAGCTTGACATGCGGGCGTCTGAAGGTCACTGATGAAAACCCTAATTGGGTCATGGAGGAGATGCCGGTTGCTCGAGTTATGGGGGATATGCTACTTCTTCCCACGGGCGACGTTATCATAATCAATGGGGCACGATTGGGCACAGCCGGCTGGGAGTACGGAAGAAGCCCGGTTACTAACTCGGTGATTTACCGGCCTTTTGGGGATGTTAACCAGAGATTTTTAGTCATGTCCGGATCAATCAGACCAAGAATGTACCACTCCTCCGCTGTCCTATTACCGGATGGCCGGATTTTAGTCGGAGGAAGCAACCCTCACATATATTACAACTTCACAAACGTCCTTTACCCCACAGACCTCAGCTTGGAAGCATACTCACCTCCCTATACATCACCAGCATTCTCTTCACTTCGTCCTCATATTCTGTCCCAGGATGAGAACTTACGATATGGGCAATCATTCTCGGTTGTTTTCAATGTGTGTGAGTACACGAACGATAGGGTTCTATCAGCAAATATTGTTGCGCCATCTTTTACCACACACACAGTGGCAATGAACCAGAGAATGGTGGTGCTGAGAGTGGAAAGTGTCATGCAGGAGGCAGGGAATAGGTATAGGTTGAGCGTGGTTGGGCCATCAACGCCAGAAATTGCACCACCAGGTTACTACATGCTGTTTGTGGTGCATTCTGGTATTCCAAGTCCTGGTACGTGGGTCAAAATCCATTGATTGGATTCGTGTAATACTCAGAGATTTTGTTTATTGTACCCACAGTTTTTATTCATTGTTGGAAAGAAGAAATGATTGAATGACCAATGAATTTGCTCAAAGGAAAAAGGGAAAAAGATTTCAAACAAATCCAAATCCCAATGATTTCAAACTCTGTATCTGTTATCTCACCATCATTTAATTAATCTACACCATTGGGAAAATTTTCGGAAGTTTCCTCTTTGAAAATGATCCGGGAGGCTTGCTTCGCAAACAAGTAATTAATCTTTTGACACGCAATCTTTCCACGTAAAGGAAGCCAACTTTATTGTTCATGGACATGACTCAACAACTTTGTCTTTAGTTGATATATAGAGTTTTAATTAGGTCATCTATAAGTCGTAGTTGGCCCATCAAGGGGTATAATGGACATCTCAAAGACACTCATTTCTATTACACATTAAGTTAATTTGTATATTACTATGTCTAAGTTATATGGCCCAGTAAGTGCCATTATTTTTTGATTTAATAAAAAGCACTTTACTTAAAATACGTTTAACAGTAATTTTAGAAAATATTTATACTTATTTTAACACTTAAAATTTTTTATCTTTCAAGTATCAAAAATATAAAAAACAATTTTTTTTTTTAAATTATTGTCAAACACACTCTTAGCGGATGTTTGGTCAACTTAGAGTGATTTAATAACGTAATTAAGTATGTTCAGTAAAATAATTTAATAATATGACTTAAAGTAAAAAATAACATTAAGTAATAAATAAAAATAATTAATTTATTCTTAAATCCATTTCTTTATTTTACTTTTTTATCCTTATTAATCTTAATTATTTTCATGATTTCTTTTACTATTGACCTCCATTGTCCAAGTTATAATTTATGAGGATAAATATATCAATTTGATGATTTAAAATTAATTTTAATAAATAATCTTAATACTTACCGTAATAATTAAGTAGTAAATTTTAAGTTAAATAATTTAAATTTAATTTAATTTAAAATTAATTTAAATTATTAAATAACAAGTATTAAGTTTTACCAAATAATCCTTTATTTAATTTATCAAAATTTATTATTTTGCTGAATGTTTTATTATAAAGTTAGGTTTATTTTGAATCCCATGATTACGCTGAAGTGATATTTTGACCATATTTGAAAGGACAGAAGAAATAAATAAATAAATTATATTCAAAATGATACACATAAGCTTGATTGGGGATGACACCTAACTTCTACATTTAATAATTGAAGTATAAGTACAACTAGAAGTAATTAATAATGTCATGTCATTGATTTTCATGATTGGAAATTGTCTTTAAAAAATATTTTTATTAAAGATAAAGACAATTATTGAGTTTGAAAATTTTGAATTACAAAAATAATTGTGTTTGATGGAATATCGAATGCTAGATTTTATGGAAATACTTGCTCATGGGATAAAAATTGATTAAAATTCATAGGTAAGTTGAAAATTAATGATGTTTAATTGTAATATAATATATATTGATAAGAATATGAATTTTAAAAATATAAACTCAAATTTAATACGACTACAAATATTTGATTCTATTAAATGTCAATACTCCTTCCCGTTACCTCTCCTTAGATAGGAAATGTATGAGTCACCCATGCATTCATTTAAAATCTTCCTTGAATATGATCTAGAACATCATATAACATTTCTATACGAGGAAAATTAAGCATACCAGTGGAACATGAACTCATCCCATATTTTGTGGAAGAGGCTATCTATAATGAAAAATATAAGAAGGATAAACATTAACTTCATTTAATGTGTTAGTGTGTTTAGTCTTTATGTTCATGGGCTCAAAACCAGTAAAAAGAACTCATTTTTAAATGTTTATATCCTTTATTGTCTCTTCTCTATCTATGACTCTTCGATAGCTCTTATGCATGGATCGACTCATCTAAAGTTGTGGTCTGTATCTTGTATGCAACATGTGAAATTGATTTCAGCAATGAATGAGCTCAATGGATGTTGACTTTGGTTATATTGCTCAATTTTCATCCATCATTAAGATCATTACCATCATCTCTATTATCATCTCGATCTTTTCTTAAGTCAGCATAGTTAGAACCAGAAGCATCAATACCACTACTTTGGCCAACTTATGGAATCAATACTAATATGAGGAGGTTGTGTTTAATGTCACATTGTCACTCCTTTCTAAAATATGTTCCTTCAATACTCCTTTCTAAAGAGATTTTGTAGAATATTACTCTTGAAATTAAGAAAAGTTGATGAAAAGGATATGAATGAAAATAAATTATACTTAATGGGTAATTTTGAAAAAAATATATAATTTTTTTATTAAAGAAATAGAAATTGAAAAAGGAAATTAAATAAAAAAAACCAAATAAAAAACTTGGAATTAATATTATTATTATAGTCAAAGATTTGGGCCAAAAAAAAAAAAGTTGAAATATGGAGAGATTTCACGTTACAATAAACTTGGAATTAATAGATTGATTCACAAATATGATAGAAAATTAGTGACATAATAAAAACATTTTACGAAGAGGAAAATTTATATAGATTTGTATTTTTGTATAGCTTAAGGTATGGATAGATTTGATTCTTAGGTGACGCTTATTTTTTGACTAAATAGAAAAAGTCAAAATATTTTAGTTTTTTTATGATGTTAAAAGTAATCTATTAATATCAATTAACATAACTAAATTGAATTTATTAATAACAAGTTTACTTTAATTATATTGGTTGATATTAATACGATACTTTTAAATGAATAGAAAAGGTTAAATATTTTAATTTTTTCTATTCAACCAAACAGCAAATACCATCTAACTTTGATAATTTTACTACAAGAGGAATGATCAATAACATAAGTTATAATGCAATAATGAGGGAACTACAAAAGATGAATTTAGTATTAATTTTATGATGAATGAATAATAAAAAGGTGAATTTAATATGGATTGTTGGAATCAAATCACAAGGTGGAGTAGGTGTGGAGGCCATTTATATCATGGGGAAATCACCCATATTTTTGGAGTATTTCAATTTCAAAAGGATACATATCCACTTTTCATAATTTCTAATATATTATAGATTAAACTTTTTCAAACTAAAAAGGGTTTACTTAAACTTAATTTTGACTAAATTGTGTTTAAATGTATGGTTAAACAACTCTTTGGAACTCCTTCAAGCTAATATTTGCCATCAAATTGAATTCTTATTTATGGAATTCAAACCATTTAATCATTTTACCATTTAAAAAATTAAGTTTTGTCTAAATATATTTTTAAACTTAATTCAAGTAGTCCATTTGGTAAAACTTATTACTTAATGACTTAAGTGATTTTAATTTAAACTATACTTAAATAATTGATTTAAAACATATTACTTAATTTTTATTTTAAGTATTAAGATTGTTTAATAAAATTAACTTAAAACTTATTCTAAATTATCAAATTGACATATTTATTTTCATAAATTATAATCAGGGCAAAGAAGATTGAGTAACAATGAAGATTATGAAGTAGCAAAGAAAATTATAGAAGTAACTAGGTAAATGAAAATAAAAATATAAAATGAAGATGTGAACCTAATAATAAGTTAATTGTTTTTACTTATTACTTAAAGTTGTTTTTGACTTTAGGTCATATTATTAAGTTATTTTACTAAACATACTTAATTTTTTTAATGATTTAAATTAAATTATTAAATTATGTTAAGTTATTAAGTTGGTTTACCGAGTACCCACTTACAAATTGACTAAATGGAGTTTGATTATATGACAAAATTAAGTTTAAAATTTTTAACTATGTTTTAAAGGAACTTTCGATAAATCTTGAATCATTCTATACAAACCAAGTTTGGATGTACAAATGGCAAGTCATTAGACTCACCATAATTATCATATTAATTGATCCTAATGTAGGGAACTTTAGTTGTTTTATGAGTGTGATGTCTTAGATATGATAGAGGAGGAAGTTTCTGACATTATATATATAAACTCCTTTTAACCTTGTAAATACATTTTAAAGTTATAAAACTCTTTTAAATACAAAATAGATAATATCTATGCGGTTGGATGCAAGTCATTACAAATAGTATTAGAATCGATTTCCAGACCTTGATGTGAAGGTTTGTTTGGTCTCGTGAGGGGTGTTTGTCTGTTTAACACTATAATTCCCCTGAGATACAATGAAAACATTGTGTTTGCATGGAGGGAGGTTGATTATGATGTCTCACATCAAATATGGGAAAAAAGTTCTTAATACCATATGTGTATAGACTTTTCTTAACCTTGTAAATATGTTTTAAAACCTTAAAGGCCCTTTTGGACTAAAAACGAATAATATCTACATGATTTGATATGAGTTGTTACCTTTATAATCTTTAAATCTACAAACATGGGACATATTTAGTATATATACAAAATGTCTGCACTCCTAAAAGTGTTATTATGTGTAGCTAAGATCTCTGCACTCTTAAAAGTGTTATCGTGTGTGGCTAAGATCTTCACACTCTACCTCGAATGCCTAGACCACTCTATGAAGAAATGATAGCCCGTTAAGTTCAAGTAAAAAACACAAAATTAGTTATAATATGTCCAAACTTGAATACACTAATGAGTAGTTTAATAAAGCCAATTTACGGCTTTGTTTACAACACAATCTCAAATGGGATTCATGAGGATTTAAATAATTAGAACCGATTATTATATTCTTGTGGCAACAAATTGAACTTGTTGTAAGCATGTAATGCATATTAGAAAATCCTTGTTCTTTCAAAGTACATTGCCACATCCACCTTGAAAAATAAAATATATTGATAATTTGGACTCATTCTTCATTAATAAATTTAAGCATATTTATCATTAGACGACATCCACCTTATATTTTAATCGCTTGAAATAAAATAATTGGGTCAAACTATCTCATGGTTATTATTTTAAACACAAAAATTTAGGTGGCATTTGAATACTTTTTCTTTAAAAATAAAAAATAAAAAATAAAAAATAATAACTTATGTATAAATAATAAAGGATTACCTTTGAAGATTAATATATATATTTTTAAAAATTGTTTGAAAAATATAAGTATTAAATTAACTATTTTAAATATTAAATATTTTGATAGCAATTTTAAGACTAAGGGAGTGTTTAGTAAAACTTAATAAGTTAACTCTAAGTTAAATTTATTTAAGTTGTTAATTTAAAATTTATTACTTAATTACTACTTTAAGTGGTAAGGTTGTTTGATAAAATTAACTTAAAAATATATTTTAAACAATCAAATTAACATATAATTAGGGTAAAGGAAGTTGAGGAACAGTGAAGGTCGTAGAGTAGCAAAGGATCCCATTAGATAGGGGAGAAAGTTCTTGACACAATATATATATATATATGTATGAACTTCTCAACCTTGTAGACATGTTTTAAAGCCGTGAGAACTCTTTTGGGCCTAAATTGAACGATATCTATACAGTTAGTGTGAATTGTTATAAATGGTATTAAAGTCATCATTGACCTCAATGTGAAGGTTTGTTTTGTCCCATGATGAGCATTTGTCTGTTTGATCTTATAATCCTATGAGATACAATAAAGACTTTATTTTTAAAAAATTATATTATGCAAACGTGTTTTAAAGTTGTAAGGGCCCTTTTGGACCCATAACGGACCATATCTATATAATTGGGAGTGAGAATTAGAAAAATAGAGATAAAAAGTAAAATAAATATATAAACTTAAGAATAACTTAATTATTTTTACTTATTATTTAAAATTATTTTTTACTTAAAATTATATCATTAAATTATTTTATCAAAATACTTAATTTACTTAATGACTTAAATTAAGTTATTAAATCAATTTAAGTTATTAAATTAGTTTATCAAACACTTACTAATTTTACAAAAATTAAAAATATTTTTTTTTATTATTATGAAGTATTATTAAAATTGTTTTTTGATTTATATCCCATCGTAAACCTTTTTAAAATATTTTGTTATAAATAAATTATTAACTTTCATATGAGAATGGGAATATAAATAAAAAAAATTATTATATTTTAAATGATTTTAAAAATATATGTATTTTTTCAAAATGCCTAATTTTTATATATTTATTTTATTTCCAACGCGCTTCTACGCATTAACTACTAAAGAGCACAGTGGGCCCAACACAAACGGACGTGATTTCTGGAGTGGTGAAAGGTGTAAGGCTGCTCAGAGTGGCATTCCTTTGTAATTTCGGTGAAAGTGGTGAACATTTATTAACCGGCAGCCTATATATCTGTGCCCGAACGTTTTCCCTCCCAACTCCTTGTGACCAGAGGAAGAAGCCAAGAAGAAGAGAAACATAATCAATTTCAGAGGAGAAATTAGAGAGAGAAAGGGAGATGAAGCACATTTTCAAGAAACTTCATATAGGGAGTAGCAGTCACGATCCCAATCGATCCAACGAAACCCTAAGCTCCGCCACTACATCATCGACCGCCTGTGCTTCCGATCATCGGACATCTTCCGCGCAGTCTCCTGTGAGCCCTCCCTCCTCCTCTCCTTCTCCAAATACTTTATCCTCCACCGCCGCCTCCACCCTGCCCACCGCCACCTCTCCGGCGGCATCGAATCGGTCGGACTATTTCTTTTCCGAAGAGGAGTTTCAGGTCCAACTTGCTCTTGCTATCAGCGCTTCAAATTCGGACTGCCGTGATGATTCGGAGAAGGATCAGATCCGCGCCGCAACGTTGCTCAGCTTGGGCCGCCACCGAACTGATTCGGTCCGCGATAAGGATGAATCGGCGGAGTCTATGTCGCGCCGATATTGGGTGAGTTTGTTGAAAGCTGAATTTCGTGGAGTTCTTGCCATGCATATAGTGAAGTCTACTAAATTAGCATGAATTTAGTTGATTTTGTTGTGCGTCTTTTTTTGTGGTTGACTTGATTCTAGTTTCAGATTAGGGCAATCTTAATTTGCTCAATTGAGTGTTAAATTAAGCTAAACTTTGTTCGTCTTCTCTGAACTTTGTTGCATTCTGTTTTTTAGCGTCAAATGTATTGAATTCTGTGGCATCATCATGATTTTGTTGGTTTTACTATATTTCTAGTAGTTACTGTGCAGTGTCTCTTAATCTGTTCTGGAATTGGGAAAAAATGTTTGCAATTTAAATTTGGAACAATATGGTCTGGGAAGGTCTAAATGATCAAAACTGCCCATTTGTACTTTAACTTTATGGATTGAGTTGAATTTGGTTTTATTTGGTCTAAAATATGCTGAATGCTGCTCCATGGGCATTATCTACGGATTTTCTTCCTCAGTTTTTTGTCATTCGAATATGGAGTACTTTTGCATATGGTATTGTGTTGGTGTCAATTGGGAGCAAATGTTTGATTTAAATTTTTTTTTGATAGGCAAATAAGAGATTGTATTAGAAAAGCCTAGCAAAGGCGAAAAGAGTACACACTAAGTATACAAGCAACGCCCAAGAAGCTAGGCTAAAAGAAAGAAAAACCTTTCTCCTATTTAGACAAAAGCCACTCTATAAAATCAATCAAGGACAAAGAATGATCCTCTAAATATACTCTACCCCAATTCACAAAAGTGTACAAAAAGGAAAATTTTAGAGCTTGGTCGGAACATTTAGTGTCATTGAACACTGTTTCATTTCTTTCCTTCCATAAGGTCCACATTAAACAAAGGGGAGCAGCCCTCCAAGCCTTTTCCTTTCTCTTACTCACAGAAGCACCATGCCAAGCTATGTTTGATTTAGATTGTTCCGCTGAAGTTAGGAGAGGCTTGGTTAGAAAACCAAAAAAAATAAAAATAAAAATTGTGATGTGCTCTTTGTTCAAGTGAATAATTGAATTTACTACTATCAATTGCATAACTGAATTTACTTTATTAATTCCATAACTTCTCTGGAACATTTCTTGTATTAAATTCCACTGCATAAGCATGACTCCTTTGCTTTTAGCTGGGTTTTTGGGGGTTGAGTATTTATGAATCTGGTTTCAGATTGGATAGCAATCTTGGTGATGTTGATTAGCGTGAATATTAATTTTGTGATATGGTGTTAAGTTGGGCGAAATTTGGCTCATGGGGACAAAAAAACACCTAAAGTGGTCATCTCGTGACTAAAGTTGGTTGAATTTGGGTTGTTCAAACTTCTCTTGAGCCCTCAATGTCCTGAATTTTACTAAGTGAGTACATTTTGAATAATTTAGTCCCTAGCCCCACCTCCAGCCTCTGGACCAAAAAAGAACAAAAAAAAAAAAAAAAAGAAAGAAAAACTGAGAGGAAAAATGAGGATGCTGTAATGTATTTTGCTTGTATCTTCTGTTCATCAACAAGAAAGATATTTTGTACTTGTTATATCTAGCTTGGCTTGATTTATTTTGGGTACTCTTAACTTCCTCAGGATTACAATGTGCTTGACTATGAAGAGAAAGTGGTAGATGGGTTTTATGATGTGTATGGGCTCTCCACAGATCCAGTAATCCAAGGGAAAATGCCATCTCTCACAGATCTTGAAACAAACCTTGGAAACTCTGGATTTGAAGTCATTGTAGTTAACCGCAGAATTGACCCTGCCCTGGAAGAGTTGGTGCAAGTCGCACACTGTATTGCCTTAGACTGCCCTGCTGCTGAGGTTGGTGTTTTGGTGCAGAGGCTTGCTGAGATTGTTACAGATCACATGGGTGGGCCAGTAAGGGATGCTAATATTATGTTGGTGAAGTGGATGGAAAGCAGAAAAGAGTTGAGGACATCTCTTCACACAAGCATTTTCCCTGTTGGGTCCTTAAGTATTGGCCTTTCACGCCACCGTGCTTTGCTTTTCAAGGTGAGCTATTTGACTGTCATTTCACTGTAGTCTCTTGAGCCTAGAGATTATGAACTGCAGTCTTTTCCTGGCTGTCCCTGCTCTTGGAATCAAACATCAAATTCAGCAGGTGCCATGTTACATTGGTAAATTGCAATTTGAAACCTGGATCCTCCAATCTATGGGTTTGGGTATGCTTCCTTCGGTAATTCTAATTTTTGTTCCTAATACTAGGATTTTGGGATCAATGATGTTTGAAGTTTGGTTAAATCAGTTCTTAAATTACTCTTGTTTTCTTCTTGTAGTTTGCAGCCTGTTATTCATGGTGTAGAACATTTGGAGATTGTTACAAAAATCAAATTTCTTTTGGGTTTTTGGAAATGGAAATAAATGTAGAGGTGGGAAAAGCACATATGGAGATTGTTTCAAAAATTGTCTTAAAAAGTTTATTTAGAAAGGCCTCCTTCTTTTAAGTGTCATATTGTTGCATGGGTTGCTCTTTCTGTTGGTTTAGATGATTATGTTGTTGATCAGCTAGCTAAATAGGGTGTCAACAGGTATCTTGGTTTTAGACATTTTGAACCACTTAGGGGTTTTTTTTTTTTTTTATTCGTTTTTGGGTGATTCACAATCACTTGTTTGTATTTACACATGCAGTTGTTTTCCTGTTTGATTTAGGTGGCATTTGATTTTTTTTATCTAAAGGATGAATAGGTCTGACTTTGTCAGAAATCTGAATGGAAATTGATGCAAAAGTTTCAATTTAGATTTGAGATATAGCTACTTGTATTCTGAAAAAAATATCTGAATATAAGGCACAACTTAAAAAACTAAACATAAAACATCTAAAGTCTATTAATACTTCAAACAAAAAAAGGGCCTTAAGTCCCCATTTATGAAAACATAATTTTCAATTGTTTCCATAATGTGTCTATTCTTTTTCAAGAACCAAGTTGATGCTGCATGATTCCTGATAGAAGGTCAGACATGGTGTGGAACACTAGACACCGTTTGTGTGGGAGGGAGGGGGTTTATACATTTGATATTTCTCATTTTAATTTTGTGAGTTAAGATTCGAGACACTACCTCTAAAACCAAGTAAGGTATGCAGTTGCATGAGCTTTTGCTCCACTCCACTAACATAAACTTGCTAATAATGCTTTGCCATTTCTCTTTGCATTATGATTTGATCTTGCCATGTTCATAAGAACTAATTATATTTGTGCTCAGGGTTTGTTAATTTTTACAATGTTCTTATTATCATATTCAAATTGACTAGTTTTGTATTTTTTATTCTCTTTATTTTCTGGGATGCAGATATTAGCTGACAATGTTGGTGTACCATGTCGACTGGTAAAAGGTAGTCATTACACTGGTGTAGAGGATGATGCTGTCAACATAATAAAATTGGATAATGAAAGGTTACCACTTCTGCTTGTTTTAGAATATTTTATTATGTTTACCTTTATGGCTGCTGCTAAGGACTGTTATTTGAATACTGCCCATAGTATTCTTTTTAATTTCTAGTGGCTTTTTTCCCCTTAGTTATCCTCTCTATTTAATTGAAGGTTGGGCAAACCCCACGAACAATGCCCTACTGTGTCTTGGCTTAGTCCTGAAAGGACCTTTTTTTGCTGAGTTTCCTTGCCTAGACATGTTACATTATTCATTCCAGATGGTTGGTTATATTTTTGTCAAAACAAACTTCCACTTTTTGATCTCATGATCATTTGTATTATTTATGCTTATGCACACATGCACACATTTTGTCTAAATAGTAAAACTAGTTGTTAGTTGTTATATATGTCTTCTGTAACCCCTTAAGTCATGGATCTAATCCCTGTTTTTCTGTTTTCAGGGAGTTTTTGGTTGATCTCATGGGAGCCCCTGGGACACTTATACCAGCTGACATTCTTAGTGCAAAGGATAGTTCTTTAAAGTCATATAATCCAAAATTAAGTAAAATCCCAACTTCTCAGGCATCTAAGGACTCTGGAGGTGCTTACTCAAGACCTAAGCCATTACTTGGTGATTATGAAGGTAGTAGTCAAACCTCCACAATTGAAAATAGTTTGCCTCAGGATAGGAAAGCAAGTTCTGAAAAGATAGAATCCTTGGATTCATTTTCTAGTTCAAGTGGTGACACTGGTGTTGGTACTTCCAGAATTTCTAAAAGAGTGACTCCTGTTAATCAGTCAAATCTTCGGCCTTCATTGGCAATTGGGGCCTCTGTGTATAAAGGGAGTCGTGGTGCCAATGCAGTTGGTGATGGTTCGAGGATGAATGTTAACATAGTTCCATATAATCAAAACAGCACAGAAGACCCTAAAAACCTTTTTGCAGATCTTAATCCTTTTCAGATGATAGGATCCAGCAAGGCTTCTGCACAGAGCAAACCTATGGAGAATAAAGTTGATGAGTTTCAAAGAGAGAAAAATAGCGCTGCCCCTGGTAGACCCCCTTTGCCATTGATGTGGAAGAATCGTTATGCTAACAATGAGGTCCCAAGAAAAAAGGAAAATGATTTTGTGGAGGGTCTCTTTCCAAAAATCAACCGTGAAACCAATGACTACAATCTGCCATCATTAACTTCCAACAATGCTACTACATCTGAAAAAGTTTATTCAGGTGTTTTCAAGTTATCGGGTAATGCCTATATGAATAACAAAGTTAATGATGACCAAAATTCTTCTTGTAATACCAATTCAATGTTGGCACCAAGCACGAGTCAGTTCAATAGGTTATCTTTGGATGAGGATGTAAGTGCTAATTACAATGAAGAATATCAAAAGGATGGGAAGGTTTTTCAAAGTGACATGGTAGATGCTGCAAAAGAACATGACAAGAATGAAACTGGTCTGCATGATCACTGGAAGTTCAGACACGATAGCTTTATGGAGAACAATTTGAGGGAAGCTGAAAGTCCTTGCTCGTCTGTTGACCGTGATGCTGGTAAAGTTGATCAAATGTTTGAAGATGTAGGTGAATGCGAAATTCCTTGGGAAGACCTGGTTCTTGGGGAAAGGATCGGACTAGGTAACATATTTGACTAGCCAAATTTTTTTATTGTGTGGATGAGTTAGTTGTTGCTAACATTTCCTTTGGTTGGTCTAGGGGGTATACAACTTTAAGCTTTTCAGGAAAAGTGATATTATGGTAATCTCTTTGGGAGATGTTTCTCTTGAGAACCAAGATCTCTTTCCTTTTGAGCTATTCTCTCTTTCTCTCTCTGTCAATGATGTTAATTAATCTCTTGCGGGAAATCTTCTGCTGTTTTCTTTTCACCAATTGACCATTCTCCTTTGCTTTTTGTTGAAGAACGACAATTCCTACTGCTACCGCTCTTTTTATTTTTTATTGTTTATGTTAACGTTTTTCTTATTGGAAGAATGGTTGTAGTGTTTCAATCCGAGCATTGCAATATGCTCATTATTTGGATGTTTTCTGATTATTATTCATGTTTTGTTGTCAATAGGCTCGTATGGAGAGGTCTACCATGGTGATTGGAATGGCACAGTGAGTTTTACTTCTCCTTCCTGTATTTCAATCCCTTACATGTAATGCTTTGTTGAGGGGAAAAATTGCTGAAAGAAGAGAATAGTGGATCCATAAATGTGACTCTTCTGGATTTTTTTTTTTGTCTTCACATTTTTATTTTTTATGCTAGTGTCTTCTATGTCTTGAAACCAATTTTATGTGATTTAGTTTATTTACCACATCTGCTGCTTTTTTCCCCTCAACAGTATGCTCTTTGTAATGCACTATGTATGCAGAATTTGGTTTTTTTGAATGGAACCATAAAAATTGTTTGCATGCTCACTCTTGACTTTTCTTTATTGAACAAACAAACTATCATTTTTACTCACCTGTCTTGTTTCTTTCTCCATTGCACCCTCCACTTAAGGCATACAGCCTAGGATACCGTTGTTATCTTTGTAAACATCTTAATCAGATCCAAAAATGATGAACCCAAATTTTCCCCTAGTGCTATCTTTTTTTAATTAACTGAGAAACGATGATTCGAAGAACTGTTTAATTTTGTCCACAAAAGTTTGCACATTCCTGCTTGTTTTATGCCGCATTTCCTGATCTTGATATTTGACATTTCTTGTTACAGTTTTTGTTTCTCTTTTTTGAATACTTTGTGTATTCTTGATTTGCTAACAGTCCCTTACCACCCACAGGAGAAAAAACACACTTTTGCAATAGAGTGGTGAAGAGAGGATGAAACAAGTATGCACATGAGAAAGATTTTAAAGTTTCATTTTGTTTCATCCTCTTTTTTGAAAAAAAAAAAAGAAAAAAGGATGATGAAACAAAATGAAACTTTAAAATCTTTCTCATGTGCATACTTCAGTTCAATAATGATGTTACTACACACTATTTGTGATGGATATTCTTAATATTGCCCTAGTAATGATTTTGTGGAACATTAAGTGAACACAACTGAAATTGCAGTCAGGTTATGTGAAGTGAATCTTAAAAAGTGTGTTATTACGGGAAATTGAAAAATAGGCACTCTATTATTATTATTATTAATTTGAAACAAATTGATATGATTTTTTTATAGGTAAAAGCAATTATATCAAAAGCACCTACCAAAGGGGCATGCAAAAGTATACACAATGTATACAAGTTCTCTAAGGCCAAAAAGGCAGAGGGAAACACTTTTTTTTTGGATAGACAATGATGTAATTTTATACACAAGCACAATAGAAACATCATAGCAAGGTCACAGGATGTATACAATGAGTGCCAAAGAAAAAACAAAAAGGGCACTGAGGAACCACCAAAATGAGAGAACAAAAAACAACTTTCTGCCTTGTTGATAATCCAACCAATCAACAAAGTCAATTAAATATATTTTACCTTCACGTATGTACAACTTTACCTTACCCACAAAAAGAGAAAATCTGCAAAAAATACAAAAGATGGTCAGAAAAAGAAGGGGGAAACACGTAATTAGAGCTGCAAAATAGCTATATAGATCAAAGATAAAACAAGAATATGTACAAAATATAAAAACAAAACACAATTCAAGTGGGGTAAATAATCCTCTAAAAAAGAGCTCATCTACTTGGCATAACCTTTTGCTAATTGATTTGCAACATCATTAATTAAGTGCGAGGACTAAGAAAAGGAACGACCCTAGTTGCTTGCTAGATCTAAATTTTGATGAAGCCACATTTCTTACTTCCAAGGACCTCTCTCCTCTCTCCAACCTAGACATCTATGAGATGATGACAACATAATCACCTTTCACCCATAATTGGATATATCCAAAGCCTTAGCTTGCAACAAGCCTTCCAAAAGACTAAAATCTCTACCCCAATAGCCAAATACTTCTACCAGTTTAGAGAAGGATCTCAACATTATGCCATGGTGATACCGAATTACACCTCCAATTCCCAATTAACTTGGGTTACCTAGAGCACTCCCATTAAAGTTTAGTTTAATCACACCCATTGGAGGTATAGTCCATATTAGTAGCGACTCCCTAGCTACCCTCTTTGACCTGGAAACTATATTCTAATCAAGCTATAGAATTCTCGAAGGAGGACCTTCAAAAGTTGTAAAGGTTGAAGCTTGGATAGAGGAATATAACTGTAGCAAATACCAAATAGATTCTAAGGTCCTTTTATCCTAAAAAACCCTCATGTTCCTTCCCCTCTAGACTATCCATAACAAAGTAAGGCAAGCCAACATAGCAAAGAAACCTTCCTCTAGGATAACTCCAAGCCCCCCAAAAGGGATAATCATATTTGTCACACTCATGGGAGGAGTCCAATCCATCCCAACAAGGCTAAATAGCTTATGTCAAAGGCTTGAAGTCACTGGGCAATATAAAATAATATTATCAGTCAATTTCCAGCTCTGTTCTGCTTATGGCTGGTAAAAGAGGAGGGAGTCGCTGGTTTGCAGTGGATTGGGTCTTTTGAAATTTCTGTGGATGTGTTTGGGAAGAAACTAAAGGGGATCATTGTGGTAAGAAGCAGAGGCTTCACTTCGTGGATCAGGTTTGGGAGCACTAGCTTGTGTTGTCTGTTAGAGGGAGTGGAGGCTTGCTGTAGGGGTGAGTTTGCTCAGAGATTTGTTAAAAGTTGGGAAGATGGAGGTAGGAAGTTTAAACTGGAATGTCGAGCAAATGAGGCCGGCAGATTTTTGTTGTGTTCAGTGGTTGATTCGGAAGCAAAGAAACATTGTTTAGTGTTCTCGAAAGGGAAAGGTATTTTGGGAGGTTGGGCCTTGCTGGCTGAAAAACTCCGCTCACTTGGAGTATCGACATGTGATGAGCCCAGGGAAGTTTTTGTTTTCTCTATGATAGAGAGCAGAGATGGGGCTTCTGAGGGGAAGAAAGAAAATTCCTACGTCGATGAGGTGAATACAAGAGGATTTTCAAGAGTGAGAAGACTAGGGGAAGCAGCGTGGCTACAACTGGGAGAAGAAGATGTGTTAAGCGGAATGGAGCTATTGGACCGGTGTCTGGTTGGGAGATGGGGAGAGTCTCCGGTTTCGGTTCCAGACTTGTTTGCTCTGGAAAAATGGGTAAAATGTCACTGGAAACTTAAAAGAGGAGTGAAATTTGCGAGGCTGGGGGGCCCTTTTATTCTAATTGAGTTTGAGAATAAAGTAGAGGCAGACAAAGTGTTATTAAGAGGGTTCCAGTGTTTTAAGGATTTGGTTCTGCACTTGGAAAGGTGGGACCCAAAAGTGGGGTGTTCTCAAAGTTGTGAACAAATTGAGGAAGTTTGGGTGAGAGTGGTGGGATTACCGCTACACTTTTGGAGCCTGGAAGTGTTTAAAAAGATTAGGGATTGCTGTGGGGGCTTTGTTGCAGTGGATGAAAGCGCTGCTGCGTTTAAGGAGCTTCAATGGGCTAGCCTATTAGTGAAATCTGAGGGGTTAGAATGGCCAAGTTCTCTGCAAGTGGCAATTGGCACTTCTTGCTTTGCTATTCAGTTGTGGTGGGGGGTGCTTCCAAGGGTGTCCGAAGTGATTTTGGTGTTCAGAAATGGGTCGGGAAAGGAGCAGGATGTTAGGGATGATGAAGGGGGTGCTTCACGCGCCGGCCTTGAGGTGGAGCAGATGCAGTCAACTGGGCAGCCTGCAAAGGTGGCTGTGCCGTTTGAAGGTGGAGAAAAATGCTGCAGAAAAGATATGGAGGTTCCTTTTTCTGACTTGATGTCAACAAGAGGGGCAGTGGAGGACATGTCCAGAAGCAGGCTGAATTCTGGTTAGGAGAAGGATTCAAATTATGGGCCTGCAACCAAAGTTAATAGAACATTGGGCTGGGATCTGGAGACGACATTGGAGAGGAGGCCCAATGAGGAGGGCCTATTCGGCAACATAGAGGACTGTGGGCTATCCCACTTAGGCCCACTAACAAACATGCACTCATGTGTCGGTTTAAATAAATGTATGGAAGTGGGCCGACCCACGTTGGACTCTTATAAAGGCCCAGTTGTGGTGGGGCAACCCACTTTTGAAGACTCTTTGGGGGCTAGGGCTTGCAAGGGATGTCGAGAGGTGGACTGTGGGCATCCAGATGGGGTAGATCTCGGCTTCCAGCAGGGCTTGTCTCCATCGGCGCTAAATACTAAAGAGTTTATCGACGAAGCTTTGATGGAGAAGGCTTCCAGGTACACAGTTTCTCATCCTCGGTCTCTTTTCTCGTTGGGGAAGCAGGATTTCTCTTCTTCTACTCTTTCTGGGCGGGATGGGGTGTTTGATGCCACGGATGGGGGTTGCGGTCGGGGTTGTAGTTCGGAAACAGTTGGGGGAGCAGGTTTGGGCCCTTTAAGGATGATTTTGGCGGATGGAAGGGAGATGGAGGTCTCCGGGTTGTCGGGGTTGGCTAATAGGACTATCGAGGAGGAGACGAAGGATGTTTCGGAAAGGGTTCTTCAAGAGATTATGGAGGAGAGGAACGAAGTGGGTGAGTTGTGTTGGCAATCCAATTGCTTGGCTAAGTTTAGCCGATGCCTTGGAATGCCGATAGAGGGCTTCGAAGGAGAGATTTTGTTTCCGCTCAAAAGAATGAAAGAGAGGAAAATTCAAAAGGGGAAGGGGAAGCTGGATGGTAGGAGAAAGAGAAAATTGGAATCTTTAAAGTTTGAAAGGGAGTTGAGAAAGTTGGAATGGACTGTGAATTATCTTGGAGGAGGAGAGGGGGGGGCAGTTCTTGTAAGTTTAGATGAAGATCCGTCTGCTTTCTTGGAATGTTACAGGGACTAATAATTGTGATAAGAGGAAGGTGATCAAAGCTTTGATTAAGAAGAATATGGTGGACTTGGTTTGATTACAGGAAACCAAAATTCAGGAGATGTCAAGGGATCTTATTTGTAGTTTAGGAGTAGGGAGATTTTGACAATGGGGAACTGTGGATTCTAGGGGTACGATGGGTAGTATAGTGGTGTTCTGAGATAATAGGGTGTTGGAATTGATTGAATTAGAAAAGGGAGAATACAATTTCCTGCCATTTTAAGAATTGTGAGGATGGCTTTACGTGGACTTTTATAGGAGTCTATGGTCTAACCATGAGGAGAGACAGGGAGTGTTTCTAGAATGAGTTGGGAGCCATTAAAGGCCTTTGGAATGGGCAGTGGTGTGTTGTTGGTGATTTTAATGTCATCTTAAGCCCTGAAGAGTGCAGTAGAGGAGGAAGCTTGAATTCAGACATGAGAAGATTCTCAGATGTAATAAAAGACTTAGAGTTAAAGGACTTGCCTCTGATTGGGGGTCATTTTACTTGGAGTGGAGGGGTGAATAACCAGTCTCTCTCAAGGCTAGATCACTTCTTGGTCAATGAGTGGGATTGCTGTTTTAGTGGTTCGAGGCAATGTGTCCTCTCGAGACCGATGTCTGACTACTTCTCAATTCTGTTAGAAGGAGGTGGTTTGAGAAGAGGACCATCCCCCTTTAGATTTGAGAATATGTGGCTTAAAGTGGAGGGTTTTAAAGATCTGTTGAAGTCTTGGTGGGAGGGGGACAACTTTAATGGTTCTGCAAGCTTTATTCTGGATGAAAAACTAAAGGTTGTGAAGTCTAAACTGAAGGAGTGGAATAGAGATGTCTTTGGTAGGGTTGAATACAGGAAGAATTTGGATTTGGATCAGATGTAGTTTTGGGATGCTAAGGAGAAGACTAACAAACTGTCTTTGGAAGATATGGAAGCTAGAAGAGAAGCGAGGGAAGAATATAAAAAATGGGTTTTACTAGAAGAGATTACTTGGAGACAAAAATCTAGGAAAGTGTGGCTGAAAGAGGGTGACAGAAATACGGGCTTTTTCCACAGAATGACAAATGCTCACAGGAGAAGAAACAATGTCGACCGAATTAGGATTAATGGTGTTTGGCATACGAAGGAGAGTGGGATTAGCGAAGGGATAGTAAATGCCTTTAGATCTTTGTTGTCCAATCTGGGGGATTGGCGCCCTCCTTTATTCGGGCTGTAGTGTGAAATGCTGCAGAATATGGATTGGTCTTTTCTTCTTACAGTTATGCGGAAAATGGGTCTTGGGGAGAAATGAATAGGGTGGATTAAGTGGTGCATATCTACTGCAAGTTTCCCTGTGTTGGTTAATGGCACGTCTAAGGGATTCTTTCAAAGCTCAAGGGGATTGAGGCAAGGTGATCCTCTCTCGCCTTATCTTTTTGTGGTTGCCATGGAGGTCTTTAAATCATTCCTTAAAAGGGTTGTGGATGGAGGTTTTATGTTGGGTTGTAGGGTGAAGGGTAGGAGTGAAGAAGGGGTTCAGATTTCCCACTTGTTGTTTGTTGATGACACCTTGGTGTTCTGCCAAGCTTCTCAAGACCAACCGACTTACCTAAGTTGGCTGCTTATGTGGTTCGAGGCCGTGTCGGGGTTGAGAATAAACTTGGAGAAGAGTGAACTCATTCCAGTAGGGAGGGTCGAGAATATTGATGATCTCGCCTTGAACTTTGGTTGTAGAGTGGGTAGTCTACCGTCCACTTATCTGGGCCTTCCCTTGGGTGCTCCGTTTAAGTCAATATTAGTGTGGGATGGAGTGGAAGAGCGTTTCCGCAGAAAATTGGCCATGTGAAAGAGACAATACTTATCCAAGGGAGGAAGAGCAACTCTAATCCGAAGTACTTTGTCCAATCTTCCTATTTATTTTATGTCCTTGTTGCGCTTACCAAGTTTAGTTAGCCGAAGACTAGAGCAAATTCAAAGGGATTTCCTTTGGGGTGGTGGCAACTTGGAGCGAAAACCACATTTAGTAAGATGGGAGTTGGTGTGCTTAAGTAAAAAGAAAGGGGGATTGGGGATCAAATGTCTTTTTATCCTTAATAAGACTCTTCTTTCCAAATGGAATTGGTGATTTGCAAATGAGAGAGAGGCTTTGTGGAATCAAGTGATTAGAGGAAAGTATGGAGAAGATAGAGGGGGTTGGTGCTCTAGGGAAGTGAGAGAGGTGCATGGTGTGGGGCTTTGGAAAGGAATAAGGATGGACTGGGAGTTGGTGGGCACTCGGATTTTTTTCAGTGTTGGCAATGGGAGGAGGGTGAGATTTTGGAGGGATAGATGGTGTGGAATTCCCCTTTGTGTGAGTCTTTTCCTTCCCTCTTTACTTTGTCTGTTGACAAGGAAGCTTGAGTGGTGGATTTTTGGGATCCTTCGGTTGAGGGGGGTTGGGGGGGTTGGAATCCCTGTTTTTCAAGAGCCCTAAATGATTGGGAGGTGGAGGAGGCGGAAAGATTTCTGGAGCATCTTCACGGGAAGAGAGTGCTTGGAGATGTGGATGATATGGTGGTTTGGACCGAAACAAAGAGTGACAAGTTCTCAGTCAAGTCTCTCTACCTTGCTCTAGAAGCGGATTGCCCTTATTTGTTTCCTTCTAGCTATATTTGGAATGTGTGGGTACAACCCAAAATTAGTTTCTTTGCGTGGAAGGCTACATGGGGTAAAACTTTAATCCTGAATCTTGTTTAGAAAAGAGGACGGGCCTTGGCAAATAGATGTTTTATGTGTCTTGAGAATGAGGAGACTATAGACCATTTGCTTCTTCACTGTTAAAAAACAAGGGTCTTATGGGAGTTACTCTTTACCTTGTTTGAGGTGTCTTGGGTGTTACCCTCTTCAGTTAGAGAGACTCTCCTTAGCTGGCATGGTTCTTTTGTGGGCAAAAAGTGCAGGAAGGTGTGGAGAGCTGCTCCTCTTTATATATTTTGGACGGTTTGAAAGGCGAGAAATAGATTGGCCTTCAAGGATGATGAGTTGTCAATACAGAGATTGAAATGCTCTTTTGTTTTTTCTCTTTGGTCTGAGGCTAAGCTGTTTATAGTTGAATGCCCTCTAACTATGGTTAATTTTATTGATTGGTTGGGATCCTATTAAGGCTGTTTTTTGGGCCAGTTGGATTTTGGTCTCCTTCTTTTCCTTTGGCCTTTTTGGTGGTGGGTGTATAGGTTCGTATACCTTGAGTCGCTTTTTTGGCGTCTCTTTATATATGAAATTATCTTTACTTATCAAAATCAGTCAATTTCTAGCTCCTTAGGCATATAACAAAATGATTCAGACTGAGAGCTTTGAGAAGCCTCCTCACCTATAGCAAATCAGTGTTTTCTTATTGGTCATTGGCCATGCAAAAGTCTTAACCGTAGATTGGGATTTTAGATTCACAAATGAAGTTGACAAGAAAAACATGGCCTAGAATTAGGGGTTAGAAAGAGTTGTAAAGGAAAACTTTACAAAAAATAAGCCTATGAAAGTTAATACTTATAAAAAAAAAATGAAAGTTAATGACAAAAATTCTATGTCCAGGAAGAAAGAAGACAAATACAGAAGGATAAAAGATGACACAATAGCTCAACATAATTGAAAATTTTTCTGCTCAAGTGTATTGAAGTTCCATAGAATTGTTGGAGGTGGTGGTTGATAGTAGTGTTGATGATGGTGTAGAATGGTACTGGATTGTTCATTGTTGGTGATAAGGAGGCTGTGGTGGTGAGGATGCTGGTTTGTACAGAAGTAGCTGGTATTTGTTGGTGGTAAGATTGGACTCCATATGATGTTGGAGGAGATGGTTTTGGATGAGTTAGGTGCAGATATGGAGTGGTAAAAGTTTGTGGTGGTGCTTGTCTATACCTTATGTCCTGTACAGAAAGTGGATGCAATGGTTGTGTGGTGGGGTGACAAAAGAGGCATGTGGTTATGGTGTTGATTATAAAAATTTATGCTGACTCTATGGGTGTCTACTGAGAGGGTTGTGGTCCAATTCATTATAGTTGGAGGTCCATTCATTTGAAAATGATATAATTGTCCTCTAAATGGATTTCATTATTCCATTTGTAACAGTGCTTTCTTTTTATTGTCTTTTTAGGAAGTCAGTCATATTTATTATTTATTTATTAAGTTTTTTTGGGGACATTGGGCAAAGGCATTAGTGGGTTACAGTGCCTTTTTTGATTGACTTTACTTCTATAAGATTATTATTGTTGTTATTATTATTATTATTATTGTTATAATGTTAGATTTTTCGTCGGACACCAGGAGGTTGCTGTGAAGAAGTTCTTGGACCAGGATTTCTCAGGTGCTGCTTTGGCTGAGTTCAAAAGAGAAGTAAGCACCGGGTCAGATTTTGATTTATGCATCTAAAGTGTTCTGTTTTGTTGCTAAAATTTAAGAGGAAAAGAAAATGAAATTGAGAAGGCCAGAGAAATAGGAAATAGTTTAAAGTTGCATTCCTTCCTTTTTTTTTTTTTTTCTTTTTTTTTTTCTTTTTTTTCTTTTTTATAAAAAAAAAAACCTTTTTTATTTATCCATTCAGAAGAATACAAACTTAACTCAACTCAACTATGCCTTATACAGTTTATTTGAAGGAGTTAGGAATCATGTTTTACTATTCTCTTCTTTCTAGACCTGTGTCACAAAGATGCTAGAAAAGGAGGAAAAAAAGGAGAAAATTCCTAAGCATTAATGTTGGTGTTGGTGGTTTGTGGTGCAGTGCCGGTGATGATGATTTGAAAGGTCACATATATTGGTGGTGGTGCACCATTGTCAGCCTGTCTCTGCTGTAACTTGGAAAAAAAGTGGAAACCATAAAAACAGAAAAATGAATATTTTGCTCAAAATTATTTCTATTTTATGTTATAGTTACCTGAAGACAATAGAATGAGTGAATAAGATCCCAAGGCCCAAAACCCAACTGTTCAAGTTTTTTAATTAGGATTTCTGTTCTATTAGCTACGAAATTGTTGACCATAAGAGGATTCAAATTATGTTTTGTTTCCTTTTGTGCTCGACAATGAAAAAGAACTTAAAATAATATATTATTTCTATGTTGGAGACTTGGTAATTTTGTTATAAAGCAAAAATATTAACTTGGTGTCTTTCTTTTTTGTTCTTTAATGTAAGGTGCGAATAATGCGTAGATTGCGTCATCCAAATGTTGTTCTTTTTATGGGTGCTGTTACTCGCCCTCCAAACCTCTCTATCATCACTGAGTTTCTTCCAAGGTACATTTATATGATATTTCCCCCTCCTTTTAATGAAGTGAATTGCTTTGCAAAAGCATTGGAATACTTAATCTGAATCTTTTTGTTCTTGGCATGCATGTTCAACCTGAGCATGGTAATCCTTAGAATTGATTGTGTTGATTTATACCATGTTATTATTTATTCCTTAATGATATTGTATTCCAGAAGACGCTAGTCTGGAATTTTTATTATCATAAGGGATGGGGATTCAACTTACCAATCTCTATGGCTCATCTGCTATCAATTTATGATATTATTATATTATTTTATTTTTTGTTGGTTACTCAATGGTTTTGTTTCTTGATGGGGACAGTAACAGAGATCTGCATCAGAACTTTTAGGTGTGTAGGCCTGGCTTTAGCAAGTTGGTCATGGATTGTTAAGCAGTACAAAGATAGTACTATTGATTTTATTATTTAAATGTCCAACCCAAGTAATTCTTTGAAGACAGTTTAGGGTTGGCTGATACTGAAAGCTTTGGGTTCAGTAGAAAGCATATTTGAAATGACACACACATCAATATCCCCCCACTTCTGTTGTACACAAAATATGCTTTTAGGTGTATATCATGAAGTACTTGACGAGGCTTGACATGTGACCTGAGATGTCATAAACTAAGAGGGTGTTTGGTAAATTAATTTAATGACTTAAAGTGACTTAATGTTTTAATTTATATCAATCTTAAATATTTTTTATAAACATAGTTTTAGATTTAAGAAAAATGAAATTAACTATTTTGACTTAATACTTAATATCACAATTTAAAGTTAAAAATTACTTTAAATTATTTTAACAAATTTGCTTAATATATTTAATAACTTAAATTAAGTTATTAAGTCATTTTAAATTATTAAGTTGATTTACCAAACACCCTTTAACAATATGACTTCTTCCTTTGTTACCATTGACATCTTTTGTTATTGTCAAAATTGCTGGGAACTCCAAATTTCTCTGTTCCTTGACCCTGAATCGTATAAGGTGAATGCTTTCTACCCTAGGCATCTTTAAATATATCACAGTGGATAACAAGGTTATAAAAACCAAAAACAATAGATTTAGAGAGTATAAAGATTATACCTTTGATCTGGATGTTTCCAAATTATTTCCAATCCGATGAAGATGTCAAAAACCATTGTAGAAGTCATTTACCCAATGCTCTTCCACCCGATCTCTCCTTCAAGGGTCTAGGCATGAGAAAAGTGTGGACTTTTCTCTCTAAACGATAACTAGGGTTTTTCTCTTTGGAGGCTCTTTGGAAGATGACAGGAAAAACTCTTAAACCCTAACCCCTTAAGGGGCTTATAGGGCTTCTTGTGGCCTTGAGGGTCTTTAAGCCCAAGTTGGGCTTAGGTCATCTAAATCAGCCTATTTGGGTCCTAATTAATTAATTAGTCTTGTCTAGAAAGACAATTCATAAGGTCTAGTACAACCTTACGTTTTTATCAAAACACCCTTATTTATACTCTTTTTTTTTTATTTTTTTTTATTTTTTATAGATAAGCGCACAAGGATATATTAGATAAAGGGTGCTTGAAAGGCGACCCAGAGCATACAGGGAGTATATAAGCATCACCTAAAAAACAAGAAACAAAAGGGACAAGCACTCACCGGCCCTCAACAAGAACCCAACCAGTCCACAAAGTTAAACAAAGATAAGGGGCCTACAACTATAGAAGATTTAGCCCAAAAAAAGAGATTACAAACAAAGGAAATTTTCAATCTTTGAATCGACAGGACCTCATTATCAAAAACCATCCTATTTATTTCCTTTCAAACCGTCCAAAATAAGCAAAGAGGAGCTGTCTGCCAAACCTTTCTATGCTTCTTGTCCTTAAAGGAAACATGCCAACCTAAAAGAGTGTCTCTAACCGTAAACGGAAGAACCCAATTAACACCAAATAAAGAAAACACGAGATCCCACAAAACCTTCGCCTTAGCACAATGAACAAGGATGTGATTTATCATCTCCTCTTCAGCACGACACAAGGAACATCTATTAGCTAAACTCCATCCCCTCCTCTTAAGTTGATCTTGAGTAAGAACCTTCCCCCATGAATCTTCCCAAGCAATATCTTAGGTGTTTTCTTATGGTAGTATTTGGAGAGCGAATGTGCCTCCTAAGGTAGCTTTCTTTGCTTGGGAAGCTTCTTGGGGCAAAATCTTAACTTTGGAACAACTCCAGAGGAGGGGGTACTCATTGGCAAATAGGTGTTTTCTTTGCCTTTCTGAAACAGACACGGTGGATCACCTTTTACTTCATTGTGTTAAAACACGGGCATTGTGGAATCTTCTCTTCTTCCTCTTTGGTGTGGCTTGGGTTCTCTCTGGTTCAGTTAAAGAAACCCTCCTTGGTTGACATGGAGCGTTTGTGGGGAAAACCCGTAAAAAGGCATGGCAAATGGCCCCCTTATGTATATTTTGGTCAGTCTGGAAGGAAAGAAATTTGTTGGCTTTTGGGAATGAGGTACTTTCACTCCAAAGGCTGAAATATTCTTTTGCATGTACTCTTTGGTCTTGGGTTAGGGTGTTTATAGTTTTGAGCCCTTATTCTCTTGTTAGCTTTTTTAAGTGGATAGGCTCTAAGTAAGGGCAAGGGTTGTTGTTTTTTTCCCCTTCCTTGGTTTCGAGTCTGTGGGCTACTTTTGTATACTCCCTGTATACCTAGAGGACACTAGTTTGGTGTTCCCTCATTCTATTTAATATATTTCTATTTATCTATCAAAAAAAAAAAAAAAACTATGATTTAATTAGATGCTATTACAATGTCTATTATGCATGTCAAACATCATATTGCTTAGTTATCAATAGGTGTTGGATCCAAAAAATCACATTTTATTTTATAATTTTTTATTGGCAATACATTTGTAGATATGGAAAAAAGTACACCAAAGTTCACCAAACACATATTACGGGCACCAAATGGTAGTGCCAAAAAAGAGAATACAAAAAGCAACCCTTTCTCTCTTAACACAATCTCAACTAATCTACTATATCAATTGGGGGTATTGAACCTTATTTTATGTACAACCTAAATTTGTGCTCAAAGGTTACTTAGAAATGAATATTCTAGCTTTTTATCATATTGCTCTTTTTCGAACACTCTTTGATTTCTTTTCTTCTAACTCGTCAAAAAATGCAAAGGAGTAGCTCTTCATACATTTTTCTCTTTCCTTCTCACAAAGGAACCATACCAACTTAAAAGAATCTCTTTGACCAAGCAAAGGATCACCTAAACTATGCCAAATAAGGAGAATAACAACTATTATATAATCCTTGATTTTGCATAGTGAAGGAGAATGTGACCTATTGATTCTTCTTCATCTTTACAGAGAAGAACATCTATTTCTTAGTAGCCATACTCAACATCAATGCCTTTCCCCAACTAGCTTTCCAAGTAAAAACATCGCTCTAGATGGGGCTCATGAATTCCAAATTATAGTTCTATTGGAAAGGGAATTGATCTCCACGTCTCCAAAACAAATTAGAGGGATTTGAGAGAAAAAAACTTAATTATTGCGAATCCTTCCAAACCAACCTATTGTTTTCTTTCCTCTTCACTGACTTACCTTGCAATTTTGAGAAAAAAATTTCAACAATATCCAACTCCCAATTGCTCAAGTGTCTAGAGAAACATGGATTCCAATGACACCCCACGCTTGTCTCATCCCATAAATCCATCATCCAAGCCTCTTTGGAGGTGACTAAAACATATGAAGAGGGAAAGGACACATACAAGGGCTCCTCCCCACAATATTTATCCTTTCGAGACTCCACCCTCCTTTCATTACCCCCTTCAAAGGATGCCTTATTATTGAAGAGGTCCACCATTTCCTAGTACCTTTCCATACCTAACCCTATACCCATCTCTCACCTTACAAGAATACTAATTCCCTTCTTCGTTGTCATATTTTCTCTCGATGACTTGTTTCTAGAGAATTTCTCTTTCAAAAGCAAATCTCTAGCCATAGTTTCTAAGGAGAGCCTAATTAAATGATGAAAGGCTTGTACTATTCAGTTTTCCCTTGCTCTTATCCATGCAAATGGTTGTCCATTTCACTAAATGTAATTTTTTCTCTATGCCTCACCTTCCTATAGAAGATGTCTTTGAATCTTCTCAAGTCTCATCTTCCATATCAACAGTCTTTTATAGACCCTCTCTTCTTCCACCCAATTCCATACCAATACAGATTTGAAAGGAGCACCCAACAGTAGAACTAAGTAGATGAAAGCTCTCCCATTGCATAGCCTAACTCCAACGCCGACTTCTCCATATTAGCGACCCCCCAAATTGGGATTAATTCTCATTTTGTGCATTTATTTTTAGCCTTGAAATTATTTTAAACCACAGGAGTAGCCAACTTAAAAGAATCATTTGATCTTGAAAATCATTGCCAAAAAACCAAAGTATCATCTGCAAACATCAGGTGGGACATCTCCACTCTCTCACTACCCTTCCCCCTCACCCTGAAGCTTGGCAAAAATAACTGCCCTCCTTGGTCCTCTCTAAAACACAACTCAACTCCTCCATCACCAACACAAATACATGAATGAGACAACTTTTAATGTATAATCAACTTGATATTTGGCATGCATGATAAGAATGGCAGTTCGACTATACTCCAATGGTGGATTTGGGAAGACATGGACTCATGAAAAAATTTGGAGACTGCGCAAAAAAAGAAATTCTACAATATACACACATATATTCAAGCACATTACATATGTTTGTGTGTATGGATTTGGATAATATTCTACCTCTCTCTCATTATAGCTTGGTGAGTTAAAATAGGTTAATCTCTGACCAATTGGATTGTGAGAAAAATCATTGTCTTCTATAACATTAATCTTGGACCAATTGGATTGTGAGAAAAATTATTGTCTTTTGTAATGTGTTTCTCTTTTAAATCAGTAACAGCATACTTGGAAAATCTTGGTAATTTCTTTGGAATTTTCTTGACTCCAAGATTGATTTATTTACTCTGAACTCTCATAAGGGATTGTAATGTTCTGAAAACTACTTAAAAATAGCGTGGCAATCATTTTGGTTTGCTCTATGGTTCCTATTATTCTGTCTAGATATTACAATGGATGTTATTTTGCCAAATTGCCCAATATTCACAACAAATTAGTTTTTCCTGTGATTGTGTGAGCAATCTTGATGAATGCATGCATATATTGTGCTTTCATGTTCTTAGTAGAGTGAGATGATCACTTGTTTGAGTGTTTTTGGTTTCTCAGAGGAAGCTTATATCGGATTCTTCATCGTCCTTCTTGTCAAATTGATGAAAAGCGTAGAATAAAAATGGCTCTTGATGTGGTACAAAACAATCAACCTGCTTCATTCTTCTAATGAGCATTTTATATCTTTATCTAATTCCAGAACTGCTGTGTGCAGGCAAAGGGTATGAATTGTTTGCACACCAGTTTACCAACAATTGTTCACCGGGATTTAAAGTCACCAAATCTGTTGGTTGATAAGAACTGGAATGTCAAGGTATGGCATTGTCTTTTTAACATTTCATTTAGACAACAGTAGGATTGGGAGTTCTTTTTCTCTCCTCTTTTCCCAAGTTTTGTGTTACAATTGAAGCAATAATTGGTCCACTTCCCTCATATTGTGCTTTGTTCAACTAGTGTTTCCAAGCTTCCACTCCTTTGTGAGAAAATTGAAAGACATTAATAGCTCTCTGCATATTTTCAATGGATAGCAGCCAATGTTCCAGAAACTTATAATACATTTATTCTTGATAATCTGATGGATTTGCTGATGCAAGTGCTGGCAACATTTCGTGTAAATTATGATTTGCTTGTCGTTTCCTTGGTTGTTTGTGGAGCTATTTGATTTCCTATGCAGTTTCTGACAATCAACTCACCAACCCAAGTTCATGATTCAAGCAATGATTTATTACAGCAAACTTGAACCTTTGCAAGTTACTTGCACTGGTTTGTCATGCTGTAGACTATTATTTGAATGTCTTCTGGGCTGTAGAATGATACATATGGGATTCATCATATATAGAGTGTTCACTCTTTGGAGACTATTGATGGCTACTTTTGGGTCTGTTGCGGGGAAGAAAGGATTTGTGTATGTTGGTGTTAAAGGAGCAAAGCTTATTACTAGTATTTATGCTTTGGCTTTGTTGAATTTGGATCTCAAGCCCCTGTCAAGCTTATGTGTTTATTGTTGTTTTTAGAGTGTGTCAGGAAGCCAGGATGGCCTTTATCTTAGGTCAGTTGAATATTTCTCAAGTCTAAAAGAAAAAGTCCTGCCACTTCAAAGTTTGAAGAGGAACTCTAGAACACAAATTTTTAAGCACAGAGGATGTTGGTTTTCTGCCACCATGTTCACATTCTTCCTTTTTAGCAACCAATTCAATGCTCTGCCGGTGCATTAAGGGCCTTAACAAGGACACCAAGTCTTGCCTCAAACAAAATATGGTAGAACCCATCTCACTTTTCTAAAACAGGAAACGAGCAACCTTAAAAACTAGGAATGCAGGGGTAAAAAGAGGTAGATAACATTAAGGGAGGGATGACAGTTACCTACAGTCCCATAGGTTATGGGAGCCTCCCAGAGTCGTTCTATCCAATTCTTGTTCTAGAAAGCTAATTATGAAAGTTGTCCAATTCTTGAAGGAGGGATGACAGCTATCTACAGTCCGTTACATTTGCTTGGCTTAGAGCCCTTAATTCAAGCTAGACCTGGGTTTGTTTAGACTGGCGGACAAATCCAAATAAGCTGGTTAATTGGTTGAGTATAGACGTTGCTTTTTACTTAAGTAGCTCTATATGAGAAGGGGCCACCCAAATATTAAGAATGGAAAACAACAAAAATAATATTCTATCACAGTTGTGGTTTGGCATACGATATCTTCATGGACCATAATTTATGACTTTGCAGGTAGGTGATTTTGGGTTGTCACGCCTGAAGCACAACACATTTTTGTCATCCAAATCAACTGCTGGAACGGTGAGAATCTGAGACTTGCATTCAAGAATTGATTATGTTACTATCTTTATTTTCTTTTTCATACTATTTACAAAGAATAATCCAACTTGACAAATATGCCTTGATCTTGCTTTCTACTCCATTTCTGCATCTCTTCATGATTTAAGTTTCTGTTTGTTAGCCTGAGTGGATGGCCCCAGAAGTTCTCCGCAATGAAAATTCAAATGAGAAGTGAGTCAACTACTCTTACCTTTCTTCTGTATTGCATTTTTAGCTTTTTATTTATCACATGCGCTTTATTATCATTCATTAGCTAGCTGCTGGTCTGTGATTCTTTATCTTCAGTCTCTCTCTCTCTTCAATGCCCTGTTTGGCTGTTGAGAATAAGGAGAGAGAAAATTTTCAATCTTATAACAATCATTGCAACTAAAAATTGATATAACATGCCAAATTTCACTTACAGGTGTGATATCTATAGCTTTGGAGTCATTCTGTGGGAGCTTGCAACTTTAAGGTTGCCTTGGAGTGGGATGAATCCAATGCAAGTTGTGGGAGCAGTAGGTTTCCAGAACAGTCGTCTTGACATACCAAAGGAAGTTGATCCCTTGGTTGCAAGGATAATTTGGGAATGCTGGCAGACGTAAGTTCACATTTGCAGACCAGATTGCACATCAAAATGCCATTCTTATGCTGACAAAACTTTCTATTTCCTGGAGAGCATGGATTTATTGTTCTACATTTTCTAATTCAATCAGTGGCTTTTTCTGTCATGTTGTTTTCCAGGGATCCGAACTTGCGCCCATCGTTTGCACAGCTGACAGTAGCTCTGAAGCCCTTACAGCGACTGGTGATCCCTCAACATTTGGACCAGCAAAACCCTACTCTCCAGCAAGAGATCTCAGTAAATTCTACACCTTGAAATGTGTTAGTTTCTCTCCAAGTGTGAATAAGGACAAATTGCTTCTCTGTAGGATGAAGTTAGATTGTGCGACCAAGGAGAAAGAAAATGTGAGCAAAACTTGGTGATATAGTTGAGGGTTGTGCAGAGGAATCAATATATATATATATGTATACTTGCTGCGGCAGCATGTTTTGTATAGTGGGATTCCGTGGTTTTTGATCTGGACAAAACTTAAAAACTCCCTTATAATGTTAAGAAAAATGGGAAGAATGTTTATTACATTAAGACACTGTGCCTTCATAATGTTAATACATATTTTGGAGATTGTAATTATGAAATAGAGCCTGTCTTCCAACAATAAATCATTTGATTAAATGATTACACTTGCTTCCGACTCTGGTACTTTAATTCTCATGCACCAACACTTGTCTTTAAGGTATGGTGTCTTATCATTTCTTTTGATTTATTTGTCCATATGTCATTAGTTTCCTTTTTGCAACCATGATTACATATCTACTACTTATATTTTGTTTTAAATATTTTGCCCTTGTTCATTTCCATAACATTTTTTAATATGGATTTTTAAAAAATAAATTATTGTTTAAGATTAATAAAATTAAATATTAGTTACAACTAATGATGGTGGATATTGGTTAAAATTAATAAATATAAATGTCAATTTTGATAATTGTGAAAAAAAAAAATAGTTTTATCAAATATCTTTAATATTCAAAATAAAAATTAAATAATAAATTTTATATTAATAATTTAAAAATAATTTAATTTAATTTATTAAGTAATAAGTATTAAGTTTTATGTACCCTGGAGACATATAGCCACTGCATTGAACCTAGAGGTGTCTAGCATTGCCCACTTAAAAATCGTGTCGGGCTGGGCCGGCCCATGCAAGCAAAGAGGTGGCTCGGCACGGCCCATAGGTCTGTGGGCTAATCATGCTGGGCCGTGCCCGTGCTGGCGGGCCGTGGCCCATGGGCCACCCACTTTGTTAAAAATTTGAATTTAATTTTTTAAGTCATTTTTCCTTAAGTTTTTTTTATTATTAAATAAAATTTCTTTTTGTTACTTTAAACACCTTTAATAATTTTATTTTTTATTTTTTATACACCTCTAATAATTATACTTTTTATTTTTTATATTTATATTTATCGAGTTTGTAATTTTAAAATTTGTAAAAATATTAGTTTTTTATTTTTAAAAATAGTAAAAAAAAAAAAAAAAAAACTATATTTCCGTGTGGCCCATGGGCCACCCACTTTGTTAAAAATTTTAATTTAATTTTTAAAGTCATTTTTTCTTAAGTTTTTTTCATTATTAAATAAAATTTCTTTTTGTTACTTTAAACACCTTTAATAATATTATTTTTTATTTTTTATACACCTCTAATAATTATACTTTTTGTTTTTTATATTTATATTTATCGAGTTTGTAATTGTAAAATTTATAAAAATGTTAGTTTTTTGTTCTTAAAAATAGTAAAAAAAAACTATATTTCCGCGTGCCCATGGGCCACCCGCTTTGTTAAAAAATTTAATTTAATTTTTTAAGTCATTTTTTCTTAAGTTTTTTTCATTATTAAATAAAATTTCTTTTTGTTACTTTAAACACCCTTAATAATTTTATTTTTTATTTTTTATACACCTCTAATAATTATACTTTTTATTTTTTATATTTATATTTATTGAGTTTGTAATTGTAAAATTTATACAAATGTTAGTTTTTTGTTTTTCAAAATAGTAAAAAAAAAACTATATTTGAATTTGTTTATTTTTTATCAAAATAAAAATAAATTTAAAATAATGGAATAAAAAAGGAAATGAAATTGAAAAGGGCTAAGTGGGCTAGCACAGTGGGCCGTGAGGGCTACACCTTTAGGCCCAGCACGGCCCGCTTCTTTTGGGCCGTGCCGGCCCCGTGCAGGCCCCGTGCAGGCCCGGCCCGGCCCAGCCCGGCCTTTTTCCGTGACCTACCACGGGCCAAAATGGGGCCTGGCCCAATGGACACCTCTAATTGAACCGGTTAAAAACACCACACAGCTAATTAGAGATGCAATCATGCAACTGCTTGCTTTTTTTTTTTCTATACACAATATGCAATACTTAATAAGTTTCAACTACTTTGTCCTAAAAATGATTAAAAGAATAATAAAATGGTGATTTCTAATCGTGTAGGGTCCACTTAGGGCGGATGGAGTGCCCTAAACGCAATTCTCAGGGTAGAGGAGGCAAAACATCAAAGTGGTAGCGGGTGAATTCGAAATTGGTGTGAATCCTAACTCCAAAACCATGAGTCTCAATCTCCAAATCTCATTTTAACACCTTTTAAAATTTGTATGGGATTGTACCGATGTTCATTAAAAATGACATCCCAATATACATATGCATGTATGCTTTTTCTCACACCTCGTCATCCACGGCCCCGTTCGAGTCAGTGGACGAAAGACTATATATCACCGAGTCTTTCAATTGACCCTTGAGAAATGTGTATTTCCTGAGTAAACCCTCCCTGGTGAATCCAGCTTTCTCCAACACCCTCTGAGAAGCAATATTCTCCACCACAGTAAATGCTTGCAACCTTAGCAGATCAGGGAAGTCCTTGAACACCTCTGATATAACCATCTTCACAGCTTTGGTGGCAATCCCCTGCCCCCAATACTTTGAAGCTACACCATACCCTATGTCCGCCTTATGTCTGTCGCCGCCCGACCACCTGATGACCAAAACAAAGCCGATGGAGCGGTCATCTATACATATGGATCGACAAAAAAGGTGGGGGATGCAGACTTCTTTGATGAAGGTCAAGGCTTCCTTCTTAGAGGTGATGGTCTTCCATCGGATGGTTCGAGTGACTTGCTCATCGCCCGCCCACAGCATGAAGTCATCCACATCGCTGACCCTGAATGGTCGAAGAGTAACCCTCTCGGAGTCCATCTATTGCAAAAATATTGATTACTGTGCTTTGTGGATCAGCACTAAGCGCTTGGGGTGAGGGATTATATAAAACTGACAGATGGATGCCCATATTATAACATTGAACGTTCTCTCTCTCGTTTACTGGTGTAGTTTGTTTCATGTGAATTTCATATGTTAAATTCTCGTTGTTTGGTTAACATGGTATTGGTCCTCCTACTCAATAATAATAGAAGTGGAAAGAATATTAAGTACACCATCTACCATTCAACCGAATCCATTTGAACCAATGATATTGGTATCCACCTCATGGTCCTTGAGCAATCAGCTGATTCAAATTTACTTATCAAGGATGGGGGTGGCTTTAGGGTTTAAAGCATGCTTTATTCTTAGAATCACTTGTTTTTTAATCATCTTTTTTTTTTTTTTTATATATACAATTTTGTCTTAATGGACGAAGTGATTTTTTTTTTTTTAATCTTAATTGAAAAAACCACTTTTTCTCATTTCTTTTTTTGACCCTTAACTTTTTTATAATTAACGTTTTAATAATCGAATCGATCATTGAACAAGAGAAATAATTGAATCATGGTTCATTACTCAAAATTAAACCATGTGTCAATGATGACAAGTGCTATATTTGTTACAAGATTTGGGCTAAAATAAACCAGTAAGGTTGGTATTCTGTTGAGAATATTCTACAAGATTGCAAGAATGGTCTTTTTAGTTTGAATTTTTTGAATTCATATTTGGCTTGATAATGCAATTAGAAATCTGTTGAAAATATGTAGGCAGATTTTTTGGCTTTGTTTCTTTATTTTCCTGTATAAATTTAGATTTTGCAACAATGAAATGACATGCAATTTTCAGCCCCAAATTTATGTGTTTATTATTTTATTGTTCTTACTCTAAAAACCCTACGAAGTGGTATCAGAGCCCTTTTTCTTTAGGAACCCATGAAGTGTGTGAGTGTATCCAATGAGATACAAACCACAACAAATCAAACACCTAGCCTTCATCTTGAAACCTAATATGACAGGAAATAATTTCTTGTCTGCACCTCCAGTTTTCATAGGAGAAAATTTACAAATATTGGCTGTGAAAATGAAGTCGTACTTGCAAGCATGTGACTTGTGGGACTTGGTGGAAACAGATCCTGAGGATACAACAATAGCATAGATCAAGACCAACAGAGAGGAAAGAAAGAGGAGATATAAGGCCAAGACCTGCACCCACTCTGCAATTTCAGAGACAATATTTACAAAGATCATGGCATGTGAAACAGAAAAACATGCATGTGATCTTTTGAAAGAAGAATATCAAGGAAACATTAAGACAAAGCAACATGTCTTGAACCTGAGGAGGGAATTTGAAATGCAGAAAATGAAGGAGATAGAAGCAGTTAAGGACTATATGGACAGGATGTTGATATTGGCCAACAATATTAAGCTGCTAAGGGAAGAATTCTCTGACATAAGGGTAGTAGAGAGGATTTTCGTGACCTTGCCTGAGAGATTTGAATCCAAAATCTCTTCACTTGAAGAGTCCAGAGATCTGTCAATAATAACATTAGCAGAACTCATCAATGTACTACAAGCTCAAGAGCAAAGGAGAGCTTATGGAAAAGAAGAGACAATTGAGGGAGCATTTCAAGTGAAAAAGGCTGACCAAGCTCAAGGAGGCAACAAAGAAAAGAAACAGTGGAGTAAGAAGAACAACAAGAAAGGGGAAAGCAACAACAATGGAGGTAGCAAGGGCAATCACCCTCTATGTCCTTATTATAAGAAAACCTCTTATTTGCAGCAAAATTGTTGGTTTAAACCTAACATTTAGTGCAGGGCATGCAAACAATTGGGGCATATGGAGAGGGTGTGTAAAAACAAACAACAAGAAGAACACCAAGCTCAAGTAGTAGATCAACACTAGGAAGAGCAACTTTTTGTTGCATCTTGTTTTTCTAGTCGCAGTTCAAGTGATGGTTGGCTTATAAACAGTGGATGCACAAACCACATGTCTTTTGATGAATCCTTTTCAATGAAGTAAACAAGTCAGGGGTGTCAACAGTTCGAATTGACAGTGGGTAGTACATTGAGGTGAAAGGTAAAGAGACTATTGCAATAAAAGGCTCAACAGGATATAAAGCTAATTTCTTATGTATTTACTTATTCATAAAATTGATCAAAAGCTGTTGAGTGTGGGACAATTGCTTGAGAAAGGTTATTCTATTGTGTTTAAGAATAAAATGTGCGTGATTGCTAACTCAAATGGTGTGTTCTATTTTCTATGAAAATGAATAGCAAAAGTTTCGATCTAAATTGGAACAAGGATGAATCTAGTGCATATCCATGTACTTTGGACCAAGTTGAGTAATGGCACAAGAGGATCGGGCATTTTCACTATTTTGTATTGGATTACATGTAGAAAAAGGATCTTGTACGAGGAATGACTTACAATAGAGAAGGAGTAGTAGTGTGTGGAGTTTATCAGCTTGGAAAGCAAGCCAAATTGCCATTTCTTGTTAACAAGGCATGGAGGGCAATTGAGAAGCTTTAATTGATCCCACATTGATGTTTGTGGACCTTTGAGGATTGCATCCTTAAGTGGTAATATGTATTTTATGATTCTTATTGATGACTTTAGCAAAATATGTTGGGTTTATTTTCTTAAATAGAGGTTTGAGGTTGTTGGTGTGTTTTGGAAGTTCAAAACATGGATTGAAAATCAAAGTGGTCATAGAATTAAGGTGATTAGGTCTGATAATGAGACTGAATATGCTGCTGACAAATTTGCTAAGTTTTGTGAAGCTGGAATGATTGAACATTAGCCTACTACAACTTATACTCTTTAGCAAAATTGAGTGGTTGAGAAAAAATAAAAAATATATATCTAATACAAAATTACAATAACTTTTTTTAATCATTTTTTATTTCTTAAACAAAATGATATAAGATATTTCATAGAATATTATATAAAATCTTAGTTACCCATTTTCCATTAAAAATAATATCCCAATATACAAATACATGTATGCTATTTCTCATACTTTATCATCCACGGCCCCATTCGAATCAGTGGACAAAAGACTATATATCACCAAGTATTTCAATTGGCCCTTGAGAAATGAGTGTTTCCTGAGTAAAGCCTCCCTGGTGAATCCAGCTTTCTCCAACACCCTCTGAGAAGCAATGTTCTCCTCCACAGCAACTGCTTGCAACCTTACCAGATCAGGGAAGTCCTTGAACGCCTCTGATATAACCATCTTCACAGCTTTGGTTGCAATCCCTTGCCCCCAATACTTTGCAGCTACACCATACCCCATGTCCGCCTTATGGCTGTCGGCGCCCGACCCCCTGATGACATAAACAAAGCCGATGGAGCGGTCATCTATACATATGGATCGACAAAAAGGGTGGGGCATGCAGACTTCTTTGATGAAGGTCAGGGCTTCCTCCTTAGAGGTGATGGTCTTCCATCGGATGGTTCGAGTGACTTGCTCATCGCCCGCCCACAGCATTAAGTCATCCACATCGCTCACCCTGAACGGTCGAAGAGTTAGGCTCTCGGAATCCATCTATGCCAACGATATTGATTACTTTGCTCTATGGATCAGCGCTGAGCGCTTGGGCTGAGGGATTATATAAAACTGACAGACGGATTACTCATATTTCTCGTTGTTTGTCAACATCGTGTTGGTCCTCCAGCATAATAATAGTAGAAGTGGAAAGGGTATTGAGTGCACTTTCCGCCGTTCAACCGAGTCCATTTGAACCACTGATATTGGTATCCACCTCATGGTGGACCATGAGCTACAGCTGACTCAAATTGACAAATTGACTAATAGAGGGGGGTGTGGGGGGTGGTCTGATAGTGGTGCTTTGTTCTTAGAATCACTTGTTTTCTAATTTATTATCCTTTTTAATACAATTTTGTCCTAATGGACTGAGTTCTTTTTTTTTTTTTTTTTTCAACTAAAAAATATACCAAGTTTTATATTTAGAGCTATTTTGTCCATTTATATGTAAGTTTGCAAAGTTTCTTACTTTATATATATATATATATATATATATATACATGCTGTAAGATTTAAGTTTCTTTTTTTTATGTGAAAAAAGTCTAAAAAGTCCTTACACTTTTCATTACCTAAAACTCTCAAAGGTGTTTGCTTTCATTCTTAAGTTCCTGAGAGAGAATTACATCATCTTATAACATTGAGGAGTTAATTAAGAAGCACAGTAGTGTTGCATTCCAGACATAAAGTAAGGTATAGGTATTGGATGTAAGTCTTAGAGATTAGCAATCAATAAATAAATTTGTGTATTTAATTCTTCAGAGCTAGTGAATTACAACTTTGTAGTCTTTGATCCCTTGATTGTATATTTACAAAGTCTTTATAAGGCTTTATAAGTGGTTTTTCATGTAAATCACTTGTGTACTAGTATGATTGGAATTCTTAATCTATTGATTAATTGTCCAATTAATTAAAGAATTCTTAAAAATAAATATTTGAAATCTTTAGGCTAATTGAATAATAAACTATGTATTCACTCGTTTCTATGTTGTCCCACATATCTATTGAGTGTCAATGGCAACCCTTGACTTCCCTAACTAGAGCATTATATCCTCTTTATGCATGAATGTTCTATGTAAACCAATGTTTTTAGAACTCGATCAGTCATTGGACCAAAAAAATTATTAGTAAGACCAATAAGTCCGATCCGATTTTTAAAACCATGATGTAAACATCCATTTGGTTATTCTCAACCTATTCTTCACGTCACCATGTATGGGGTGATTATACTAAGGATCTCTAGGTTGATTAGGAAAGCTTTGGGTCTTTGTCCTCTTTTTAAGAAGTTGCTTGCATTTCCTCTTAAGGTCCTTGCTTTGACTTTTGTTGAGTATTAGGAGATTCTTGTGAGCATATTTAATGCTCCAAGGGATCTACCCATATGCATATTGTTATAGTTTGGTGATCCAAAATCTTTTTCATCTAATCCAAAAAACTTGCGGTGTGACATATGTGATAAAACTAAAATTATGAGATTTTTTTTTTTTTTTTTTTTTTTTTTTTTTTTTTTTTTTTTTTTTATCTAAGATGTTAACGGAGGGATCAACTGATATATCCATGCATATATATGAGATTTCTTACCCATATACATATACTTTTGTCAAAAATTTGTTTATTACTCTTGTGCGTGCGCCCACACACACACACATATATATATATGTGTATGTGTGTGATGATGTATAGTTTTAAGACTATGATGATGATGATTATGCTTATGTATAGTTTAAAGGTTATTACTCTCACGCGCCCACACAACACACACACACACACACACACACATATATGTGTATGTGTGTGATGATGTATAGTTTTAAAGATTATGATGATAATGATTATACTTCTATTATAGTTGCTCACAACTCTCTCCTCTTGTGCCAATTTTTGACACAGTGGATCTTCTTTTCTTCTACTTATGGTTTTTCTTCTTTTGAGGTTTCCACGTAAATTTATGTATTCTTATTCTGTTTTTCTTATTACTTATTCTCATTATTTTGTAACACATTTATCCAAATGACTTTACTAAGCTAAGCTATATATTCTTATTATGTTTGCTAGCTACTCCTTCTATCCCACCTCTCATAGGACTGGGTTCTAAACCAATGATCTTTGGAACAAAATTATCAACTTAAACCAATCTTTAAAATAATTTTCCCTTTCCAATTAGATTATATAAAAAGTCTGAAATTGCAAATTTGTACCCATCTCTAAAGCCAATTATAAATATTCAACTTGTATTAGTTATCAAATTATTGGCATTCAAGCACACAAACTAGAACTACTTTAGGGGACTACTGATTTTCTTACAGCAGTTTGTCATCCACGGCCACGCTTATGTCAGTGGACAAGAGACTATATATCACCAAATCCTTCAATTGGCCCTTGAGAAATGTGTATTTCCTGAGTAAACCCTCCTTGGTGAACCCAGCTTTCTCCAACACCCTCTGAGAGGCCTTATTCTCCACTGCAGCAAATGCCTGCAACCTTACCAGATCAGGGAAGTCCTTAAACGCCTCTGATACAGCCATCTTCACTGCTTTGGTGGTAATCCCTTGCCCCCAGTACTTCGCAGCTATCGCATACGCTATGTCCGCCTTACATATGTCGTTGCCCGACCACCGGTAGACCGAAACAAAACCGATGGAGCGGTCGTCAATACATATGGACCGACGCCATGGGTGGGGGATGCAGACATCTTTGATGAAGGTCAAGGCTTCCTCCTTAGAGGTGACGGTCTTCATCCGGATGTTTCGAGTGACCTGATCATCGCCTGCCCATAGTATGAAGTCATCCACATCGCTGACCCTGAATGGTCTAAGAGTGACCCTCCCGGAATCCATCTATTGCAGAAATGTTGATGATTGTTTCTGGACCAGCGCTAAGCTCTTGAGCTTAGGGATTACATAAAACTAATAGATTAATGGATACCCATATCATAGTATTGAATATATTCTCTTTCGTTGACTGGTATAGTTTCTTTCCTGACAGCAAGACAATGGGTCAGGGTCATTTTCATATATACATATGAATTTTATATGTTGAATTTTCTTTGTTTGGTTATTATTATATTGGAAGTGACAATGTGAGGATGGAGGTTGATGATGGGTTTTTGCATCATACGATTCTATGTGTATGTAATTCTTGGTCCTCCAATTCAATAATAATAGAAGTCGATTGGATATTGGGAGCCAATGGTATTGGCATGCAACTCATGGTCCTTAAACAGCGGTCATCATCTACAATTGGCTGCTACAAATTGACTCTGACTATGGACAATGGGTCAGGGTCATTTTCATGTATATATATGAATTTTATATGTTGAATTTTCTTTGTTTGGTTAGTATTATATTGGAAGTGACAATGTGAGGATGGAGGTTGATGATGGGTTTTTGCATCATATGATTCTATGTGTATGTAATTCTTGGTCCTCCAATTCAATAATAATAGAAGTCGATTGGATATTGAGAGCCAATGGTATTGGCATCCAACTCATGGTCCTTAAACAGTGGTCATCATCTACAATTGGCTGCTACAAATTGACTCTGACTGTGGGCATACTAATCGTAATAGCTGACGAGAGAAATAGTATATTAAATATGTGGATAAAACCATGTCATTGGATGCTTTCGAATTCAGTTTTTCAAAAAGTAATTTTTATAAGAACAATTGATTGATATTTTCTTATATAAAAATATGTTTGATAACTTCAAAAACGTCCTTTCTACATTCGGAACATTTCTTAAAATTAATTTTTATTTATAGTATTGTATTTTTAATCATTTTCTATACAATTATTTTTTATAATATACTAAAAAAATAAATAAAAATAAATGAGAATAATTAAAATATCTTCCCAAAAAAATACTCTATTTTCATAACAATTCTCATAAAAACTTATTTTGGGAATAACCGACAATCAAACATATTTTGTATTTTTTTTGTCCTAAAAATAAAAAACTATTCTAAAGAATATGTATCAAACATAACCTTAATAATTTTGTAGGGAGCAATATGTGACGTGTAAGAAGGAAAAAATTAATTATAATAATCGTACATGTGTGGTGGAGTGACAAGTTAAGATATAATTTTACTTATTTGATAAAATTAATTACTGTTTTGAAAATATAATTTTTAAAACTATTTATTTGCTAATACTCAATCATATTTATTTCTTTATTTTAAATTTTATAGTATTTATTTTGTTAAAAATAAAAAATTTAATGAATCGCAATGCATAGGTGGCTAAGAAATCATGTCTTAGAATATTTCTACCTAGCCAATAAGTCAAATGTACTAGTTATGTAAGAAACGGTGTTAATAAGAAAAATCAACAGGCATTTGTAGATATATTATTAAAAAAAATCAACACAATACATTCGATCAATTGAAATTACAAAAATTTTGTTCCTATTATTATAAACTTACAATTCATAGAAAGATAAATAAAAAAAATAAAAAATTGAATCAACGGTGTGTGTCACTCTTCCAAGGAACAGTAAAAATAATATAGTATATAATATTATATATATATATATATATAGAAATAAACCAAATCCTATTTATACTATTTATAAATTCTAATTCATTTTTTTATTCAAATGAAATAGGATTTTTGGGATAAGGAATAAACAAACAATCCCTTTTTTTACCTCTTTTAAGTGGCACAACTTCTGCCCATTTGGAGATGTAGTCTACAACTACTGATATAAATGCATGACCTCTGGAAGACTTTAGTGTGATTAGTCCTACTACATCAAGTCTCTATGCATTCAAAGGCGCACTATAAAGCAATGGTAGGATGCAAGGGCTTCAGAGGTTGATAAATAAAGTTTGCATGAACTTAACATCTTTTTGCATAATTCATGGAGTCTTCAACCATCGTCGACTAATAATACCCCATTCTTTTACTTGAAGATGAAAGTTTGGACCGGATTAATAGGTGCACAACATATCCCGGAATGTGCTTCTTATAAAACCTTGGTTGCTTCATGTCCTCCTAATCAACAAAGAAACAGTTCATCAAAGGACACCTTATAAAATGTATTATTGTGGTAAATAACTGAGGTGCTCGTGATCGTATTTTAATTCTTGGACATGGATTATTAGGAAGTGTTCTGTTTTATAAGTAGTCGATGAGTGGTTGTCTCCGGTCTTCTTTTTCGACCTCAAAAATAGATATAGGGTTAACCTCTTTTTCATCACTTGCATTTTCAAAAATTATTCGCACAACCCAACTTTGAAATTGGATGTTAATTTAATTTCCGATGTCTGATGGATATTTGTTAGACAGAGGAACCTTGTTACAAACATGGTTCCTATTCTTTTTCATAGTCCAATTAGAGCACAGTGTGTTATGCTCAGTTGTGCTTGTAAGAAGAGTGTAAATAATTTTTATTTTTATTTTTGGGAATTATTTTTAATTTATTTTATTTTATTCTATTAGTCTTATATTTTTTAGAAGAGTCCCATTGAGAATTATTTTTTATTTTATTTTATTTTATTCTATTAGTATTATATTTTTGGGAAAAGTCTTATTGGGATTGTGCTAATGGAGTTTCATTCCTTTTATAAGTAGAATCTCCTTCTATTTTGAGTCATATTCTAATTACAAGTGGATTCCCATTGGGACTGTGTTAGTGGTCTATAAAAGCAGGTCACCCCTCTCTCTTATATATGAATACCAATTTTTCAGAGAGTTTTTCAGGTGTATTTTCATACATCTATTTGGAGGAATTTTTTTAAAACCTGAATTGTACACATCTCGCTTACAGAGTGCACCCAAGGCGAGATCTGACTATTGAATCCTAGAGGTGGACCACTGGTACCCGTGCACCGAGTTCGTCTTTGAGAAAGGTGGATTTATTTCAAGGACAGCGTTTGTCACGCCTCAGCCGATAAGTTTTTCTTCTTATTTATTTTGTTCTTTGTTTGTGTCTTTTGGGGTAGTCTTTTGTTTCCATACCCTTAAATCCAATAATCTTGAAATATATCCAAATGGAAGCTTCCCTAGTTCACACCCATCCTGACACCTCCAAAATTGATCCCTTTAATGGGACATTCTTTAAGAGATGACAGGAAAGGGTTTGCTCTGCAATTAATGTAGTGAACTTGGGACACATTTTGACTAACCCAAAACTAGAAGATAGTTCTCATCTGTTACCAACCTGGGAAACTGGAAATAAACAAGTTAGACATGCTATTCTGAGTACCATTTCTAATTAACTTTTTTATATTTATTGTCAATTTAAAGTTGCAAAAGAAATTTGGGATGCAATGAATTAAAAAATATATTTTGGAAGATACAGGAACTCAAAAATATGTCATAGGGAATTTTAGAAATTTCCAAATGACTGAGGATAGAGATGTATCATCTCAAATCCATGACTACCACTTGTTGATTGATGACTTTGCTATTGAAGACATTAAATTACTTGAACCTTTTGTGGCTGGTTATTTAGTAGAGACTCTTCCAGAGTCTTGAAAAGACTATAAAAATAACATGAAACATAAAAGGAAATAGATGTCCCTAAAGGGATGTCATAATCCATATTAGGATTGAGGAACAAAATCAAAATAGGGATAATATTGAGAAAGCTAAGGAATTGTCTTCTAAGGCTAATGTAATAGAAGAAAAATCTAAACCCACAAACGATAAGTCCAAGAAACAAAACTCTAGGACCAAGCCCAATGCATCAAATAAAGTCCAAAACTCAACTATTAAAAAATGAGATAATTGCTTTGTCTATGGCAAGTCTGGACACTATGAAGCTCAATGCCGCCATAGGAAGAGAATTGAGAAGTCCAATTCAAAGGTAAATCTGGCAAATGCAGAGGTGATCACAATAGTAATCTCCTCTGAGGTGAGCATGGTCACCAATATGAAGGACTGGGTGGTAGACTCTGGGGCTACCAGGCACATCTGTGGGAATAGAAGTGCATTTACTTCCTATACCATTGTAAAGGAAGGAGAAGAACAAGTGTTCATGGGTAATTCTAGATCTACTCCAGTGATTGGCAAAGGGAAAGTTCTCCTCAAGCTAACCTCTGGAAAAGTGCTTGCCCTCAATGATGTTCTTCATGTGCCAGATATCCGTTGGAACTTGGTGTTAGTATCTCTGCTTGGAAAAGCAAGAGTGAGGATCTTGTTTGACTCTGATAAAATAGTTTTAACCAAGAATGATGCATTTGTGGGAAAGGGCTATTGTAATCAAGGTTTGTTTATGTTGAATGTTTATGATATTATCAATAATAATGCATCTTCTTCTTCTACTTACATAGTTGATTCTTGTGATATTTGGCATGGTAGACTAGGACATGTGAACTTTTCATATATGAAGAAAATGGTTGAATTGAGTTTAATCCCTAAACTGTCCTTAGAAAATCATAGAAAATGTGAATCTTGTGTAGAATCTAAAACCACAAAGAAATTCTGCAAATCAGTTGAAAGAGAATCAGATCTATTAAGTTTAATACACAGTGACTTAGGAGACCTAAAAAATGCAATGACTAGAGGTGGTAAACGATTCTACATAACTTTCATAGATGACTACTCAAGGTATACAAGGGTATATCTTTAAAGAAATAAAGATGAAGCAAAATATGCTTTCATCAAGTACAAAAATGAAGTGGAAAATCAACTAAGTAAGAAAATTAAAAGGCTTAGAACTGATAGGGGAGGAAAGTATGAGTCCAACCCCTTTAATTCTTTTTGTGAAGATCATGGGATCATTCATGAAACTACTTCTTGTTCCCTTGAGTCTAATGAGTAGCAGAAAGGAAAAATAGGACCTTAAAAGAAATGATGAATGCAATGTTGGTAAATTCAGAGCACCCTTGAACTTGTGGGGGGAAGCTATCCTATTCGCATATCATATTCAAAAAAGAATACCTTACAAGAAAACTGGTAAAACTCCTTATGAGTTGTGGAAGGGTTATGCACCTAATATAGCATACCTGAAAGTGTGGGGGTGTTTAGCTAAAGTTCTTCTCCCTAAACCTAAAAAACAAAAACTAGGTCCTAAAACCTTTGATGCAATGTTCATTGGCTATGATGAGAATAGTGTGGCATATAGGTTTCTTGTTACTAAGTCAGAAAACAATCTTGTAGATGTCAATACTATAATAGAAACAAAGAATGCAGGTTTTTTTGAAAAAATCTTTCCTATGAAACTAAATGGTGAACAACAAGTTCAAAAAAACAAGTAGAGACAAATCTATTGAACCTTCTGAATTTGAACCTAGAAGAAGTAAAAGAGATAGGAAAGAAACAAACCTTAGAGATGGTTTCTACACCTTCCTAATAGATGAGGACCCTAGATCCTACAAAGAAGCTATAACTTCTCCTGATGCACCATTATGGAAGGAGACCATTAACAGTGAAATCGAATCAATCATGTAGAACCATACATGGGAGTTAGTAGATTTACCTCCTGGTGCAAAAACTATTGATTGTAAGTGGATCTTTAAAAGAAAGTTAAAACAAGATGTGTTCATAGAGAAGTATAAAGCTCGTTTAGTTGCCAAAAGCTTTAAACAAAGGAATGATATAGATTACTTTGACACCTTTGCCGCTATGACTAGAATAGCATCAATTAGAGTATTGATTGTTCTAGCTTCCATTCATAATTTGGTGATACACCAAATGGATGTCAAGACCACATTCATGAATAGGGATTTGGAAGAGGAAATTTATATGGAACAACCTGAGGGTTGTGTAGTTCCAGGGAAGGAAAAAAGGTGTGTAAATTGGTTAAATCACTATATGGGTTAAAACAAGCTCCCAAATAGTGGCACAACAAGTTTGATCATGTGTTAATAACTAATGGATATTACATTAATGATGCTGATAAATGTATCTACAGCAAGTATGAGGATAGCTCATGTGTAGTCATTTGCCTTTATGTTGATGACATGCTAATCTTTGGAACTAGCCTAGAGGTTGTGTGTGAAACCAAGAAATTCCTAGGTTCTAAGTTTGATATGAAAAACCTAGAAGAGGTAGAGGTGATTCTAGGAATTAAAATAACTAGAACATCTGATGAGCTTAAACTTTCTCAAGAGCATTATGTTGAAAAGATCCTAAGGAAGTTTGAACACTTTGATTGTAAACTAATGTCAACTCCTTATGATCCCAGCTCACAATTGAAGAAAAATAGAGAACATAGTGTTGCCCAAATAGAGTATGCTCAGATCATAGAGAGCCTAATGTACTTAATGAACTGTACCAGACCTGACATTGCTTATACAGTAGGTAGATTGAGTCGGTACACTCAAAGTCCTAATCAGGACCATTGAACTATTGTTCGTAGAGTCCTTAAGTATTTGAGAGGCACCATTAACCATGTTTTGTGCTTTAGTGGATTTCCAAGTGTCCTCGAAGGATTTAGTGATACAAATTGGATCTCTGATTCAGATGAGATGAAATCCACTAGTAGATATGTTTTCATCCTTGGTGGAAGTGTAGTTTCTTGAAAGTCTACCAGCAAACTTGCATTACTTAGTCTACTATGGAGGCTGAGTTTATTGCCTTAAAAAAGACAAGTTCTGAGGCTGAGTGGCTTGGAAACCTCTTAGCATATATCCCTTTATGGACGAGACCAGCCCCTGTCTATGTCTATGCGTTGTGATAGCCAAACTGCAATTGCTAAGGCTAAGAGTAAAATATTTAATGGAAAAACATGCATATACGCTTAAGGCACAATATTGTGCGATAGCTGCTTGAAACAGGGGTTATATCTTTAGAATTTGTGAGGTCGCAGTTGAATTCGGCCCATCCTTTGACTAAACCACTAAATAAAAAACCAGTGGAAGAAACATCGAGGGGGATGGGGCTTATGCCTATTACAGAAGTCAAGAGTGGTGGTAACCCAACCTATTAGAATGGAAATTTCATGAAGTAGGTTCATATGGGTAATAACAAATCACTTGTTTACTTGAGGTGCTCTATCAACTCTAATTATATGAGAGTTCATCCCTATGGTGTAGATAGAGTGTATTCTGCATTGACTAAGGTTGAGTGTTTACTCTTAATGAATACCATATTCCTTATGGATGGTATGTTTAAACGCAGAACATACTTGATGGATTCACCTATATGAGAGTGGAGGTAGGGCCACTTCTTATGAGAACTTAGGCAAGTTCCTTAGAGCTCTCATGAATATCCAGGCAGGGCGCATAGGCTATTTGTGTCAACCCGTTTTGTACAGCTCGTAGTGTAGTTGAGAAAACCAATGTGGATAAAAGTCCCTTGAGTTACATAAAGAAACACTGGTTCATAGAAATTTATTTTTACCATGTTTTGTGATTCAATACTTATTTATCCTAAGATTGGTTCATAGCCTTTGTGCACTAGTACTAATACATAAAAACAAAAAATTACATTTACACTCTGTGGAAGATTGTAGGAAGAGTGTAAATAATTTTTATTTTTATTTTTGAGAATTATTTTTAATTTATTTTATTTTATTCTATTAGTCTTATATTTTTTGGGAAGAGTCCTATTGAGAATTATTTTTTTTTTTTTTTTATTCTATTAGTATTATATTTTTGGGAAAAGTCCTATTGGGATTGTGCTAGTGGAGTTTCATTCATTTTATAAGTAGAATTTCCTTCCACTTTGAGTCATATTCTAATTACAAGTAGATTCTCATTGGGACTGTGTTAGTGGCCTATAAAAGCAGGTCACCCCTTTCTATATATATATATGAATACCAAATTTTCAAAGAGTTTTTTAGGGAGTATTTTCATACATCTATTTGAAGGAATTTTTTCAAAACCTGAACTGTACACATCTCGCTTACAGAGTGCACCTAAGGCAAGATCTGGCTGTTAAATCTTGGAGGTAGACCACTGGTACCCTAGTACACTGAGTTCATCTTCGAGGAGGGTAGAATTATTTCAAAGACAGTGTTTGTCACACCTCAACCGATAAGTTATTCTATTTATTTACTATGTCTTTGTTTGTATCTTTTGAGCTAGTCTTTTGTTTCCATACCCTTAAATTCAAGATTTAGAAGATGACACAAAGTGGAAGAGGAATCTACTTATACAAGGAATGAAACTCTACTAGCACAATCCAATAAGACTTTTCCCGAAAATATAACACTAATAGAATGAAATAAAATAAAATAAAATAAAAAATAATTCTCAAGGACTCTTCCCAAAAATATAAAACTAATAAAATAAATTAAATTAAATTAAAAATAATTCCCAAAAATAAAAATAAAAATTATTTACGCTTCTACAGTGCTTGTGTCAGTGATTCTTGTAGGAACATCCAGACAGCAACTGAATACAGTCTCGACGGACCTGTTGGGCAAGTTTACACCATGGAGGCAACGGGTAAAGATATGCTTTTTGCTGTGTGGAAATGGCTTCGAAGCAGACTACAGAAGCTGATTTGAGCAGTAATCAAGCTGTGTACAGACGATGATATTTTTTTGGGAACTGAATTAGAGTTGTAGGAGTCAAACAAATTGTAACCACCATTCATTCAATGAGAAAATGTATACCATATTTCTCTTTGTTTTGGGTCTATGTGACTGCCCTTTTTGTTTTCTATTTTTTGTTAGAGTGATGAAGTTTGATTTAGCAGACAGAAGTAATGGAATGGACCTGAGGAATTGCAGTTTATAAAAACAATTGGTTTTGTAACTTGAGAGTGGGAAAGTAAGTGGTGGGTTCATATATCTGGAATTCAAATTTTCTTCTGCAACCTTAAAACAGAAGCTATAATTAGATGCAGGGATTTTTTACAGAAAGATTGCTTGTGTGTTGGTTACATTACAAGGTTTCATATAAGGTGAACATCATGCTTACATTTACAAGGTTTCATTTAAGATCAGACAATTCCATTATGTTATCAATGATTGCAATTACTCATCAATACCTTTCTTTTAGCTTCTAGAATCCATTCTTTAATTCAAGAAAAGTCATGTGAAAACAGGAAACTGCTCCATTGTGTTTGTTCTGGATCATCTGGGGAAGAGAAATAAGAACCTTGGTGCTTGCTGCATCTAGACTTCCTCAGTCAGTGTACCATGAAGAAATGCATTATTAACGTTCAATTTCCAAATATGATGCGAGCACTACCTTTTAATAGATTAAACGACAGTGAAAAAACAAAGGACAAAAAGAAAACGAGGAGAAACAGCAGATTTTGTATTGGCATTCAAGCACACAAACTACAACTACTTTAGGGGGGATTACTGATTTTCTTAGAGTAGTTTGTCATCCACGGCCACGGTTATGTCAGTGGACAAGAAACTATATATCACCAAATCCTTCAGTTGGCCCTTGAGAAATGTGTACTTCCTGAGCAAACCCTCCTTGGTGAACCCAGCTTTCTCCAACACCCTCTGAGAGGCCTTATTCTCTACTGCAGCAAATGCCTGCAGCCTTACCAGATCAGGGAAGTCCTTAAACACCTCTGATACAGCCATCTTCACTGCTTTGGTGGTAATCCCTTGTCCCCAATACTTTGCAGCTATCCCATACGCTATGTCCGCCTTACATATTTCGTTGCCCGACCACCGGTAGACCGAAACAAAGCCGATGGAGCGGTCATCTATACATATGGATCGACGCCAGGGGTGGGGGATGCAGACTTCTTTAATGAACGTCAAGGCTTCCTCCTTGGAGGTGATGGTCTTCCACCGGATGTTTCGAGTGACTTGATCATCGCCTGCCCATAGTATGAAGTCATCCACATCGCTGACCCTGAATGGTCTGAGAGTGACAGTCCCGGAATCCATCTATTGCAGAAATATTGATGATTGTTTCTGGATCAGCGCTAAGCTCTTGAGCTTAGGGATTATATAAAACCAACACATGGATGCCCATATTATAATATTGGATATATTCTCTTTTGTTTACTCAAATAATTTATTTCAGTGACAGCAAGACAAAGAGTTGATCAATCTGAATCATGGGTCATGGTCATTTTTAAGTGTATATAAATGAATTTCATATATTGAATTTTCTTTGATTGGTTTAGTATTATTTACGGATCTCTAGGAGTTAGAAGATTAAAATTAGTTTAGAAGTCAAATTTTGTATTTTAAGAAATTTTAAATTCAGTTCCTGATTCCTAGGGATTCTATAAGTTTTTTTTTTTTTTTTTTTTGCCCTTCTCTATCAAATTTGCGCTTATATATACACACTTTTTCTAAATAATAAAAAAATACTTTTCTTGGAAATTTTTTTCATGGTATTAGAGTTGTCAAACTAGGGTTCTTTTTTTCTTTTCTAGAGACATTTGTATTTATTTTATTCTCAAGATTTGGCTGGAGAGTCCTATTTTTCTAGGTTCGTATTTTTTCTCTCTTTGCTTTCATCTTCTTTATCCTTGGGTTCTTTCTTCTCCAAAAAATGGTAGAAGGATCTAAGATAATATTTTCTAAGGTTTCTTCAAACCTGAACAGATTGAATGGAAGCCTTCACAACCTGACACTTCAGATCACTACAGAAAAATTGAATAGAAAAAATTTTCTGGCATGGTGTCATACGGCGAAGCTGTTTCTTAGGAGCAAGAAGAAGATGGGCTACATTCTAGAAACAATTAAGGCTCCCAAGACTACTGACTCTCTCTTTGAATCATGGGACTCTAAGAACTCCATGATCATGTCCTGACTTCTTAATTCTATGCAATCTGAGATAGGGAAGTCATTCTTATTTCTGTCTACAGCCAAGGATATCTAGGATGCCATGGGTGAAGACTTATTCAAATAAAGGGAATGTCACTCAGATTTTTTAATTAAAGCACGCAATTCATGAGACCAAACAGAGAGATCTAGATTTTCAATAAATTAAAAATTCTATAGCAAGAATTGGATGTCCACCAACATTGGGAGATGGAATCACCAAGAGATGTTGCAAAGCTTGCAGAGATTCTTGAATGAGAAAGGATCTTCGATTTCTTGGTTTGAAATTTCGAGAAATATCGTGGATATTTTAGATATCAAAGGCTTTAAAAACCTTGATAAAGGAAAAAAAAAAAAATCGACAAAAATTAGTGAAATATCACCTATATATTGGTGATGCAAATAAAATCGGCAATTAATCACCATAAAACCGCCAATTTGCATAAAATCAGTGATTTTGTCAGTTACTTCTCCCTTCTCCAATGAACGGCCAAATGAAACCCAAGTTGATCTAACACTTAAGATTGCCTTCATGTTTTTGACGAGGTTTTTTGCGTTTTTTTTTTTAATTTATCTTTTATTTTAAATTTATATTATCATTTTATTTTATATTGTCTTTTTATTTTTAATTATTTTTCATATTTATATCATTAATCCTATTTTAAAAAATTACTATCACTTCACTTTTAATTTTTTTTTATATTCATCCTTTTAATTTATTTCATTTTGAATGTTTTAATTTTAAAATTTTAAAATATAAATTTGTTCAAAAATTGCTAAAATATATATATAAAAAAATAAAAAACTTTTAATATTTTATAAATTAAATTAAATTTAATAAGATAAATTATTAACATAATTTCAATTATTTAAATAAACTAATGCCAATAGCAAAAAGTTATCACTACAAATTTATAATAAAATTTTAGAAATTAAATCTCAAATAAAATATTTTATATAAATATTAGAAATGATTTAATTTTTTTATTTAAAATGTAGAAAAACATGTTTTAATAAAAGTCGTTTTTAATTTTTAAAATAAACGAATATAAATATATTAAATGAATTTAAGATAATTTTTTTAAAAAAAATTTTGATAAATATTATTAGAATTTTTAGTATAGATTTTCTTTTTGCACAAAATTTATTTTAAAAAAAATAGTAATCTAACTTAAAGTTAAATTAGAAAATTTTAAAAATTTGATAACATTAGAAATTGTAATTCACGACTATTATTCTAATTATAAATAGAATCCAATCTCATGATTAATTTATTATAAATATAAATTTGTTATTAGATCGAAAAAAAGAATAGATAGTAATAAAATTTTATTTTAGAAAAATAATACCAATATCTTCCAACAAAATTTTTGTTATAAACAAATGTCAAAATGTGAAGTGAATGTTTTAACACCCAAAAAATAAGTAGGCTTTCCTAAGCCTTTCTTGTGTGACATCACCAACTTAGAACAAAGCAACAAGAAGCTTTCAGAACTATAACACCAACTTACAATAAAACAATAAACATATTCTTTTCATCACCATACACAAACATCATAGTATAAGGATCACGGTCAATAAAAATCACACAACATCATGAAACTAGGCACGGGGAGCTTGTTTCAGTTCATAGAGAGCTTTCTACGACTTACAAACATCTGAGTGATCATGATGATGAACACCAAGTTTAACACATGAACACTTGTTCTTGTAGAAAACCATGCAAAAATAGAACTTCCATAACAAGTTGTTCCAAATCTTCTAAGGCCTATGAAAGGATCATTTAAATTGTTGTTAGTTTAATAAGACAGAATTCCCCAGCATCAACTCCTCTTGACTTAAGCTTTAGGCTTACTGGGTGAGCTCAAAGTCAGAAATGCACCATCAATTTTTGTATTAAAAAGAAAGACATTCAACATTCAGAAAAACTAAATATCAACCACCTAAAAGGGTGAAGAGAGATTTCATACATTTTATTAGTAAAATTTGTTCTGCCTGAATTTCATGACCAGAACAATGTATAAATACAAGCACTCAATTGCTTGGCTGGCCTATAGACCATACACTCGATGGAAGCAAAAACAACAGCCTGTATAAATACAAGCACTCAATCAGGTTAATTAACCAGCATGTAGACAGTCTATTCCATGAAAGCAAAATTTAAAACACCTTTGCAGCCAGTGTCCATGTAGAAAATTAACCAAAAGGCTCTTACAAGATGCCATTTGAAACAGCAAATGAATTTGTACAATCTCAGGAAATCTCTCCCACATCAAGGTCAGAGTAAGGTTTTCATGTATCTCTTCTTTAAAATCTTCAATCCTTTCCACAGCACCTATACAAGAAAAAAAAAAAAGACAAATAAGCGAATCGATTTAAATAATGAAAAAACATATGCAAATTAAATAACTAAAATCTGTGCAATCAACATATAGTTAGACGAGTTTTGTGCAATCATCAATTTAGAATAACTACACATGTATGTACATGTGCTTGGGTAGACAAGTTTTTAAGATACGTAGTCTACTCTCCTAGATGTACATGTTAGAAGGTAGCACATAATTAAAAAGGAAGGCTTTACCTGATTGCTTTCCATACATGGTAAAAATATCTTCAATCCAACCCTTTATGACAAATTTAGCTCAAGATTTAAAAAAAAAAAAAATGATATATTTTTGTTAAATATTTCCATGAAACTATTTCAGCTTCCATTACATAAACTCTGAACATCTAAAGAGTCAGCCATCCAAAACATGAGTCCTAACTGAGTTCCACTAAAACTAGAGCTTATGGTAAGATGGATGGAAGTTTCTGTAGATGTTTTTAACTGCAAGCCAAGATGTTTTAGAAACCCAAGGTGACCTGGGCAAATCAACCAACTCTAGCATGATAACTACCAATTGATACATATGGTTAAAGAAGACCATGATTCTTCAAATATTTCACTTCACTCTTACATTTATGTAATCCTCCTCAATTGTCCAGCCCATATGGCTTCTCTTTAAGGAGGCTCTTCCCTTGTTTCGATTATAGTTGCATATTGTAGAAGGATGTCTTGTCTCTCTTGAATTTTTTAATTAATAGAAAATACTTGTGTTTCAGATATTAAAAAAAAAATGAATCTCAAAAGTATGAAACATTTTCTTACTCTCCATTGATTACAAAGGGAGTGAGGGGGGGAGAAGGATGAACAATTTGAATTTACCACTGTCACAATATAGTTAAAAGGATATAGAAAGATACTAAAAATCAAGCAATTTTAATAGACAGTCCATATCGTGAGAGAATCAAGTAAGCTGCAAAGAAGGAAATCTAGATCATCCATGCAGAATTGATACCACATCAAGACATACATTAAGCATAAGTTTTTTTTACTTGTAAATAGTTCGCATTCATCTTTCAGTTTTGCAGCTACTTTTGCCTTCATTTGGAAAAGTTCACTTTTATTTTCTTCTTTTTTGTATCAGTTCTTTTGTGCTTTGGAAGGATTTCTCATCCTTCATTATTTTACTAATTCATATCAACAAATCTATTGTTTCTATATATTTGTAAACAGTGTTAGACACACAAATATAACTGTATGGAATATCCAGATTACAAGTCAAGCAAAATGATTGAAACAAAGCTACCCTAACTAAATGCTCTCACAAATTCTGTAAACAAGTCAAGAAATTAGAGTTAAACTGTTCTGAAAAACAATGTAAAGTACCGCTTGTATCTCTTTTTGGAACCACATGGGCAGAGTGCATTTCTACTTATTTGACCACTTTTAGCCAAGTTAGACCTGGCAAGATCTACTGGTGTTGAACCCATCAGCTTTTGCAACTACAGAACAAAAAATACCAAGTATAATTAGTATATTCGTGCAAATATTTTTATTTTCTGCTGAGTAATATAGGGCTCTACTTTCTAATCAGAAATTATGCATCTTGAAAGGATTGCTCATCCTTCTCTGTATTACCCTTTAGTACAATGAATATGTTTGTTTCACATTAGAAAAGAAAAGAATAAAATAAGTACATTTGAAACATTCCATGTTTAAAGGAAAATTTTAGGAGAAAAATAACCAACAAGGAACATTTTCTGTAAAGCAGTTCTAACAAGTTCCTGAAAACATGGAGTGACTAAATATGTTGAGACCATTGATCATAAAGAATGGCTAAATATGATTATAGTAGTAGCCAAACATCAATAGTTAGCAAACAAGACCAATGATATTTTTCTGATTTTTTATCTAATATTTGGGCAAAAAAAGAGAAAACTGAAAAATACCCCATTTCAGCCAATCGTCTGCATTTTAAACCACTGGTTCCTATCTAATAGAGGTTTGCTTACATGAGAATAAACATGTTCCCAGAATATCTAAAAAGACAACATATCAATTTCAGATATCCAAATCAACTAAAGACTCATTGTGTGCAGTTGATTCCAAAAAAGGCTTAATAATCAGGTTTATTACTAACCATAAAGAGCATAACCTGTACCTTGCAAAAAAATAACATGAACATGACAACCAGGTCACTATGTTTTCTATATTCTGTACACAACTGAGAAGTATAACAAACAAACTGATGCATACTATATATATGGTGCACATATATTTTTTTGTTACCTATTCATACATAAACATATAGTATTCTCAAGTTAAGAAAGAATTAGACCCATTGATCTGTAACTTCTAATCCTCCAATATAAGTCCTCTCACATTCCATTTACCCAAAGCACTATATATGAAAGATTAAGAAAACAACCATGCTTAAGGCAAAGTTTTGCTCCAATTCTATACAAACCCACACTAGCAATGCAATCGGAACAGCATCTTCCAGCACAATTGCCAAAAGGCCTAAAATAATAATAATCTACCAAAACATCATTATCCCATACCAGGTTTCATATGTCTTCCTTCCTTTCACTGAGATCTAAAACCCATAAATGCTGTAAACCCATCAAAATTCATATCAATTTTAATGGAACTAATCATACTCCTCCACTAATCCAAGCATAGGATTTAGCCTTCTGGTAGAATGAAGTCCCAGTCCTTGACCATGTATTTACAGCCAGGCAGACCCTAGGATGTGTTCTACATTATAAGCAAAGACAAGGACACACAAACTCACCCTCAGAAGTGCATGTACAGATACATTCTCCCATTAAATCCAAAACAAGTTAAGTTAGAAAATAAAACCGTTTAATGAATAGCCCCATATATGGTGATCCATTAAGATGGCCTCTATTACCCATACAAGTATAACCCCATTTTGGAAGTAAAAATGCTATAATAAGATGCAGGAAATAGTACCTCAGCCATTGACTTTGGGATTGGTTTCCCTTCTTCCTTTAACTTCTCCAATTTCTTGTGTGCTTGTTTAGCCCAAGTAAACTTTGCAAGAGCATTCTCGACATCAGCTATTGTGCAATTACAATTTTTTGCTGCTCTTGCTTTTGACTAGTTTGCAGATTCTGCAATCAATAAACCAAAGACCCGAAACCAACATCTATATAACCAAATCAGAACATTCCCAACATATAACAGCCTCTCAGCTGCACTGCTTAAACAATCAAATCGAATTGGCAGTTGCAATTAATCTCGTGCTGAACTGCATATTTGTTACAAAGAAATTATTTAGCAGAGGAGTGATCTAAGATGCAGATTAAGGTGGAAACTACTATAATTACTTGGATACTTTTAAGCTTAAAAAATTCAGATAATTCGGGAACTACTGGCAATCTTTGCAGATAATATTCATTTGAAGCAAGAAACTGGCGAAATAATCTTGAAAATAAAAAGATAGATTGGATTAAAGGGTTAAAAACTAACATCTCCAGAAGGATCAAAACGTCCAAGATATCGAATAATTGCTTCCTGCTTCCCGAAAGCATCAGCAAATGTGGCCTCACTGCTTCGACCCACTACAAACCTTTTAAATGTCCCTGCAGCCCTTGCGGCCTTCAGCTCATTTGCAAAACCTGAAACCCAAAATAATAATAAGAAGAAGAAGAAATAATTGAAAAGGAGAAAATAAAAACAACCAACAAGCCCTATAAAAAATCAACAAATCTTACATTTTCCCCAAAAATTTGTTAACGAGCTCAAAGAAAAAAAGAACGCAAATTTGAAACAAAACACCAGAAATTTTCACAGACCAAAACCAAGGGGTTTTCCAAAAATCTGAAGACATTAAAAAGGTGAAAAATCAATCTCCAATCAAGAGAACATTTCTAGCAATTGCGTTCACTGGTGCCAAAACAGAGCAGTGATCGGGAGCTTACGAAGGAGGGTGAATTCTTCGGTGGTGATTTGGCCATCTGGGGCAGCCTTTTTGCCGGTTAAAACTCCTTTAATCTTGTCCATCCATGAGGCGTCGAGGTGGGAAGTGGAGAAGATCGACCGGTGCTGTGACGGAGATAGCTGACGGTAATGGTAAGATAATGTAGATGATGAAGAGGAGGAGAATAAGAAGGTGGGGTTGTTCTTGTAAATGTTGCGCAGAGTTCGTAAAGAAGCCATTATCGTTCTCTGCAAATCTTTCCAAGGTATAGGATTTTACACTCAGGGTTTTTCACAAGGAAGCGGAAGTGGCAGCAATACCCCTAAAACGCCGTCGTTTTAGTGCTCACATCATTCCTCGGACCTAACGCCCAAGTGAAACCCAATCCGAGCTTTCTCCTTTTTTCACAAAATATTAAATTATTAACAATATAATATTTTTTAAATTTTTAATAATGATTCAAAATTACAACATGTGCATTCCAAAATGTTTACGTTAAGAAATTTAATTATTAAAATTTTTATCCTCATTTATTAAAAGATAAAAACAGTCTTTACTGGAAATAAATAATTATTAAAAAATAAAAAGTCTTGAAAATATAACTTGGAAGTAGATTAGTTTGTATGATATGTTTTACTATCTTAATTTAAGACTTACATAACATGTTCTGAGTAGTTAAAACTTTTTTACGAGTTTTTTTTTTAGGAGTTTTTCGGATTAATTCCTTAAATCTTCAAGAATTCAATAGGAAAGTCTTTATTATTAAGAAATCTATCAATGTAATGCATGTATAAAGGTAACGACCATCTTTCATGAAACCACCTTATCTTTTTAAAGACGTGTAAGAGATAGAACTCATTGAGAAACCATATACCTTTTTTTATCTAATAGAAGCTAGGAGGGATGCAACCACCATCTACATTGCCAAGAAGAGATTGAGAAAGAAGCATTTTTTAAGTCTATGTTTGGCCTCATAGAAAAAAAAAATCATTAATCACTTTTACCCATTACAATGATGTATCTATTAAAATGAGATATATGGAAATTTCATCAAAAATCTTAATAAAAATTTATTAGAAAAGAATAAAAAGGAAAAATATAGAAGCTATAAATTTCAATTTTAATGAATAAGGAAACTTAAACAAAGTGTTAAATATTTTTCCTAAAATATTCCTTGTAAAATTTTGAAATAAATAATTTTTATGTTTAATATTTTATTTTTAATCATTTTATATATTTATATAATTATTTTTTAAAACAAACTTAAGAAAATAAATAAATAAATAAAAAAGCAAAAAACTAACTAAAATATGTTTTCTAAAACCACTATATTTTTTGTTTTTAAAAATAAAAAATAAAAAATAATTTTTTATTATCAAACATATTTTCATAATTTTTTATTCTAAAAAATAGAAAATTATTCTCCAAAATAGTTATCAAATAAGCTCTAAATTTTCATATCACCGTGTGAAGATGTCTTTTGGATGGATTATAACCTTGCCAATATAACTAATTAAAATTTTGTTTCTATAGTTAATCATAGGCCCATAATTTGATCAAATTATTGGTACATAGAAGTAAAGATGGTTTAAAATTAAAAAAAAAAAAAAAAAAGTTATATAAATACTATCATTTCTTTAATATTTATATATTAAAATTACATGCATCATTATTTTAATATTAAATAGAGGGAAAAATGGATTTTGATTATTATTATTATTATTATTATTATTTAGGATTTTTTTTCCCGCTAAGAACAAACGCCTCTTAGTAAAAGTTGGAATTTTTTTTTTTTTATTTAAACAAACATCTTATAATAAAAGTGAGGTAATTTGAAGAGTATGACGATAGAAGTAGTAAAAAACATTCTTAAATAATAAAATAATAATAAATCTAAAATAAAGGAAAACATTCACGTGAATCTAGTTATAAATTATTTTAGAGAATAATTAAATGTCTCATTCAAAAATTTATGTATTTCAAATTAATTTTAAATAGATGAAGATAACACTGATTTAAAATTTTTGAAATTTCTTTTTCCATATATTTTTATTTTAATGAATCAAAACCCACTTTTCCCAAAATATATCTTCAAATTCTATAAATTATTATCCAGTAAATAAAATAGCAAGCAAAAAGATGATATTCAAAAGTTAAAAACTTGAAATTATAAGTGAGTTAATTGTCTTAATTTAACCATATTCCTCCCTTGATCATAATTATTCACAAAAACAAACATATATTAAAAAATATATATCTCCTAAAAATGGGAATAGAGAATATAGTTTCAATTAATTACCAAATAGATCATGTTTGGTTCCGAAAAGTAACAAGAAAAAAAATACTAAAAAAAAAATGATTTTCTCATAAAGAAAATGATTTTCTCATGCCTAGGTTTACCATGAAAAATAAAAAAAAAAAAAAAAATCAAATATAATGAAAACCAATTCAAATTTTATACATTATAAAATTATTTAATTCTTATGTAATAAAAGGAAATTAAGTAAAATAAATTTTTAAAAAAACATATAAAAATAATTTATTAACTTTGAATTTATTTTTTATTTTTATTGATTTTTTCTTTCTTTCACTTTTCATCTCTACTTTTTTTATCCCCCTATTTTCTTCCAAATTTTCCAATTACCAAACATAACCTAACGTAGAGAAAAATCCGTATGTTTATATTACACAAAATTCCTCACATAGTAACATCATCGTCTCACGGGCCTTTCCGAATTCTTTTACTCAGTTTGTCTTGTGCCATGTATCTCTCCTATCGTTCTCCTCTCTGACGCTTTCTCGACACCTGCTCCTCCTTGACCTTCGCCGCTTCAAATCTTTCCCTCTTCTCCGTTTCTTTCAGCTTCCACTTCTTCATCGGTGAAACATCAGACTCAGAAATCATTACCTCTATTGACAAACTGAAAACAAACACAAAGAAATGCCAAAATTCAACAACTGTACCTTCTCATTTCTAATCATCTGAAGGTGTTGGACAAGAGCATGGACTTTTCGCTCATGGGGTTCCATAACAACAGCTCTTCGGTTCTCCAGAAGTGGCTTCTTTCGTTTTGGAATATCTTTGGGCTTTGAAGCAAAGGGGAGAGCTGCTTGTAATGACGTGGGGATAACCAAGGGGTTGAACTTCCTTGCCTTTCCTTTCAATTGGCTGGTATACCAAACAATAAGAAAGCAAATAGGTGAATTAAAAAAACAATCTCCAAGAGAGAGGGAAAATTTTAAACAATATCATGTCCTGAGAGCATCAGAAATTTTACCCTGTAGAGTGAATCTTTTGTTAACAGGAATGGGAAGATTGTTCTCTCTACTTAATTCAGCCACAGTTTTCATTCCATGCCAGTCTGATCACGGGGTTGCAGGGCTGTTGTCAATGGATTGTAGAAGCGAGGAACTTCAACTTCAGTCCATGCACGCAAGAAAACCAGGTCACTCACCAATATTCTATCCTCAAATGTGCACCTGGCAATCCCTTCTCTAGGAAGTCCTTTTTTTTGTAAGAAGAGTATAAATAATTTCTATTTTTATTTTTGGAAATTATTTTTTAATTTATTTTATTATATTTTAGTTTATTCTATTAGTCTTATATATTTTTGGGAAAAGTCCTATTGGGATTGTGCTAGAGGAGTAACTGTGTCAGTAACTTATAAAAGTAGGTCATCCTTATCTCATATGAATACCAATTTTTTAGAGAATTTTTTTCAGAGAGTTTTTCAAGGAGTATTTTCATACATCTATTTGGAAGAATTTATTCAAAACCTGAGTTGTACATATCTCGCTTTCAAAGTGCACCCAATGCGAGATTTGGTTAAATCCTTGAGGTAGACCACTGGTATCCTAGTGCACCGAGTTCGTTTTCGAGAAAAGTGGATCTATTTCAAAGACAGTGTTTATCACGCCTTAGCCGATAAGTTTTTCTTTTTATTTATTATGTTCTTTATTTGTATCTTTTGGATTAGTCTTTTATTTCCATACCCTTAATTCCAACACTTTTTGGGTTGGTTACCAAGCTCTTCTTTTGCAGCCTGCCAAGATTATTGACATTAAATTCAAACTACCAATAAACTTTTCAATGGCAGAGGAAAAGCACAAACTTCTTGGAATGCCCATTTTTTTTTCAGTTGGGAACAAATTCCCCAATAATATTACATGCTAAACAATGGCGCCCAAAGAAAAACAATTGTAATTGTGCTTATACAAGCATATACACATCCAATTTGCAAACTCTAAAACACAAGATACAAGCAAAAGCAAGAGATGGAAACCAATAGAACAAGGCAAAAGTAAAAAATGAAGAACATATTGTTTCTAAGATGCATACCTTCTTCACCTGTCCCTTGATACCACTAGCAGTCTGGACTGCTGCACTTTCAAACCTAGCTATTTCAAGATATGAAGTAAACATGTTCTTTATAAGTGTCGTCTTCTTGAAAATTTTGCAAGGCTCACCAACTAGCTTGATCTTCTTTACTAAGAGTGGTGCATGTTTGAACTCTAAGACAACTGCAGTGGCAATGATCCTAAATGCTGCCTGAGAAGGAACAATATTCACTGGTAAAAGAAAAGCCAGAAAAGGGACAAAGGACTACAGAACCCAACAGAAAATATTCACTGACAACAAAAATAAAAGAAATAAAAGAAACCACCTGCAACAATATCATATATAAGACTTTAAGGATCTTCCCATATGCTGAAATTCCAAAGAGAGGTCCTTTGATTGTGGTTCAATGTTTTTAAAATCAATAGCCCAAACAAATTCAACTAGTGAAAATTGATACCAAAAAAAAAAATCAGGTGTTTTTTGGGAAGATCCTTAAATGTTTTCTTTTGTATGAAGGAAGTTAACCGATATGTACAATGTCTTTCTTGAATTTGTTTTACAAATCTGGCAACTTACAATGTCAGATAAACATGTTTACATTGCAAAAGAAAATATTTAAAATAAATTTCTTTTTTAAAAAAAAATTATGGAATATATAATAAAAAATATTGTTAAAATTTTTTTATAAAAAAATTTTAATGCTAAATTTTTTTATATTCAAATACTTAAATTTAATGACTTCAATAGAAAAGCTCACGTGGGTTGCATGTGAGCACTTACTAGTTATTATAAAGGAAAAATATGTGAATTGTAAGTAGAACACTTGTATAAATATACTAAAAGTATAATACATTATCTCAAGAAGTTCTAGAGAATAATTTTACTATTAAATATGTTTTTTATATAATTTATAAATAAATTTGAGATTGTCAATAATGTGTGGGATCCACGCATAATGATAAGTACATTTAATTATTAGTGCATATCTCATGTCAAAAAAAATTGTTTTTCATTTTTGAACTATCACCCCACGGTATTTAATCCCATTTTACTTATAAAAAGTCAAGGATAAAGATAATTTTATTATTTACTTGAAATGGACTTGCAAATGATAAGTCCAATTGAATGTTAAAATATACATCAAAATAATATAATAAAGTATGCATCATTATTCTAGTTTATTATTTTGTATTATCACAACCATATGGTATATTTACTAAATTTGTCATTTTTTTGTTACTCCTTTAGTTACTTAGGGCTAAAAAGAATGGGAAAGTGAAAAAAAGTGAAAAAGAAAAGGAATATATATATAATTTTTCTTATTTTATTATAAGAAATTAAATTATTTGAAATATACTTTTTTTTTCAAAAAATTTGAGATTTTTAGAGAACCTAATAAAAAATAATAATTTTCAATATTTCATAAATAAAAACCACATCTTAAGGTTATTATGTCATTTTACATATGTAACATACAATTAAAAAACTTTATTACTCTAATAAAATGAATCATTATTTTTCACAAGTACTCATCAATTGAATAATATACAAATATTCAATAGAATAACACACAACTATTCAATAGAATAACACACAAGCATTCGTTGTATGATATAGCATGTGAAAAAACTAAACAAAATTAAATTAAATTATGTTGTAATATATTGTAACGTTAGTGTATTTGTATTATAAGTATAATGCATTTATGTCGTACGTATATTTTATTACAAAAGTAATAACTAAAAATGTTTATTCATACGCTATTGGTATTAACACATCATATTAGTATATTAACATCTTTCACCTAGTGTATTGAAATTATTTAATAATTTCTGTATAAATAAATAAATAACTACTAGTCTCGTGAATTCAAATTAGTACTTCATTTTGTTTCTAAAATGATTTATAATATAAGTATGCTATAAAGTATGAAATGATCATACAAAATTATCACTTTTATAAAAAAGTTCAAAATTTTCTCAATTAGGTTTTATTATTATATATCGTAATGTAAGTGTATTTATATTGTAATTATAACATATTTTTGTCGTACTTGTATTTTCTAATAAAAGTACTAGTCTTAGAGGCACTTTTTATAACTCATTAATATTCAACATATCATATGTATTATCATCCACTCGATGTATTGAGAAAAAATAAAATTATATATAAAAATTAAGAAAGAAACATTATGCAAAGGAAAAATATATGGAAAAATCACATAATTTTTTTAAAATTATTTTATTATAAAAAATAAAAAACGATTAAACATTCTCCATCATTTTCTTATTCTTTTTAGATAATCTAAATGAAAAATTAAGCATTTTATTTTTCTCAAATTTAATACAAAAACATGACTTATTAATTTAAAATTTAATATATATATATATATATATATAATGTTATTTTAAAATTATTTCTTAAAATTATTTTTGTTTTAAATAGTAAATTTAAATAACAAATTATACAATCGTTATATATAATAGTCATAAAGGTTAAACCCAAAATTCCAATTTAAATTTGGAATGTAAATAATTACAATAAATGTAGGATCCACACACCATAAATATCATGACAAAACAAGTAAATTGCTTTAAATGCTTTGAATTTAAAAAAATTTAGTGGAATGACATTTTTAATATTTAAGCCTATTATTGTCTTCCGCAATAATTATCAAAAGATATCACCCTTCCCCATCATTATCACACCTAACCCACCCCATATGGTAATTGTCACACCCCTGAAAATCCCTCTAAATTTTTCTTTGAGTGTGCAGTGTTAAGAACCCTTCCTCAGCCAACATTTCCCTTAAGCCTTATAAAAACAGCGTAATCATGCCAAAACATTTATGGGAATGCTCCCAACTTGTATTATTCCAATCAACTACAAGATACAAAACTTTTTTCAAAGTGTCTCTAACACTTTACAAGATTCAAAGGATTGCAATGCTTTACACCCTAAGCATTCAATAACTTTCTCACCCTCTATCTCTGAGATGCAAGAGGTTTTTATAACACCTAACTTGTAGTTTCCTTTCAAATTTCAAACTAGGGGAGCCTGTCGGTGGTTATGTAACCACTCATAACCACTCAGTTAGAGACACTCCTCTAAACCCGAGGTGTCCCTTCACACTAACCACTAGCTTCTCAACTGCTTGTCTGTTCCCTATTGTTGAGTCTATATGTTGTCATCTCATGTGTTACACTGATCAACCTATTGCCACTAGGTAGCTTTTGTTCCTTCAAGCCATTTCTCATAAAGTTGTTGATGAGTCATCATAACAAGATGCCTCATCCCCATAAAGTTCCTCATGTGATCAAGTGTCCATCAAGGTGTCTCTGACCAAGGCTCCCTGAACCAACAACGTGCATCAACCAGTTGATCAAGTGCATCTAGTGCATTAGTGTGTCTTCCTCACAATGATGTCTGAGTTTGTGTCATGTCAAGGTACCTATGGCCTATGGCATGTGTCAAGTTTCCTCTGTTAATCAAGGCTCACTATCGCCTTGCCCATGCTATGCACCACTAATCTCGTTTGTTACCTTAGAGCTTCTTATCTAACCACTAATCCACAGCATAAAGTCATGGCATTGCTCCTATGGCTGTTCCATCCTCATGCACAGGGCATTGCGCCCCTGTGCCATGCATAAGCGTCATGAGTCTAAGTCGTTTACATGTCTAGTACCCCATCAAGTCATGGCATTGCACCCATGGCTTCTCCAACCAACTCAGTGCACAAGTCTTTAGGCGCCCTCGTGCTAGCGCGGGAAGGAGGTAGGCCGCATTAGGCCTTATATCATTACCGCCACGGGGTGCATGCCACACATGTCATGCAGCCCATGTGTGCGTGCTAGTGTGTCATCTATGTGTTCTAGGCAGGCCCAAGGTCATGCCATGGTGCCCCCTTGGTGTAGTCAAGTTTTGGCCTTGGTGCCCCCTTAAGTCACATACCCTTCCTTAAAGAGTATTACGGATTATTCTCGAGATATTTGGAAGAGACATCAGACCCCTTTGAGGAGACATAATGGAGTATTTAAATAAATAATAATTATATTCATAAGAAACCTCACCCTCCATCTACGTCGTTACCATAGTCCTAAATGTGCAGGATGTGAGCTAAGTGTACTGCCTGGTGCATGCATGGGAGCGGTCTAGTGTGTGCACGGGCATAGGACGGATGCGCACGTGGGCACGGGACGAATGCGCATGTTGTGTCTATCTAATGTGCGCACAATGCACACATGGCCTGGCCTAGTTCGCATTTGGTGTGCACGCGGTCTATGCCAATCTCCTCATTTCACTTCTGGGGCTTAAACCACCAAACCTCCAAGCTTTCTGTACTCTCCTCCTAGGATCCTCATGGGCGTCAGGCATACCCATGAGGCCCTTTCACTCCGTCATTGGGTCAAGGAGGTAAGGAACTGACAATAACCTTTTTCTCTCATATTATAAAAACAATTTTTCTGTTATGATTTTTTCTTAATAGTTATATTATAAGGTTAAACAACTCAAAATTTCTAAATCTATTTAATAAAAATATAAAAAATAATTGTTGCAATATTTTCATATGAAATCTTTATCATAAAAAACATAATAACTTTATTTATTTTAATTATTGAAAATAATTTGTGATTAATTATTATATTATTTATATGTATTAGTATTAATATTATTTTTATTTGATATGTTATTTATAATGATAATAATAATTAGAAAAGACAAAGTAAGAATATGTTTGATTTTAAAGTGAAAAGTATGATTGTATATTTGACTTTTTGTATTTTTAGACATTTAAAGACTTATCAAAGTAAATGATCTTTCAAGGTTATTATCACACCCAACCCACCTTATATGGTGATTTTCCCATGAAATAATATCATGACTCATAATTGTTTCCAAGAATGTGAATTTGGCCCATTTGCCTACTGGCCCGAACCGAGCTAACTTTTTTAGTCTAATCCCAACCCCTGGACTAGCCTAATCCGACCCGAACAATAAAGCCCAAGAATTTATGCTTAATATATAAATAGTTTGATAAAACTTAATAATAATTTTTATATTAATTTAAAAATAATTTAATTTAAAATCAACTTAAGTCATTGAATAATAAATATCAAGTTTTACTCAACTCCCATTAAATCCTTTCAATTTTTTTTTCAAAAAGAACATCAAAGGTGATAAAAGAAAGAGGAATACGAAAAATAAATTACTAATAAAAAGAGGAATAAGAAATGTGAGAAAAGTATTGTTTTTTCAATAATTTATTTTCTTAAATAAATAAATAGATCATGTTTGATCGATTATATCCATATTGTATTAAAACTCAGACCCTCCACTAAATAAATGGACCCATCTAATTATTAAATGGATAATACATCATAAAATTGGATTATTTAGAATTAGATCTTATCTAAGTCCTCAACATAATATTTATGACTTAATTAATGTATTTATTCAAATCAAAATTTAAATGAATCAATTAAATAAGTTATGATTATAATCACTTTAATCGACACCATTCTTAAATAGATTAATTCGAATCATATTTATGTTACCGGTTTTCATATGAATTTGATCTAAACACAGTTATACTCCACTCAAATCCAAAAAATACGGAGCCCAGAATAATGACGGTGTAATGATATCAAAAAATTAATAGTGACAATCTTCTATCAACAGCAGGACAAGGGATCAAATATTCAGCTCTCCATAAGTTTCAAGCGAAGATAAAAAATCCCATAGAAGCCGAGGCTAACGCGAGTACAGAGAGGGTTCACATCCTCCACTTGGACAGGAACTGTCGTATAACCTCTCCTCTAAGCCAACAAAGAAAATCCACAGGAACCCATTTTGGTATAGCGAATTCTCTCATAAAATATGACAACTTTCTGGATTTTCCAAAATCTCTAGGCATTGTGAGGTTGTGAGTCAGAGCATACCGAGGAACTAAACAGTTGTGGGGATCCTTCTTAAGTAGATCCCCGTCCCAGAAAGAATTGTCACCAACTGGCAAGAAGACAGAAACCGTTGAACTTTGTTCAGAGAATTAATCTTCCCTCAGGATCACCAACTACTGTACTAGAACTTTGAAGATAGTAAAATCTAAACCTCACCAAAAGAAACTTGATGGGATGAGCACAAAAGGAATCAGGTTTAGGAAACGGTCAAAGCAAATGCGGGAAGCATGATGCCACAAAAAAAACCCCAAAAGACCCTTGTCCAGACACTCAATATGTTGAATGCAGGCATGATCATTACTGTCTAAGTAACAAAGACCTTCAAAATCTCCACTGGTCTACTAAAGGAAATACATGAAAATGAAAATATCAACTGGACGAAAATTCCACTAGAACTAGTTAAGTTAAAAGCCTAATTTCACGGATTGATTAACAAATTTCTCTAGCTTGAAGAAAACGTTGCTCCAATGGCTCTAGGACTAGCAACTTTTGTACTTGTTGAAATCCCTTTCTCATGACAAAAAAATCTACTCAACTTTATCTTGTTTATACCCTAGGTAACACCATGTTTACCTTAAATTTGCCTCCAAAGGGAGGTTTCCACAGCAGCGACCCCTGAATATCATACAAACTTCAAATCTGAATCCATTTCTATAAAAGACTAGTTACCATTAAAAAAACAAGAAAACGAGAAACAAACAAACATGCTGATGTTCAGAAAGGTTTGAAGCATCATGCAAACACAATCACATCAGCAAGCATATAACTACATTGCAGTCAAAAGCAAATCAATCATATAGTTTTACTAATTGAAAGCAGGCCCCCCACCAGAAACAGAACATTAAGTAAATTATTATTTGAACACAATCATTCGAGTTTATTGCAAGTGTGTAAAGGAGTTTCCTGTGCAATGATCAAAAACAGCAGAGAATGGCAAGATAAAATGTCTGTACTGCAGCTAATTAAATAAATCCCATATATATGCTACTCACTACATGGTGTGTCAGTCTCAAATAACACAGCCCCCTCTTTTGCACTCAATCTCAAATACCTAAATAATAGTTACATAATCATTTTCATGTCAAAAATACAAAGCAGGGCCCCTGTTTCCTGCCAGATTTACGATTCATCTAACAAAATCTGCAAGTGAGTAAGCCTTCTTTCTTCCACGTACAAATATCAACGGAGCATTGAAAATCCAACATTCCAAAAAATGTCACCATACCAACAAAGAGCAACACAATGTGCCCACTTTCAGCTGACAGCTGCATTGCTTGCTTCAAAATCGCAAATAACTAAACCCAAAAGGACTAAATTGAAAGAACTCTAAGCTTTTGACCTCCTGAACTCAAACCAAATCTCATAATGATTGAAGAGTAAACTATCATGTGTACGCTTGGCAACATACTCAAGTCCTAAACTTGTAAGCCTCTTTGTGCACTCATCTCCTCCCAAACGCGAGCAGAACTTTATATTATGTGATACAAAGATCCGACCTTCATAAGGTTTCAATTTATTTGCTAGCCTCTCCAATCCAACCCAAACAAGCTTATCAGGCATATGAAGAAATACAGCACTAGCATACATCAAATCATACACAACTCCAGATCCAAACCTGCTAAAATCCATATCTTCACCTCTCACAATCAGAGGACGCTTGTACAACAGGCCTTGGGAAGGAAGCTCATACCTGAATGCAGCCATTAGGGAAAGCTCATCCCTCTCTAGACAGTGGTAGTGCTCAGGGTTCAGGTATCGAATGAAATGCAAGCCAACACGAAGTGTCCCACACCCAATCTCGAGGACACGGGAGTCAGGACTGAGGTGTACCGACTCAGCAAGGAACTCAAACACATCTCGGCCACCTGCCCAGGGCTCACCATAGTTGCTATGGTGCTGTTCTACAAGGAGCTCACCAGGACATGGGAGTGCCGTATGGTTGCCCACTTCAGGTTCTTCATAGTGAGATATGCCTTTGAATCTAGATATTTTAGGAAATTAAGTCATGATTCAAAGCAAATATGTGATAAATGTGCAGAAATTTGGGTTTGCAAGTTGAAAATTAAAAAAAGAAGAGAAATGGAACCCAATCACAGTTCAAAAACATAATTAGTGTCATCTAGCAACTAAAACTGGAAGAGAAAAAAGAAAAAGCAAAAAAGTGGATCTGCTAATTTCAGTTGTTTTTTTATTCGCAGACACCAAAATCATCTCAACCAAGCAAAAGTGTTGTGACGGATCACAATTGTGTACAGTTATTAATTTTCTCTACTTCCTGAATTCCAATTACTTCCTTTTCTTTTCCCAAGTTTGTCATCATCCTAGGAGACCCTATATTATACCAAATTGTAACTCGAGCAATAGATAGATAGATCGATAAAGTTATGATTTTAGTTTTCAATTTTTTCGTGTTTGTGTGCAAAGAAATGAAGAGATCAACTTATCGAAGCCAAATTGCTGCATTAAGTTAAACTGAGTGAAATTATCGACTTTTGCTCTTCCTAAATTCTAGTTCCTTCCTTTTTCTTTTCCTCACATTTATCACGAACCAAACAGGCACTCTGTGTGAGAGATACACTAACCGGAATACACACTAACAAATTTTCCTTTTTTATTTTTTCATTTTTTCGTTTTTCGATGGGGAGGAAAATCTCAGTAAAGCCAAGCTAAATTGTTGTATTGGGTTAGGTTAAATGAACTCGCTGGTTTTCTCCCAAAATATTCAAGATTCAAACCATAGTTTTTCTTTTCTATTATTTTGGTATACCTGCCCAAAAATCAAATGAAACCCTACGTCATAACACCGGGCAGTACAGATACAAATACAGAAACAACAGGCATATACGAAGAGAAGAGAAAGTGAGTGAGTGAGAGAGAATACTCAATGAGATCTTGGAGCTGCTGCTGGCGAGTGCGAGGATTGATGCCCTTACGCAGCACATTGTCCTGCATTCTCAAACCATTCACTGTGATCTGATCTTTCACCCACTCCACATCCTCGGCACTCGTCGATATCCGACCCTCAAATGCACCACTGCCGCTGCGGCCACCACCACCACCACCATCACCGACATCGCTGCCGACGGAGGAAGGAGCGGGGGGGATGGGGCAAGAGCAGGGGGAGAGGGAGGAGAGGAGGAAGAAGAGGAATACGGCGGCGACAGAGATGGAAAGAACGAGAACTGTAACAGTGCTCACCCCTCCCTTCGATGATAAAGCCATGTCTTCGTCACTCCCAATTCAGATCTCCCTCACATCTGTGTTTCGTGGACTAGTGTTTTCCCCAACGACGTCGTTTTGGGATTCGGGGTACCATGTTTTCTTTGTTTATTGGGGAGGAGATGGGCCGGTGAATCATTGTTGCTTCGAATGTCGCAAGGGTGAAATAGAAAATCTGCGACAAGGGTTATTATGCGGGAGAGCTCATGGGACTTATCATGTGCTCTACGTTCACACCGCTCATCTATAGCCTGAAATTTTTAGCTGCAAAAGCCACCGACGGTCCAAATGCGAAAAGAAATATCATACGTAGATACTTCCCAAATTATCATTTGGCTTACAATAAGGAATAAGTATGTCTCATACACTCTTAATAAAAATAATTATAAAATACGAAATCTTTAAAAAAATAATTCAAGTTTTATGCATTCATCGTATCAAAGATAATATCTAAAATGGTCAAAGTAGTATCATTGATCAAAAATATATTAAATGCTAATTATTTTATAACAATAAAAAAAAATAGATATAATGATAAATTAATTTGATATAAAATTATAATTTAATTTTCATATGATCCAAAAGAATATGAATAGAAAATCCAAGAATCAAATGATAGGCTTCACCATAAAGCTACAATATAAAGTCCTTAATGATTGAGGTCTGTTTAGTAATATTTTCGAAAATAATTTTTTGTTTTTTATAGATCAAAAAACCATGGAAATATATTTGACAATCAAAAATTATTTTTTATTTTCTATTCTTAAGAATAGAAAATAAGATATTTTTATAAAATATATTATAATTATTTTTACTTATTTTCTGATAACTGTTTTAAAAAATAATTATACAAATTTGTAGAATGATTAAAAATAAAACACTATATATAAAAATTAGTTTTAAAATCTATTTAAAGATATTAAAAATAAATTTAAAATATTTTAGATTTTCAAATAGACTTTTATTTTACAAAATATCGAATAACAAATTTCAAAAATTATTCTAAAAATTATTTTTTATAACTATTTTAAAAAACAGTTACACCAGGGCAAGTCTCTATCTGTCCTTTGCTTTAAGTTCACTGGGAACACAAGCCAAGATGGATAAAGAAAAAAAGCATTAAAGACAAGAAAAGGCAACAATTTTATGGGAAAAACAGAGGAATGAAATCAATAGGGTCAGAGAACCTTGACAAAGGTGAATAAGCAAAATAACGAACTGTGAAAAGCAAAGACATATACCAGACTAAAAAGATAACTTTTTGAGTTACATGATTTCAGGATGTATATAATGAGAAGCCAATGTTTTTTCATATATGTTTCAATAACATGATGTCAACAAACCTATAGGCCCTATGTGGGCTACAAGACAAGGATCATGTAAATGAACAATTGACAGATCCCAAAAAGCCTAAACAAACCATGAGAGTTAAAGGGATCATGTAAACAAATAATTAACAGATCCCAACAAGCCTAAAAAAAAACCACCCCTTTAGAACAATGACACAAAATCAATCATCCTATATAAAAACCACTGTTAATCAAACATGGACAAAAACACATTGTACAGAAAGCGCGAAATATCATTAACCAGGAGCAATTTACCCTCTAGATAAAATCAGACATCCTTCTTCTGTGACGGGAAAGTGTAACTCTCAAGTTTGGATTGGAAGAAGTGACGATCTTGCTCCGAGGCATGGAGGTTGCCTTAGAATCCAAATCACTGCATTTGGGACTCTCCGTGGCGGCAGTATTCATTTCCCCATATCTAGATTTTTTATTTGATCTTAAAATGGATTTGACACGAAGATCTGAATAACTGAGGGACTGGGAACCTGAGAATTGGATTGAGCTTCGAGTCCCAGTTCTTGAACTGTTTGCTCTGCTATCAATTTCTTTTTCTGCAGCACTCAGCCTTTGGCGACTTGCCATGGTGGAATTCATGAATCGAGGCATAGAATTAGAAAATTTTCTTCTAATCGTTTTCTCAAATGTTAGAGATGCTCTAGAAACTTGTACAAGATCTCCCTTAGGGCTTGCAGGGGCCTTTCCTTCATCTTGAGGAGGCTGATACGTGGAAGAGAAGAGCCTTTTGTTTTCGTTTAACAAGAACTCAGCCTTTTGTATTTGATTCCTAACTTTCTGACATTCTTCTTCAGCATCTCTCATCTCTTCTTCAAGCTTGGCAATTCTCTTTTCCTTTTGCTTCTTTAAGTCCTAATAAATGCATAGAGATCAGTAAGAGCTTTCAACATTCATACTCCAAGGATATTGGCAGCTAGCAAGAAATTGAAGAGGAGTACCTCAGGGAGCTCTTTAGTGGACTCCACTGCTCTTGCTCTCTTTGCAAAGCTCAAGGAATAGGTTGTCTCCCCAACATCTTCTTCAAATGGGCTTACATGCACAAGCATCAAGATCTTTGAACCGTCCCCTAAAGCAATCAGATTAAGAAGGATGAGACATTTTGCACTTCAATCCATTGTATCCTCAACAGTATTATAGAAAACAAATTCATCTTTTGGAATGGAGTAATCACAAAAACTTGATAATTCAAAATTGAGAGAGCCACCATTTCTCTAAATTAAAGAGTTTTCACCCCTTCAACAAAATAAATTCATTTTAAATGCAATGTGACAAATAAAACAATTTCAAGTTCTAAGTAAATCAAAGAGGAAAAACTTTAATTCCTCAGTGGCAGCCAAACAGCCCACAACTAAATTAGAACCAAGAATGCAGTGCCATACCAAGGGAATCCTTGAGAATTTGAGTTAGCTTGCTATTTCTGCAACCAAAGAAACAAAACCCAACCAGATTAGAAGTGCAAATCTCAATGGGAACTAGAATGTAAGAACTTACCTATAGGGGACATGGCCTCGCTTCCTTCTCAGGGCTGCAATGACATCACCAAGAGCTGAAAGAGAGAGATTTATAGCCCTTCCTTCGTCTAGTGTCTGACCAGTGGCACCTGTCTTTAACAATCTTTCACTTCCTCCAAGGTCAACCATCCACAGTTTGCTTACTGCTGCTTTAGCTTCCGAATCAACCCCACGCCGAAAAATGGTGATCCTCGTTAAGCTAGATATATAGAACTAAGCAGATAACGTAATTACCAAATCAAATTAATCCATCAAAGAAGTTGGAAAAGCCTGAGTAAACCTGGAACCCACCAATGAGACCTGCTAGATGCTTCATTCACGTTAGTCCATGAAGTAGATCTAACCCGTCTCCCCTTGGTATACCACCAACTTGCTTTTGTAAAATCAGAAATTGGCACTTCTGAGAGACCCTCAATTTCAACCAATCCCTTTGGATCTGTTTGAATGTTGAGATTGCTGTAGTAGGGTCAACAAAACACAGTACTGCAGTAAGCAACTCAGTTATCCCTCAAATTCATTTCTATTTCTGGGGCTTTAGGAGGTGTAGGAAGAAATATGATTACCATCTTGATATGGTTTCATATGCTCTGGAAAATGATTTGGGAGCCAGCAAATCCCTCAGACTACCCATGTAAACCTCCAACATGCTCATTGAAAAAGTATATGACGATGATTTATCCAAAGAGGCATTATGGAAGAGCTGAACAAGTGCTCGAGGAACAATTCCCAGCTGATCATTTGTACCATCCTGAAAAATAATTGCATCACAGCATTTATCCATAAGAAACAATGCAGTTTCAAATGATATGAGTAAAACAAAATCTTGATCACTAACCATTGTAAATGTCTTGCCAGTGCCAGTTTGACCATAAGCTAATATACATACATTGTGCCCATCCAGTGCTGACCTAAGAATTGGCTCGACCTCAACAAAAACATCTTCTACAGAGTTTTCAAAGGCAGGATAGAGTCTCTTACTACAACCGGAAACAAAATAAGATAATTAAACTCAAAACAGATGGAGATTTGATACTGACCTTGGCTTGCTTCTTGTGGGAACACCTTATCAAAACTGAACTCTTTCCTACTTCCCCCTGATCTAACCACCATCTTCTCCAATTCAGTAGAGATGGGTTGGTGAATTCTTCTCCTATCGTTCAATGGAATTGGTCTAACTCGACAAAACACTCTAATGCTGCCTGCAGGTTAAAGTCAATTCTTCAATGAACACACTTGTATATACAAATGCAAAATAAACCCATGATAAAGCCAGCCATGACCAGCTACCTTTTATATCTAAGATCTTATTCAGTGCTTCTCTTCGCGTCCGGTCCAAAGACCGATGCTGCAACCTCAATCCAGCAATTTCTCCTGCATAGTTAAATTCAGATTCATATTAGGAGCTCGTCAAAATGCTCCATCTTGTGAATTAATGCCAGAAGATGGTACCTTCTAGAGTCGAAATTGTTTGCTCAAGCTCCTGCTTTTCTTGCTCAGGAACAACAGTCACATCAGTATAGAGGGCAGGAACAGGAACCGGATCGCACAATTCATTACCCGCCGGAAACCCATTAAGGAAATCCGGGTATGATCCTGCTGGGGAAGTTGACTTCAATGACTCCCCCCCATTCTCCAAAGGCACTGAGATCTGTTCTTTCTCAGTAGAAACGAACATTTCTCAGCTACTGAACAGACCAAAACCACGAACCCCTTTACAGAAACTTCAAAATTCATACACAAAGAACACTCCTTATACACCCAAAAATCCAAAATGAAGTAGAAATTAAGCTAAATCTACTCTACCAAACAAAAAAAATAAATAAAGAAATAACAGCAACTGCAGATCACAACAAACAATGAGTAGAGATTTAACAGAGTATCACCACTCTGAAATCTCTCATTTCCTACTAAAGACTCACTGTTACTCGAACCAACCAACCTATAAAACAAACCCTTTCAAGAAACCCCAAGATTCACACACAAACAACACTCTTTACCCAGAAAAAGCAATGTTCAAACAAACCCTAAAAATTTCAAAAACCCTAGAAATTTGAGAAACCCCAAATCAGAAAAAGTGAAAAACAAAGGTATGTTTTGATTTCAATGATTGATCACTCCACATGGACTCTGATTCAGAGGTTTTTTTTTTTTTTTTTAATTAATAGTTGTTTCACTCAAATACCCCAATGAAATAAAAATATGAAGAATCATGGGTTGCTTCAGATCTAAAAATCAACCTGGAAAGGTTGATTTTTCTGACAGGAGCGTGGGAGGGGCAAAAGTGGAAATAAAAATATATGCTGTATCTAGGGCTTTTCTGGGAATTTTGGAGGGAAAGGAACGGGGAAATGAATCAGCGTCCTAGATTTTGCCACGTGGGTGGACGCCGTACGCTATTAGCCATGATATGACGTGGCAAGATCTCAATAGTGTTGTGAGCTGAAATATAGCATAGGGAATTGTAGCTATTTAACGGAATTTCAGAAAAGACTTGCCGTTAACGTTAAAGGTGCAATAATGGCGGGGACATTGATTTTTTAAAAATTGGAAAATTATATTCATATTTGTCTATTCGAAGCTTCTAGATTATGAAAATTAAAGTCTACGTTCGATTCTCCAACGTTTGATAAAAATAAAAAAATCTATAAATGTTTTTGTTTTATTATTTATAGAAAAGCCGAAGAAAAAAAATATAAAAAATTTATTTTTCTCACATTTACAAAGAAAGAAAATTTATATTTTTTTTATTTTATTATATTTTATTATTTATGAAAAATTACATACAAATGCACTTTTCTTCATCTCTACTCACATTTATTTATAAAAAAATGGATTTTTTTAATATTTTCTAATTTTAAAATATTTTTCACATGCAAACACAAGAAAATTAGTCTTTATTTGCTAACTATTTTAAAAAATAGTTTGGGATGTTTTGTAAAATAAAAATTTATTTAAAATTTTAAATGTTATTAACTTATTTGTGATGTTTTTAAAATAAATTTTTATATTTAATATTTTATTCTTAATCATTTTATATGTTTTTATAATTATTTTTTAAAACTTCCATAAACAATGAAAACAAAAAAAATTAAAAATACTATTTTTTTTTCCAATAATAAAAATTGAAAATTAATTTTTAGTCACGAAACGTGTTTTTATTAGAAATGATAATACGGGGTTAGGGATGAGTTACTTTCATCCTAAACTTGCCTTATTTATTCAAAATAATTGTAATCTCTATCCCATTAAAAAAATTAAAAGAGATAGGATGAGACTAAAAGAATGTGAATTTTGCATACTGCCCCTACTCGTTTAAATTTATTATTATTTTTTTTTTAAGTTTTAAATTTTTTTTCTCAAAATAAATTTTTAATATTTTTAATTATATTAAAATAAATATATTTTCTAAATAATTAAAATATTATAATTTTGATAACTTATTTTATTGAAAAATATTTTTATTATTATATATTAAAAATAGAAAAAAAAAATTTTAAATTAATTCTATTTTTAAAATTAATTTTATATATAATGAAAGCTAAACGGACCGAACAAGACAATACCTGAACTTATCCTAAATTTTTTTTAAAAATCTCAAACTTGCTCATAATCCATTTATTTAATTTTCAAATGGGACAAGATCCCTATGTGTCCTTTTTTTGTTATCGATAACAAAAAACCATTTTTGAAAACATAATCAAATTTGCTCTTATTATTCTTAAAGGTTTTTAATACTTACCAAAACCCAAATTATCGCATATAAATAGCAATCGACATAACATCATTTTTCTACATTATAAGGAAAACGTGTCCTTTAATATCATTAAAAAAAACACACATGTTTTTTTTAATAATTTTTGTCATCACGCTAATTTAATTAGTAAGACAAAGTGGGATTTCTCACTATTTGTCTGTTTGTCGGTTTTATTTAAATAGAATATGTCTTTTTTTACTTTCTATTATTAGTAAATTTTGGATAATAGTTTATTCATGAGAGAGAAAATTAAACATTTGTAGTAAGTGCGGTGAATTTAAAGTATTTTTGTCTTGCTTTGCGGTCCATGCTAAGGTTGTGAGCTATATGACAAACTCATACTGATTTACAAAAGTTTGGATATTATCCTTTTTTATGTTTTTTTTTTTTTTTTTGAAATTATGTTGGAGTTGGGTTTTAGCCTCGATTCGATCCAACAAAATGAAAAATGGGAGAATAGTGTATAGGGGTTAAAACTACTTAAAAACGGTGACTATAACCTTATTTGGTAACTATTTTTTAAAACAGTTCTGAAAAATAATTTTTAAGAACAATTTTTAAAAACTATTTTGTAATGTTTTATAAAATAAAAATTTGTTTGAAATCGAAAATATTTTTAATTTATTTTTAATATTTTTAGATATATTTTAAAAATAATTTTTATGTTCACAACTTTATTTTTAATCTTTATATATGTCTGTATTATTATTTTTTAAACAATTTTAAAAAAATAATTAAAATATATTATTTGAAAACAGTTTTTGGTTGTCAAATGTGTTTTCTAGTTTTTTTGTTTTAGAAAACATAAAACTATTATTGAAAACAGTTTCTAAACAGACCTATGTAATCATAAAATAATAATAATAAAAAAAAATATAATCTCTCTCTTTAGTAAAGTCGAAAGAACATGCTTTTGCAAGAAAGTTCTCTTTTTTTAATTTCATCTATTTTTTTTTCTTAGTAAAAAAAGGTTAAGACATTTGTGCTATAAAAACAGAGTGGTTCTCAAAATTTTGTAATTTCATTCGCAACTTGAGATGGAGAATTCATCGGTGAAACAATTAATCTAGATTTTGAGCATTTTGGAAGATAACGAGAATCCTTATTTCCATTAAATTATTTATTAAAGAATACGCAGTTTGTGACTTTATTGTTTATCTTGTACATGTAACTATGCATATTTTTTTGAATTTTCTTACAAGGTAAATAGATTACAAATTAAGTAAAATATAATTAATAATTTAAATTATTTAACGAATCTTTTAATTTTTAAGAATAATTTGAAACTTTAGAAACCAATCAGATTAATTGTATATTAAATCAAAGTATTATATAACATTATATTCATAATTGAGTATTGAACGTATGCATGTAATGAAAAACTTGATCCATTCACATGTTAAAAAAGTTAAACTTCATTTATTATTCATTTTAAATAAAATATTATTAACAATTATTATTTTTCATTTTTAACAAAAAATAAATCAACCATGCTTCTACAAATATGCTAATATCCATATTTTTATTTTTTATAAAAAATATAATTTGTGATTTTATTGTTACTATTCATGTTTTACTAAAAATTATTTATTTTTAAATTTATTTGTAATTATAAGACTATTTTCATTTTTAATAAGACTTGAATCAAAATTTTATCAATATTATATAAATTGACTTTACAATGTTTTTTAAAAATCAAAGCAGAAATTTTATTTTAAAAATAACTTATCCAAACATTTTAAAAAAAAAAAAAAACTTTCTAAAAAATAACTTGCCAAATACCCTTTTCTTATATATATAAAATATAAAAAGACAGGTCTTTTTGTTCTTTAACTTAAACATAGTTTTAAAAAAATTATTTTAAAATATGAGATACTAAAAATTTTTAATAGCCTCAAATCTTAAAAATTTAGAAAATAATTTTTTAGAACATAAATAAATATAGGTTTTCTTTTTACAAGAGTTCATATATTTTATATAAAAATTGTAACTATTTTTTTACTTTCAAAAATAAAATATAAAAAACAAATCAAACAACATCTAAATTGGTATTTATCATTATATTTCTTTACCTTTCTTTGACTTTCCTTCCCTTATTTATTATTTCATACTTTCCCCATATTTCCCATTACCCAAATGCGAAAAGGGAAAATATTATCCTACATTAATTTTAAATGGCATATAACACTAAAAATATAATTAAAAAATAGTGCAATTTTGAAACACTTTCTGTTTTTGCTCATTTTTAAACAGAAAAAAAAAAATTACTTTCTACTAAAAATATTTATGGTAGGGCCAATTATTAATTGATTCTTGAAGAGGATAAGTAAACCTTATTCCTAAATCATATAATAGGAAACAAATATTCAAAAACCTTTTATTGGGAGATTTCAAGAAATAAATATTTTGTAACCAAACTTTACTTTTTTAATTTTTTTATTTCATATTCTTACTTTTGTCTCTATGGAGTTAGCTAGTTTTAAAATATGGGAAAATATATACTTGGTTTGTGTGATTTAAAAAAAAAATTCTATTTAAAAAAATATATATTTTTAAAAAATTCTAACATTATTTAGTCATTATTCTTTTAAAACAATTTTTAAAAATAAATTAAAATAGAGAACAATTTTTAAAGAACAAGTAGTTATTTTTGCTAGTTTTTAAAAATAAAAAGAAAATATGAGTTTATTTGATCATGTTTTTAAAAACTATTTATAAGTTAAATAATAAAAAATAATTTTTAAAAACAAGTTTCAGAAAATATGATCAAATAGACCCTATAATTTTTTAAATTCTCATAATTTTAGAATATTGTTGCCATGTCAAAAAAATCAAAATAAAAAGATGCAATTGCATCAATTAAATACATATTTTTAAATTTTCAAAATTTTGTTGTTAAAATAATATGAGAAAAAAAGGAATTCTAATAAGAATAAAATATATTAGAACAAGTTTTTTTACATTTGATTTTTCAAACAAAATTTTGTTTTTAAAAACAATCAAGAACCATTTTTTGAGCATTGATTTTGAAAACATTACAAAACACACAAGTTTTCATAATATTTTTCTAATTATTTTTCTTTTATATAAAGAATAAAAGTATTTTGTTGTTGACATGGTGTATATCCATTCATACTTTCCCACATCAATGTTTAAAATAATTAAAGAAAGAAAGCTATTAGTTTCAAAATAACTACGAAATTTTCAATTATTAATAAATTAAAATTTGAAGTTTTCTTTTCAATGAAATAATTCATAGTTTATATTTATTTTGATAAATAAATATATTTTAATAAAATAAAAATATATTAATGAATGGTCATACAAAATAAACCTCCCAATGGTTTAACTCCCTTACCAAGTACTTTCCAAAGGAGAAAGATGGGCAACAATCACTTTCTTCCTTACATGGTACTTGCCAAACAAAGAGTATGTAAATTTTTTAAATACTTTCTATTTTAAGTAATTTAAAAATAGAAAAAAATATTTTCTCCTTTTTTAAAATTTAATCATTTGAAGCCCCAAACCTCCCCCCAAAAAAAACCCACTAGATTTTAAAAAATAAAAAATGAAGGGTAGTCATTGAGAATCTCAATCAGGGTTTTTTTGGAACTAAATTTAACTAGGGTTGTTAACTTGTTATTGAAAATTTTCCTTGAGGGGTTGTTTTGGTATTTCCCTTCCTTTGTAATGTCAAAAGAAGAGAAAATGGAAACTTAATTAAATTCAAATGGTGGCATGACATGTGAAGTTCATTTAAGGAGGGAAAAGTTAGTGGCAAAGCTCTCAACCAATGGTCCAAGTTAGTGGCCAAACACATGGATACACCTTTTAGGAATTTGTACTATCACCATCCCCATATCTACTTTTTTTTTTCTCATTATTTTCCTTTATTTGTGCTCATTGCTTGTTTTCCCACAAGGGGTCTCATTCATTATGTTTTTCATGCCCTTGGCCAAGGGCTTGTTTGGGCACCTTCAATCTTGGATTGTGTTTTGAGCCAAAAATAAATTGGATCCCTTGTAACATCATTTGCAACTAAAATTGGGATTTGTTAAGTTGTTAATTTGTTGGTTTGATGATAGAATTGTTAGAAGTGATAGTTGTGTAAGTTAAAAAGTTCGGTTTTAAGGATATATAAGATATTTTATTTTTACTCAAAAAGAGAAAAAAAAAAAACTATACATACAATCTGGTATGGACATTTGTGTTAGTGAAAACTCAAAGGGATGTTTGGTACGTTAGAATAGGAATTGAAATTAAAGTAAATTACAACAGTATATGGAGAAGAGGAATAAAAAAAAAAAAAAAATTAATTTCTTATAAAAAATTAAATATAATTAAAATTAGAAGTGAATTTATGTATTTTCAAATTATTTAATTTTTATATGAAAGAAAAAAATTAAATAAAAAATTTAAAATATATAAAAACAATTTATTAACTTTAAATCTATTTTAATTTTTATTTTTTATGTTATTTTCTTCTAGGTTTTCTCTCTATTTTCTTGTTCTAACATTTTCTCTCAAAATTTTTACGATCAAACATTGCATTTATCCAAAAGAAAAAAAAATGGAGTGAGAGAATTAGAACTCTTGATGAGAAAATAGATCTAAATATTTTTTATAAGTAAAAATGCAATTACTTTAATAATATAATATGGTGTGTGGTATATATGAAGGTGAAGGTTAAGCATGAGAATAAAAAAGCATTCATTAATACAAGGATAATTTAAGATATACTTTAAATATTGAAATGCTAGATTAAGTATGTATGCGAGGCATCTCACTATTTCTTTGTTTAAGCTACATTAAGTACACATTTAAGGCTTATGAAACATCTTGTATTCTAACCTTAATCCGATTTCTTTGTTTAAGATTTGAATTAAATAATTCTAATAAAGTACTAGAGAATAAGACGATATTCATGATTGTTTTGTCAATGAGACACTTTCTTAACTCTTTAGAAAAATAACATTTTTCTTAAGTCTTAAGCTTATTGGTTGTTTTTTATTTATTTTTAGTATTGTCATGTCTTGAAAACCCGTGATTATTGTATCGAAAATAAGAGAACAAAACGTCTCTTTTACCAAAGGATACATTCACAATTCTTTTAGCATATCACCTTTTAAGTCACAAGTTTATTAGATTCCTTTTCAATGTTATCATGTCCTAAGAAACAGTAATTATCGTCTTGAAGATTAATTAACGAGCATCTCTCATTGAGGTTCCTTAATGTTAATGTCTACTCCTTTCACTAACAAACGTAACTAGTGCTATCACCTTATAAAATACAAAAAAAAAAAAAAAAAAAAAAAAAAAAAAAACCCCAAGCTACAAAAGAGATGGAAAATAAGAATACTCATACTAAATATCACGTTTATATCATTTTATACAAGAGTGATGCATCGCTCTTTCATTATTAAGAGTCTGTTTGATAATGTTTTTTAAAACAATTCTCAAAATACAATTTTAAAAAATAGTTTTTGAGTGTTTCCGTGGGCAAAATTTTGTTTAGGAACTCAAATATTTGTTTTATTGGTTAGTTCTTAGTGGAATTTCTACGATACTAAAGTTTTTAAAATGTTCTTTAAATTTTCAATTGTTACTTGAGCACTCTACAACATCATAACTAAAAATATCTCAAATGTGTTATAAAAAACATCTTACTTTTGTGACAAATTTTGAAATATGTTTCCATTTGTAAAACAATTTGCTGTTTTCAAGAACAGAAAACTATTTTAGAAAATAGTTACCATTTTATAAAATAAACCCCAAGAGCTTGTTTAATAACTATTTTTGAAAATAATTTTTAAGAACAGTTTTTAAAATTTATTTTGTTATAAAAATAGTTTTATAGAACAAAATTTTATTTGAAAATAACTATTTTTGAAAGTAGTTGCCAAACATATCGTCTTTGAAGAATGCAAAAGTAAACCCTAGATTAACCCAAATTTCTGTATGGGCTTAGGGGGAACACAAGCCCATACAACATAGAGATTATGGGGGCCTGACAATTTTGAATAATATTATTCTCTGGCATGGGCCAGCCTGGCCAATGTGCAGTAATATTATTACTGTCTTGACAACATTGCCTTGTGGTGCCACCTTTCATTTCCACTTTTGCTTTCTATTCTCTCTCCTTCTTTCCTTTTATTTATTTTTTTTAAATAGTAAATAGTAAAATTTTATAAGGAATTGATACCTACCTCCATGTCTTCTTTAATTTAATTTCAGAGTAAATATGCCCTAATTCTCTTTTGGCATTTGACTTATGGTTATATTTGGTTTGAAGGAATATACGAGGGAAATAAAATACAAAGAAAGAGTAGAAAGAAAGAAAAAGTGAAGAAAAATAAAATATAAAATTAAATTATGTTTAGTTTTCGAAAAATTTGAAGAAAAAAAAAATTGAGATGAAAAATAAAATAAAATAAAAATAAAAATAAATTTAAAATCAATAAATTATTCTTATTTACTATTTTAAACTTATTTCACTTATTTTACTTGCTGATGTGAAGATTAAATAACTAAAAAAATATATAAGTTTTTAATTAGTTTTAATTATAATTAATTTTTTTTATATTTTTCATATTACAATCTGTTAGAAATATTAGGCTTATCCAACCTATGGTAATCACCCTAAAGGGGGGGGGGGGGGGGGTGAATAGGGTGATGGTCTTTTTAAAAAAAAAATTAAACTATGTGAATGTAAGAGACAATTATATGCAAGTATATAATAAACAATATAAAGACAATTGCATATAAATTAAAAGAGCAGGGAAGAGAGAATGCAAACACAAGATTTATAGTGGTTCGGTGCAACCCAACCTACATCCACTCTCCTCTAGCTTCAATCCCAAGCTTGAGGTTCCACTAATTCAAGGCTTCCAAACCAAGCCTTCAAGCAATACAATTGGATTATGGTTCCAAACCACCCTCTTGGACTTTTGGCTCTAAGCACCCTTTACACTTCTCAAGAGATACCACACTCTTGGAAAACTTCCTCTCAAAGGTTTACAAATGATTTGATCTCGCAAAATCCTAGTACAAACACTTGAAGCTCAAATGATACAAGAAAACTAGGATTGAAAGGTGCACTAATGATATGCAAGTTTTGGAACAATGGTGCACTAAAAAACACTCTTCAAAGGCTCAAATATATTCAAGAAATGTTTAGGAAGGTTAAGCTCTTGAAACAATGAAGATTAGAACCTTTTTATAGAAGAAAAAAAGCCAAACTAGCCGTTTGGGGTTCGACCGGTCAAGCTGGGGGTCGACCGGTTGACTAGCCGTTATCATTTAATGCTTGGCAGGTGACCGTTAGGCCTCGATCGGACCTCGACCGGACGAGGTTCAACCTGGACTGGTTGAACAACCGTTTTGGAAGAAAGAGAAAATTTTTTGCACTTTTCGACCGGTCGACCGATTACTGTTCATACCCCTCAACCGGTTGAGCTGAGGGTCAATCGGTTACTGTTCATAACCTCAACCGATTGAGCTGAGGGTCAACCAGTTGAGCCATTTTTGGCTCAACACCCAACTTTTTCAACTTAAAACCTTTAAAATAAGTTTGGAAAATATTTGACACAATGTTTTAATTGAAAACATAAAATCATCCAATTTTAAAATGATTTAAAATGAATTAATTCTTGGATGATTTTGGTGCATAAGTAAAGAATGTAATGCATGAAAAAACCTAGTGCACCAACAACCTTACAAAGAGATCTTATGAAGCTTGGGTCTTGAAAAGCACTTTCTTTTGAGGTGGTCTTCTTCTTCATGATTGCTCATTGGCTTGATATGTCTTTGTAATTGCCACTTTGGAAATCATCTTGCCTAATCACACTTAAAATATAATCATTAGTTTTAAACAATGTTTTGTTATCATCAAAACCGAGATTAACCAAACCTTGGTTTCACACAATCAAACATGAGAATATATATATATAAACAGTTTTTTGCTTTTTTTAGTATTTTTTGGAATCAAACATAACAGAAAAATAGAAATAAAAGTCAAAAAAATAAAAAATAAGATTTAATTTAACAAATTCTTTTTATATGTCTCTTTAAACTTATTTAACTTTTTTTTTGTTATAATAAGATTAAATAATTTTAAAATATATAAAATTTAAATTAATTTTAATTATATTTGATTTTCTTTTATGTTTTTACGTTGAAACCAAACACGAGAAAACTATTTTTTTAATTTCCTTAGTACCAGACATCTTGTTAAAGTCAATAAATTAATTTTATATACTACAAACTCTTTTTCACTTATTTAACTCTTCTATATAATGATTAAATAATTTTAAAATATATAAATTTTTTAATAATTTTAATTATATCTATTTTTTTTTTATTTTTCATAATAAAATCAATATGAGAAAATCATTTTCTTTAACCATTTTTTCTTCTCTATTACTTTTCGGGAATAATTTATTCTTAATGTAATGTAAAAACGTTTTTTTGAAATACTTATGATTTAATTTATGAATGCAGTTAAATTATTATTATTGTTTTTTTAAAATATATAGAATACACTAGACAGGCATAAAAATGGTATATATGCTCAAACCAAGGGGTACGCATGAGAACGTATTTTGGGATACGAGGCAGATAACGAAAAAACCATTAAACCGTGGCTTATTCACAAATACGACAAAATACAGGGGTGCCGTTGCAAAAACGACTTTCGCCTAAGAATCATCAACCCCACTCGCACTCCAGTCAGAACAACTCTACTCGCTAATCCCCAAACTCCCAGTTCCATCAGCTCTTTCGTTTGCATCACAACCGTCCGCCAACGCCATAAAACCGGTCCCACCTAACAATTGGACGGATGGGGAAGCGAGTAAGAATACGCCAACTATCTCCGCGATTGTCATTAATTTTTCCTCCGCCTCTGTTGTTTATCTGTTGAGAGCGAAAAGACTAGATAACCCTCGAAGAAAACGGGAAAACCCAGTCAAAGGACTCATCCACACAACAAGATCGAAACTCACAAACCATCTCTCTCTGCACTTTCTCTCTCTAGCATTCTCAGCCATTTCTCACACACTGCCTCTCTCTCTACATTTTCTGTGTCTGAATTTTGGAACTTCATCAGTAGAGAAAAAACCAAAGCCGAAACCCCCACCAAATTCTTCATTGATTTTAAGGTTAGGGTTTCATTTTTTTTTCCTTCTCGACAGCTCCAATTTTGGTATCAATATGTGCTTGGATTGAATCTAGTGGATTTCTTTGGTTCTATCTGTGTGATTTTTTCTTTTTTTGCGATTGATTATTTGGGTTTTGGTTCGATTTTGGATACCCTAAATCGTTTGATCTGGTTGATTGAATTAGGGGAAAGATCGACTGGTTTCAGTGTTTTGCAGTTGATGAGGGTTTTGGGTAATTGAAACCCTTGCCTTGTGTCTGGCTGCTGAGGAAAAGAGAAGGGGAATTTTGAATTTTGGGTTCTGTGGTATTTTTGGTTTCTGGGAAATGTAAAAAGTCAACTTAACTGAAATGTGGAATTCGGCTGTCCTTTATTTTCATGATTCTTATTGGTTAGGAAGCAGATTTTATTACTTTCATGCGCATCTGTGATTGTTTTGAAACTGATTTTAATGCTTTTTTCGAGTATCATAATCTGGGGTTTGATAGTTTAGAGATTTGCTATTTAATTTTTGAAATTTTCCCATTTGGACTATGGTTGTGAAGGATTAGACTTTTTGGTGAATTTTGTTGAGGGCTATGATTGTCTGTGACCACCCTTTAGAATTTTATTTATTTATTTATTTATTTTTTATTTTTTATTTTTTTTGGGGGGATGGGGTTGGGTTGGGGTGTTTCTTGCTTTAGACGGGCATTATTGTAGATAGTGCTTTCCTTTGATCATATTACCATCCTAAGTCGATAATTGCTAAAAAGATCAATAGCAAATATTGTTACGAGTCATGATTGAGAATGCCATTTTCAAACTGCTTCCTCGTTTGAGTTCATCACAAATGAAACTCCTGAGTCACTTATCAAAGCAATTGATTTAATCAAGGAAAGACCACAATGAGAAAATGCTAATGTAAAACGTCATCTATATTACCACTTCATCCCTATGTTCTGCATTTACTCAATGGTTTATATTGGTCTGTCTAGGTTAGGTGTAGAATCTTCCTTGCAGACCTCATTTAGGAATATAATTTATAGTTGTCTTTTTCCTCACACATGTGATGTTTGTAATAATTGATAAATGCTTCATTGTTCACAGAATATATATATATATATATTTTAAATTAATGCCATGAGACTGAAAAATGCAAGTGAAAATGTTCCTTGGTACAGATTAAAACTTTGCAAAGATGATTTTTATGTTATATATGTGATTTTTCAGCTTTTGAAATCTAAAGGGCATTTCAAGGGTACCTTTGGGGTTTCTGCAATTGTATCCATATCTTCTGGTCATCATCATTTGTAGATATGCTTGAAGGTACCTCTTTGACTTGTTTGACAAATCTGCTATTAACACATTTGGAGTGCCAAATTATCTGGAAACTGGAGAACAGTCTGAATGTTTATGCTTATTAGTGACTAATTGAGAAAGGAAGCTTTTAACAGCGAGTGGGTATGGGAAGACATATTTCTAGACTTACTTTTTTCAATAAAAAAAGGAATGAACATTTTCAGACTGTTAATGTTTAATGTCCTAAAGTGGATAGTTTGACTGAAGTGGTAGCGCATGTATTAACTTCTCTGTACTTGTTGTAAATTGCAATTTCCTCGTTTGAACATTTGAATGCATGTAATAATCATTTGTGATTGCTTTCTTGACCTTTTATTAGATTTTTTATAATTTTTTAAATAATTTTATGTATTTTTGCTTGTCAGTAATTGCTGATTGTATAGCTGGTACTGAACTGTACCAGGGTTCTGTTGATAGCAGGACCAACTCGATTCCTAAATTGATGAATTTTTACTTCCATTATATTACACATGGATAAAGGTTGGTCCAAAATTTGATACTGGATCATTCTGGCTCCCATATGTCCCATTTCTTTCAATCTTGAGGAAAAAAAAAAAACTGATGCTAAGGTATTTTACTCCAATGGAATGTTATCTTGCTTTTTCACTGGTAGGAGCCTGCAAGCATTTCATGCTTATGAGTGTTTCCAAGTAATTGATAGGGAATTACATTCTTTAACATTTTTTCTTTATTTGACATTTTATTTATATCTGTTTAGGGGTTTCTGCAATGCACCGCGTAGGCAGTGCAGGAAACACATCTAATTCAACTCGCCCTCGCAAAGAGAAGAGGTTGACATATGTGTTGAATGATGCGGATGACACAAAGGTAGATTATTTTGTATTTGTTGAACATGCATGTTAGTTATCTATAAATTTTATCAGGGGCCCCTTTACTACTTGGATGTGTCACCTTCACTTTTAATGTATTGGGTTCTCTGAAATTGTGGCGATTGCTGTAACTTGTTTCTTAAATTGAAGATAATTTGTTATTATATATTTTGCCAAATTATTGACAAGTGTAACAATTTTTTTCCCCCTTTAGTGAATTTTTTATATTTCCTGAATCTTTCTCATTATTTTAGGGTGTTTATGGTTTACAGATTGCCATGTTTTTCTGCCCAATGTGGTGTAGTACCTTGGGTCACATATCTTTTACTTTATTTGCTTATGAACCAAAATATGAGAGATTTTTACCCTAATACAACTTTATCACCATCTTTTGTCTCTTCATAGACAGTTCATGCAACTTTAAGTTAAATAACTTGATTCTTCTCCCTCACTGACAGGGGGAAAATAATTTACCAAATAGAAAAATATATTTTGTCATACCTGGGATGTGTGTATTTTTTTTTGTTAGCAGAGGGATGTGTTTGTTCACTAATATGTGTTGCTTCAATTTGGATGAAAAATTGTTATATGCTTGCTTGTGGTGTTTGATTTGTTCTATTTTTAAGTGAACATGTTAAGATTGCTGTGTTCCTATGTTACTTATCAAAAAAAAAAAAGAAAAGAAGATTGCTGTGTTCTTATGTTATGGCTCCTGTTTTCAGTGAATCCATTTGGCTTGTTGGAACCCATGCTTTCCCCTCCACAAGGAGATACCTAAGCACACTCCTGCTGCTGTGGCCATGGTGTCATTTTTTTTTTTTTACCAAAGCTATGGTGCCATATTATCATTGATTACTTTTTATACGTGTCCTATTTTTTCTTTTTACAATCATGAAGTTCAAGCAATTTACATGCTTAGCTATGCCTATTATTGTTTGTCTTATTGTAACTATGTATGGTTAACCAACATGCGTGTGGGAATCACTTAACAAAATAAATCATAGGACAGTGTTCTCATTTACACACCCCTCTTGTGTTGTTTTATTTTTCCCAATATCAAGAAGATTCTTTTCCCCTCCTCATCAAAAAAGGAAGATTCCTTTCCCCTTTGCTAGGTTACTGTTCTGTTGATAATTCTTTTACTGTTAGAGGATTTATAAATTCTTATGTTACTCCATTGTGGAATGTTTCCCTATTTGCAGCATTGTGCAGGCATAAATTGTTTGGCTGTATGGAAGCCATTGGCTCCTGATGGGCATGATTACCTCTTCACTGGAAGCCGTGATGGCACGCTGAAGAGGTGGGAGCTCACTGAAGAGGCGGCTACCTGTTCTGCCACATTTGAGTCACACATTGATTGGGTACTGATCTTGCTTGTGTTAGGCTATTCTTCATCATTTACTTCACCCATTGCTGATCTGATTAGTGCCTAATTATTAGAATCATTTACATAAGTAGTTTCAGCCTTTATATTGGTATAGGCTATTCTTTTGCATTGTCAGTTCCTCGCGAAATGAATTTATCTAGTTTTAGCTACATAGCATCATTATTGGCAATATCTAGCATTGCCAATCATTGATGAAATGGACATTTCTTTTAAAATTTTTAATTTATAGGTTTCCATTTTCAACGTTGATAGCTCCCTTATCTTTATATGGGATTGTTTAGTTCATTGAATTCCATTTTTTATTGTGCTGCATGCATACATTATTATTGAATTTGAAAGGAAAATTGTTGGTTGTGCAGGTTAATGATGCTGTTCTTGCAGGTGACAATACACTTGTTTCCTGTTCTTCAGATACTACCCTCAAGGTTTGTCAAATTGAATCCATCATTGTTGGTTTTTTAACCTATGAAAAGTCTGATTATTTTTATTGACTTATTTCCCTTATTGAGATACACCAGACCTGGAATTGCTTGTCTGATGGAACTTGTACCAGGACTCTCCGTCAACACTCTGACTATGTTACTTGTCTCGCTGCAGCAGAAAAAAATGTAATTTCTTTGTCAAAATTTTTGTGGAATTATTTACTGCATGGATGAAGGGTTCTTGTCAGTGTAATGCTGCTATTTAAGTTTCATGTTCAATTTAATGGTGCATATTTGGGGGCATTGTGTCATATTTTGTCGTTATCATTTGCTGATCCTTTTATAGTGTCATGCATTTTAGAGCAATGCTGTTGCCTCTGGTGGCCTTGGCGGGGAGGTTTTTGTATGGGATCTGGAAGCTGCACTAACTCCAGTCTCAAAGTCGAGTGATGCAATGGAGGAGGATTGTTCCAATGGCATCAATGGTTCTGGAAATTCATTGCCCATTACAAGTCTACGGACTATTAGTTCAAGCAACAGTATTTCTCTACACCCTACTCCACCTCATGGATATGTGCCTGTTGCTGCCAAAGGTCACAAAGAGTCTGTGTATGCATTGGCAATGAATGATAGTGGAACCCTTCTTGTTTCTGGTGGAACTGAGAAGGTATGCTATGATATTTATAGTTTCTTTATTGTCTTCATTTTTGAAGGATCGTTAATTCTTCCTTGCATCTGATTTATTTTTTATAAAATAAATTTATTTATAATAGGTTCATTAGGTTTCTCTAAGTACCATTGAAGCCATTTTATGATATAGTTGATTTGCATCTTATATCCTTGACTTTTATTTTGATCAGCTAGTGTGTTGCTCCTGGTTTACTATTATTGGAAAGCAATTTTATGGCAAACTGCTACTGTACTGTAGGTTGTGCGTATTTGGGACCCAAGAACTGGTTCAAAGACTATGAAGCTCAGAGGGCATACAGATAACATTAGGGCTCTGCTTCTGGATTCTACTGGCAGGTGGGTTGCATGAAATCTGCAGTTATTTGACAAGGCAATTGTAAGCATTTTTGCTAAGCTTCAAATTGATATTGGTTTTTTTCATTTGCAAATTTTTATGCTAGCTTTTCTTTTTCCCTTTTTTAGGGTAGGGGCAAAGCATTTTGTGTTGACTAGTTGTTGCATTTATATCATCATTTTTTTGGTGATATCCATTCATGCACTTGATTGAATTTTTCATATATTTATACATGCATATGTAATACAGGTTCGAACAATGTTTCAACCATACCTAATACTTTTGTTCAGTTCTGTAGCACTTGCTGCAATCTTGGTTTGAAGTCAGATTGCTCTGCAGGAGGCATTCCCATATGGATTTTGTTACCAGTTTGAGTGGCCCTTCATTGTTAAGTGCTATCTTGTTTATTCTTTTCTTTCTTTTTCTTGTCCTCCTTGCTTATGTAGTTTAGTTGGGCCCAGTGAGTGTACTCCATACATACATGGATTGCCTCCCCCCACAGGGTACTTTTTAATTCTTTTTTTTTTTTTTTTTTTTTTGTACTTATCAGGAAAAAAAAGTTTCTTGTGGGTTCTGTTTTGTATGGCATGGCTAGAAATCTATGTATTTATGTAGTGTCATGTTATGTATGTCTAAATGGATGTTTCCATGTTTTTGTGCCTATGTATGTCGGTGTGTGTATGTATATATACTATAGATTATCTCTGAATCCTATTATCAACATATCATTCAACAATGCCTTTGATTTCCTTCATTGATACACTTATTACTACTGCTGTTGTTGATGGGACTACAGATAAGAGACGATACCAACAAAGAGGGATTACTTATCAAAAAAGTGGAAAAGGAGAGAGAAAGAAAGAGGGAATTTGGTTGTTTTCTGTTTTATTTCATCTTAAATTTTCTTGGAGTTTGGGGGTAGGAAGAGTTGAGATTTCAGCAGTATTCTTATGGAAAGCACCTCAAGTGGCTAGGGTTGGGGTGGGGATGTGAAGGTTCTAGGTTTGATTCCATGACCTAAAGTTCTGATTGGAGGAATTTGTGATAACATATGGGAATAACCTGGACAAAGTTTGGAAGCCATCGGCAATGATGAAATTGGGCTAAGCTTTGGGTACGATATGGTGTTTGGTTGGTGTTTATCTTTCTTTCTTTCTTTTTTTTCTTTTAAGGGGAGGGAGGAATAAACTTGGAAGTTATGTTTTTCTTGAAACCTTGTTGATAGCTCCTCTTGTTGAATGATAGATAAATCAGTAAATTTATTTGCATGATATTCATTTTACTATAGTTATGCTTTACTTGAAACCTTGTTGATAGTGCCTCTGGTTGAATGATAGATAAATCAGTTAATTTATATACTTGATCTTCATGTTTCTGTCTTCTTGATCCTTCTTTGAATAGAGATTACGTCTTGGCAGAACTGCGTATCCTTCTTTGAATGTTTAACCACAATGAAATCGTTGGTTATTATGAAAAAAATTTACTAGGAGAAAAACTTTATGCATTTTAATGTCATATAATACAAATGGAAGTTATGGTGTAGTTGAAAATTAAATCTTTTAGAACATAAATAAAATATGTAATTATTGTCAACTTCATAGATTGGCTGGGGTCTTGCTAAAGGAGGGGAGTTGTTTCTTGTGCCCTCTGTCTTTTGGGTTGTGCCTTTCGATGCCTGTTGTAGACAACCTGTATACTTTGGTGTGCTCTTATTGGCACTGTTTATAAATTTGTTTTCATTTGCTTATCAAAAAAAAAAAGAAAATGTTGTCATCCCAGTTATTAGGGGTGTGACTCTTAAATACTTGAGATGACCCTATGGCATAAAATATTGTATTCCCTAGGAAACCTCAATAATCACTTTTTTAAGAGTATGCTATTGCTCAAATAAATCCTCCCCAAACTCAAACAATTTTTGTTCCTAGATCGAGAGATTATGTCTTTATTTTTACTTTAGTTCTTTGTTTACTTCTCTTTTATATCTGTAGTTGCACTTTTCTGTTTAGCCATTTTTTTTTATTAAAAAAAAAACGGAAATATATTTTTTGGGTAAGCATGTTTATTTAATTTGTTGTGCTAAGATGACCATTGTCTTACTGCTTGGTGCTTACACAGTGTTCGAAGAATGCATCATCCTTCTTTGTACTTTCCTTTTATTATTACATTTTTTTTGCTTCTTACTAGAAAAAAGGGGCACATATTTGAGAAGCATGTTAGTTAGCAATTTCTTTTATCCACTGGATTTGTGTTGCTTCCTGGCAAATTCACAAAATCCAAACCTTTAATATTTTTGAGCTTCAAACTTTTTTAATTTTCGTTTTATTTTTTGCAAGTAACATCCTGTATTCTGACAATTTAAATTGTTGCAAATATTTCCTGTTTTTCTGTCACTACAGCATCCCTTATGATTAATTTTTTATTTCAGTACTTTTTTCCTCTTTAATTTTCAGTGTCACACAAGGTAAATTTTTGGACTGTGATGGATCTTGAAGTGCATTAGGGAGATATTGGGTGTGTGTTGCATCATTGTTGGACTGACTAATCATTAGTTGCCTTTCCAATTTGATGAATCATCTATTGCTGTGTTACTAATCATTTTGATTATGTTCTTGTTTACTTCAAGTAAGTGTTTTTTAATTCTCATTGTTGCAGGTTTTGCTTATCGGGGTCTTCTGATTCCATGATTAGGTTGGTACCTCTTACTGCTTTTTGCTTTTTCACAATGATGAAACTTGTTATCTTATTCAGACATGCAAATTTGCCTTTTAATGTTCCTCCAGTTCCACATGCAGTTCAAATGGTTGTAATGATGTTAGTCAGTCAATTTTTTGTTCCTCTTGGTCAATTTTTATGAGTAGGCCCAATATCAACTACTTGGCTGTATAAATACCAAGGATGAATGTCTAATTTGTTTGCTTAGATTTGCATGGGAAATGCACTTTTCATGGGCAAAAAACTAACGCTAACAGGTACAAATTGGTTTGATCAGATAGGTGCCCATTTTGGGGATGTCCAGGGCTAAAGTCACTGAATGGTAAGTGGCAATTCCCCAAATTGAACTCTGTTTTGTATTCATCTATTGGGTTATAGGTGGGACTGAGTGTAACCACCAAGTTTGGAGTGGGGTGGCGTGGTTCCTCAATGCCTGGGACATCAGAATATTGAACCATGAACAAAGAAAGGCATGAGAAAAAAGCCCCGTTGGCGAGCATTGTGAAGCCCAATTCTTTACTTGAGGGGACATGAAAGGCATTTGACTTTCCATCTCTAAGAGAGGGGAAGGGCAGAGCTTTTGGTTTCAACATGATGAGTTGTTTCAAAACTAATCTCAACTGTTTTTTGAATTGATCCTCAACAGAATCATAGTAACTTGATTGATGCACATGCCTTGTAATTCTTTATTGTGTAATTCTTTTTTTTAGATATTGAGGAACCTTCCATGGCCAAGCCCTTAGTACTCATCATGGGGACCCAAATCTCGGGGTGGTGACTGCTCCGCAACAACCAATCTTTATTGTGTAATTCTTTATTTAGGACCTTCTCCTAGACAAAGAGAGGGCAAGTGTCAAATCAAATTAACTTGATTTATACGCATACCTTCTAATTCTTTATCGAGTGGTTTTCGATTATAACTTCTATACCTATTATGTTTATTTACCATCTCCAAGTTTGTTTTTATTTTTTATTTTTTATTTTTTTTATTTTATAGGCAAAAAATACGAATATATAAACAAGCACCAAAAAGACAGGAAACCATTGTACACAGGTTGTATACAATGAGCACCTAAAGGCGCAACTAAAAAAGAGAGAACACAAAAAACAACTCCCTCCCTCAATGAGAACCCAACCAATCTGCAAAATCAAATAAAGATGTAGAGCTTATGTCTATGCACATCTTCACCCACGAAAACAAATTTCTAAGGAAGAGTTTTTCAAACCTTGATCTGATTGCTCCTTATCGTAAAAAGCAAGTGTCAAAGCATTCAAATCATATCATCCCTAACCATTATCTCTCCTCTTAGCTGTAACAAAGAGTTGGGTTGAGATTGATAAAAATCGAAGATACATAACTGTGATACTATATACAGGAATCAAAAGTTTGCTATTAGGCTACATTTTTGTTGAATTTTACATTGCTTAGCAAGTGTTTAGTTCCTTCAAAGGAGCCTAATTTTATATGGAGCTCTATCATGGCTATTAAGTATTGGTACATGGGTGAGGAATAGGTAGCAAGGTGTTGTATGGATAGCACCTTTGGGATCTATGTCTGAAGTATTTGAGGATTTTCTTAAAGCATCATATGATATCCTAGAACGTCACCCTAGGATCAGGATCATTATGATTTTAAATTCTTGGGTGACTGAATTCTAGTTTTTGGTATGAAACTAAACCCTGCAATGCTATTTCAGATGTAAATTTGCAGGTCTTTAATATGTGGGAGAGAGATGCCAATCCAATCTTGGAGCACACTTTTTGCCCTACTGTTCATATAGGAGAGAAAGTTCCTAGCGTTATATAAGCATAGACTCCTCTTAACTAGGTAGACACGTTTTAAAGTTGTGAGCCCTTTGAGCTCAAAGCAGATAATATTTATACGGTTTAGAGCGGGTCATTACAAATGACATCAGAGTTGATCCCCGACTTTGGTGTGGAGGTTTGTTTGTTTGACCCTATAATCCTGTGGAACACTATGAGGACGTTGTGTCTGCATGGGGGTGATTGTGATATCCCACATCCAATAGGGGAGAAAATTCCTAACACTAGACGTGTTTTAAAGTCGTGAGCCTTTTGAGCTTAAAGTAAACAATATCTATATGGTTGGGAGTAGATCGTTACAAAGCCTCTACCTCCTTTTCGTATCACTATTGCCAAAAACTTCCACTTCTGCAACACTACTATTGTTCTCACACTGCTGCCGCCCATGCCACCATTGCTAGAAACCATGTGGTTGCCACTTCTCCCTCCATTGCATTGCTGACATTGTCAGTAGGCCACCTCCTTCATGGTCACTCCAATCCAACCATGATCACTGTTAGGCACTCATCTCATCCATGCCACATGCTTCACCACAAGATCATCACGAGTGCCACAACCACCATCTTCATTTATTGTGGACTAACACAATCATTGTCACACCAAATGCTACCACCATAACCACTGCATCCCCTTTCAGAATTGTAAGTGATCTGCAAGGATATTTTTTAGGGTCCTAAACAGAAGAGAGGCACCTTTGTTGGGGCTGGTCCAGTCAATCGTGTCCAACATAACCATGCATCTCCTTTTAGAGTTGCGAATGCTCCACAATGGGTGTATATAGATATTAGGTTCAAAACAGAAGGGAGGCACACATCTCTTTTGAATTTGGTTTGGTAAATTGTGTTCAATTATTTGGTTTTCTGAGTGAAATACAATTTTTGTTAACCAAATGTGGTCTAAATGCTGTTGTTAGGATTTCCACCCCCACAAGAAAAAGAGCAAGGCAACAATGAGAAACAAAGGAAATGCCATAATAGAACTGCTATTATTATTTTTTTTGATAGGTATAATAGAACTGCTATTATAGCATCCTCCATTCATGTAGAACAACCTTAAGATAGTTGTCTACAACCAAATAAGGCGGGCTAGGGCTTCAATTTTTTAAGATTTAAAGAGAACTAAAATTATGGCAGTGAAGAAAATAAAATAAAATAAAATCTTAAACAAGTCATTAAAGCCTTATTAGAGTCTCACCTGAAAGAAAAGTCATGGAGATCTCACACTTGAAAATTGCAAGGTATGTAAAAACTTTAATATAATTCATCATCAATCCCATAATTAAGTAATTAACCTCATTTGCAGGTTTTGGAAAACCCAAAAAATTGAATAAAATTATGAAAACAGAAACCTAGCCCATTTAGTAATTAAGATTTCTATTCTTTTTCTATAATGATTAAATCATCTAAATAAAAAAATCTAAAACAAAGTAAAAATACTTTTTTTTAGATTAGAAACTTAACTTTATATAAAATTCTTTTTCTTTCCCTAATATGCTTCAAGAAAGAATATATGTGTGTGCGTGTGTGTGTATAAAGAAATAAGCACTAGAGATACCAAAGTGCACACAAAGTATGAAGAATAGGTAAGAAGAAGACACAAGCAAGTTTTGCAAGGAGTAACATGTTATGCTCCATCATATTTTGAAACTATAATGTGATGAAACTGCGAGTAACACTTGCATGTCCCTGTGCTCTGTTACCTCATTTTTTCATTAGAGTAATTTCTTTAAAGCGCTATGCAGTTTTCTTTATTTTGTAAGCTACATATCATTGATGGGGAAAGCTACAGGTTGGTTGAATCCTAGAAGTTTTCTCCAAGAATTATACTTCTACTCGAGTTTTGCCTTGTTTTTTTTTCCATTTACCCCTAGGGGTGAGGTTGAGCTTTGGGCTTGGACTCATGGTTGTTAACTTGTAAAACATATTATCATTTTTCTATTCTTTCATACAATGTATCATAAGTTTTTTTATATGGTGAAAAAATAAATAGAAAAAAATTGTATACATGTACATGTATATTGGAAGCATGAATTGTGAGGTAGTATATAACCAATTTCATAAAGGATATTGGGATTTAAAGAGTTAAATTATATCATACCATATGAAAACATTGAATGCTAGAGCTTTAAAAAATTCAATTTAACAAAATATGATTTTAATGCATAGATTTATCATAACATCCACACAAATAAGCTTTTTTAAACTTTTACATATGATTTTAGTTCCAAATTCTAACTAGGCATGTGTACTTGTATGTGTTGTGGATATTTATGCCTTATGTTTTATCCCCAAACTTCTAACTTTTCATGTTTGTCATCATTCTTTTTCCACTGGAAAAAAAAAAAAAAACTAATTTATTACCTAAAAATTTTTATTTATCAATTACCATCATTTTCAATGTCAATAAATATTGTTAGAATAAATTTAATTAACTTCCAACATTGTCTTTGACAACAAGGATATAGTTTTTCATATAGGATTATTTTACCTCTCTCTCCCTTTTATGGCTACTTTCTAACCTTACCAACTTTTTTTTTTTTTTTGATAGACAAAGAGAGAAAAAGATTAAGACACGCCTAAAACAGGGGGCGCTCCCTATGCACACAGGTAGTATACAAAGAAAGCCAAACCCAAGGCCAAAAACCTAGAGAGGAAAAAGCTAAACAACAATCCCATCACCCAAAAAATTCAGAAAAGAGAGAGAGCACAAAACCAGAAACTGTTGAGACTACTCAAAGAGAGACCGGAAAAAGAGGTTCCTCAAGCTCGTATCTGACATCTCTTCCTCTTGGAACGTTCTTCGGTTTCGCTCTCCCCAAATGCACCAAAAAAGACAAATAGGCGCCAGTCTCCAAATTGCTCGCCTCTTCTTCCCTAGGCCCTTAATTTTCCATTCGAGAAGCAGATTTCTCACTGAAGTCAAGAACACCCACATCACCCCAAAAGAAGACAACAACAACATCCAAAGCTCCCTTGTCTAACCACAATGAATAAGGATGTGGTTCGCCGATTCCTCATTCTCTTTACAAAGATTGCATCTATTAACCATAGACCAACTCCTCCTCATTAACATATCAACAGTAGAAATTTTATCCCAAACTGCTTCCTATGCAAAAAAAAGAGTTCTAGAAGGGGCAAGCGAACCCCAAACCTCTTTGGCTGGAAAAAAAAGGGCTATTCTCATCCTTTAAAGACCTATAATAAGATTTAACACTAAACTTTCCCCTTCTCTCAATCTTCTAAACTAAAGAATCCTCCCCTTCTTGAACCTTAACTGCTGAAATATGATTCAGAAAACGAGTCACCTCCTCCAATTCCCAATCTTGAAAGGATCTTCTAAAGTGCATCTCCCAACCCCCGCCACCACCTCCTTGTCTCCCCCAAAGATCAGCCACTACAGCAGAATTATGCGTTGCAATTCTGAACAGCAAAGGGAAGAGATCCTTCAACTTAGAATGTCCTACCCAGGTGTCCCACCAAAATCTAGTGCCTCTACCATTTCCAATACGAATACTAGTTCTAAGAAAGAACTCCTCCCAACCCTTTCTAATGTCCTTCCAAGGGCCCATCTCATAAGACTCCCTCACCTCTCTAGTGGTCCAACCCCCTTCCTTCTCTCCAAATTTACGAACAATGACTTTCCTCCAAAAACTCTCCTCTCTAGAGGAAATCTCCAAAGCCATTTTCCAAGCAAAGCATGATTGAAGTCCTTCAAATGCCTTAAATCCAACCCTCCATGCCTCTTATCTTTGCAAATAACCGCCCATCTTACCAAGTGGAACTTCCCTCTCTCCTCCAAATCTCCCCACAAAAACTCCCTTTGAATTTTCTCCAATCTAAGTCTCACTTTCCTTGGGATTACAAAAAGCGACATAAAATAGATGGGGAGATTTGAGAGAGTGCTCTTAATGAGTGTAAGAAGACCTCCCTTAGAAAGTTATTGTATTTTCCACGTAGCCAATTTTCTCTTGAATCTTTCCTCTACAACATCCCAAACTCTACACGAATTATGAGGGGCTCCAAGAGGTAAACCTAGATAAGTAGTAGGTAGACACCCTACTTTACACTCAAAAACCGCAACTGCTCTGTCCAAATCCTCCACGCCCCCCACTGGAATAATTTCGCTTTTCTGCATGTTGATTTTTAGGCTTGAAACCACTTCAAAACAATACTATAATAATTCTTTCAAAAAAAGGAATTTTATTTTTGTTAAAATTATGAAAAATAGTTCAAGATGTGTATGTTGTTGTATTTTGTATTATATCATGTATTGTATATGTATTGCAAGATACGTTAATGATAAAATACGAATTACGATATGTATTGATTTTTGTTAAAAACGCAATGCATCGTTGTATCGTATTATGTATTGTAAGTTTTGAGCCCTTCTTCTCTTGTAAGTTTGTTTGATTGGTTAGACTCTAAGTAAGGGAAGGTGATGTGTTTTGTTTCTATCCCTTCCCCTTTGGTTTGAGCCTTTGGGCTTCTTTTGTATACTTCTTGTATACTCTGAGGGCACTGTTTTTTGTGCTTCCTCTTTTCGTTTAATATGCATCCTTTTATCTATCAAAAAAAAAAAAAAATGTATTGTAAGTTTTTAACAATTATGCTTGGATTTAGTTGTGCAAGGTAGTTGCTTCCCTCATCCCTCTAGTCTCCTTTGTCACTGCTTTTGTATTTCTTCCTCTTAATGAATTTTCTACATTGCTTGTAGGCATTGTACATTTTCTTTTAGTTTCTCAGCTGAGCAGCTTTAGTTTCTTTTGGGGTGTTTTGGACTTCTTACTCTTTTATCAGTTCTTATTTTTTTGGAATGACACCTACTTCTTTGTATTTTTAATCCATTTCAATGAATTTCTTTTCTGATAATATAAATAAATTTTCTGGTTTCTGATTTTTAATCACGCATCCAATATATGTTTTGTTTATTTCCTTATAATTAATCCTTTTAGTGCTTCATGTGGTTGATCAACCTGTACATCTCTCTTCACATTTCACAGGCTATGGGATCTTGGTCAGCAGCGATGTGTGCATTCCTATGCCGTGCATACAGATTCTGTCTGGGCACTTGCAAGCACCCCAACATTTAGCCATGTTTATAGTGGTGGGAGGGACCTTTCCGTGAGTACAGTTTTCTCCCAGAACTCAACCAATGCAAATATTCCCCTGCCTCTTTCTTATGTTTTGCCATTATTTTTTTCCTTTAGCATATGATGTTTTCTCCCTTTTTTCTTTCTCTATTTTTTATTTTTTTATTTTTTATTTTATTTTTCCTGATCTTTTTCTGCAATACTCATCCTTTGATGCCCAATTCTGTTTATACTCTCAGTTATACTTGACAGACTTGGCGACAAGAGAGAGTATTTTGCTTTGCACAAAGGAACATCCTATTTTGCAACTGGCATTGCATGATGATGGCATATGGGCTGCAACAACTGACTCTTCTGTACGCAGATGGCCAGCTGAAGGACGTAACCCTCAAAAGGTTTTTCAGAGAGGCGGTTCATTCTTGGCTGGAAACTTGTCCTTTTCAAGGGCAAGGGCTTCCTTAGAAGGATCAACACCTGTAAGTCATTCTTATTCCTGTCTGTTCTGTAATTCACAAAAGATGTTAATGTGTATACTGAATCCTTATTGTGCATAATAATACGAATAGTAGGCATCCTTTAAAAAACAGTAATCTAGAAATAGAATTAGTTCAATCAGTCTTGTTCTCTTTTGTTTATTTCTTTTTCCTTCTTTCTCCAAAGAGGTATACCTGAGCTTCCTTAACCAAGTTAATATACTTTTTCCAATGCTGTAGGTTCCTGTTCACAAGGAACCATCCTTTACCATTCCTGGAACCCCAGGAATTGTGCAGCATGAGATTCTAAATAATAGAAGGCATGTCTTGACTAAGGTAATTAAGATGCTTCCTCTTATTTTACGATAAGATAATTATTACTTTTACGATCAATTTCTAATTCAGATTTGAATGGTTATTTTGTTGAATGTGATTTTGCAAATTGACACTATACTTCTCCACAATAGGATACAGCTGGCTCAGTGAAGCTATGGGAGATCACAAGAGGCATTGTTGTTGAGGACTATGGACAGGTTAAAAGAGCTCATTTTTTTGTCTATAGTTTTTGTGACATTAGAATGATATGATTCGTGCCCCTGTACTAAGGCCTGATTGGGTTGCAATCGTCTTGCTGAATTACAATGTATGCCTTTTATGTTTGAAGATTTTCTTTTGGGCTAATTCCTAAACATTTGTGCTTTTAACATCCTTAGGTCTCATTTGAGGAGAAGAAAGAAGAATTGTTCGAGATGGTATGGATTCCTAATTTATATTAAATATTTGTTGTAATTTGAGTGAAACATTTTGGTGGATATTTCTTTTGATTGCATTGTCTTGTCCAGGTGAGCATTCCTGCATGGTTTACTGTAGACACGAGGCTGGGAAGCTTGTCTGTCCATTTGGATACCCCACAATGCTTTTCTGCAGAAATGTACTCTGCTGACCTTAATATTATTGGAAAACCTGAGGATGATAAGGTAAATCCATCATTATTCCTTATTATCATCTCCCCTTGAGAAAGTATTTTGTTGCTTTGTTTGGTTGGAGTGATTTATTATTTTTTTTTGGATTTTTTAATTTTTTTTTGCTTTTATTTAGTTTTTCTCCTAGAATGGGTGGGACTTTTGGGTTGGTTGGTGTTGTTGTTTATGTACCTTTAATACAGTTTTTCCATTATTTGTAAAAATTATGATAAAATGGAAACAAGATTATCAATTAAAATTTCCTTTCCAATGTCTGACTCTCAGAAATATATTACCCTTTATTCTCTTATGAAATGGTACTCATGAAGTGACCAGATCTCTTTTACATCATATAATTATAAAATTGAATTTATTCAGGTGAGATTTCTTATCTTTATTCTCAAAGTTTTGTATCACTATGTCATTGAATTTCTGAATTTGGTAGCAGAAATCCCTTGGGTACATCTCAGCAATATCTGTACATTTTCGGGCACTTCATGTAGATAGCTGGAGTGTTAGAATGCTATTTACATTTTACTCAGCATATCTTCATGCATTTTTCCTAGTTCTGTGTCCTCTGTTGGAACCTTTGAAATCGGCATGCCTACTTTAACTAGCAAATTTTGTTTTTGTAAAATTTTCTGACTTTAAAAAGCATTTTAGACAATGTGAGGTAGGAAGCCAAAGGCTTTCCACCAAGTGGTTTTTGCTTTACATATACACTGTATGATTTATTTATTTATTTATCTCTTTTTGAAGGATTTCTTATCCTTCTTCCTTTTGTGTATACTCCTAATATACAAGTGTAGTTTTTCCTCAAAAAAAATAAAACAATTTTATTTTTTTGCTGTTATATATCATAAAAGAAGTTCTATAATCATCATAAATTGGAATGTGTTTGGTAATCAATATATCCTGAAATGGTGTAACTTTGCATTTTCATAGGTTTAATTGCAATAATTCATTTATTGTATCATCTTAATGTGATTCTGCAGGTTAATTTAGCACGGGAAACTCTTAAAGGTCTTTTGTCTCATTGGTTAACCAAAAGAAAACAAAGATTTGGGTCCCAATCTGTAGCCAATGGGGAGGTTGCTTCTGGGAAGGAAATTTCTACTAGAAGTATTACCCATTCAAGAATGGAGATAGATGGTAATGCTGAAAATGATTCCATGGTTTATCCTCCTTTTGAGTTTTCAACAGTTTCCCCTCCTTCCATTATTACTGAGGGCTCGCAAGGAGGCCCATGGAGAAAGAAAATCACTGATCTAGATGGAACGGAGGATGAGAAGGACTTCCCTTGGTGGTGTCTAGATTGTGTACTGAACAATCGTCTTCCTCCCAGGGAAAATACCAAGTAATTCTTTGACCTTGTTGCATTTGCTTTTCTTTATTGGTTATTCTTTCCCCCTTTTTTTTATAGGCTTTTCTTTATTGGTCATCTACTTGCAAGATCCTTGCATATAAGAAATTGCTTATTAGTTGTTTGCTGTTCTGTGATTGAATGGTGCCTGCTGCTTGCTGTAGGAACTGTTAAAAGATTGGGATCATTTCTGGGATGTGAAATAAGTGTCAGTGGTTGGGGCCATATATTGGATTGCTTTAAATAAATTTATGCATCCAGAATGAAACAGTTGACTGTCGAATTCTTCTACTGGCAGCTATTGGAAGTATTATGGTGTTAATGAGCCCTTGACATGTTGACATGTTTGGGAAATTAAAAGAACTATATTTTTGTTACGTTTGATGTTGCTGGTGCTCAGGCTCCCTGAAATTGTGAACTATCTTTATTTTGTCCAATGAAAAGTAATGAATAATTTTCATAGGAAATCAGACATTTTCAGTTATTGGTTGCCTAGTGTTATAGGACACTGTTCATTTTTTATTTATTTTACATAACCAATTTAGTAATTTTCATAAAATTTTATGTAAACTTCTGCAGGTGCAGCTTTTATCTACAAGCATGTGAAGGTTCAACTGTTCAGATCCTTACTCAAGGGAAACTGAGTGCACCCCGTATATTGAGAATTCATAAAGTAAGTTTTTCTTTTGGTTCTGCTAGTTTGAAAAAAGGTAAAGTTTTCAACTTTGCTTGTTTGGGTACAATACACATGTATATTTTATGTACATGTGCATATGCCTTGTGCATGCATATCATAAACGCTGCTTGTGGCTTTTGTCTGATATTTGTTTTCTTCATGTGTCATTCATTATTGAAGTTGAAAGTTCTTAACTATAATGACCAACTCCAATGTACATATGAGATAAATGGGAAATGAATGTTGTACTGTATATTCTCTCACTTTATAGCATATGCTTTGTGAATAGTGAAACAAAATGAAAATTGAATTGTGTTTCATTTTCTCTGAGGCAAGTTGAATGCCTTGTTGGATCTGTTTATTTTGATGTAAAATTCTTCCTGCTTTTTTTTTTTTTCCATGTAAAAGACCTTTTCCACCTGTCTACCTTGAGCACCATCTCACTCTTCATCTCCATAGCTTCCAAGCAACACCAACTGCTCAAAATTTTTGAGCGATTTTCTCTTGAAAAAGCTGTTAATGATTTTTCTGGGAACCTGTTTTTTTCTTGAGCTATAGTCACCTTTGGGAATCCACTGCTGTATCAGCCACACTCTGTGGAACTTGATGCTTTATTTGCCTATAATTCTAGCTCCACCCCACTGATTTCTGGCAATATTGTCCTTTTGAAAATCTAGTATGTTGACAATCTCTGCTTGGAATCATAATCAGTGATTGATTTATATATATTATGTAAAAAACTTCACACAGAATTTTTTATGGATCAGGTTCACAGTCAATCTGAAAGCATGGAAAAAATTGCGGAAAAAATAAAGTCAGTGTTGAAATTATTAAAGAAAATAGTTCTCTTCATTCTTTCAATTGATATTTCCAGTTAGGGTTTTTATTTATTTATTTTTAAATTTAAATTTTTCTTTTTGGTTTTTACTTATTTATTTGTGAAGTCGAAAGTGAATGAAGGTGTCCAAGTTGATTGTAGATAAATAAAACCCCTACATTTATTGTATTACCTGAATACATGATGACCAGGAAATTGAAGTAAATAAAAAATGGTGCTTAAATCCTTGACTAATAAAAAACAGTCAGTGGTGATTTTGAAGATGAGGGTTTAGCACCACGAATGGTTGGTGTCATAATACTGTCTTTCCTTCGTAACACACTGATTAATGATTTAGAATACTTGAACATTTTCAAGTTTCATACCAAACAATGAAAAAACTAAAAAAATCGGTGTTTTACCTGTAAAGGCTTTAAATTTGAAATGTTTTCCCACCATGAAGTGCTTTATGTCAAAGCAACTGAAATCATTATCTAAAATATCCTTTAGTAGATACACAGAGATGTATTAGACTGCTGGCTGAAGCATCAGGGAAAAATGTTCAGAGGTTAACTCAGAGCATGTCTCATATATATTATCCTCCTCACTGTGCTCTATGATGGGAGATCACATTATCCTGTCCCACCAAGGGGTCTGAGACTTCTTCTCAGTACTTGGGCATAATTTTGTAGAAGGGTTCTGGTGTCTGTTGCCTTAGTTGGAACACATTGTTTAAATGTATATATTATTATCTGAATGGATGAAAGATGTGAGGAGCATCTCTTTTTGTGCATCTTGACATGTGTTCACACCAGGTTGTACAAAACTGCATTTACTTCATGCTTTTAGAAGAATACTGTGTGATGAAAACAATTCTGTGGATCTGTTTCTTTTAGGTTGTTAATTATGTTGTGGAAAAGATGGTCCTTGACAAACCAGTGGATAGTGTAAACCCTGATGGAACATTTGCCTCGGGCCTCCCTGGTGGGCAGTCACAGCATTCAGCGGTTGGTGGAGATGGATCCTTCAGGTCTGGGTTGAAGCCTTGGCAAAAGCTTAAGCCCTCAATAGAGATCTTGTGCAATAACCAGGCAAGTTGATATACTTGGATGAGTATAATGTTACTGATCCATTAACCTTTTGTTAAAGCAGTATTTCAAACTATGAACTGCAACATTGTGCTTCTTGAAATGCTGAATTAAAACAGAAGAATTAGAATTTGGAAAAAAACAGTAAAGAAGAATGGATAAATATATTAATGGTAATAGTTATGTGATATGGAGAGCCATTCCCTTGGGTTTGAGCTGGTCTGTCAGACTGCACACTGGTCTGAAATGTTTCCCCTAGTTTTCTTTCATTCCTATTCTTGAATTTATTTTAATTTTCATTTAGTTGTTTGCTCTTTGATTTCATTCCCATTCATGAAATCACTTTCATGTTTATTTGAGGGACTTACCATATTATTTGAGATGGACTAGGGGCTGAGGAAAGTCTGCCAATTGGAAATTCATTTTCTCAAGGAATTTAAGAAAACCCATGATAGTTTTCCCTGTTGTTGTTCTTCTGTAAGACATGCTTTGATATACTTCTTGCTGGAAATATATTGGATGTTTATTTATGGGACCTACCATGTTATTTAAGAGTACACTATTGCCCTGATATTGTTCTTCTATAAGACAAACTTTGACATCCTTGTCTGTGGAATTATTTTTGGAATGAAGAGAATGGACTATGGAGTTCTGAAATGCCTGGTGAACTCTCTGATAGTAGGAGTTTTTTAAGCCTCGGTTAGATCATAGAAAGAACAAGGGAAATGGGAGGGAGATGCTGATAATAGTTTGAGAAGGATACCATTTTGAAATATTCAGCATTTTCCCATTTCCTTTCCCCTTCTCTGGGGATTCAGACAGAGCCTTGGTATTCTTGATAACAATGTCTTTTATTTGTTGTGTTTTAGGTCTTATCCCCTGACATGAGCTTAGCCACAGTCCGCGCTTATATATGGAAGAAACCTGAGGACCTGGTTCTTAATTACAGAGTGGTGCAGGGAAGATGATTCCAGATGACATTTTGACGGAGGTTAGTGCTGATTTACTTAGATGTGCATATGCATTATTTTTATTTTTGTTTTATTCAAGAAACTTTGTCATGGACCTGAAATGTACATCAATGGAACATCTTTGAGTTCATTCTGATGAATTAGTGGGAAATGATTTTGCGAGTCTTAGAACAAGGCAAGCATAGAAATAGGTATTTCTTGGTCAGTAAATTTGTGAGTAGGAATATCTGATTTTCACTTGTTCTTTAATCTCGGAAGAGCATTTTAGAGTTCAGTAAAATTTTTAAGCCACAGGAACAGCATTCTTTGCTGTGGGTGCTCATCTATTCTGTCTGATACTATTTTATTCTAGTTTTATAAAGATGGCAGCATCCTATGATCATTGGTCCGATGGATTTATTTATTCATTTTCTTAAAGCTATATTTTCTTTGATTGAATCAGAAGATTGCAAGTTTGTGGTTGAACAGTGTGGAGCTTGATCCACACTTAGCTTTGTTCAAAGTTTCTCCTGTTGCCTCTTGAAGCACTTCGTCTGTCCTTGTATTCATTTGTTTCTTTAATACCATGGATTCTTGGTTTGTATGAGGGAAGAAAAAATAAATAAACAAAAACCAGAGTGTAGCAGCTATTTTTGAGTGATACCCTCTTAGTTACAGATACTTGCAGGATTGGAGTTTGAGGCCCATGGTGATGAAGATCTTGTGCTTTGTGTAAAATACTTGGAAATGATCGAATCTTCTTGGGGGTTGCTTGTGATGATCAGTTGCAAATCTTGATAATCAATCCATTGCTGAGTCAAATCGGTATTCTCAAAAATTTGATGAGAGAACCCGGTTAGCTGTTTCATAGTTGGACGGTGGTATTATAAGTTTTGGCTTTGTGTAGCTCTTCTCATGCAAGCTTTTACTTGACATGATGGAGTGTTTGTTGTAGTCCCTCTCTCCCTGCAGGCGGGATTAGAACGCGTTTTTTTGACTCTGAAGGGGAATTAGCATGAAGGAACTTGGAGCACACCCAAGTTGAATATGACGTCGAAAGCTTTGTAGATTTATATTGTTGGGGCACAGTAGCAAAACCATGTTATGAAGGCCATTAATATTTTTTCTTTCATTTTCTCCTTTTGAAAATAAAAGACCATTCCCATTTGTGTCTAGTTAAGTCACTTGACATATATATATATATAATACTAGATATTAGATTTTTTTTTTCTTTCTTCTTTCTTCTACTGGGAAGTTCAATATCTAAAGATCAGTGGCTGGTAAGGTGTTGGGATTTCACAGTATATATGGCTCTTCCAACTGGTGACTTGCAGCCGTAGTTTATGAATTTGTTATTGTTGCTGCTGTTCTATATACATATGCTCCTTTGAGATGAAGTTAAAAATTTGATTTCATTGAATGATTCAGAGCATTTGCTTCTTTTTATCTATTGTTCTCTATATACTAATATATGACAGCTCAAAAGTGTTAATAGAAGGGCATGTAATTGTTATTGATGCTTTAACAAATTTTGAAGGGCTTGTATAGAAGTAGGGTTCTAAGTCTATTCAACTCAATCATTCCCAATCCACCAAACTTGATTTGAGAATTGTGGAAATTGACTTCATGAGAAAAATAAAGAGGAAAAAGAGTGGAAAAAAAAAAAAAAGTGAAGAAAAATTAAAAAATAGATTTAAATTAAATAAATTATTTTTATATTTTATTTTATTTGTTTTACTCTTATATAAAGATGAAATAATGTAAAAATGTGTAAATTATTAAGTAATTTTAATTATATTTGATTTTCTATTTTTATTTTTTATAATAGAATAAATGTGATTTATATATATTTTAATGTGTTATGGGAATAACCGAATAAACATAGACTGATAGGGTTTATACTGTCTTCAACCGAATAAAGTAAGCCTAGACGGGCTTGTGTTCACTGTTGGAGCACATCGATTCCCTCGTCCATGGAATTCCATGCGGAACATAATTATTATTATTGTTTATATTTTACTGGAAAGTTTTGTTAAACCTACTACCCTATAAATAGTATGTTCAATCCCAATGATTTTTTTTCTATGATGAACTCTTGTTAATCTTTGATTGTTGGAATAATAATTTTAATTAGGTTTTGTTTGGGAAGTGTTTTCAAAAAATTGAAAACAATTGAATAAAATTTTATTGAAGAATTTGAACTGTTTTCAACTTAGTTTTTTATACTTTTAAATATGTTTTTAAAATGTTTTTTATATAGAATATTTTATTTCATATTTAAGAATGTGGTGCAGAAGCTTAAAAAAAAACCTACATCAAGACAACCTTCAATCCATTCAGTCAATTGAAGACAGACCCAAGAAAACTGATCCAAGAAGCTTCCAATTACACCCTTAAGGCAAAGAGTAGACCCAAGAAGCTTTGTGCATCATCTTGAGTTTTAGAGAGAGAAAAAAGGCATGTGTTGGAGAAGATGATGTAAGGGCAAAAATGGAATAAATTGAATAGCACTGTGTACTTATCCAGCATTATGTCCTGTTTGGTTACTGTTTTTGAAAAATATTCTAAAAAATAGTGTTTGAGAAAAGTTTTTAAAAATAGTTTTTAGTGTTTAAAAAAAAAAAAAAAAAAGTGTTTGGATACTGAATTTTGGAAACAGTTTTTGTTCTAATATATATATATATATATATTTATATTTGGTTGAGTTAATGAAAATTTTTTTTAGAATAAGTAAAACAAAAAATATGTTTAAAGGTTTTTTTTTTAATTAATTAAGTATTTTCTTTCAATAACTTGATATTATAAATATATAAATAATTTTTATATACACAATTCATTTAAATTAAACAAATATTCTATTTTAAAAATTTTATACCAATTATAATTTTTTTAAACAAATGATGACTTTGTAACTATGTGTAAGTATATTAATTTCAATAATTTAAGGAAGAAAGGGCTTACGGGTCGGGGTGTGGGTCGGGGTGTGGTGGTTGGGTAGAGCTCACTTTCTTGGAAAAACAAAAAGCAATTAGGAAAACACAAAAAAAAAAAAAGAGAAAACACGGAAAATATTCTATTCTTTAAACAGTGAAAAAATAATAAAAATATTTTTTTTATTATTCTCAAAAAAATAATTTTTGAGAACATGAAAAACACAAAAAGCCAAAACACACCCCCTTTCACAAACATGTTTTTAGTGTTTTTTGTTTTTAAGAGTAAAAAATAGTTCTTGAAAACGACTCTTAACCAAAATGTGAGCAGACTACCAAAATTTAGATAGTTTCAAAATTGAACTCTTTCACTTACTTTTCCCAATTTTCTTTTCTAATGATGTATCCAATTGAAATTTTTTACACCTTCCTCTAGAAAGTATGAACCACTTAAAAAAATCAATTGAAAAAAAAAAAAAAAAATCTATAGCATTGTCCCATATCATATCAAACTTTTTTATTTGGGTTGTAGATCAAAATTTAAAGAGTAGTTGAATGAGGGTATTAAGATATGAGATGGGGCTTAGATTGATGACACCCAACTACCAAACTAAGTAAATAAATGCAGCAATAAAAGAAGTAGAAAGCAACAAAAATTAAATGGCAACTTAGGGTAGGGAAGTGGCAAAATTTGTTGTTGGTAGGTTTAGAGGTAATGAGAGGGTAGCTTTCCAATTGAATCAATTGTTTATATTACCCAAAACCTTGTAGATTGAAGGCTAATGGATGTGTTGGTGATGGTGATGGTGACGTGCCCCCTAATATTGGGTAATGATGTTGTGAGTAACCCATCGTTTCCTCTCTGGATGAACCCTAAACTTATGTCATTGATTCTCATCATGTCTATTTAAGTGAAGGTGAGAGACCAATTAGAGCTTCATCTCCATGATTCAAATCACTCCACCCCACCTCTTAATTTTTTCTTCGATGTATGAAACGCATTTTAATTGTTGTAAGCATGGACCACTGTCAGCTGTGCAGGAGCTAATAGTCCTGATTAACCTAAAAATGGCTGTTTTATTTCCCAAAATATGAAAAAAAAAACAAAGATGAAAAAAACAAAGGCAGGAGCATTTTTGAATACTTCGATAATTTTATTAACCACAAAAAGCCAAATGAAGATAAAAAAGGTAGCAATCTGGAAAAGTAACTTCCATTTCAGGTCCACCAATCTCATGCAGCTCCAAAAGGTGGCTGATGCTTCCACGGTGTGAAAACCGAGGCTGAGAGGGGACTTGGGTGGCTCAAGAACAACCAGACGAACAACAAGCATGTGGACAACCGCCCGACCCAGAGTCAGTTCTCCCCCCCCCTCTCTCTCTCTCTCTCTCTCTTTCTCTCTCTCTCTTTTTCTCCACCTTCACACACGCAACTTATCAGAATGGCTATCTGACAAAACATAGTTCAACCCCACATGGTTAAAGGTTTAAAGAAAAAAACCCATTAATTTTATTTTCAATTATTTATTTCAACATCCAATTTTTTCACTTCCCAATTATTGCTTCACAATAATTTCTTTCCCTTTTTTACTTGTTCTGGAAACCCCACACTTCATTTTGCTTCTGGGTTTCTCTCTAATTCCAGTTTTGTTCCCATTTGGTTTGTTCTTTTTTGTATATTAAGCACATTGTATATAGCCTTTCCTCTAGTCCTGAAAGTTCTTGAAAGAAGGGGGGTGTATTGTATATTCCATGCCATGGCATCAGTTGCAAGTTTCCGGGTGGCTCTGCCTAGTTTTGTGCTCAACTCAGAGTGTAAGTCTAGGAATCGAGCACAAATTCAGTGTTTAGCGGGCCCTGATTCGTCCATGGTGTCTTCTGATTCAGTTTTAGTAAATGGAGCTTCTGTTGTTGGAGATAAGTCCAAAATTGAGCCTTTGATCAATGGTGAGAATAGGAGGTTAGGGTCTAAAGTTGAGGAGAAGAAGAGTGTGAAAGATGATGTCAAGGAACAGTTAGAAGTGTTGTGGGATGATGGTTATGGGACTGAGACTGTAAAAGATTACCTTGAGATATCCAAGGAGATGATTAGGCCAGATGGGGGGCCACCCCGGTGGTTTTGCCCAGTGGCCTGTGGGCAGCCTTTGAAGGATTCCCCTGTTCTTTTGTTTTTGCCAGGTAACAAACTCTGGGGACAAACTCTTAAGTAGGTTTCATGTTTGTGATTGTTCTAGAAATACTGGGCACATGTAGATGGCTCTGGTTATGGTGTATATTTCAGCCTCTCAAAGGTTCTCCAATTCTTTTGCCTTTTCCTAGTATCCGGCTTGTTATAAACTCTCAAGTAGATTTTGAAGTTAGTCAAGTCTCCATAAATAAGGGGCACATGTAGATGGCTTCAATTTCTTATATATTTTACTGGGTCTTTGAAAAATTCCCAATTCTTTTGTTTAGGCCTGGTATCTACAGGGGTGATCAACTCTTGTTAGAGTTTTAGGCTTGTCAACACTTTAGGGGCCCATGTAGATGACTTTAGATTTTTAAATATCTTAGTTTCAAAGAAGTGCTTTTGTTTTCAAAACCGTCTATCCACCGAGAAAATTGAGATTTGAAATTGAAAAAATGGATGTTATGCACGTGTAATGGTTTCTCGGTCACTTTAAAATGAATACTTTCAACAAAACTTAGTCAATATTTATATCATGGTCACCAGAATAGAGTTTTCTGTTTCTCTGGTCATGTGGTGAAAAATTTTAGTTTCAAACTATTTACTTTTTCTTTTTCTTTTCCAATTTACTTGGAATTTTTGTTTGTGTTGATTTTCTTTTTTTGGTAATGATTTTATAGATTTAATTACCAGTTACTGGGTTTTGAATCACAATTAGGGCTGATATATTTTTGTTTTTAATGTATGTAGGTATGGATGGTGTTGGATTGGGCCTCATTTTACACCATAAAGCTCTTGGCAAGTAAGTCATAGTGTTCTCATTCTTTCATAATCATATGGGCAAATAAGTATTCTATATGTATATTATTTTATAGGTAAAATGAACATCTGTTCTTCTGTAGCTATATGTAGTTGTATTGGATAAAGTGATAAATGAATCTGTTCAAGAGCTTCCCTTGACATTGTGGATCTGAAAATATGTCTATTACGTCCTGAGATGATAATCCAGTTTTTTCTTGAATCTACTCGGTCTCTTTTTTGCCATGAAGGTAATTTTCCAGCTAAAAATTTATCTTTATGGCTCTAGCTTCCGATTGGCTATGATTGGAATTGTTTACTTAAAACAATGACTTCTCGGGTTTTTTTTTAACTTCTTTTTTAGGTTTTTGTTCCCTTCTTGTCCCTTCTTTTTTCTTTCTATAGGACAGCAGAAACATGATATTAATAGAACTAGAGATGGGACCTCACTAAAAGGAAGCATGAGCCATCCTTCAAACTGGAACATAAAAGTAAAAAGAGAAGAAAGGCCAAATCTTTGTGCTACCTGGTTGTCAGCCTAGGAATCCAAACAAAGGAACAGGTCAATAATCTTACAAGTCCAAAAATCTAATTTGTATGGCCATTTGAGTAACGTATGAGAGAACAATGTGTGAGTTCCCCTCTGGTAAGAGCTTACTGCCACCCAATGGGGCCACCTTGATCAACTATCTCAATAGAGCAATGATTTCTGCCTCCATGGTCAAATCATAGCTAGTTGATATTTTCTCCAAGCCTCTGTCTCTATTATCCTTAATCACTTTGCTGATTCTCATTTGTCCTATGTTACCTAAAGGACAATTGTCAAAATTCAGTTTAAGGCACCAATAAGGTGGCGATGTTCATTTAATGTCTACTCCTGCATGGTTCCTATAATCTTTTGTACGTAGACGTGAAAATTAAAATTTTTATTAAATCAAACGGAAATTACATTTAAATAGACTTAGGTTTGAATAAGAGTTTACAACCAAGTCCAAAACCTACTCTTAATATCTCGGCAGTTTAGTTTCTATCAACTAACCTGATTTATTTGAATTTAAAAATAAAAAACAAACTGATAACTCCTAATCTAGATAAATGGAAATAACAACCTAAATATATTGACTTATTTAAATTCTTCCTAAAAACTAGATCTTATCTGTCAACACTCCCCCTCAAGCTTGACCATAGATGTCAATGAGCCCAAGCTTGCCTACTAAGCACTCAAATGTTGGTCCTAAGAGACCTTTGGTGGGTATGTCTGCAACTTTTTGGTCTGTAGGAATGTACTCTATGCTGATTATTCTGTTATCTAGTTTTTCAGTAATAAAGTGTCTATCCACCTCCACATGTTTGGTTCTATCATGATGAACCAGGGTTGTGTGCTATGCTGATTGTGGCCTTGTTGTCGCAATAGAGCTGCATAGGGAACTCACAACTGATCCGCAACTCTTCTAGCAATTGTTTCAACCAAATTGCTTCACAAATACCATAAATCATGGCTTTGTATTCAGCTTCAGCACTACTCCTTGCTACTACGAACTTCTTTTTGTTGTGCCGAGTCACTAAATTCCCCCAAAGACGTGTGCAATACCCGGATGTTGATTTCCTATCATTGATGGATCCTGCCCAATCTGCATCTGTAAAAATTTCCACTCTTCTGTTGCCTTCTTTACCAAAAAATAATTCTTTCCCCAGAGTCTTCTTGAGATACCTCAATATTCGATAAACGACATCAAAGTGTCCTTGGCATGACGAATGCATGTATTGGCTTACTACACTTACTGCAAAGGTGATGTCAGGTCTTGTGTGTGAAAGGTATATTAGTTTTCCCACAAGCCATTGATATCTTCCTTTATCAACCATATCTCTTCAATTAATTTTGCCTTGCCTCCTTGTTCAAGTGGAGTCTTTATTGGTTTGCAATCAAGCATACCTTTCTCTTCTAACAAGTCTAGCGTGTACTTCCCTTGTGATATAGAAATGCCCTTCTTACTTCTTGTGACTTCCATTCCCAAAAAATATTTCAAAGTTCCGAGATCTTTAACCTCAAACTCCATTGCCATCAATCTTTTAATTTCTTCCATTTCTTCGAAGTTGCCTCTAGTAAGTATTATATCATCTATGTATACTATTAGGGTTGTGATTTTTCCATCTGATGAGTGCCTAACAAATAACGTGTGATCAGTTTGCCCTTGTGAGTATCCGTGGCTCCTAATCACCTTTGAAAATCTATCAAACCATGCACGTGGAGACTGCTTTAGCCCATATGGTGATTTCTTTAACTTGCACACCATTTTGTTTTTCTTATCTTCTTCAAAGCCGGGTGGGAGACTCGTGTATACTTCTTCCTCCAATTCACCATTTAAGAATGCATTCTTCACATAGAGTTGAAACAATGGCCGATCTAAATGTACTGCTAGGGATAATAGGACTCGGATTGTGTTGAGCTTTGCCATAGGAGCGAATGTCTCAGTGTAATCTACTCCATAAGTTTGTGTGAAACCTTTTGCAACTAGCCGTGCTTTGTATCTTTCAATCAATCCATCTGGTTTTAATTTGACAGTAAATATCCATTTACATCTGACCACACTCTTGCCTTGTGGTAATTTCACCAAACTCCATGTGTCATTCTTCTTAAGTGCTCGCATCTCTTCAAGGGCTGCATTTTTCCATTCAGGAACAACAAAGGCTTCCTTTACTGACCTGGGAGTATTAACACTAGATAGATTTGTGGTAAAGGCATGAAATGATGGAGACAAGTTATCATATGACACAAATTTGGAAATAGGATGTTTTGTACATGATCTAACACCTTTCCTATGGGTAATTGGCACATCTAGTGTTTCAAAAATGTTTTCGGGATTACCTGAAGATGAGGAATTAGTTCCTAGCACAAGTTCAGATTCTGGACAGTGCATAGAGTTCATGAGCAGCTTGTTTCCTTGAGAATTCTGTTTCCGAGAATAAACACGGAGCTCTTGCTGATTAGGAATATTGAGATCTCCCCCTGTTTCAAGGACCGGTACTGCTTGTGTTTGCTGTAGCATATTCTGTGTTTGCTGTGGCATATTCTTGGATGGTGGTTTGGATGGGGTGAGCTCGGGTGTGATGGGTGTAGTAGCATCAATCTTAGTCTCAGATGAGGTGAACTCGGGTGTGATGGGTGAAGCAGTAGTGGTTTCGGGTAATGAGGTGGCAGACATGGATGGAGTCTCGGATATAGGTAAGGCAATGGTGTCCCAATCCCACACATGAGCTTTTTGGTCGTGGTTCTCCCCTTGAAGCGAAGTGGGGGAACAGTATGGCACTTCTTCAAAGAATGTGACATCTCGGGAGATAAAACATTTTTATGGTCTTGGGACAGTAGCACTGGTACCCTTTTTAGGTTGGAGAATAGCCAAGAAAGATGGTTTTTATGGCTTGAGGGTCAAATTTGGTTCGGTGTTGGGAGTGAAGATGGACAAAGGTGGTGCATCTGAATGTCTTGACGGGAAGATTATTTACGGTTTGAAGGTGTGGATATGTTTTGGTAAGCAAGGACAATTGGGAGTTGAAGTTTAAGGTTCGACTAGGTAGGCGATTGATGAGAAACGTAGCAGTTAAAATGGCATTTCCCCATAGGTATTTGGGAATGTTCATTGTAAACATGAGAGCACGGGCCACTTCCAATAAATGTCTATTTTTTCTTTCTGAGACTCCGTTTTGTTGCGGTGTATCAACACAAGAACTTTGGTGAACAATTCCTTGTTATAGCAAATATTCTCCCAAGATAGATTGAAAATATTCTCTCCCATTGTCAGTTCTTAAGACACAGTTTTTTTCCTGAAACTGAGTTTGAATCATGTTGTTGAAATTTTGGAATACTTGGTAGGTTTCAGATTTTTCTCGAAGAAGATATACCCAAGTTATTCGTGTATGATCATCGATAAATGTCACAAACCATCTTTTTCCATTCATTGTGGTAACCTTAGATGACCCCCATATGTCGCTGTGAATTAAGGTTTAGGAGAAAATGGTACCCGAGTGTGTTTTGCAAATTGGCCAATGTCACAATTGAAAGAAACAAGAGTTTTATTCTTGAAGGATGATGGTAACAAATGTTTCAAATATGAAAAATTAGGGTGGCCAAGTCTATGATGCCACAACATTATTTTCTTATCACTAGAAACAGAAATAGGCGAAATACTAGTCGCAAAGGCTTGTCGCCTCTCATTCTCCGTGTCCTCAAGGAAGTAAAGCCCCTCATGAACTCTAGCACTACCAATCATCCTCCCTGATGATAGGTCTTGAGAGTGACACATAGAGAAATGAAAATTAGCAACACAACTATTATCATGAGTGAGTTTACTTATTGACAACAGATTACATTTTAAGGCGGGAACATGAAGGACTGAATTAAGAGTTAGGTCTTTAGATACTTTGACTGAACCTATTCCTGCAACAGAAGACAAGGATCAATCTGTAATTTTCACTTTAGTAGAACTAGGACATGGAGTATAAGAGAGGAAAAAATTAGAGACACCCGCCATATGGTTGGAGGCACCAGAATCAATGATCCAAGGTTCCTTAAAGTGAATGGTAGATTTTAAGGCTGAGTAATAGTTACCAGATTGAGCTACAGAACATGATCCAAGGCTTGGAGTTGATGAGGATGGGGCAGGTGACAGATTGAGAAGGCGACAGAGTTGCTTAATCTGTTCCTTGCTAAACAGAATTGAGGTTTGATTTTCTGTTGTTGCTTCATTGTCTTCGTTTGATTGAGTTTGACATGCATGTCCTTCAGTTTGTCTTCGGGGAACCCAATTTGCAGGTTTGCCATGAATTTTCCAACATATGTCACTGGTATGTCCATGGCAGTTATAGTGGTCGCACCACATTTGTTCTCCTCGTCGTGGTGTCCTAGAATCATTGTTGTTCCTTGCTAGTTGCAAAAGCTGAGCTTTCTGTTGGTGGTGCACTAGGAGATCCTTCCTCTGGCAGCACGACTTTCCAGCGTTTTTCTTCTCTATGAACTTCAGCAAAAGCTTCTTCAGTTGTTGGGAATGGAAGATGACTCAAGATATGGCCTCTGACTTCATCCAGGCCTCGATTTAATCCAGTGAGTAAGTAGTATACGTGTTCTTTTTCAAGACTCTGTCTCTGCTTCACATTACAGGTTGCACACACTGAATCTTCTTCAAGGAAAAGATCCAGTTCTTGCCAACTGTCCTGTAGATCAGTGAAGTATTGAGTAACATATTTGGTACCCTGTTTCATCTCCTTCAGTTTTGAAGGAATTTCGAACACTTGTGAGGCATTGCCGAGATCGGAATTTGTTCTTCTAGCAGTATCCCATACATCTTTAGCTGTTGGAAGGAAGAGATATTGGTGGCTGATCATGGGTTCCATGGAGTTGATAAGCCATGTGTGTACAATGGAGTTTTCTGCAAACCAGTTCTTGTATGCAGGGGCAGTTGGAGCCGGAGCTTTAGCTTCACCGGTGATGTATTCGAATTTTCCTCTGCTGCAAATCACAATTTTAATTGATTGAGACCATTGAAGATAGTTTTTTCCGTTAAGTTTGTGAGCTGTAATCTGGAGTGAGCTGTTGTCGCCGCCGGGAAACGCTGTGACGGTCTGATCAGCGTGAGTCTTGTCGGAGATTTCTGATTTGGGATTGTCTCCACGTAAGGACCCTGTCATGGCTGTTTTTGCCATGGAAATTATCAGAGTTCTAGCTCTGATACCATGTACGAGGATTAAAATTTTTATTAAATCAAACAGAAATTACATTTAAATAGACTTAGGTTTGAATAAGAGTTTATGACCAAGTCCGAAACCTACTCCTAATATCTTGGCAGTTTAGTTTCTATCAACTAACCTGATTTATTTGAATTTAAAAAGAAAAAACAAACTGATAACTCCTAATCTAGATAAATGGAAATAACAACCTAAACATATTGACTTATTTAAATTCTTCCTAAAAACTAGATCCTATCTGTCAACATTCCTGCATACTCCTCTCATATTCAACATAATCCCACTGGTGATGGGGACACCTCAAAAACTCTAGCTGCATATTCCCAAAGGAAGGTAAGGTAGTGTATGGAATTCTAGAAGACATCCAGGGTCCTCCACCTATCTTCAAAGATTCTAACATTATTCTTAATCCATATCCTCCAATAGCCCCCCACTATAGCACTTGTCCTTAGTTTTTTTTTTCCCCCAAAACCATGAAATGAAATAACCACAATAGCTGCAATTTGTTCAGGAGGAGCCTGGGAAATATCTGCCAATCTGAAATTTCAGCTCTTGAGAATACTTTCTGCCTTTGCCTTGCCATAATCATGAAGGAATGTTTCTACAGATTTTCCCATGAAACGATTAGAGGCTAATCAGACTTATGGCAAAGATTGGAGAACATATAAACAATTTCTTCGCATTTATGGCACCATTCTGAGATTAGATAATTCCTCTTATAGAGCAAAGAGCAACTTCTTTAGAGTCATTGCTAACTGCCTTGTGTGTGCTTGTTTTCTATGCTGCAGTTTTGAAATCAAATTGATAGAATAGCTAGAAAAATTACAATTGCATTACACTTGGGAAACACTCTGATACTTGGAACTTGTATATGTTCTTGTAGTTTATTGTTAGTTTCAAAAGCAAGATTCTTTTGAAAAGATTTCTAAATTAATTTTTTTTGGACTGCCTAGCTTTATTTTATTTATGCTTTTTTAACAAGGTTATTTTTGTTTTTCCTTATTTTCCTCAATGGGCACTGTTATCCATGTGAGAATTGAAGTTGTATTGACAAGGTCATAGTTGTACAAATGCATTGCTTTCATGGTCTTCTTTTGCTTTCTTTTCTTGCTTAATATGTGTATGTGCGGTTTTCCAAGATTATTTTTTGAATCCATATGTTCCATTCAAAATAATGAATCATATCCACTCTAAGGATCGCACTTGTCCTGTTCAGGAAGATCCTTTGAGGCTTTAGTTCTGTAAAATTTGGGTTAACTTTAAGTAAATTTCTGATTTTGAATTGTTCAATTTCAGGGTTTTTGAAGTTCGGTGCATGCATATTCCTGTTTATGATCGAACGCCATTTGAAGGTCCTAACTGCAAAAGCTTCTAAATATAGCAGAGAATTTTTCTTGGATTATTTATAGAGTTCACTTATTTATGGAGTTCATTATAATATTTTTATATATTATTTCCCTTAGTTTTGAAATTGATACCGTTATATTGTATTATATCTTAAATCTTTGGAATTAGTATTTATTGAGAGATTTTTTGGAACTTTCCTTTGCTGGATTTATAGTGCTTAGGATTTGTGCTTTGGTGCCTAAGCAATGTGCATTTCTGCATGTACACTTGCATGCACCCTATGGTCATGCTTTTGCAAATTTGTTTCTCTATTTATAAGATTTTATCGTTTTTATCAATATAATTTGATGGTAATCCCTTATGGGCAGCTCAACTGGCAGGCACTCCTGCTTAGGGACTGGAGGTCCCAGGTTTTATTCTGGGCATGCCTGATATACACTCCTTGTTCCTGCTAAGTGGAAATAGTGGGTTTCTGTGTTCTAAAAAAAAAAAACTTAATGGCAATTTGTTTTCTTTTTTTTCTGGTATGAAGGTCTGGTGAAACTTGTGGAAAAAACTGTGAGGCTTGAGCATGCTTCATCTCCAAATAAACCCATTTATTTGTTAGGAGAGTCATTTGGAGGATGCCTGGCACTTGCTGTTGCTGCTCGTAATCCTACCATCGACCTGGTAGTGATATTAGTAAATCCAGGTCAGTTTCCAGATTTACAGTTTAATTTTATCATCATATTTTATTTAGATGTGTCTGGTTGAACAACTCTGTTCACTGATACATGGTAGTAACTGATGTCTTTGGTTGTTCATTTTAGCTACATCATTTGGGAGGTCACAGCTGCAACCTTTGCTCCCTATATTGGAGTCTTTGCCTGATGGACTTCATTTCACAGTACCTTATCTGCTCAGCTTTATTATGGGTATGTGCTTTCAAATTCTATGTTGAGTTTCTTTATTTTTTTGAAAAATTATATGGAAATATTATGAAATAGACATTCTTAAAACTATTACTGTTTTTATGAAACAATCATTTTGTTATTTGATGCTCTGTGCTGCTTCTCTAAGCATGAATTCCTGATTGTACTAAGTTTTGGCTGCCTTCTAGAAAGCATGATAATGAATGATATTTCTTTGTCATTCATTGGATGAATTTTGTTTCATTTACAATCTTAAATTCAACCTGAACTGTTGATGAAAAATTGACATTGTTGAAAAGGCTGATATATATTATGAGCCTAAAGCTTATCAGCTTAAACTTTTAGGAAAATTAGTAGCCTAATATGGTATCTGAGCCTCAGGCGGTGGTGAGTTTGAACCTCACCATATTTCCCTAATTTATTGAGTCCATGTGTAAGCTAAAGAAGGCTTTTTGCTGTTTCTTTGCCTACAGGTCAGTTTGTCTCTCTACATAGGTATGAGGCCGTACATGAGGGAGGGTGTTTCTTAGGAAGACTGGTTGTCCAACAGAAGTACTTTAAACCACTTTTATAAATATATGGACTTACCAGTAGTGTTAAAAATCACTGTTGAGCCGAGCAAGGGACAAGTCTTGTCAATCTAGTTGTACTATTGTTTGGTCCTTGATAATCTTATCCATGGGATGAAGTGGTAAATCCACTTTCATGCTGTGGATTGGTGGATTGCAGCAGGTCCACCAAATTCATGGATTGAAATCTTTTGGGTGCTTGAATTTTGTTAAGTCTGTTTGATAAGCTTATAATTTCTTCCTAAAAGATCTAAAGAAACCTCAAATGCTAGAAATTACAATTGGCTCACTGACTTCTCACTGAAACCTACTGAGAAATGAAAATTGAGAACTTTTCTGTCAACTTTTGATGTCATATGGCAATCATGATTTCTGAGTTATATGTACCATTTGTTTGGTTGGAATTCCTATACATATATAATCATATTGATATGCATGCAAACACAAACATATTTGCAGGCTTAGATATATTTTCAAAGGCATAAATGGAAATATCTACACTAATATTGAGTTTCAGAAGATATGGAGATATTAATAACAAGCTTTTTATTGATAATCTAAACATTTGAGTTATTGGTAGAGATATGCACAAGTAAATGGATTTTAAAGCCATGTATGCATTATTCTGCATGCTATACAAGCTCTGGAGCATTAATTCCATCTCTGCACTCCCCCCTTATACCATCAAATCACTCTCTTGAGCTCTTGATCCTGTGCTTGCATCTTCTTTTGCTAGTTGCTTCAATGGCATTTACTTAAAGCTTGTGTATTTAGTATCTTGAAACTAAAAATGTATAACCCACAATTTTTTCCGCTTTAATGTTGCATCCCTTTTTCCTCTCAATGAGGGTTAATTTCTGTTCCCAACAGCATCATTATCTCCCATATTGACATCAACAATGACAAATCCTCTGTGTGTGTGTGATAGCTGCAATAACCGTTCCTTGGGGATTTTTAACGATGTTCCATTGAAATATTCTGTGTGCACCTCCCAGGAGTTTTCCTATTTTGAACTTGTATTATCTTGGAATATCTTGCTGGTTGAGTCATCAATATGTTTTGTTTTGAGTTTATTTAGAAGTTTCTCCAATGATTTGCTGGAGAACCATGAAGTACCGTTCCTTAGGGATTTTGAGTGATCTTCCATTCATTTGCACCTCTTGGACTTTTATTGTAACCCATCCTGAACTTGTATTGTATCAGAAATATCATGTTGATTGAGTTATCCTTGTGTCTTGTTTTGAATTTATTTTGAAGTTTCTTCAATGAGTCGCTGAAGAACTCTGAAGTGGGAAGTTCTCGCATTTGATAGCCTTTTGGATGTTCTGTGTATGCATTATGCAACTTGATACTGCACTGGATCTTGGATTATGGGATTGATATGCTAAATTCAGGGTTCACTTTTTCCCCCCTTTTTCATTCCATTTCATCAAGAAACAATTAGCATCCTAAGCATTTCCTTTTCTTTATGTTCTCAGATGCAAATAGGCCCATGAATTGGCTTGTATGTAAATTTTCTAGTTGTTCCATTTCATCAAGATACTTATTCATGGAATCAATCTTATGGTTCATATGATTTGTTTTTATTTTGTCGATACAAGCTACTAAATATTTTCTTTATATAGCTTGTTTATAAACTTTATCATTTATTATCCAATTCAGTTTTTAGCTTCAATTTGCTCTCATCTTATGGTTGCTTACTTTCTTGACACCAGGAGATCCAATGAAGATGGCAATGGTCAATATTGATAGTACACTTCCTCCTCCATTTGTAGTTGAACAGTTATCTGGGAACCTCACTGCTTTGCTACCATGTCTTTCTGTAAGAAGTCCTCCACTGCTTATGCTTTCTCTGAACTTTTTGATTTCAAATTTTTTCTATGGTGTAAGAATTGCTTTTGGTACTATTTATTTTTGAAATTTACTTAAGATCAAATAACAGTTCAGAATGGAGTTAAATACATTTTACTATCAGTTGTTGGAAGGATGTTGGAGGGAGCATTCCAATATAATCTTTTCCCCTTGAACATTCAATTTGTTATAGATTGAAATAGATCTTGAAGTTAACAAAGAACAAAAAAGGGGAAAAAAAAAAAAAAAAAAGTACAGGAAAGGCAACTGGTTTTTCATTGTTTATCGATGGGGCGCAGTTCATTTAGTTAGTTTAGATGATAGTTGTACACTGAACTGGAAAACTCTTCCAACTTTTCCTTGGTTAAATTATTTTGAACATTTCATTGTGGTAAGGTAAAATTTCAGGTTGCAGATATTGCAATAGGTTAAACCCTTGCAGGAAAATAGAACAGGTGGGTGCATTGTTTAATGTAGGCTAGGTTGATTTCTTGTGTAACACTATTGCGGTACAATCCTATCTTGTTCATAAAGTTGTTAATTGATTTATCTGAGGATGAGGATGTTTGGATATTTTCTGGGTTTTAATTTTCTTCCTTTCTCAGGGCTTGTCTGACATCATACCCAAAGACACTCTTCTTTGGAAGCTGAAGCTGCTTAAATCAGCTGCTGCTTATGCTAATTCCCGCCTCCATGCTGTTAAAGCTGAAGTACTTTTGCTTGCTAGGTTTTTGTTCTCTCTAGCTTTCATGTGGATCTTTGTTATATTCACCATCCATGAATATTTTATATTAAATCTCTTTTTGAATTTTTGTTTAGCGTGTTCTTTTTTTCCTTTATTTTCTTTTTTTTACATTTGGTTTTGATTTTATGGTAGCCATTCAACTCTATGATCCCTTAGTGGTTGTGTTCTGCCTCTAATTATTAATCTCTGCTTACAAATTTTATATTTTTAATTCTAAAGTTCACCAAATCAAGTTATTATTGATTTTAGAGTAGGCATATGGTTTTTACCTTGAGAGGGAGAAAGGAATATAGAACGCATTTGTAACATGGGCTTGTAGCAAGAATGATTATGATTGGAAGAGAGACTGATTGAGTTTCCAAGTCTTAGTTGTCTTGCATCAAAAGGTTGACACCAGGTAACACTGCTCTTACATTTGTTACATATGCAGAAACTGTCAGATAAATTAGGTGGTTATGTTGTGATTCTTTTCTGATGATTTATTTTCTTTGTCCACTCTGTCTTTCTGTCTTTGTGAGTTGAACAAATCTTTCCATTTTTCAGTTTGAACAATCTATTTATTTGTGGAGCTATTTACTGGATTGCAGACATTTCTAGAGCACCTTTAACAGAGGGACAAATTGACAATTTTGAAAGAAATTATTCTCAACCTCTTTTAGATATGAATCTGTCTAATTCAGAAGAGACAAACTTCCATTAGTATCCCAATTTCAATTCAAATATGGGTTTGATTCACACTTAATATTCAGAGAAATATTTGCCATTTGAAGAGAGGGAAAATAGTCTAAAGTATTGAGAAAGGGTAGATGTATAGAACCTTTCAACGAGATAGAGCCTTTTCAACTCTCTTAAAACATGTCTCATGGTTCCATCTCTTTCTACTCTCACTTTATTTTATTTTTAATGCCCATGTGTTTCTATTTATATGCATGGGTTTCTTAAGATTAAACGAAAATTATGGGTTAAACTCTGGAGATATTTGACAGTCTTCAATTGGGAAATACTAGTGAAGGTCACAAGGTTTTGAATATTGAGAAGAGGAGATTTGTTTTGATCCTATCCAATTGAAATGTTCTTATTCCTCATGGAAGTTAACATACTGGAGTAGGTCAATATATATATATATATATTTATTTATTTATTTTTCTGTTTAGCTTTTGTAAATATGGGGAGGATTCCTCATTCTTCTCATGTATTTGCTTTACCTATTTCTTATACATTCTATTTTTTGATTAAAAAAAAAGAAGAAGAAAGAAATATATGAATTTTGGGTGTAGAGTACATTGAGTGAGAGATTAGAGAAAATGATGCTTATACTTCATTGCACTTGCGTAAAAAAAGAGTAAGATCAACAAAATTTTAGATTTCAGACCTATCAACCTAGTCACTATCTTGTATAAGATCATAGCTAAAGTCTTTTTAGGTTGTATCCGAGGAGTCCTTCATGAAACCATTCATAATTCTCAAGGAGCTTTTGTTGAGGGGAGGCAGATTTTGGACATAGTTCTAATGTCCAATGAAATGGTGGATGAGAACAAATGTTCAAGAGAGAAAGGGGTAGTCTTCAAGATTGATTTTGAAAAGGTCTCTAATCATGTGAACTTGGGTTTTTGTGATATGCACTAAAGAAGAAAGAGGCTTAGTGCAAGATGGATGTCGTGGATGAAGGGTTGCTTGTTTGTGACAAATTTTGTGGTCTTAGTGAATGGAAGCACCAAAGGATTGGTTAAAGCAACAAAGGTTTAAGACAAAGAGATCATTTTTCCCCATTGCTCTCACCATTGCAATTGATATTTTAAGTAGGATATTGTTGTGAGCTAAAAAGTGGTTTTTTGGAGGCTTCTTAGCAGGTTGGAGTAGGACTAGAGAGTCACATTTGCAATATGCAAATGATACCATGTTTTTTTAGAGCTTGTATGGAAGATAATCAAAATTTGAAACTTATATTATTGGTTTTTTTGACACATATCAGGACTTAAGATCAATTTAAATAAGAATACTCTATCTGGTATTAACATGAGCTAGGATCAGATTACTAGATTGACTACCATGCTTGAATGCAAAGTCTCTTATTGGCCCTTATTCTACCCGGGCCTCTCATTAGGGGGAACCCAAAGGTTGACGCCTTTTAAGTTCTAGTGATTGAAAAAAATTTCACAGAGATTTGATGGATGGAAAAAAAAAAAACGCTTTTGTCATTAGGTCGAAGAATAACTCAAATAAAGTCTTACTTGTCTCACATTCCTTTTTTTTCTAGATTCCATCATTAGTGGCTTCTAAGATTGGGAAATTTAAAAGGAATTTTCTATGGTTGGGGAAGGTAAGAGAGATCATCTTATTAGTCGGGGCATAGTATGCAAGCCTAAGGCAAAAAAGGTCTAAGGTTTGCGAAGATTTCTTTGAGGAAGCAAGTGCTCTTAGGGAAGTGACTTTGGAGGTTTCCTAGGGAAAGTTTTGTTTTTTGGCATTAGTCATATTGAGTATCTATGGGACACGCCACAATTGGTGAGATGCCAACATTCTAGTCAAGTGATCGCATTGTTACTCTTAGAAGGCAATTGCACAAGTTTTTCAGGATTTTTTCAGACGTACTCGCTTTGTGGTGAGTGGTAGGATAAGTATTCGTTTTTGTGAAGACATGTGGTGGGGGGATCAACCATCATGTTCTTAATTTTTAGGTCTCTTCACGTTTGTCATAATTAGAAAACTACTTATCTCATCTATTCTTGGCATCTCTTCCCCTTTTTCTTGAAACCTAAACTTTCCGTTAACCCTCATTGACTTGGAGTAGAGAACCTTGAAATACTCATGTCTTCTTTTACTCGTGTGTACTTTTCACCATTTGTTCCAGTTGTAAGAGTTTGGTCATTATCTTTTCCAGGCTCATTTATGATGGAGTTTTTCATTTTAAGCTTGTTCAATTTATTAGATCCAGTTTCTTTCTCTCTAGCTAAATTTATTTGGAAAGCTAAAGTCCCATTTAAGATCAAAACCTTTGCTTGGTTAGTGGCTAATAAGAAGGTTAGCACTAACAACATGCTAAAGTAATAACTAAGAGCATTTGGAATATCTAAGCTAGGTTTTCATGTGGTTTGAAGCGATATTTTGTTTAAGAATAAAAATAGAAAAAAGCGAGCTAATTCTAATTGGAGAAGTCATAAGTATGGAAGGTCTAGCCTTAGTGTTGGGTTGTAGGGTTAGGAGCCTGCCTACTACATACTTGGGTCTTCTGTTAAGTGCACCCCATAAATCATTAAGGGTATGGTATTTAGTGGAGGAGAGATTTTAGAGAAAGCTATTCTTGTGGAAAAGATAGTATTTATCCAAAGGAGGGAGACTCACTTTGATCAAAAGCACACTGTCTAGTTTGCTAATTTATTTCATGTTTCTTTTTGCCATTCTAAGGAGGTTGAGTTTAAGACTTGAGTTGATATAAAAAGATTTCCTTTGGGGCGAAGGGGTGCTTGAGAAAAACCTTATTTGGTTAATTGGTCTACCATTTGTTTAAGGGAAAAAAACATAGAGGGCTTAGCATTAGAAATCTCCATACTCTGCATAAGGTTCTCCTTAGTAAATGAAGTTAGAGATTCGCTTTCAAGAGAGATCCCTTATGGAAACAAGTCATATCATGGAAGCATGGGACAGATGAGGGGGAATGGTGGTCAAGGGTGGTGAGGAATGGCTATGAGGTGTGGTTGTGGAAGGCTATTAGGGATAGTTGGAAGTTTTTAGAAGTAAAACTCACCCTCTTTGTAGATAATGACAAAAGGATAAAATTTTGGAAAGACAAATGGGATGATGAATCTTCTTTGGAAAAGTCTTTCCTGGCATTATTTTCTATAGCTGTTGATAAAGACTCTTGGATAGTAGAAATGTGGGAATGGGTTGGGGAGGGAGCCGGTAGAGTTCTTGTTTTCACAAACAATTCCATGATTAGGAATTGGAAAGGGTGGAGATTTTTTTTTGAAGACTATTGAAGGGCGAAAAGGACAAATTGAGTTAGAAGAGAGGTAGAGACTATGACTCTCTCTCCTTTTGGAGTTAGAAGATGGCTCTCTAGAAAAAACTATGGAAACCCTAACCCCTAAGGGGGGATTTATAGGGTTCCTCATGGGTTTGAGTGATTTGAGCCTATTAAGAGCTTGGGTTACTTAATCTAACCAAAAATGGGTCATAATCGATTAATTAACCTAATAGGGCCTACTAATTAATCAATGAGCTCAATCTAGAGACCTTGTTCACTTATCCTTGTGCAAACTTGAGTAATTACCAAAACGCCCTTATACACAAAAGTGAACCTAGAGCCAATCCGACCCTCATAACCCGTACTGACAAGGCATATGAGCTCAGAGTAGGGACATTATGACTCATAGGAGTATTGAATCTCTTAAAATTAATTTTGAAGTTGATTCAACATCTTAATATAGAGAATCAACTGAACTCCAATATCCTATGTAATTAACAACGAGACACTATGTGCTCGGGTCTGTGACCTGCTATCCATTGCGTTTAGTCTCCTTATGAACTGATGTCTATAGTCTAACAAGTTGAAAACTATTAGCCTTTCAAGACTATTTTTACTGTCTTATTGTGTGTTCAACTGACATGTTTTAGCTCTTAAAAAGTTAATATCAAGTTCCACTTAAGGAACTATTATGAACATAGTTTTCATGAACACACCTCCTTAGGATCACCTAAGGGGATCCTTTGTGTCAATTCCATGAGATATCGTGGTGCCTCCATGGAGAATACTTATTACTATCGGTTTCCATCAATAGTGAACCAATTCATAGAGAATATATGATCAACTTATGATGTCACTCATATGTCAAAACTACTACTAACCTTAGCACAAACTCAATATTCTCTCAAGGTTGAGAGACAATACAATGAAGTAGCTTGGTGAAGTCATGACTACTTGATAAGTTTAAGTCATAACTCACCGTAGGTCTTGTCCAATGTGTAACCATACACACTAGTGTACTCGTCATGAGAAATTCATCTTGATGACCAAGATCGACCATTCCTCCAATTAGGAGGTGGTACACTACAAGCTCTAATGCGTTGCCTAGACCCACAAACCAATTGCGAACAAGTCATGTATTTGCAAGGAACCCATAACTTAGATATTCCGTGCAACTCTTAATGTACCCAAATCATGTACAATGCAAAAGATGCAAGCTAGAGTGCTTACAAGGTATAATGCATGGAAATAGGATAAATAATAATGAATTGGAATTTTATTAAATAAATAATAAAATTCAAGAGTTTATTATGTCATGTCATGCTTTTAATGACTTTATCCTAACACTTTCTATGTCAATGATAGACTTTGTAAATTGGTTGATTTCGAGGTAAGGAGAGGGAGATTGTTTTTTTGTATTCTTTCTTTCTTTTATTTGCTTGTTTTGGGCATTAATTGTATATATTATGTGTACTTTGTTTTTGTTTTTTTTAGGTACTTTCTTTATAAATATATCTTTTGTTTTCCTATCCACAAAAAAGGACATGTTATAGACGAGAAGACCTTACAAACCCTTAGTTCTAACTTTCTGATCAATTTCAATCATTGTGATGACATCCTTCGTGTTTTTCATTTTTCATGGATTTCGATCATTACGATAGCATTCTCAAGCTTTTTTTCATTTCCCCTTGATTGCAAACACATCCTTGGAGTTTTTCATTTCCCATTGATTTAGGTCATAACCATTGCATCCTTGGTATTTTTTTATTTCCCATTGGTTTCGGTCATCTCTATATATTCTATCGTCTGTTATTTTTGGAGCTATGACATAAGCTATTCAAACTAGCTAGCTTGGATTGGGTTCGTCCCTAAAGTATATGTGATATAATGACCATCTCCTTCAGTGGTTTGAGGAGCCCCACTAGAGCTAAAGTCCTATGGTAAATCACCTATCTCATGTTGATTTGGATTGTGTGGTGAGAAACAAATGCAAATTTTTTTAGGACAAGTGGAGGAAAACTATGGGATCTAATTTGTTTCTATTCCTCTTTCAAGGCCTCTTGTACCACAATCTTTAAGGGTACTCCTCTCAATGTTGTTCATCTCTATTGGTATGCGGTGTGTAAATCATAAGGGTTTGGATAACAAGGAGAGAAACATTGATTCGATTTTGAAAGGGTTGTTTTAGCCCTCATGGAGTGATGAGTTATTTTATATTATATATCCTTTTGTGGTATTGTATTGATGTATGGGTCTCCTTTGTATATTGGAAGAGGTTCAATCATCTATTCTTTGATCAGTTTTTGTAAATTTGGGGAGGATTCCTTATCCTTCATATGTGCCTTTATCCATATCAAAGCATATTTATGATAATATATATATATATAGTGTTAACCCTTATGGAGTGATGAGTTGTTTTATATATCCTTTTGTGGTACTGTACTGATGTTTGGGTCTCCTTTGTATATTGGAAGAGGTTCAATCATCTATTCTTTGATCAGTTTTTGTAAATTTGGGGAGGATTCCTTATCCTTCACTTGTGTCTTTATACATATCAAAGCATATTTATGATAATATATATATATATATATTTTTTTTTTGATAGGTAAATAAGATTTCATATATAAGAGACGCCAAAAAAGCGACTCAATGTATACAATACCTATACACCCGCCTCCAACAAGACCAAAAACACAGATAGCCCAACCACACAACCCTAATTGGAGCCCAACCAATCAATGAAATTAGCTATAGTTAGAGGGCAATCATCTATGAACAACTTAGTCTCAGACCAAAGAGAAAGAATAAAAGAGTATTTCAGACGCTGAATTGACAACATATTATCCTTGAATGCCAATCTATTTCTCGCTTTCCAAACTGTCCAAAAAATGTGAAGAGGAGCAGCTCTCCAAGCCTTCTTGTGTTTTTTGCCTACAAAAGAACCATGCTAGCTTAAAAGAGTCTCTCTAACTGAAGAAGGCAATACCCAAGTCACCCCAAATAAAGTGAAAAGAAGATCCCATAAAATCCTTGTTCTTGAACAATGAAGGAGAAGATGGTCTATGGTCTCCTCCTCCTCAAGACACATAAAACATCTATTTGCCAAAGCCCATCCTCTTTTCTGGACCATATCCAAGGTTAAGGCTTTGCCCCATGTTGCCTCCCATGCAAAGAAACTAATCTTGGGCTGCACATTCACATTCCAAATATAGCTTGAAGGAAACAATGATGAACCACCCGCTTCAAGGGCATAGTAGAGGGACTTGACCGAGAATTTACCACTCTTAGTTTCAGTCCAGGACACCATATCCTCCACGTTCTCAAGGACTCTCTTACCATGTAGCCGCCCCAAAAATCGTTCCACTTCCTCTACCTCCCAATCATTGAAAGCTCTTAAGAAACAGGGGTTCCAACCCCCCCAACCCCCCTCAGCCAAAGGGTCCCAAATATCTGCCACCCACGTTTTCTTATCAGCTGTCAAAGCAAAGAGTGAAGGAAAGGACACACACAAAGGGGAGTCCCCGCACCAAGTATCCCTCCAAAATCTAACCCTCCTCCCATTACCAACATTGAAAACCATCCTATCGCTCACCAACTCCCAATCCATCCTTATTCCTTTCCACAACCCCATACCATGAGGCTCTCTCACTTCTAAGAGCACCAACCCCCTCTAACTTCTCCATACTTCCCTCTGATCACTTGATTGCACAAAGACTCTCTCTCATTTGTGAAACGCCAATTCCATTTAGCAAGAAGAGCCTTGTTGAGAATGGAAAGGCATTTGACCCCCAAACCTCCTTTTTTCTTACTTAAGCACACCAACTCCCATCTTACTAAATGAGGCTTGCGCTCCAAATTGCCCCCGCCCCAAAGGAAGTCCCTTTGGATCTTCTCTAATCTCCGTCTAATTGAACTTGGTAAGCACAACAAAGACATGAGATAAATTGGTAAATTCGATAACGTGCTTCGAATGAGAGTCGCCCCTCCTCCCTTTGATAAATATTGTCTCTTCCACGAGGCCAACCTTCTTCGGAAACGCTCTTCCACACCATCCCAAACTGTAATTGACTTAAAAGGAGCACCCAAGGGCATCCCCAAATAAGTGGTCGGAAGATTACCCACTCTACAACCAAAATCCCAAGCAAGATCATCCATATTCTCTACCCTCCCTACTGGAATGAGTTCACTTTTTTTCAAGTTTATTCTCAATCCCGAAATAACCTCAAACCACATAAGTAACCAACTGAGATAAGTTAAGTGATCTTGAGAAGGATTACAGAACACTAAAGTATCATTAGCAAACAACAAGTGGGAAATTAGGACCCCTTCTTCACTCCTACCCTTCACCCTATAGCCCGATAAGAAACCTCCCTGTACAACCCTTTTAAGGAAAACACTAAAGACCTCCATAGCTATCACAAAGAGATAAGGGGATAGGGGATCGCCCTGTCTTAAACCCCTTGAACTTTGGAAAAAACCCGCAGGGGTTACATTGATCAAAACAAAGAAATTTGCAGTGGATATGCACCACTTAATCTACCTAATCCACTTCTCCCCAAAACCCGTTTTCTGCATAACTGTGAGAATAAAAGTCCAATCCACGTTATCATACGCCTTCTCTATATCCAGTTTGCACAAAATGCCACTCTCATTATTCTTAAGGGTCGAATCAATGGCTTCATTAGCTATCAACACTACATCAAGGATTTGTCTACCTTCCACAAACGCCCCTTGAGCCTTGGAGACCACCTCTCCAACCACCTTTTTTAACCTATTGGCTAGGACCTTGGCCAGCCACTTGTACAAGCTTCCCACCAAGCTTATTGGCCTATAATCCCCTAATTCTTCAGCCCCTGCTTTTTTTGGAATTAGGACCATAAAAGTTGCATTTAGGCTTTTAACAAATTTGCCATTATCATAAAATTCCTTGAAGAAACACATCACATCAGCCTTCACGAAATCCCAAGCAAATTGCCAAAAGGCCATTGAGAATCCATCTGGCCCCGGGGCTTTATCCCTATTGCAGCCCAATAGTGCATCGAAAACCTCCTTTTCTGTAGAAGGGATCTCCAAGGCACTAGCATCCAAAGACTCCAAAGTCTCAAACTGTAGCCCGGAAACAGAAGGACACCAATCCCTTGGATTGGACAGCAACAACCTGAAAGCATTGGCAATCCCTTCCCTAATTCCATTTTCCTCCGTAAGCCAGGCTCCATTAATCTTAATTCTGTCCACATTATTTCTCCTCTTATGAGCATTGGCCATCTTGTGGAAAAAACCGGTATTTCTATCCCCATCTTTCAGCCACACTTCCCTAGATTTTTGTCTCCACGTAATTTCTTCAAGTAAGACCCAGTTTTTATAATCTTCCCTCGCTTCTTTTCTAGCTTCTAGTTCTTCCAGGGTCAGTCTGCCAGTTTTCTCCTTAGCATCCCAAAACTCCACTTGCTCCAAAGCCAAATTCTTTCTATATTCAACCCTACCAAAGGAGTTTTTGTTCCACTCCTTCAGCTTAGCCTTCAGAAACTTTAGCTTCTTTGCCAAGATAAAACTTGGGGATCCACTAAAACTACCTCCCTCCCACCAAGACTTCAGAAGGTCCTTAACCCCTTCCACTTTCAGCCACATATTCTCAAATCTAAACGGGGAGGGGCCTCTTCTCAGTCCCCCTCCGTCCAGTAGGAGCGGAAAATGATCGGATACAGGTCTTGGTAGGACATACTACCTTGCATTACCAAAATGGTTGTCCCACCCCTCATTAACCAAGAATCGATCCAGCTTGGAAAAGGACTGGTTGTTCACCCCTCCATTCCAGGTGAAAGGACCCCCTACCATAGGCAAATTCATTGACTCTAAATCTTCTATAATATCTGAGAACCTTCTCATAGTTGAATTCAGGCTCCCTCCTTTGCTGCGCTCTTCCGGACTTTGAATGGCATTAAAATCCCCTGCAACGCACCACGGCCCATTCCACAGCCCCTTAATGGCCCCCAACTCCTCCCAAAAACTCTCCCTATCCCTCCTCAAAGTTGGGCCATAAACCCTTGTAAACGTCCATATAAAACCATCCTCGCAGTTCTTAAAAATGCAAGAGATAGAGAACAATCCTTTTTGAAGGTCAATCAGGTCCAACACCTTGTTGTCCCAAAACACCACTATACCGCCAGCTACGCTCTTGAATCTACAGCTCCCTATTCCAGAGATCTTCCCACTCCTAGGCTACGGACAATACCTATTGACATTTCCTGAATTTTTGTTTCCTGTAGGCAAACCAGATCCGCCCTATTCTTTTTTATCAGCGCTTTTATCACCTTCCTCTTATCGCAATCATTGGCCCCTCTTACATTCCAGGTAATCAGACGGAGCTTCATTTAGACTTGCTCTTACTTCCCCCCCCTTCTCCTTCTCCTCCAAGATAGTTCACCGTCCATTCCAACTTTCTCAGTTCTCTTTCGAATTTTGACGACTCCAATTTTTTCCTTTTTCTACCATTCAACTTTCCTTTCTGAAGTTTCCTTTCTTTCATTCTTTTAAGTAAGAACAAAATTTCCCTTTCGAAGCCCTCCGTCGGCATTCCAATATATCGGCTAAACTTAGCCAAGCTACTTGAGTGCCAACTCAGTTCCCCCTCTTCGTCCCTCTCCTCCTCAACTTCTTGGGAAACCCTTTCCGAAGCCCACTCTGACGCCTCCTCAATAGTCCCAGCCTCCCTACCCGCCATATCCGAGACCTCCGCCTCCCTTCCATCCGCAAAAATCATCCTTAAAGGTCCCATAACAGCTCCCCCTACTGCTTCTAAACCACTGTCCCGATCAGAAACCTTGGCTATGGCAACACTTTCCCCATCCCGCCCAGAAGGAGTAGAAGAAAGAGTGATTTCCCGCTTCCCCAGCTAAAACAAAGAACAAGAAAGGCGTTCGGAATACCTGGAAGCCTCCTCCATCAGCGCTTCATCGGTGATCACTGTGAGATTAAAGGCCGAAGGATGCGACCCCAGCCGGGAGCCAAACCATTCCCCCTTTTGCTCTTCGCATAAACCTCGACTCCCTTCGCATGCCCTAACGACTTTTAATTTCTCCAAAATGGGTCGTCCCCCATCACAGGGCCTTTAAAAGGCTCCCTCATGGGCCGGCCCATCTCCACTAAGCCTTTAGGGGCTTCCATCACTTGGCCCTCCTCAGCGGGCCCTCTCCCCAGCCCCACAGTCCTTTGCTGGCCCAACTGGGCTTTATTTCCAAGCCCGAGATGAGAGCTCTTCCCCTCAACAGATTGCTGGCTTCCTTTGGTCCCATTCTCCTCTGTACCTATTTCCGACACTGTGCCAGAGGACCCAGACCCAACTTTGCACGATTCAACCACATGCATCCGTACCTTCACCATTTTGAACCCAGCGCGTGAATCTCCTTCTCCATCACCCCTAACCTCCCGCTCCTTACCCTTCTCGTTTTTTATCACCGGAATCACTTCCGACATATCTGGATTCACCTCCCATCATAGCTGAGAAGCATAGCAGAAGGACCCGACTGCTACTTGCAAGGAGCTCGACCACTCTAAACCTTCAGATCTCACTAATAATCTAGCCCATTGTAGTTCCTTGAAATTAACAGTGTCTTCATCCACTGTGACAAGCCCCCCGCAACAGTCCCCGATTTTTCTAAAAACTTCCTGGCTCCAAAAGTGCAATGGCAACCCCACAACTCTCACCCAAACACTCTTAGCCCTTTCTCCGTTTTGAGAAAACCCCACCTTTGGGTCCCACCTATCTAGATGCAGCATCGAATCCTTAAACCATCGGTGTCCTCTCAAGAGCACCTTATCTGCCTCTTCTTTATTCTCAAATTCGATCAGCAACAGAGGGCCCCCCAGTCTCGTAAACTTCACCCCTCCTTTAATATTCCACAGGGATCTCCCCCAACTTTCGAGAGCGGACATATTTGGAGACGATGCAGGAGACTGTCCCCATCTCCCAACCAAGCACCGGTCCAAAAACTCCCTTCCGCTTAGCACATCTTTCTCCCCCAGTTGTACCCACACTGCTTCCCCTAACTTTTTTGCTTTTGTTTTCACCACATCAACAAAGGATTTTTTGGCTTTCCCCTCAGAATCCCCCTCTGTACGCCCTGTCCCATAGAAGACAGCATTTGCCCTGGGCTCTTCCCGAGTCAACACTCCAAGAAAACGAAGCTTTTCAGCTAATACTACCCAACCTCCCAAAATACCTTTTCCTTCTGGGAACACTATACAGTACCTCTTTGATTCCGAGTCAACCACAGAGCACAATAGATATCTACCTGCCTCATTTGCCCGACTTTCTAGCTTAAACTTCCTTCCTCCATCTTCCCAAGTTTTAACAAAGCCCTGCACTATAACACCCCTGCAACACGCCTCCACTCCTTCCAGCAAACAACCCAAACTGAGGTTTCCAAACCTGATCCACGAAGTAAATCCTCTACTCATTTCCACAATGATTCCCTTAAGTCTCTCCCCATACGCCTCCACAGAAATTTCAAAGGACTTTGAGTCCGCTGCAAACCAGCATCTGCCTCCTCTTTTAGCAGAAATCATCTTCTCATCCTGCTACTTCTGTATAGCCTTCCCAAAACAAATTCTATGAACCATGGATTTCTTATTCCCTTTCTCTATTCCAACATTCCAAACATGCCCTAGGGTCTATGAGAAACAATATATATATATAGGGAGAGAGAGAGAGAGAGATTGATAAAACTGGATTAATTTTCAGGAGTCATATACTTGAGCTTGTCAGTTCCTAGGTATGAATTTGGTTTTTAAGTTGGTATAGTTCAAGATTAATGCTAATATGAACAGAATAACTTTAGTATCTTTATCTATTTGTTGGCTGAACAAATTATCAAGCACTATTTATTATTAATCATCTGGATTAAAATTTTGATATTATATAGTTTTGGGAAGTAATTTGTTGATTTTCTTTTTCTGTTTCTCCATTCTTATATGAGATATCAATGTAAGTTACTTTTAAATTGGTATATCTTGATGGAATTTTAGGTTTGATGGTGTATTTGCATTTTAGTGGCAAGGACAACATGCTTCCTAGTGGAGATGAAGCTCGACGACTTTGGAGTTTACTACAGAATTGTAGAGTTCGTTACTTCAAGGACAATGGGCATACCCTCTTACTGGTAGGTTAAATGTATGTGCTGTTATGCTGCTCCTAGACTGTCTTAAAATTCTCTTCATTAGGGATTAGCTTTCAGATCAATAGAGCTTCTCAACATATCAAGATTTGACATGCACTGTTGAATTTCAATTTGAACTCTTTGTCAAGTTTGTCAATTATTTACTTAAATTTGATAAAGTTCTCTTTCCATCCTTTGGTGATTCTGCCTGTAATGTTAATTTGTCAATTGGTGATTTCATGACATGTTCTTTATAAAGCAATAGATTAGGTTTTTCACTGAAACGAGTCCTTAAGATCAGTCTTGAAGATGTGTTTATGTTGGGTTCAAGACTGGTGAAGTTTTGGTTGAGGACGAAGACAGATTCATCACTGAAGGTAATGACTGGTTGGAGTAGAATTATTCCAATTTTTCACAAGACCAGGTTGTAGTCTTTCTAGCATTTCTTAGATATCGTAGACCTATTAGGATCTCCAAAACATGCCTGGGAGTTAGTTTAGCTTAGGTCAAACGTAGAAGATGAGAGAGCTCAAAGAGCAGTTCTTTTCACTTGCTCCCAGCAGTGTAGAAGCAAGATGGATTCTGGAAGCCTTGCAAACTGCCTAGAGGTTTAAATGGTTCAGGGTGAGCAGTTTGAGGATAGGATGCCCTTAAACCAGGTCTGTCCAAACTGCCCTGCAGTTTGTTGTGCCCAGGCAAAGTGGTTTGATGACAGAACAGGAGCTTTTACATGGATTGAAACTGCTTGGTCTGAATGTTTTGTGTCTCAAAGAGTATTATTGTTTCTTGCAAACGGCCCCATGGTTTGAATCTGCTTAGGGGGTGTGGTTTTGCTTGATTTTGCGGCTTCTTGGTGCTTTTCTAATGCCACACTATAGAATGTGCTTGGGTCAGTATGAATTGGTTTGGGACTTTCAATTTGGAGTCTTTGAGAACCGATTGGACCGTACCACATGTTTTTTTATCTTATCTATGAGTCTTTTGCCTGTCAATAAATCCTTAGATATGATTTTTTAGCGACTTTTGGAGAGGACTTTCTGCTTATTTGTTCCAATTGAGAGAGATCATTTGAGAGCCTCTTCTAGGATAGAAACCTAGGTTTTTAATTGATCAATCCAAATCTTGTGAACATTGTAATTGAATCTCCTCAGTTGTGATTTTGCAATGGATCCAATATGTTGATTTTTCATTTGTTGTGTTCATTGATTCTGGAGAGATTTTGGAAAGCTGATCCGTAGGGCTTTAGGAGTTTTAGTCGAAGTGATTCAACATCTGTTGTGAAGCTCAGTTTCAGTGTGATTTCAAGGTGCTTTCTGAGATGAAGAGCATTTGGCAAGTTGAAGATCAAAAGTAGAAGAATTCAAATGAGACGAATGTTGGGATTGATCTCAAGACCCACGTTCACTGAGACCAATCTTGTACTTTGAACTTTGGTTAGTGAAGTTTTGGGTGCCATGATTGTTACTGTGGTTTTTGACCTCTTGGTAGAGGTTTTCCACACGTGGCATGCCAATTTTGGATATTTTCTTGTTTGCTGCTATTGAACCAGATTAATAATCAATCACTAATCATCAGAAAATTGACTTTAATAATAAGCAAATTTCATACATAAAATGAAGTATATCTTACTGAATCAATCTATTATTTGAGAACCCATAGCTTAAGATGATCAAATCACATCATATCATGATTTTTCACCACCCTACCGAGTTTTGATATATACCTAACATGAGATAACATTTTGACCTTGCAGCCACAAGGTTCCTTGTCTGTTGTCCATGTCAGGTCATAAACTTGACAAGATTTCCTCAAATGATGAATATAGGACATGGAAACATGGATATTGCATGAATACCCTTTGTATCATGAAATAAGATCAAATAACTAAACATTAAGATTCTGTGGCACTTGATGGTACGAGTGAATGCATTATCATTTTATAAAGGATGAGGGTAGTCTAATTGCAGTATGCGAACTTGTGAATATGTTGGTTCACTGGGTTTCTTAAGACAACAGCTACATCTTTATCACTCAGTTCTAGGGTTCTTACACTTAAATTTTGGATATAATTCAAGCATGTATGTTTTAAATTTTTTTCACCTAAGATAATTGCAAGCAGGAACAAATGATTAATTGATGTTCAAGATATGAAATTTGGATGAACTTTTCCTAAAATTTGATATTCCACCTTTTTTTTTTTCCTCCAGGGTATTTTGGATTTGTAGAAGTGGGTCACATAATCTAAGCCTCTCTACTTAGGAAAGCATTTTGGAGATACGCTTTGGAAGGAGAAGCATTTTGAAAAAAGGTCATTCAGGGAAAGCATGAAGAAGATTAGGGGGGTTGGTGTTCCTACAAAGTAAGGGAAGGGTATAGGGTTGGAGTTTGAAAAAACATCAGAAAGGATGAGACTTGGTTGGCAATAGAGTATCCTTTGAGATGGGAAACAGAAGGAGGGTGAAGTTTTGGAATAGGTGGTGCAGGGATGTACCCTTATTTACGTCTTTCCCCTCTGTATATGCCTTAGCATTGTTAATAGAGGCTTGGGTGGTGCATGTGTAGGATGATTTGCACTAGAATCCTTGTTTCACTAGATACTTAAATGATTGGGAGCTAGATAATATAAAGGCTTTCTTCTCAAAGCTTCAAGGAAGGCCCGTGAAGAGGGCATAGAAGGATAAAGTGGTATGCACGTATTCTAGGAATGGGGTCTTCTCCATCAAATCTTTATTTTCCATTATGGATCTGGAGCATGCACTTTCTTTCCCAATGGCCTTCATTTGGAATTTGTGGGTCCCATTAAAACTGAGTTTTTTGACATGAGAAGCTAGTTGGGGTAAGTGGTGACTTTGGATTAGCTTCATAAAAGAGAATGGTGTCATTGGCGAACAAATGTCTCCTTTGCAGCAGTGAAGAGGAATCAACAGATCACATTCTTCTACACCGTGGCAATTTCTGTTCTCTTTGTTTGGCATTGCATGGATCCTTCCTTCTACACTTGGGGGGACTCTTTTAAGTTGGCATAGCTTGTTTGTGGGAAGAAAACACAAGAAGGTTTGGAGTGCTGCTCTTCTATGCATTTTTTTTTTGAATAATTTAGAAGGAAAAGAATTAAAGAGTGTTTGAAAGTGAGGAGCAGTCACTTAAAGAGCTAAAGTGTTCTTTCCTTAGAAATATAGTGTTTTGAGCTAGCATGTACATAGAAGTAGGCTCAATGCCTTTAATTGATTTTGTTGATTAGGTTCTAGTTGAGGGAGGGAGTAGTTATTTTAGAGTTCTCTTTTTCTAGCAATGTCTTTTGGTACCCATTGTATACGTCCTGTGTATCTTGGTGTATAGCTTTTTTGATATTTATTGTATTTCCTTGCTTGCTTATGTATATAAAAAAAATCTAAATCTCTTTGCCTATCAAGATGAAGCTTACTCAATTATTAGTAAATGTGAATGTCTTTTTCCATGTGGGTTTTAATTCTAGATACCAACTGTTGCATCTGGAATTTAGCATTGAATGGGATTTCCTGTGGTTCAAGTTTGGGTTTAGGTTCAGGGAAGGGAGTAGAGGCTATCTAATAGGTCAGAATCATGTCTGTGGACCAAAATGTGAATGGGGTTTGGGCATTGGATTAGCCTTTTTGAGACATAAAGCCCTCTTTGCCTGGTGGCTGTGGAGGTTTCCTATGGAAAGTGATTCTCTCTAAGATTAAAATATCTGCAGTCTTACTTCAATGGTTGTGATATCAACATTCAGCTTAGGAGGTGGATTACTAAACTATATGTTCTTCCCATGAAAACAATATTATGCTCATGTGGTTTTTGCCTCTTCTTATGCTCCTCATTCTTTTCTTGTTGAATCACACACACTAGCTACAAAAAGGTATTTGTTTGATGACATTTTTTGACTTTTACTGTGTGGCCCTTTGGGAAGTCCATAGCACTGTAAAATTTGATCACTGCAGTGGAACTTATTCTCTGCACGATTGCATTGTGAAAACTTGGTGAAACTTCTGACTGCAATGTTTATTGTGATAGTGCAGGAGGATGGAGTTAATCTGCTGACTATTATTAAAGGTGCTATGAGATACCGCCGTTCAAGGAGACATGATTACGTTTCTGATTTTCTGCCTCCTAGTATGTCAGAACTGAAACGTGCATTTGATCAACAAAATAGGTAATTCAACAGAAAAATCTGTACTATCTTATTTTTTAATGGAACATCACTGGGAATCAAGGTTATTCTGAATCCAGACTATTATTGTGACTTGATCTTCTCTAATATAAGTTATAGTACATAATGTTGACATCTCCCTCAGTCTTGCCACACCTTTCTGGTCCCTCATAAGGTGAAATTTAAACCTTTTCATTCTCAAAATAATTTTTACTTGTAATTCTTTTGCTACAAGTAGCTAAATGGAGTCTCACATTTCTCATCTTGGTGTGTGTTCTTTTATTTTTTTTGAAGGGGAATATATTATTGTGGAACAAAGGTAGAACTTAAGAGTTTTTTTTCCCCATTTTTCATTTCTGTATCTTTTTTCCTTAAAAGTTAGCACTTAAAAAGTTAGTCTTTTTTCCTTCAAATTGTCAGGTTCTCTTACAGATTCCAGTGTGACATCTATGTAAATCAGCACCAATCCCTTTATATGAGTTTAAACGGATCTAATTTACATAGATTAAACTGGATCTAATTTAGTTGAGATGTGTTAAGGATGATAATAGATACATTGGTTTAAAGCTTGAGTTAGCTGCTGGGTAGTTTTTTCACCCTCATGTTTAAGCTTGGGTTGAGCCCCATCCTCAGCCAGGGTGTTAGTTGCACTCTTTTACATATTTTTAGGTATGTGAATCTGAACTTTGCTTTGGTGCAGACTACTTCGCTTTGGTGCTAGTCCAATAATGTTCTCAACTTTGGAAAATGGAAAGATAGTCAAAGGCATTGCAGGAGTTCCAAATGAAGGTCCTGTCTTGTTGGTGGGCTATCACATGCTGATGGGATTAGAACTTTCTTTCCTCATAGAAGAATTCTTGCGTGAGAAGAATATTATGGTTCGTGGCGTAGCACATCCAGAGTTGTTCTTAGATAGGCGTGCAGGTCCATCTGATGAATTTTCCTATTTTGATTGGACAAGAATATATGGTGCAGTACCTGTAACAGCAAGCAACCTTTTCAAGTTGTTTTCAAAAAAATCACATATTCTCCTTTATCCTGGTGGTGCACGTGAGGCTCTACATCGCAAGGTGTGTCATACTCCTGTTCAGCTTGACTAGTTTTATTCTTCTACAGCTGAAAATCACCATATTTCTCAGTGTTCTTATTTCTTGCGATGTCCCATAAAATCTGCACAGTCATTTTGTTATAATTTTTTTATTTTGCTGCTGTCTTTTTATAACTGGAATGATAAATTCCAAACTCCAACATTAAAAGACATTAATATTCTAACTGAAGTACTTTTTTGGCTATGGTTTATGTCAAATGTTGAAGTGTAAGGTGTAGAAAATCAGAGGAGAAACTGATGTTTTCATAAAATTGATCAAAAAATGAAATAGAACCAAGGCCTAAATAAATAGAAATCGGGAGTCAGTTCAAGTTTGTATCTGACCAGTTTTCTTTCCTACTTCTATGCTACTAACTTTGAAAGATTCGAAGTTCACAATTATCTAAATTTGGATAACAATAACTAAAATCAAATAAACTTTAAACTAAAACAAGATAATATCCTAAAATAATTAAACAGAAACCAGATTGTTCAAACGCAGGTAATTCGGGATTATCTTCAGATTTGATTTTCCACACTCCCCCTCAAGCTGGTAAGAAAATATCCAACATGCCCAGCTTAGAACAAAGGTCTTCAAAAATTGGCTTAGGTAGACTTTAAGTAAACACATTGGCTACTTGCTTGGTGGTTGGGACAAAGGTCATGCTAATGATCTTCTGCTTGATTTTTTCTTTTATGAAATAATGATTGACTTCCACATGTTTGGTTATGTTGTAGTGAACTGGATTATGAACAATACTTATTGTAGCCTTGTTGTCACAAAATAATTTCATAGGACCATTAAATGGAATTTTCAATTCGTCTAACATCAATTTTAACCATAATAATTCACAAGTCCCCTGAGCAATGGATTGAAACTCCTCTTCTACACTACTCCTTGTGACAACTGAGTTTTTTTTGCTTTTCCAAGTTACCAAATTTCCCCAAAGGAACGTACAATAGCTGATGGTGGATCTTCTATTGGAAACTAAACCAGCCCAATACATCGGTAAGGCTTCCACACTTCTCTCTTCATTTCTTCCAAAAAACCAATCCTTTTCCTGGTATTCCCTTTAAATATTTCAAAATTTTGTAAATGGCTTCAAGTTGTTCTTCTCGTGGTGAGTGCATAAACTAAGTCACGTAGCTCTCGACAAAGGTAATGTCTGGTCTTGTATGTGATAGATATATTAACCTTCCTAATAGTCGCTAATAACTCCCTCGATCAACCGGTTCTCCTTCTTCTGCATGTTTGAGTTTTAAGTTTGCATACACCAATGTCTTTGTTGGTTTGCTTCCAAGTGTTCTGGTCTCCTCTAGAAGATCAAGGTGTATTTTCTTTGCGAAACAGAAATAACTTTTTTTTTTTTATCTCACCACTTTCATGCTAAGAAGTTCTTTAAGTTTCCAAGATCTTTTATCTAGAATTCTTGTGCCAAAGTGCTTTTAATTTCTCCATCTCTTTAAGAGCATCTCCTGTAAAAATAATACTATCAATGTACACAATAAGAATGGTGATTTGTCCATTCTTATTATGTTTGAAAAACAAAGTGTGGTCCATCTATCCTTAGTGGAACCTGTGATTTTTAATGGACCTTGTAAATCCCTTGAACCATGTTCTCGAGGATTGCTTGAGACCGTATAAAGACTTCAGTAGTCGACACACTTTATTGTTTGAAAAATAAAGTGTGGTCCATCTATCCTTAGTGGAAGCTGTGATTTTTAATGGACCTTGTAAATATCTTGAACCATGTTCTCGAGGATTGCTTGAGACAGTATAAAGACTTCAGTAGTTGACACACCTTATTGCTCCCAAATTTTTCTTCAAAACCTTGTGGTGCATCTATGTACACTTCTTCCTCAAGGTCACAACTAAGAAATGCATTTTTTTATGTCAAACTGCAAGAGTGACCAATCAAGATTTGCAGCTAGTGAAAGAAGAACCCGAATTGAATTTAGCTTTGCAACTGGAGCAAAAGTCTTCTGATAGTCAATGCCATAGGTTTGGGTAAAACCCTTGGCAACTAAACTCGAATATGTAGAAGAAGGAGAATCGATTGATTGAGGGAGTTATATTTTGCTAGTGGGAAGGTTAATATACTTATCACATATGAGACCGGAGATTACCTTTGCTGTGAGCTTAGTGAGTCAATTTATGCATTCACTGTAAGAAGAACACCTTGAAGCTGTTTACATAATTTTGAGATATTTAAAGGGAACTCTAGGAAAAAGATTTTACTTTTTTTTTGGGCAGAAAATTAGAGGAGAAACTGATTTTTCATAAAATTGATAAAAAATGAAATACAACCTAGACCTAAATAAATAGAAATCGGAAGTCAGTTCAAATTTGAATTTGACCGGTTTTCTTTTCTACTTTTATGCTACTAACTTTGAAAGATTCAAAGTTTACAATTATTCAAATTTGGATAACAATAATTGAAACTAAATAAACTTTAAACTAAATCAAGATAATCTCCTAAAATAATTAAACATAAACCAAATTATCCAAACGGAGATAATCCAGGATTCACAAGGTTTATAACTTTTTTTTTTTTAAATGAACAATTAGAATTTCTGAATGAAATGTAAAAGTGCTTGTGAATTTTTTTTTTTTTTTAATCAATTTGTAATTTAAACTTGTTTCCAAGTGTGGCAATGTGAAGTTATTGCCTAGGCTGACTTTTATCTTTTTATTCTTTAATTTTTGCCCTATACAACCACCTGAAGTGATGCTACTTGTAGTAGTTGATGCTTTGTTTACTAGGTCCGTGACCAACTGAAAGTGCATCCTCTCTAGATCTTCATCCTTCTTTCTCCTCTTCATCCTTTCCCACAATTACCTGTCTCTAAAAACTATCATGCTTGTTTCAAAGCTTCAAAATCATTTCCTAGCAAACCCTTGTTTAAGGACAAATGTGAATTTTTTTTTTGTAAAATTATGGAAGTGACTTTCTTGTTAGAACTCAAGTATTACCCAAAATAGGAATGTGAACTAGTAGTGGTAGTTACCATTTTGGTTGACACCATCATGTAGTCCTAAAAGCTTTCATCAGTAGGCACTGTCCTGGGACCTGGTGTAGCAGGTCTGTTTGCATCCTACCCTTTAGGATACAACAGCTGCTACCTTAGGATCCCTCCCCTCAAATTACTGGGCTCATTGACCATTTAGACCTTCCTCTAGAATTGGAAATACAATTCATTAGTTGAGGGAACACAGTTGTAGTTGATTTTTTTTCCCCTTTTTCTTTTAAGTTTAACAAGTGTAGCAACAACTATAGCTGTAGTTCCTATAATTGCAAAAAAGAGAAACCAAATTGCCAGAGAGAAACTAAAAAGATAGCAAAGAAAAACAACAATTGACATGTTGTTTGGCGCCCTATGCTCCATGCTACAACAATTGTTACCTATGCAAGTGTAAGCTTTCTTTTTAATAGGCAAATGTTGTGCCAGTGGAAACTTCAATTCCACCTATTCAACATACAATGATACAGAAGATTTTAACATGGTTTGGCTAATGATACCTACATTTATGGATGGGAGAGAATCATTCTTCTATCATCAAATATTAGAAAGAGAAAAACTAGATTAATTCTCAAGAGCTAAAGCATCCCGTATTTTTTCACTCTTAGTATTTATACCTGAATTGTAACCGCTACTTCACTGGGTCTTTCTTATGATTCCTCACATCTCTACATGCTCTTTATAGTCTTTATAAGTTTATTTAAATATGATAGATTTTTATCTTGATGACCTAGAATATTTCTAGTGACATTCCTAATATATTTCCTTATTTTATAAGGAAACCTATTTTTACTAGGAATATCAATGCATTAAATATTCTATATAATATTCTTTACAATATATACCAAAAAGGAATTTTAGATATTTTCAGTAATCTTCACCTTGAATCAAATTCCATCAAGTCAATCTTTTATCTTTTGATGATACATGATTCCATTGTATACATGACTTTTCCTCACATGCTTTTACTAGCATACACCACTCTTTTGATATGCCTTAATCAACGTAATTTCTGATATGTTTCACTTGGAAACTCATCTAAACCACCTTCACTAGAAATTAGGTTTTGAGTAAAAAAATATCAAATAGGCATCCATTATCTTTAATCATAGGTCCACAAGACTTGATCTTTTGAATCATTACTCCATGGTATGATTTTCACATGCGCTATGATGCAAACACTCTTAGATACTACTTGTTGTGCAAGTGGAAGCTTCAATGCCACATGTTAGTGTAATAACATAAAAGACAAAATTATCCTCCCATAAATGTTTACGAGGTTTTAATATGATTTAAACAATGATGCTTACAAACATGGATGAGAGAGAATCACTCTATTGTACCATTGAGCATTACAAAGGAAAGAGAAAAAAAATCAAATGCAACTCTTGTACTTTGAAACATTTTGTGTTTTCTTGCTCATAATATCTACACCATAAACCATGAGCCTTGTTTATTGAATATCTCCCACTCTTCCTTACATCTATACTGACCTTATATAGTCTTTACAAACTAATCTTAACTTCATAATTTTTTCCTATTGTGACCTAGAATATTTCTAAAGATATTCTCAACACATTTCCTTATTTATAAGGAGACCCATTTTTACAAGGAATAATAATATATGTTATATTCTATACAATATTCTTACCAAAAAGAATATATAACAAATAGGAATTTGAGATATTTTCCAATTGCAAATGGGAGAAAATTTGTTGGAAAGCACCTAATAGAAAAAAAAGGTGCCATTGGAACATATGAGAAGTATACTAGGCACCCAAAGACTTGAACAAAACCAAAAAAAATGTTATGCTTTTGTCTTATATTACCCATACCATTTGCAAAATCTAGAAAAGAAAATTTACCATTGCCTACCACCTCTTTGGTCTATAACAATAAAGCCTCTAGAAACAACCCCTTTAAAGCCACTCCACCTAGTTTACTCTTGAAAATTCTTATGTCATGCTCTCTCCAAATTGACTAATAAGGCATAAAGTGGGCAACCTACAAAATGCCTCACTGCCCATGGAGTCATTGTTCAAAACTAAGCAACATCTTTCTTACTTATTAAAGGACCCAAGATATTCTTAACAAGGTGAATGCTAAGGCCCACAAAGTAGAGGCTCATCTATAAAAAATGAAGATATGCTCCTAAATCAGAGCTTGCTGACTTAGCAAGCATATGCTTGCAATGCTTCAACTTAGCAAAAGCTCAGATATAAGAATAGAAATTGTAAGAGGATTAAAAATAGAAGTGGTTGGAAGATAGCAGTAGGAATATTATTATTATTATTATTATTATTATTATTATTATTATTATTATTACTATTATTATTATTATTTCACTAAATGGTTTAAACCGATGGCCGAGGGTTTTCTTAATTTCATTTGGAAATCTAAAGCCCACTCTAAGGTAAAGGCTTTTGCATGGCTTGTGGCTAGTAAGAGGGTTAACACTAATAATATGCTTTAGAAGCGGAGTCCTCTCAAAGCTGTAAGGTACTTAATTCAAACTTGTGCATCATGTGCAAGAAGAGTAATGAATCAATTGATCTTCTTTTTCTTCATTGCCTTAGTAGCTTATGACATAGAATATTCATCCTTGCGGGAATAGATTGGGTGCCATCATGTTCAATGGTGGAGATGATAACTAGTTCCTTTAAAGACTTTGGGAATCATGCAAAAAGAAAGGTTTTATGTTGTATTGCAAGCCTTAGTTTGATTTGGTCAATATGGTGGAAAAGAAATCTGAGGATTTTTTCGGATGCTATGAGGACAATGGATGCAGTTTGGGACCTATTTTACTCTTCATCCTCTCTTTGGGCCTCTACTAGCAAGGCCTTTAGAGTTACACCCTTGAGTCTAATATTACTAGATTGAAGTCTTTTATGCAAGTCAAAGAGGGTCAGGAAGACCTCACAAGTATGGTTAGCGCTAATTGAAGGAGTAGTTGAGTAGAACTTCGATGTATGTTCTTTGGGCACCTCAGGGCGACTTGGGATTGATGGTGTGATTAGAGATCGTCGAGGTTCAATAGTCAAAGCATATTCTAAACGTACAGGTAATGGTTTTGCTATTAAGGTTGAGGTTGTACCACTTATGGAGGGCCTTGTGCTAGCAAAAGCTTTGGGTAGGTAGTTTATGTTGTTGTTAGCTCATGGGTGGCTTAAAAAAAAAAGAGGTTCGTGGAGACTTGATAGGTGGTTGTGCCAAATATTCGATATCTTTATAGAGTTAGGTTGCTCCATTGGATGTGTTCCTTGCTTAGCTAATCAAGTGGCAAATGGGCTAGTAGGAGCAGAGCAATTGATATCTTTTATTGGAGATTATATGTCTCCTTAAGTCTACTTAATGGTTGTTCAAATGTTGCTTCACTTTTTGTAACTTCTCTCATTTATTTGGTTAAATGGTTCCTTGTAAAGAAGTCCATTCTGTTGTCTTGATCTAAGTTTGTACATTATGGAAGGATGTCTTGTCCTTCTTGATCTTTTAATTAATAGTCAGGATCTATTAGGTTTGTAATAAAAAAAAAAAAAAAGAAAAAAAAAAAGAGAAAAACCAACTAGTAGGGAACAACAAAAAGATCTTTCCCCCTTGGTAGCTGGTCTCGTTCATATGTAGGATCTCAGACTTGTCTACAAAGTTGGGTTGCTCTTTCTTGTGGACTCCTTGTTTAGCTAACCATTTAGCACAGATATGTTGCTAAGTGAGGTGCTTCTAGTAAAAGGATTTTGGAAGGGAATTCTTGTTTTTATTGAGTATTTGTTATATGTTTGGGTCTCTTATTGCTTCAGGGTGGGTCTCTGTGTGTTTTACTTGTTCATCCTTGAAGAATTTCTTTTTTTTTTTTTTCTTTCTTTTTTCTTTATATTCCATCAGGCCCTATTTACTGTGTTTTGTTGTCTGTTTTTGGAGGGTAACTTATCCTTACCATTTTTTTGATCTATATTGCAATAAAATTGTTGTTTCTGATCAAGAAAGATGACATATAACTTCCATGAATCTCCTTTAATGGATGTGGCAAGATCCCTAAAGAGGGACTTACTATAAAGGAAGCTTCAGCAAAGAAAAAAACAAAAATTATGTTGACCGTATATGCATATCCACCAGTCATATACAGGAATTTGCACATGATGTGAACTTGTGCACTGCACTATGCTCGTTCTGAACTCTTATGCTGTCTGAAGAGAAATGAAAGTTGTCCAATGAACTTTGAATGAGCTGCCAGAAGCTGCAATTGCTACAGAGTTGAATGCTCAATATTTTGGTTTGGCCCTGGTTCTAGGCAAATCCAAACTGCTCTATACTTTGAAGAAAATTTTGAGGACTTGGATTTGGAATGTCATTACAACTCCAGCAAGTTCTCCTCTCAAATGTGCAAAAGCTTTTGTTGAACTTTTGGTGTCTCATTTAAATTTTAAGCCCTTTTGGTAAGACTATTCAAAGAAACTAGAGTCAGTTTGCAATGGCATATTAGAAGATCAGGCACAAGCATGATAGCTCATCACCCCTAAACTAGGATTTCACTAGTCTATAAATTTGGAAGTATTGAGCTTCATCAGAGTTCTTTTTGCCTTTTTTGATAGTCTTGCCCCATATTTCCTTACTATGACAGAAAAATGAGAGTGTAGACAGGCTGTTGCAACAATGGTCTGTCATTTATAAGGCCTTCTCTTTCTTCCTTTACCTGGAAATTATAGAAACACAAAAGAGATTAATATTTTGAATTATGTCTTCACCCTTGGGGACATCAAGAACAAAATCTCTAACAAACTGGGATTAATATCTGGCCCTTTTGAGGTGATATTCATTCTATGACATTCCGAAACCATAAAATATAGTGTTGAGATTGTCCAATGAGATAGTGCTGAGGCAATAATTTTCATTATGTTATGAGCAGTGTTCTGTAAAAGTTAAGGTTATGTATTATCTAATGTTGTGGTTTATCTATGGTATTAGGGTGAAGAATATCAGTTATTTTGGCCTGATCAGCCAGAATTTGTGCGGATGGCTGCACGTTTTGGGGCCACAATTGTACCATTTGGAGTTGTTGGAGAAGATGACATAGCAGAAGTAAGTTTGTGCTTTTGTTTCTCTTAAAAATTTGTTTAAATTTTAATAGAAACAACCTTTTCATGGTGGAATATTATTCTAATTTGGCATCTTAGATTGGACTAAAGATTTTTTCATGCTTTTCTTTCTTTTTTTCCTCCCCTTCTATTTCTATAACTTTTGTTGGCAATGATTTATTACATACTTACGAATTAACCCATTCTCAAGGTTACTAGAATTGAGGAACTTTGGTAGATCATTATGGAAGAATTAGCCATTGAGAGTTACATCTATATATAGTATCATTATAAAAGAAACATGGAAAAATTGCAAAATAGAATGATGCAAAATATTTAAAGAACTTTTTTTTTTCTTCAGTACATGGAACCATACCTGGAACTTTCCTATCCCTACCCAGGCCTTGAGCCAGGGCTGAGGCTTCTTAGAGAATATATTGTTTCAATATATACAAATAAGAAATAATGAGCAATGAAGTGGAAATTTGCAAATTTTTGCTATTTTAAAAGTATGTGAAACTATTGAAATAAAATTTGGCAAGTATGAAAATATTAAAGGGCACTCTTATTGGGATGGAAGGACAAAAACTAATGATCTTTACACAAGTTGTTTCACATGGTGGTGGAAGATATATATTGACTTTCATTGATGACGACTCGAGAAAGGTCTGACCATATATCTTGAAGCATAAGAATGATGTTTTTGGGAAGTTCAAACAGTGGAAAGCTACGATCAAGAAGCAGAAACAAAAATAGATCAAATGCTTGAGAACTAACAATGACAACGAATTCTATGGGAAAAAGTTCAATTAATTCTATAGAAATGAAGCTCTGATGAGATACTGCATAGTTAGGCATACTTTAGAACAAAATGACGTTGCAAAACAGATGAATATAAATCTTTTAGAGAAAGACACTTTCAAATGTAGGTTTATTGAAGGAATTTGAGTTGAAACAATTAATTCAACTTATTTTCTTGTAAAGTGATCTACTTCAATTTTTATTAATTGGAGGACACCTGAAGAGGTATGGTTTAGTTCTCATGTTAATTATACAAATTTAAGGATTTTTGTTATCTTGTTTATTCTCATATGAATGAAAGTTAGAACTAAGAGTAATGCAGTGCATGTTTTTCTAATGTATGAAGATGTATAAGGGTTTAGGTTTTGATGTCTAAATTCAAAATTCTCTAGATTTATTAGTGGAGATGTGACCTTTGATGAGTCTATAATGTTGAGTCCTAGTAAGGACTAATTTGATGGAGAAAAAACCCCGGTGTCAGAGAAGGCAAAGTTTGAGCTTGAAACTTCAAGAACTATAGAAAAAGAAGCTTTTGGCAAAAAAGAAGCTTTTGGCAAAAAAGACACCGTAAGAGCAACAATACAATTTAGCTTGGAAATAACGAGGAGGAGGCAAATTAAACCAACTCAAAGGTATATGCTAGTAATAGTAATGTTGCTTATATATTTAGTGTGACAAACATTAAAAAAAAATCATAGTAGTGGAGAGTCCAATAAACGTGATTACTAAATTTGTTCCTACATTTAAGTTCAGAGGTTGCTTGAATTTTATTGGTGATTGCAGTATCTAAAGGCCCTTTAAGGGTGTGGGGGTGAAGTGACATGAAATACTTTTGAGCTTGTTTAAGACATGGGAATTTAAGCTAAGGTAGAAATTGTTGGAAAGTATCTCAGGTTCTCTTTTAAGTTAATTTTTAACTTTGATATTTTCCTATTTGAATACATTTTAGTTGGGGACATTCCTATTATTATGAAGGAAATATTCTATTGTGAGAATTTTTTTTTTTAGGAATAAGTACTTTAATAATTAGACAATTAAGTTTTTATATGTAATCAGGAAAAATATACAAAGAGATTTTGACTGAAGATAGAGTTCTTTGTTTTGGGTGTAATTGGGGATTTGGGATTTGAGAGCTCTAAGATTGCAATATCTTTTAACAATAGTAGTTTTTTTCATCTTCACTCATAGATGTGGGCTTTAGGCCTAATCATGTAAATCATAGTATGTTTTATGTATTTTCCATTTTCTTTTCCTCATTTTCTTCTTATTGTTGTTCTTTGTTGTGGTTTTATATAACCAAAAAAGTGATCATCATTTTATTGAAGTGGGATTGAATGTTGATTGTGAAACTACTAAGTCTATCATGAATCCAAACAAAAGGTTGTTGTAGTTATTGTTCTGATTAGGATGTTATCTTAGATGGATCATGGGGCTATATTCATTCTTTCGGAAAGAAGAAAAAAAAAAAACAAAAGAATGTAAATTTCCTCTTTCTGAGAAAAGGTATTAGTTAGAGAAAACATCCTTGTAGGAAGGAATCTGTGACAAGAAGGATATTTGGGTTTCTCTTTCCATTTCTCCATCTTCTGTATCTGAATCAGAATATGCTTAAAACTGTGTGTTTCCTGTATGAAAAATCCCGCCTACTCGTTGAAGGGTGAACAATTGGTCATATCCTATATATATATCCGTTTATGATTTTATGATAATGCAGGGTAGATTCTTCTTTGGTTTATATTTTTATCCGGTTTTTCCTTTTATGGTTGGTACATCTAGTCTTGCACACATGTTTTTTCTAAAGATCATGAAAGTAGTGATTACCGCTTTCTCCATTTCTTTACCATATTGGTACCAAGAGAAGAGATCAACTATAATATCTTACATCAAATAAGGGAAAAAACTCTTCATGCTATATATACAGGGGCTTCTCTTAATCACGTAGACGTGTTTTAAAATCGTGAAGGACCTTTGGATCAAAGTAGGCAGTATCTGAACAGTTGGGAGGGGTTCATTACATCAGGACCGAACTTTTGAGGTTGTCTTGTTTAATATATAAGTTCTTGAAAATTTAAATATATTTGATGAGGTTTGACCATCCAATTTGAGAATTAATTTCTCCAAAAATTTTATAAGCTTCTCCACCATCCATGAATTTGATTCAATATGATTACAATCAAAATGTAAGATCATCAAATGAGCTGCTTTTTAGTAGAGCTTATTGTCACGGACTTAGTCGTTCACTAAGCTCATGCGGCACTTAGGCAAGTCAAGACGCTTGATCTTGCTAAGTCAGCCTTGCTCCCCAATGCTTAGCTTGCTATGCTAAGACGCTCGCGATTCGAAAGCTTAAGAAGCTTAGTAGGCAACCCTTTAAAGAATGGAAGCTTTCATTAACTCAAGGAAACCTTTACAAGTGCTTGGAAGCTCACTTGCTTGGTTAGGAAGTGATTTGGGTGGTTTGGGTGGTGCCTTGGCCAAATGAGGCCCTCACCTATTTATAGGCACCAATAGAACTCTCTAGAACCTTGGAGGGTTCCTTACAATTCAAGAACATTTTAGAACTCCCTAGACTATTCTATGTACAAGCTTATGTACAAGAGACTTCTAGAATTCTCTAGAAAGCCCTAAACTCTTCTCATGCCTTCTACCATAGTGTAGAAATGTGTGGACTTCTCTAGACATTTCTAGAACCTTCCACACTCTTCCCACTAATGGCTAAGTGTAGGAATCTCCAGGAGTCTCCAGAAGCTTCCCTCCTCCTATATAAGCCCATGGGGAGGGTCATTTGAAGCATCCTGTGACACTCTCCCCCACCTATGCCGTCGACGTCCTCGTCGTTGCCTCTTTCTGAAACCTCTCGATGTGTTTCCAGAATCTTCTCAAGGCATCCGTATGTTCCCAGCTTGCTTGCCCCTTAGGTAATCCTTTCCATCGGACTAGATACTCTATCACAGGAGGGACCCCTTGTCTCCTGGTGACCCGTTCAACCAGGATATTCTTCACCTCCTTCTCCCGTGAGGCTTCAGATGGATGCAGACCCATGCGCTTTTGATGCTTAGAGTGCTGCTTCCTCTTACCCATCGAGTTCACCTTTCCCTTGGTGACCGCTTCCATCTGTGTATGAGCTACCTCAACTCGCTCCCCTTTTACCTCCTTTACTTGCACCCCTGATAGTAAGGAGGTCTTAGGCGTACTAGGCTTCGGGTTGAATTGGAGGGCACCTAGTAGCTGCATCGAGCCCATATGTGCTTCGTCCTCCTGTTCCATCTCCTCAATCATGGCACTGAGCGCCTTCCTCTTTGGACAATCTCGTGCCCAATGTGGACCGTCACATAGGAAGCATTTAATTTTAGGCGTAAACTTCTTCCTTTCCGCCTTACCCCTTCCTTCCCGGACGTTAGGCGTCTTGCCTGATCCCATTCTAGGAGCATAATGGTCCCTTGAAGCCTCGTCTCCCCCACCTGTGGTGTGGCTATCCTCCAAAGACTCAACCTTGGAGGAGTCTCCCCTCTTGTAATCCGTTAGAGACTCTACTACTGCCATAGCAGTGGCTAAGTCTTGAACACCTCGGCGTCTTAATTCCTGCTCGGCCCACCCTTGCAGGTTATCCACGAAGTTGAATAGCAACTCCTCCTCAGTCATGTTAGGAATCTCGAGCATGAGCGAAGAGAATTCCTTGACATAGTCGCGTATCGAGCCTGTGTGCTTGAGACGCCTCATGTTTTTCCTAGCCAGGTAAGCCATGTCCTCGGGGTAGAACTGCCTCTTAATCTCCCTCTTGAAGTCCTCCCACGTCTCTATGGTGCAAATGCCTTTCTCCATATCGGCAAACCTCTGACGCCACCATAGAGTAGCTGTGTCAGTAAGGTAGAGGGTTGCAATTCTTACCTTAGCCGCCTCATCAATCAATGCGATAGCCTCGAAGTATCGCTCCATATGCCATAAGAAGTTGTCCAACTCCTTGGCATCCCTCTTGCCACTAAACCCTTGTGGCTTCGGCACCTCCACCCTAGATGCCCCTTGTGTGGCCATGACCCGTGCCGACACAACAGCCTTGTAGATGGCCAACTCCTGCCGAATCTCCTGGTCTCGGGCCTCCATGCTCGCAGCCAAGGCCTCCATCCTTGACTCCACACTAGCGAACATGCTCATGACCTTGTCTTGGAAGGACCTGAACTCCTCGTGCGACACCGGTTGAACTTGTGAGCTGAGCATCCCCTCACGAAGGTCTTGGATCTGCTCCCTTAGATCCTCTAAGCCCTTCTCCATGCCCTGCTCGATCAAGTCCACCCCCTCCCGGGTGTCTGCCATGGCTAGCTCCACCTTGGCTAGCCTTGCCTCCATGTTGGAAATGGCATCACGAGACTTATCCTTCCTACCCCTACCCCGTGCAGTAGGCTCGGTCTCCCTCCCACGGGTTTGCTTACTAGTCTCATCCATGTTAGAGCCCGACATGCTTCCTTTACTATGCCCGCTTCGTAACTGCGCTCTGATACCACTTGTCACGGACTTAGTCGTTCACTAAGCTCGTGTGGCACTTAGGCAAGTCAAGACGCTTGATCTTGCTAAGTCAGCCTTGCTCCCCAATGCTTAGCTTGCTATGCTAAGACGCTCGCGATTCGAAAGCTTAAGAAGCTTAGTAGGCAACCCTTTAAAGAATGGAAGCTTTCATTAACTCAAGGAAACCTTTACAAGTGCTTGGAAGCTCACTTGCTTGGTTAGGAAGTGATTTGGGTGGTTTGGGTGGTGCCTTGGCCAAATGAGGCCCTCACCTATTTGTAGGCACCAATAGAACTCTCTAGAACCTTGGAGGGTTCCTTACAATTCAAGAACATTTTAGAACTCCCTAGACTATTCTATGTACAAGCTTATGTACAAGAGACTTCTAGAATTCTCTAGAAAGCCCTAAACTCTTCTCATGCCTTCTACCATAGTGTAGAAATGTGTGGACTTCTCTAGACATTTCTAGAACCTTCCACACTCTTCCCACTAATGACTAAGTGTAGGAATCTCCAGGAGTCTCTAGAAGCTTCCCTCCTCCTATATAAGCCCATGGGGAGGGTCATTTGAAGCATCCTGTGACATTATGCTTAGTAAATGTGACCCATTATCGTAAGGAAATTTAACCACATGTACCCAACTATGAGCTCAAGTTTGCAATTAACATTGTACTTGCTTATGACCTCTGCTACTTTACGATTGCCTGATATGGTAATTTCTGGCATGGCAGCTTGTTCTCGACTATGATGACCTGATGAGAATCCCCTTGGTCAATGACTATATTAAAGAAACTACTCAGGATGCTGTAAGACCCAGGTAATTCTCTTCTTTCAATTATAGTTATTACTTGGTTCAAATTAGTTTTGCATGGACCCTTCTTCTATAAATCAAAATATCTCATAAACCAATGCTTCAACTATTAACATGGAACATGTTCTTGTTATAGGGCTGGTTTCAGTGGTGAGGTTGGTAATGAAAATCTCTATATACCAGTGCTTTTTCCTAAGGTTCCTGGACGCTTCTACTATCTGTTTGGGAAGCCAATAGAAACAAAGGGAAGAGAAAATGAGCTGAAGAACAAAGAAAATGCAAATGTATTGTACTTGCAGATAAAATCCGAAATTGAACGTATTATGGCCTACTTGATTAAGAAGCGAGAGAAGGATCCTTACAGGGGTATCATTGATAGAACTATATATCAGGCGATTTCTGCTCCCCCTGGTCAAGTCCCAACATTTGATCCATGAAAGAGCCAGTTCAGAAGGTAGATCACATACCATTTTCTACATGCAAAGTGGTGTATGTACAAATATATAACAGTGTGCTGACTGTACTTTATCTCCTGTGTTACATGTAGTCTATTCATGATCCAAAGTATATCATAATACATTCTGTGAAATAAAAGTGGAATAAAATTTTCCTAATGGATGATTCTCCTGCAGGTTTTGAACGTTCTGGGATAATTCTTGGTCCATCTGGGAATGCTATCCACTATTTAACAATGATCTGCAATTATTACACAGGGCCTTGGTATTGGTTCATCCTCAGCCCTCTTCTTCTCTTGCAATGGTGAAAGCACCATCTATGTAAGCAAATTCACATTCATTTGAAGTGTGATTCTCCCTGCTCTGTTTTACCCTGCCGGCCTTGGCAGCCATTGTGGATGAAAGTTGATGAGGACTACATTCCGGTATATGCGTGAAAACCGACGTTAAAAATTCAAAGGTTGAGAAGGTAGTGGAGGTCGCCATCCACAAGTAATTATCAGATTATGCATTGTTCTGACAATCATTATTTAACCGGAAGCACGTGAATGAATCCACTGGTGCATAAGGTGAAAGAAAAGTGGAATATGATCCTTGGAAGAAAAACGCAACTTTGAATCTAAAATATAGCGGGGGATTGGGATAGAAGTTGGGGTTGACCCAGAACACCCAATTTGGCACCAGATTCCAGTTTCTGAACCAACCTTAGGATCAATACCTGTTGGGTTGTTGACCCAGAACTCTTTCTCCACTGTTGCCTTGCCAAAAAGAAGCGAAATATTCACATTATTTTCACAAAGTCGAAGTGATTGTCTCCCTTCTTTCATTCTCAATCACAGGACCAGTTGTAACTCCGGTTCAGCAGTACCGATACAATCAAGAATGGGGTGAAGGTGGTCACACACCAATCACCATTGATAAGAAGAGTATGATTCTTACTGTTTTAACTTTTTCATTCAATGGAATGGCCTGTAGAATCTTAAAAGGTGTTTGCAAAAAGTGGCGTATGCTCTTTGCTACTGCGGCCGTAAGCAAAATAGAGCAAAAAATTTTCTATATAAAGAGATGTTTCTGCATGTCTAATATGTAAAAGAAAATCCTTCTGCTAAGAGTTAAGGGAAAGCAATGGCTGAGTGGCTACACGAGCGGAGACTACACCACCTCCAGTAGGATGTTTTCACGGGCCGAACCCACAAGCATGAATGACGGTGCTGCAAATGGCCTTGTCAGGGTTGATTCCCCCTGAATAACGCAGCCTGTCATCTATTTCCCAGACAGCTGTGGTACAAAACCATTTGTGGAAAACCGTGCGGTAAATAGAGGGGTAGGCCTTCAAACCCAGTTCATGATCGTGACTGGGAGTTCTTCACCAAAATCCAAACTGAAGTAAGCTAACCCACCAGGTCTTCCCCCTAGAGCGCCATGGATTGGCGTCGGCCACCATATTCGACAGGCCACAATGGCAGCAGTGGCTATGGTGGGTATAGTGAGTACGGTTGGTTTAAGAGTATGGAAACAAAGGATTAGCCCAAAAGACACAAATAAAAAATATAATAAATAGTAAGAAAAACTTATTGGTTGAGGCGTGACAAATACTGTATAATTGGAGTTTTGAAGAAATTCCTATAGATAGATGTATGAAAGACTCTCTGAAAAACTCTTTAAAAAAAAATTCGTATTCATATTTAAAGAGTGAAGGGTGATTTGTTTTTATAAGCAAACTCTACTTGTAATAATTTACTATGAGGTAATTTTGTTTTAATGAAAAAAGTCAACTTTTTCCATCTTTGTCTTATTGGAAAAAATAACTTCTTATATTTTATCTCTTTAATTTTTAACTTCAACAACATCCTAACCCAATTTCTCAAATAAAATAAAGCCATATATACTTTTGAAAATTTCCGTTAATTCTTAACCTAAAAATAAATCAAATTACCTAAATTACAAGTAAAGTCAAATGTGAATGATAGATGAATTTCTTGTAAATTAATAAAGTAGTTGTTCCCATTTCTTAAGCAAATTTAGATCTAAATATTTTGAATAATCCTTACTAAAATAGAAACCAACAATCTAAGAGTCAATTAATTTAAACAAGAAACAATTCCAAAATAAATGTACAAATTTTTAAAACTGAAATAAATATTCGGTCATATATAACTAATATTTTTATCTCGTAACTCATTCAATTCTCAACAAAAATAAATTCTTCACCAATCCAACTAAAAAAAAAAAAACCTTGACCTGAATTATCCTATATTAAGAACTAAATCGGCTAAAGGGCAAATATGCGTACATAATTCACCATTAGAGACTTGTATCATTGTAATTTATTTTAGCATCTAGGGATATTTGGAAATATTTTAATTTAAATTAGTAGTTTTTTTAAAAAAAAATTTTAAATTTTAAATTTTAATTTTAATTCTTAGTTTTTAAATTGCTTATCTTAATTGTATAAAATAATAAAGTAATAAATTTTGGTATTTTGAGATATATGAAAATATAATAAATTACTTTTTTTAATTATCATTTTCAAATATATTTATTTTAATTATATGAAATAAAAAAGAAATAACTATGTTTCAACTTTCAAGTAAATTTTTATTAATCATATAAAAAATAAAAATAAATAATTATTTTTATAATGATAATTTTTTTTATTTAATTTGTAAACAACATTAAGATATTATTAAAATTAAGTCATTTAACAGTTAATAGTTCTAACATTAACAAAAATAAATAACTTAAACACTTAATTCAATAGACTTAAGTTAAATTAAGATATATTTAGATTCGATAAAAAAAAAAAAAAAAAAAAAAAAATACGCCACCTTAGTTATAAAAAAATAAACAAAATAAACGAACCATATGTAAGTAATGTAATTTTAACAATAGCTGAAAACGTTTAGCAATTGTGGAGGAAATAAGAAATTCTTATTTTTATTGTTTATATTATTTTATAAATTTAGATTTTTATTATATAATTATTCTATACTAGCCTTAATTTATCTTCTTTGAAAGTGGGTTCCTTAATGGAGTAGTCCCAATGCGATGGTGAAAGATTATTAATTTTTTTTAAAAAAATATAAAATATTGCACTTTTGGTTATCTTTTCTTTTTTTTTTTTTTCCTTTTTTTTTTAACATTAAATTCATTTTTTAAAGCACGAGTAGTTCACCCTTTATATTGAATTCATCTTATGAAAATGTAGGTTTTTTTTTTTTTTAACATTTAACTCATTTTTCATTTTTTTCTTACAAAAAAATGAGCTCAATAACATTTTGAAATTTTTTATGTTGGATTTATGTTTTCAAAAAACTAGTTTCCATCGACAATAGCAACAATTACATCAAAATGAGGTAAATTGGAAAACTCTTATTGCTAATAATTATTGAAATTACAGTTTACAAACTCTCTCTCTCTTCTTCTCCCTCTTCCACATTCATTTTGCATTTTTAATCCATTACCATTGACTTAAACAAGACATAATTTTAACTTTTGTTCTAAGCCAAGGACACCCAACTTTTAATCCATTCCCCAAGTAGCCATGAACCAATGTCAAGGTTGAAACAACAAAAGAACATGTATGTACAATCCTTAATTGCTAGACAAAGCATACTCGATCGAATTAAGGGTAAGTAGATTGAAGATATATTGGAGAGAATAACAGTAAAACAAAGAACACTCTATTTTGAATTATAAGAAAAATAGAATACAAGAATATATATATAACCTACAACCTCCCTATTTATAGACTTAAGCATATGTTGACTATACCTCATTTACATTTTTTTTACTCAATCTTCTTCACTCGTACTCTATATGATTATCATTGCTTTCTTCTCCCCTTTCTCAACTTCATTTCACGGAGAGGACAATTTTGTTTGATGTGATCCAACTTCTTGTATAAGTGGTATACAATATTCTTCGTCTTCTTATCTTCATTTGATGATGTTGTCTTTGGTTGAAGTTTTCTTTCCTTACTCCTTTTGAACTTCATAATCTTCTGTAAGTTTCTTTCCAATGAAATCAAGATCTTCATCTTTTTTACTTTTCTCATCATTATTGAGGCTTTGAATGCAGTGTTCTTTTTAATTCTTATGGTTTTCAACTTCTTGATGGCTTTTCAATATGATCTCAAGAATCATAAGTGATTTAATGAGTTCTTCAACTGGGAGCTTCATGATATCATTAATGTTTTATATGTAATAACTTTGACTTCCCATTGCTTTGATTGAGACCTTCGAATCTTCATCATTTTCTTCAATTTGGTGTGGACTTTCCTTAAGAAATATAGACCATTTACGAAGTTGGTGAACCAGGTGAACATCTTATTAGTGGTCTCATTTTTCTTCATCTTTAAAATTAATAATTATGCATAAGAAAGTTAATTATAGACATTTTTACTTGATTGATGCCCTTTTAAATAACCTTAAATGACCTTCATATATATTTAGTTGATCCATAATGACGAACTTTAGTACATTCATTTCTATATCTGACATAATACAAGTAATAAAAAGCCCTTGCATTTAATTGAACCCTTCTCTTATATATCATGCTAGGTTTGAGGAGTAAAAACCTATTTTTAATTATAGTAGGCATATGAGGACCATTTTGAATGACTTGCTATAACTCATAATCAATTAATTTTTAAAACTAAGTCACTCTATTTTTCCAATAGCTATAACTGTGTTAGACTAAAGTTTGGATAATCCTAGTTTTGAGTTTATAATTGGAAAACAAATTTTAGAACTTATGGTTCTATTCTAAGTATGATTAGACAAGAATATTTCTTAAAAGACAATTGATGAGAACTCAAACTCGACACTTAATAGCTCTAAAGAGTTTATTTCCGTGCGTTTGAAGTACTCAAAACTAATCCGATGCTTGCTTTTATTGTTAATGCCTTAACTCTTTTTATTTGATGATTTTGCAAGTATTTTTATAGGTTTGAAGGTGTTTTGAGGTTTAGTAGAATTCTTTGGAGGGCTTTGAAAATGTAAGAATGCCTAATGAGGAAAGAAGGAACTTGATAAATAGTTGGTGCACTTGTTTAATGTGTAGGGCCTCAATATTGTGGCACACATCTATGGTGCGCCATGTTATTGATTTGGGTTGGGCTCATCAACCCGCATTTACGAGGATGCTACTTGAAAGGACGCCCAGTCTTTTGGATGTTATAACAGCGGGCTCCCAAATTAAAGAACCCATCGAGATCTTTCATCATGCAAAAGCTTCATTCCATGATTCAGTGACAGGGCTCCAAATGTCTTTTTTTTTGTCTTACAATTGCACACTTCCTTCTTCACAGGTACAAGAAGTGCACCTCACATTGTGAATCAAACTGACATTGTGCACCTCTTTCCTTCAATTAAGCTGCATTCCTCCCCTGCAATTCAAGTTGCACACCTCCTCCACACTACTTAAACATGCGCAATCTGTAACGCCCAATTTTTTTTTATTTAGGGATCAGTTAGGAAAATAATAATAATAATTAAATTAATTAATTAATTAATTTAATAAAATGAAAAATGGGTAAAAATGTAATTTTTTGAATAAATACCCTAGGTATAAATTAGAAATTCTGTTCTTCCTATTCTTTTCTAAATAACGTTCTTGTTAACAGAATTCCAGAGAACGTAAGGTTGGAGTCGGAATACAAGGTTTGAAGAACAATTCTCTATAAGTGAGATTCTAATCCTAAATTAATATATTATATTCGTTAGTTAGTTCTAAACACACTAGTTATTCTTTGAATTTTTTTTAATGAGATTAGGGTTAGTTTATTTTTTTAATTCGTTTTAATATCAAAATATTGGAAATTTAGGATTATTGGTGGTTTTATTGCAAGAAATTGGGAAATCTTAAGTTTTTGAAAAAAAAAAAAAAAAGATTCTCTAGAAGATTTTGATTTAGGCTAGGGTTAACCTGTTTAAAACTTTTAGGTCAAAATATTGAAATTAGGAATATAGATTGTTCTATTGATGAAAATAGGGAAATTCAAAATTTCTTAGATGAATAGATCTAAGTAATGAATTTTTTTTAAAAAAAAAATAAATGGGTAAATAAATATATTGTTATATGTGGCTTAAGGGATTAGAAAATATTAGGAAAAAAAAAAGAATGTGTGTATACTGGAGGAAGTTTAAAAAAAAAATGCGTGCTTATGGAAGATGAAGAATGGTGAAAAAAAAAAAACATATAGTAATATTAATAATAAAGAAAGATGTGTACGAATGGATGGTGTTTGGTGGTTAATATATTATTATTATTATTATTATTATTATTATATTGGCAATAATGGAGAATTGTTGGGAATACGAATTATGTTTAGTGGAAAAAAAAAAAAAACTAAAAGTAAGAGAATAGAAGTTATCAATATTATAATTATACTAATGATGGGTGTAAGTTAATAAAAAACATAGAATTTAATTAGTGAAATAAATTGTAGTTTAATTAAATTATGTTGTGTCTTAATAAATAAATTGAAAATAAAATTTAAGTTTTATATGAATTTGAAATTTATTAATTTTTCTAAAATAAGAATAGATTAAATTATCTTTTATAATTAAAAACATTAATTTGAATACTTAAAATTTTAGGGTTGTCAAGCCTATAATTTTAGATAAATAGTAATGATTATTTCTCTTATACTTTGTTAGGTGAAGAGTAGATTTTCTAGAATTATTTTTCTCCCAAGTTTTTGAGGACTTCTTTTGAGGTAAGGGAAATTAATGCAGTTTTTTTTTTTTTTAGAAACAAATTTTTATATATATCATTTGGAAACATTTTGAGTTATTATTCATTTTATGCATGGATCAAATATGTTTTGCATGAAAAGTATGTTAAAACCTTATATTTTGTTTACAATAGAGAAATGTGGAGATATTATGTTTTGCAAATTTTAATAATTGAAATAAGTGTTTGACTTTGATTTGTTTGGCCCTTATTAACTGGATATAATAGTTGACCTTTACATTTCTTGGTGGAGAATGTAATTGATTTGGACCACAGCCTATAGGGGTTTGGTTAGAGGTTACTAGTACTAGTAGTGTTTGGTTCCGTCCACCTTAAAGGAACAATTTGATGTTAGCTACCTATTTGAAAAGTTCCACCTAATTGGGCACCATTTGATGTTTGATGACCAGAGTAAATAAATGATTAGAATATTATGACTGAATTTGATATGAAAATGTTTGAATCAGAAATGAAAGTGTACAATTAAAAGTTTTGAATGTATTAGCAAAACTGACTCAAAGGTTTATGAAAATAATTAGTTATAATATCTTCTATTTTGCAAGCGAACTTGGAATATTTGATCCATGAATTGTATTAATGTTCCTTATTGGGCTTTGAGCTCATTCCCCTTTGTTGATAATTTTTCAGGTACCCTTAGTTCGGGCGAGGAGTGATGGCTAGGTTAGGGAATGGTCATCATTAGGATTTTTCTTAGGATGTTATTTTTGGACATTGTTAGCTTATAAGTTTATACTCATTTGGATTATTTGGTTTTTGGAAGCTATTTAGATATTGAACTTTAAAAATTTTTTTATGATAGTTTGAAGTTGAGATTTGGAGATCATGAAAATTTTTGTTATCACTTGAATTGTTTGAGTTTGCAATCTATTTGGATAATGGATTTTGGTTGATGGATGCTTAGTTTTAAAGTCAAGTTTTGAAGATTTTAGAATTTTGTTCCGCTACTCTGAACAGGTATTTGGTAATTGGTAACTTCCAATTACAAGATAATTGTTTAGGTCAGGTTACACTTTAAGTCTTCGGGTTTGAGGTGTGAAATGACTATCACGCCCTTGGAGTGGGTCTTGGGGCGTGACAAAGTGCTATCAAAGCATTAGGTTGTGATATTGATGGGAACTTGTTTAGTTTATCTTTAGGAATAAATGAGTGACGTATTAGTTTAAGTTTCAACTTCATCTAATTCGATTCCTTTTATTCCTTACAATTCTGATTTGCTTATTTGGCTTCTTAGTGACTAATTTAGTTATACCTTTTGCTTTATAGGACACCATGCCACCAAGGAGACCTGCATCTTCCCAAAACAGTCAGACTAATAATGATATACCTCATCCACTTGAGGTTTTGCCCTCTATGAGTATTGAAGGGCTTTATAGATATTTAGGGACTTTGGCTGGATTGGTTGAGTGTTAGGCTAGAGCTACTAGAAGTAATAGTCAAGGACAATCCTGATATATTAGGGATAGCTCCTTTGACGACTTTAAGAAGTTGGGTTCCCCTCACTTTTCTTGTACTTTAGATTCAACAGAGGCAGAGGCTTGGATTATGAAGATAGAGAAATTTTTTGATGTCAATGATTGTTCTGAGGAGCAAAAAACCTCTTATGCAGCATTTATGTTAGACAAAGAGGCAAACCATTGGTGGCGTATGACTAATAGGCTTTTGAAGGATCAGAGGCCTATTGTTTGGAGTCAGTTTAGGGAGGCTTTTTATAAGAAGTACTTTCCTAACAGTGTTCGACAACAAAAGGTGAAAGAGTTTGTCCATTTGGAACAGAGGAATTTGATTGTGGCCTAGTATGAAGCTAAGTTTACCGAACTATCACGTTTTGACCCACAGTTGATTGCTACAGAGGAGGAAAAAGTATTAAAGTTTCAAGATGGACTAAAGCCTTATATGAAGAATAAGATATCAATTTTGAAGCTTAGTGTTTATTTAGAGGTGGTAGACAGAGCCCTTATTGCAGAGAAAGATAATGAAGAGCTTCACCAGTATAGGGAACAACAAAGGAAGAGGAATAGAAATGATGGTGCTCATGGTAACCAAGCATAGAAAAAGTCTGCTCTAAGTAGAAATCAGAATAAAGGAAAAGCAGCACAAAATTTAGATGGGATTTGTCTTACTTGTGGCAAGAAGCATGGGGGTAGACCATGCTATAGAGAGACAGAAGCTTGCTTTGGTTGTGGAAAATAGGGACATATGGTTTGGGATTGTCCAGAGAATAAGAAGTTTATATTCGGGAAGCCTAAGGAGGAGAATAAAGAGGATAGATAGAAACCCAGGGCTCAAGGGCAGGTATTTGCTATGACTCATAGAGATGCTTAGGCTACTTTTGATGTGGTGAAAAGTACTCTTCGAATTCACACCTTATTTGCTAGAGCCTTAATTGATCCTGGTTCAACGCACTCTTTTGTTTCCGTGTCTTTTGCTGGTTTGTTGGGTATGCCGATTGATAACTTGGACTTTGATTTATTTGTTGCTACTCCTTTAAGAGATTGTGTTGTGGTTAATAAAATACTTAGAGATTGTTGTGTGATGATTGGGTATAGAGAGATGACAGTTGACTTAGTATTTCTTGACCTCCAGGATTTTGATATGATTTTAGGGATGGATTGGTTAGCTTCATACCATGCATTTGTTGATTGTTTTGGGAAAAGAGTGTCGTTTAGAATTCCTGGTCAACTTGATTTTAGTTTTGAAGGGAAGCATGTGGATAAACCACTACGTATGATCTCAGCCTTGCGAGCTAGTTCTTTGCTTAGGAAAAGTTGTCAAGGTTTTTTGGCTTATGTTGTGAATGAGGAAAATGATTTAAAGTTGGAAGACATACCCATTGTAAGGGACTATCTTGATGTCTTTCCAAAGGATCTACCTAGCTTGCCACCAGAGAGGAAGATGGAGTTCACCATTGATTTGGCATCAGAGACAGCTCCTATCTCTAAGGCCACTTACAGGATGACACCTATGGAGCTTAAGGAGTTGAAGATTCAACTTCAGGAGTTGTTAGATAAGGGCTTCATTAGGCCTAGTGTTTCACCTTAGGGAGCTCCTGTTTTATTAGTAAAGAAGAAGGATGGATCTATGAGACTCTGCATTGATTATAGAGTGTTGAATAAGGTGACGATGAGGAACAAGTATCCCTTTCCTCGGATTGATGATTTGTTTTATCAACTTCAGGGTGCATGTGTGTTCTCTAAGATTGATCTTTGGTTTGGTTATCATCAGTTAAGGGTTAGAAGTGAAGATGTGCCGAAGACTGCTTTTCAAACTAGATATGGGCATTATGAGTTTTTGGTTATGCCTTTTGGTTTGACTAATGTACCTTTTGCTTTTATGGACTTAATGAATAGGGTATTCAAGCCCTATCTAGATCAGTTTGTGGTGGTTTTTATAGATGATATTTTGGTGTACTCAAAGAGTAGGAAGGAGCATGAGTGTCATTTGAGTATTGTATTGCAGACTCTCAAAGATAAGCAATTGTATGTTAAACTAAAAAAGTGTGAGTTCTGGTTAGACAAAGTCTCTTTCCTTGGGCATGTGGTGACCAAGGATGACATCTCTGTTAACCCTAGAAAAGTAGATGTTGTGTCAAATTGGAGGAGACCTAATACTGTGACCAAGATTCGAAGTTTCTTAGGACTGGTTGGTTATTATAGGCGGTTTATTGAGGTGTTCTTTAAGATCGCCCTACCTCTTACCAGGTTAACTCAGAAAGGGGTTAAGTTTGAGTGGTCTAATGATTGTGAACGTAGTTTCCAAGAGTTAAAGAACAAATTGGTGACAACTCTTATTTTGACTATCCCTTCAGGCTCAGGAGGGTTTGTAGTGTATAGTGATGCCTCTCGTCAGGGTTTAGGTTGTGTTCTTATGCAACATGGGAAAGTTGTAGCTTATGCTTCTAGACAATTGAAGCCTTATGAACGAAATTATCCTACTCTTGATTTGGAGTTAGCTGCAGTGGTTTTTGCACTTAAGATTTGGAGACATTTTCTTTTTGGTGAAACTTGTGAGATATTCGCATATCATAAGAGTTTGAAGTATTTATTTTCCCAAAAGGAATTGAACATGAGACAGAGAAGGTGGATTAAACTACTTAAAGACTATGACTGCATTATTCAGTATCACCTAGGGAAGGCGAATGTTGTGGCCGATGCCTTAAGCAGGAAAATTGTTGGTTCCTTAACAGCTATTAGAGGTTGTTAGAGGCAATTTTTGGAAGATTTGAGGAGTTTACAAGTCCATATAAGAGTTTTGGACTCGGGAGCTCTTGTGGCAAACTTTAGAGTGCAACCAGACTTGGTTGGGAGAATTAAGACCCTACAAAAGAATGATATGCAATTAATGCAGCTTATGGAGGAAGTTAAGAAGGGTAGTAAGTCTGAATTTGTCTTATCAGATGATGGGATTTTGAGATTTGGGACTAGACTTTGTGTCCCAAATGATGGAGATTTAAGGAGAGAGCTATTGGAGGAAGCTCATTGTTCTAAGTTTGCGATCCACCTAAGAGGGACGAAGATGTATGGAGATTTGAAGCAAAATTATTGGTGGCCAGGTATGAAGTGGGATATTATAAGATTTGTGGCTCAGTGTTTGGTGTGCCAACAGGTGAAAGCTGAGCATCAACGACCAACAGGATCATTACAACCACTTTTTATTCCTAAATGGAAATGGGAACATATTACCATGGACTTTGTGACAAGGTTGCCAAGAACCTTAGGGGATAATAATGCTATTTGGGTAATTATGGATCGACTGACAAAGTCAGCTCATTTTCTGCCTATGAAAGTCAATTTTTCATTGGATCGTTTGGCTTCTCTTTATATTAAGGAGATTGTGAGGATGCATGGTGTACCTGTTTCTGTAGTATATGAAAGAGATCCTCGTTTCACTTCTAGATTTTGGCATAGTTTACAAAAAGCATTAGATTCTAAGTTGAGTTTTAGTACTGTTTTTCATCCGTAGACTAATGGTCAATCAAAGAGGGTAATTCAGGCCTTGGAAGATTTGTTGAGAGCTTGTGCTTTGGACCTAAAAGGTAATTGGGATGACACTTTTTGAGGCATTATATGGTAGGAGATGTCGATCTCTTGTTTGTTGGGATGATGTTGGAGAAAAGAAACTTTTGGGGCCTGAACTTGTGCAGTTGACTGTTGAAAAGGTCTCTTTAATTAAAGAAAGATTGAAAGTAGCACAAAGTAAACATAAGAGTTATGCTGATAATCGCAGACGAGATTTGGAGTTTGAGGTGGGTGATCATATTTTCTTGAAAGTATCACCTATGAAGTCTATAATGAGATTTGGAAGAAAAGGGAAACTCAGTCCTTGTTTTGTGGGACCATTTGAGATATTGGAAAGAGTAGGCACTTTGGCTTATAAAGTGGCCTTACCCCCAAGTTTATCTAAGATTCATAATGTATTCCATGTTTCGACTTTGAGGAAATATATTTATGATCCTTCTCATGTTATGGAATTAGAGCCTATTCAAATTTCTGAGGACTTGACCTATGAAGAGGTGCCTGTTCAAATTGTGGATGTGATGTATAAAGTACTACGACATGATATTGTCAAGTTGGTAAAGGTCTAGTGGAGCAATCATAGTATCTGAGAGGCCACTTGGGAGTTAGAAGAAAAGATGAGAGAAAAACATCCTCAATTATTTCAAGAGTCAGGTATGTTAAGTTTAGAGGACTAAACTTTTGTTAAGGAGGGGAAGATGTAACACCCAATTTTTTTTCTTTTTAGGGATAAGTTAGGAAAATAATAATAATAATTTAATTAATTAATTAATTAATTAAATAAAATGAAAGAGGAGTAAAAATGTAATTTTCCGAATAAATACCCTAGGTATAAATTAGAAATTTTGTTCTTCCTATTCTTTTTTGAATAGTGTTCCTATTCACAGAATTCCAGAGAACATAAGGTTGGAGTCGGAATTTAGGGTTTGAAGAACAGATCTCTATAAGTAAGATTCTAACCCTAAATTAATATATTATATTCGTTAGTTAGTTGTAAACACGTTAGTTATTCTTTGAAAAAAAAATTAATTTAGATTAGGGTTAATTTATTTTTTAAATTCGTTTTAATATCAAAATATTGGAAATTTAGGACTATTGGTGGTTTTATTGCTAGAAATTGGGAAATCTTAAGTTTTTGAAGAAAAAAAAAAATGATTCTCTGGAAGATTTCGATTTAGGCTAGAGTTAACTTATTTAAAACTTTTAGGTCAAAATATTGAAATTAGGAATATAGATTGTTCTATTGATGAAAATAAGGAAATTCAAAATTTCTTATATGAATAGATCTAAGTAATGATTTTTTTTTTTAAAATAAATAAATAAATGAGTAAATAAATATATTGTTATATGTGGCTTAAGGGATTAGAAATAATTAGGAAAAAAAAAAAAAGAAAGAAAGAAAGAGAACGCGTGTGCACTTGAGGAAGTTTTTTTTTTAAAAAAAATGCGTGCTTGTGGAAGATGAAGAATGGTGAAAATATATATATAGTAATATTAATAATAAAGAAAGATGTGTATGGATGGATGGTGTTTGGTGGTTTATATATATATATATATATATATATATATATATATATATTATGTTGGCAATAATGGAGAATTGTTGGGGATACGATTTATGTTTAGTGGAAAAAAAAAAAAAAAAAAAAAACTAAAAGTGAGATAATAGAAGTTATCAATATTATAATTATACTAATGATGGGTGTAAGTCAATAAAAAGCATAAAATTTAATTAGTGAAATAAATTGTAGTTTAATTAAATTATGTTGTGTCCCAATAAATAAATTGAAAATAAAATTTAAGTTTTATATGAATTTGAAATTTATTAATTTTTCTAAAATAAGAATAGATTAAATTATCTTTCATAATTAAAAACATTAATTTGAATAACTAGAATTTTAGGATTGTCAAACATATAATTTTAGATAAATAGTAATGATTATTTCTCTTATACTTTGTTAGGTGAAGAGTAGATTTTCTAGAATTATTTTTCTCCCAAGTTTTTGAGGACTTCTTTTGAGGTAAAGGAAATTAATGCAGTTGTTTTTTTTTCTAGAAATAAATTTTTATATACATCATTTGGAAACGTTTTGAGTTATTATTCATTTTATGCATGGATCAAATATGTTTTGTATGAAAAGTATGTTAGAACCTTATATTTTGTTTACAATAGAGAAATATGGAGATATTATGTTTTGTAAATTTGAATAATTGAAATAAGTGTTTGACTTTGGTTTGTTTGGCCCTTGTTAACAGGATATAATAGTTGACCTTTACATTTCTTGGTGGGGAATGTAATTGATTTGGACCCCAGCCTATAAGGGTTTAGTTAGAGGTTACTAGCACTAGTAATGTTTGGTTCCGTCCACCTTAAAGGAACAATTTGAAACTAGCCACCTATTTGAAAAGACTCACCTATCTGGGCACCATTTGATATTTGATTACCAGAGTAAATAAATGATTTGAATGTTTTGACTGAATTTGATATAAAAATTTTGAATCAGAAATGAAAGTGTACAATTAAAAGTTTTGAATGTAGGGGCAAAATTGACTCAAAGGTTTATGAAAATAATTAGTTATAATATCTCATATTTTGCAAGCGAACTTGAAATATTTGATCCATGGACTGTATTAATGTTCCTTATTGGGCTTTGAGCTCATTCCCTTTTGTTGATAATTTTTCAGGTACCATTAGTTCGGGCTAGGAGTGATAGCTAGGTCGGGGAATGATCATCATTAGGATTTTTCTTAGGATGTTATTTTTGGACATTGTTAACTTATAAGTTTATACTCATTTGGATTATTTGGTTTTTGGAAGCTATTTAGATATTGAACTTTAAAATTTTTTTTATGATAATTTGAAGTTGAGATTTGGAGATCATGAAAATTTTTGTTAGCACTTGAATTGTTTGAGTTTGCAATCTATTTGGATAATGGATTTTGGTTGATGGATGCTTAGTTTTAAAGTTAAGTTTTGAAAATTTTAGAATTTTGTCTCGTTACTCTGAACAGGTATTTGGTAATTGTTAACTTCCAATTACAAGATAATTGTTTGAGTCAGGTTACACTTTAAGCCTTAGGGTTTGAGATGTCAGGCCCTTGGAGTGGGTCTTGGGGCGTGACACAATCCATTTCCCACTCAAAGCTGCATACCCCCCAAAGTTGAACTAAAGCTTTCCATGTTACTTCCACAAAAAAAACATGTGTGTACCTCTTTCCTTTTTGCTAATTGCCAAAGCCTTCAATGCAAAGTGTCCTTAATTCAATGTACACTTGATAATTAAAGGTATTAGTGAACCTGAACGCCTTCTCAAGTGTTCTTCTAACACTCGAGTAATACACTCACACACAAAGTATAAATGAATAATAGCTTGAAGAAGCACAAGAATTACTCTAGGTCACCAACAAATGTAAGAGATAAGATAGCTAGATAGTCACTATGAGGCTGCAATCAATAGGAAAGCAACTTGGGAGTAATTGCACTCAAGCATTGAAAGATCCAAATAAATTCTCACTAATGATATTTACACGATAAGTAATTCATAAATGAAGTTTAGATGTTATAAATATGAGATTTTTGCACAACATAACTATTAGACACAAATTCCCACTTAATTAGTCAACTACCCAATCAACCGATCAACTAGTTGTTGGCATGTATGTTTGTGTATGTAGGTGACCAATGAGCTAATAAGAGTTTATTTGACATGGATTCTCAGAAACACTTTTAGCCTAAAAAGTGTTTTTATTTATTTATTTATTTATTAAATGTTTAATAAAATTTAGAAAACACTTTTAAAAATTTGAAAAAATCACTTCTAGTAATTTTTTGGAGATTGCTTGAATTTAATTGGTGATTGTAGTATCTAAAGGCCCTTTAAGGGTGTGAGAGTGAAGTGACATGAAAGACTTTTGAGCTTGTTTAAGACATGATAATTTAAGCTAAGGTAGAAATTGTTAGAAAGCATCTCAAATTCTCTTTTAAGTTATTTTTTAACTTTGATATTTTCCTATTTGAATACATTCTAGTTGGGGACATTCCTATTATTATGAAGGAAATATTCTATTGTGAGAATTTTTTTTTTTTTTATAAGAATAAGTACTTTAATAATTAGACAATTAAGTTTTTATATGTAATCAAGAAAAATATACAAAGAGATTTTGACTGAAATATAGAGTTCTTTGTTTTAGGTGTAAAAGATTACAATACTTTTTGACAATAGTAAAAGTTCTTTTTCATCTTCACTCATAGATGTGGGCTTTAAGTCCAATCATGTAAATCATAGTATGTTTTATGTATTTTCCATTTTCTTTTCCTCATTTTCTTCTCCTTATTGTTGTTCTTTGTTGTGGTTTTATATAACCAAAAAGGTAAACATCATTTTATTGAAGTGGGATTGAATGTTGATTGTGAAACTACTAAGTCTATCATGAGTCAAAACAAAAGGTTGATGTAATTATTGTTCTGATTAGGATGTTATCTTAGATGGATCATGGGGTTATATTTATTCTTTTGTAAAGAAAAAAAAAAAGTGAATTTCCTCCTCCTCAGAAAAGGTATTAGTTAGACAATACATCCTTGTAGGAAGGAATTTGTCACAAGAAGGATATTTGGGCTTCTCTTTCCATTTCTCCATCATCTGTATGTGAATCAGAATATGCTTAAAACTGTGTTTCCTATATGAACAATCCTGCCTACCCGTTGAAGAGTGAACAATTGGTCATATCCTATATACATCCGTTTATGATTTTATGATAATGTAAGGTAGATTCTTCTTTGGTTTATATTTTTATCTGGTTTTTCCTTTTATGGTTGGTACATCTAGTCTTGCACACATGTTTCTTCTTAAGATCGTGAAAGTAGTGGTCACTGCTTTCTCCATTTCTTTACCATATTGGTACCAAGAGAAGAGATCAGCTATAATTTCTTACATCAGATAAGGGAAAAAGCACCTCATGCTATATATACAAATGCTCTTCTTAATCACATAGATGCGTTTTAAAATTGTGAAGGGCCTTTAGGCCAAAGTGGGTAATATCTAAATAATTGGGAGGGTTCATTACATCAAGACCTGACTTTTGAGGTTGTCCTGTTTAATATGTAAGTTCTTGAAAATTTAAATATATTTGATGAGGTTCGACCATCCAATTTGAGAATTAATTTCTCCAAAAATTTTATAAGCTTCTCCACCATCCATGAATTCGATTCAATATGATTACAATCAAAATGTAAGATTTGAAATTAACCACATGTACCCAAATATGAGCTCAAGTTTTCAATTAATTAACATTGTACTTGCTTATGACCTCTGTTACTTTGGATTGCTTGATATGGTCATTTCTGGCATGGCAGCTTGTTCTTGACTATGATGACCTGATGAGAATCCCCTTGGTTAATGACTATATTAAAGAAACTACTCGGGATGTTGTAAGACTCAGGTAATTCTCTTCTTTCAATTAAAGGTATTACTTGGTTCAAATTAGTTTTGCATGGACCCTTCTTCTATAGATCAAAATATCTCATAAACTAATGCTTCAACTATTAACATGGAACATGTTCTTGTTATAGGGCTGGTTTCAGTGGCGAGGTTTGTAATGAAAATCTCTTTGTACCAGTGCTTTTTCCTAAGGTTCCTGGACGCTTCTACTATCTGTTTGGGAAGCCAATAGAAACAAAGGGAAGAGAAAATGAGATGAAGAACAAAGAAAATGCAAATGTATTGTACTTGCAGATAAAATCCGAAATTGAACGTATTATGGCCTACTTGATTAAGAAGCGAGAGAAGGATCCTTACAGGGGTATCATTGATAGAACTATACATCGGGCAATTTCTGCTCCCCCTGGTCAAGCCCCAACATTTGATCCATGAAAGAGCCAGTTCAGAAGGTAGATCACATACCGATTTCTACATGTAAAGTGGTGTATGTATAAATATATAACAGTGTGGTGACTGTACTTTATCTCCTGTGTTACATGTAGTCTATTCATGATCAAAAGTATATTATAATACATTCTGTGAAATAAAAGTGGAAGAATTTTTTCCTAATAGATGATTCTCCTGCAGGTTTTAAACGTTCTGGGATAAGTCTTGGTCCATCTGGGAATGCTATCTATTATTTAACAATGATCTGCAATTATTACACAGGGCCTTGGTAGTGGTTCATCCTCAACCCTCTTCTTATCTTGCAATGGTGAAAGCACCAACTATGTAAGCAAATTCACATTCATTTGAAGTGTGACTCTCCCTTCTCTGTTTTACCCTGCCGACCTTGGCAGCCATTGTGGATGAAAGTTGATGAGGAAGACATTCCGGTATATGCGTGAAAACCGACACTAAAAATTCTAGGGTTGAGAAGGTAGTGGAGGTCGCCATCCACAAGTAATTATCAGAATATGTATTGTTCTTACAACCATTATTTCACCGGAAGCACATGAATGAATCCACTGGTGCATACTGAGGTGAAAGAAAAGAGGAATATGATCCTTGGAAGAGAAACGCAACTTTGAATCTAAATATAGTGGGGGATTGGGATAGAAGTTGACATTGACCCAGAACACCCAATTTGGCACCAGATTCCAGTTTCTGAACCAACCTTAGGATCAATACCTGTTAGGTCATTAACCCAGAACTCTTTCTCCACCTTTGCCTTGCCAAAGACAACGAAATATTCACATTATCTTTCATAAAGTCGAGGTGATTGTCTCCCTTCTTTCATTCTCAATCACACGACCGGTTGTGACTCCGGTTCAGCAGTACCGATACAATCAAGAATGGGGTGAAGTTGGTCACACACCAATCACCATTGATAAGAATATGATTCTTACTGAAACTTTTTCATTCAATGGAATGGCCTGTAGAATCTTAAAAGGTGTTTGCAAAAAGTGGCATATACTCTGCGCTATTGAGGCGCCGTAAGCAAAATAGAGCAAAAAAATTTCTATATAAAGAGATGTTTCTGCATGTCTAATATGTAAAAGAAAATCCTTCTGCTAAGAGTAGTCAAGGGAAAGCAATGGCTGAGTATGGTGGCTACACGAGAGGAGAATACACCACCTCCAGTAGGATGTTTCCACGGACCGAACCCGTCGGCATGAATTACGGGGCTGCAAATGGCTCTGTCATGGTTGATGGCCGCGGAAAAACGCAGCCTGACATCTATTTCCCAGACAGCTATGGTACAGGAAAAACGCGGCCTGTCGTCTATTTCCCAGACAGCAATGGTACAAAACCATTTGTGGAACAACCTGAGCACAAATACAGCTCTCCTGCAAATAGATGGGGTAGGCCTTCAAGCCCAGTTCATGATCGTGATTCCCAGAGAGCTGGGGAGTTCTTCACCAATATCCAAACTGAAGTAAGCCAACCCACCAGGTCTTCCCCCTACAGCACCATGGATTGGCGTCAGCCACCATATTCGACAGGCCACAATGGCAGCAGTGGCTATGGTGGGTATAGTGAGTACAGCAAGAATGATTCCTGGAACAGGCCTAGTGGTAATACCATTAGAAATGACGGTTTCGACGACTACTACCGCAGAAATGATCGCGCCATGGAAGTGATGAACACCAGTGGGGGGTGGGGTAGCAGGCCAAACAGTGGAGGATGGTCTGCAACGTCCGGCTCCTCACTGACCAAACCAACAAACAACATTAGCGAGGCTGTGGAGACTCTGAAGGAAGCTGCCACGTCTACATTTTCACGACCGGGGGGGTCAGCACCGGTTTCAGCAGGGCATAGATATGCTGAAACCACTGACAGTATGGATGCTGCAAGGCGATATGGGAACTTTAAATTAACTTCTAGGCCACCCAAGAGCGTAGGGTTCTACTGAACACAACATCTAGACATGATTACACATATATATGGATCTATGGACTATTGCTTCATGCAGCTCCTCAGCTGGAATGCTCTCTGAGTTGAAGGTTTGTTGGAACTTCATCTAGCTAGCTAAACTATCAGTATTGTATGTTTTCCGTTTTGCTGTTCGTTTCAGGGGAATCTCTTTGGTGTCATAAACAGGTAAGTGGTGCTAATTAATGGCCTTTGATGCTCTGCCATTGCTAGTATAAAATAAGCTTTCCTTGTAAGCAGATTGCAATGAAGTATCTCTCCTTTTTAATTATTTATGGGTTTTTTCCCTAAGGATTGATTCACCTCTTATCTCATGTGGCTAGTACCCTTACATATCCCTTATGTTTATCTTTTTATCAAAAAGTTGAAGAGATCTAGAATAAGATAAGATAACTATTTTCGAAAACAGTTCTAAAAATTAATTTTGAAAAACAAAAATTTAAAGTTGTTTTTTAATATTTTATAGAACAAAATTTATTTGTATAATTTTTTTTAAAATATTTTTTATGTTTAGTGTTTTATTTTTAATCATTTTACATGTTTATATAATTATTTTTTAAAATAATTTTTAAAAAATAAATAAAAACGATATAAAACAATTAAAAGATATTTTATGAAAATACCATATTTTATGTCTTTAAGAATAGAAAAAAAAAGTTTTTGATAATAATTACCAAGCAGGTCCTTAAATTTTAAATAAAAATTAATACAAAAATATCAATTTTAAGATAAAATTTAAAACTATACTTGGAATTTGTTTGCGTATTCAACTAAAATTTTAAAATAAGTTACTTTAAAATTTAAGTTTAGCTTATTATGAGGTAATTTTGTTTTAATGAAAAAAGCTAATTTTTTTAATCTTTGTCTTATCAGGAAAAATAACTTTTTTTCTATTACCTTTTCAATTTTTAACCTCAACAACGTCCAAACCCAATTTCTCAATTACAATAAAGCCAAATATACTTTTGAAAATTTCTGTTAATTCTTAACTTAAAAATAAATCAAATTACCTAAATTACAAGTAAAATCAAATGTGATTGATAGATGAATTTCCTATAAATTAATAAAGTAATTGTCTCAATTTCTTAAGCAAATTTAGATCTAAATCTTTTGAATAATTTTTACTAAAATTGAAACCAACAATCTAAGAGTCAATTACTTAGAACAAGATATGATTCCAAAATAAAAGTACAAATTTTAAAATTTGAAATAAATATTGGTCATATATAGCCAATGTTTTTATCTCATAAATCATTCAATTCTCAACAAAAATAAATTCTTCACCTATCCCACTAATATAAATATAAATATATATATATATTTATCCTTAACTTGAATGATCGTAAATTAAGAGCAAAATTAGCTAAAGGGCAAATATGCACCAAATAAGTGAGTAGGTAAAGAAATTTAACTTAAAACAATTTTTAATATTTCTTATTAACCAAACATAATTGGAAAACTTGATTTCTAATTAATTTTTAATTTCATAACTAATGACATAATTCACCATTATAAACTTGTATCATTGTCATTTATTTTAGCATTTAGAGACATTTGGAAATATTTTAATTTAAATTAGTAAGGTTTTTTTAAAAAAAAATTCTTAGTTTTTAAACATCTTAGCTTAATTGTATAAAATAATAATGTAATAAAATTTGGTATTTTGAGACATGAAAATATAATAAATTAATTTTTTAATTATCATTTTTAAATATATAAAATAAAAAGAAATAACTATGTTTTGAGTATATTTTTATTAACTATATAAAATAAAAAAATAAAAAATTACTTTTATAAGGATAAATTGTGTTTATTTAATTGGTAAACAACAATATTAAGATATTATTAAAATTAAGTCATTTAACACTTAATAGTTCTAACATTAACAAAAATAAATAACTTAAATACTTAATTCGGTTGACTTAAGTTAAATTAAGATATATTTAGATTTGATAAAAAAAAAAAAAATACACCATCTTAATTATAAAAAAATAAACAAAACAGACAAACCATCCGTAAGTGATGTAATTTTAACAATAGCTAAAAAAATTTAGCAATTAAGGAATAAATAAGAAATTCTTCTTTTTATTGTTTCTATTATTTTACAAATTTATTTTTCTTATTATATAGTTATTCTACACTAGCTTTAATTTATCTTATTTGAAAGTGAGTTCCTTAATGGAGCAGTCTCAATGCCATGGTGAAGGATTATTTTTAGGAAAAATATTATTAAAAAATACAAAAAATAGTCTATTTATATATAGACTAAGCAATAAGTTAGTGAGGATCCTCATTTTTCTTAGTAAAAACACACCAACTCAACATGTATCAAAACATGGGGTTATTGAGAACATGGAGCTAAACACCATTCTAAACCAAGCTAAATAAACTACCATTACTAACTAAGCTGAAAATTCCTAGAGAAGAGATTTGTGAACCCATATGCAACTTAGTTCATTGAAAGAACATCGTGAATAAAATGATGGTGCTGCTCAATGTTCTTTTTTATTCCATTAAAAACATGTTTCTTTGTCATAGAAATTGTAGTCTCATTGTCATCAATGATGAAAGTATTAGAAATTCATAGAATATTGTTTGTTGAATTTCACAGAAATATTAAAAATATTATATAGATATTCAAAAAATAAAAATAAAAAATATGGTGAAATGGAAAATTTGAAATTGATCATTTTTCCCTTTAAAATTGAAAATTTGTTATGTGCTGTTGCTTGAAACCTTTTGAAAAAAAATAATTTTCATCACATTTTTATGAGATTTATAACTAAAATCATGTTCAAAGTCTTTTACCCATTCGAAAATTTTAAGAATTAGTATTCAACCATTTATTTTTATTTTCTAAAATATTTTTTTCTTTTTCAAAGAGAAGTTTTAGCCTTCTTATAAGTTTCAAAATTTTATCAAACTCATTTTGAAGATAAGAGATTGTCCTTTTAAGAGAAGAATGTTCTAAATCATTATATAATTCTTCAAAAGCCTCTTGCAACTTATCATAGTTTTGAGTTAAAATTTGCATATCTACTTTTTCTTTAATATCCATGAAGCATATGTTGACAATGTTATTTACATTTTTTTTTTATTCAATCTTTTTCACTTGTACTCTAGCTATATGACCGTCATTGTTTTCTTCTTCCTTTTCTTAACTTCATTTCAAGGAGAGGATAATTTTGTTTGATGTGATTCATCTTCTTTTGTAAGTGGTGTACAATAAAATATCCTTCATCCTTTTCTCTATTTGATGATGTTGTCTTTGGTTGAAGTTTTTTATTCTCACTTTTTACGAATTTTATAATCTTCTTTAAATTTCTTCCCAATGAAATCAAGATCTTCATCTTTTTCACTTTCCTCATCATCATTGAGGCTTTGAATGCAATGTTCTTATTAATTCTTGTTGTTTTCAACTTCTTAATGACTTTTTCACTATGATCTCATGAGTCATAAGTGATTTAACAAGTTCTTTAACTAGGAGCTTTGTGATATCCTTAACCTCTTCTACGTTATAACTTTGGCCTCTCTTTGCTTTGGTTAAGACCTTAGAATCTTCATTATTTTCTTTAATTTGGTGTAGACTTTCCTTAAGAATTGTAGACCATTTACGATATTGGTGACCCTAATGAACATCTCAATAGTAGTCTTGTTATTCTTTATTTTTAAAAGTCATAATTATGCATATGAGGTTAATTATAGACATTTTTATTTGATTGATGTCCTTTTAAGCAACCTTAAATAACCTTCATATATATTTAGTTGACATAATGACAAACTCTAGTACAATCATTTCTATCTATGACATAATACGGGTAATAAATAGCCTTTGGATTTAATTGAACCATACTCTTATCATGCTAGGTTTGAGGAGTAGAAACCTATTTTTAATTCTAGTAGGCATATGAGGACCATTTTGAATGACTTATCATAGCTCGTGGTCAATTAATTTTTAAAACTAAGTCACTCTATTTTTTCAATAAGTACCACTATTAGACTTAAGTCTGGTTAATCTTAGTTTTGATTTTATAATTGAAAAACAAGTTTTAGAACTAATGGTTCTATTCTAAATATGATTAGACAAAAAGATTTCTTAAAAGACAATTGATGAGAACTCAAACTTGACACTTTATTAGCTTTAAAGAGTTTATTTAAGTGCATTTGAGGTACTCAAAACTAATCCAATGCATGCTTTTATTGTTAATGCCTTAGCCTTTTAAATTGGATGATTTTTACAAGTATTTTGTAGGTTTTAAGGTGTTTTGAAGTGTCGTAGAATTCCTCTGGAGGGCTTTGAAAATGTAAGAATGCCGAATGACAAAAGAAGGAACTTGATAAATAGTTGGTGCACTTATTTAATGTGTAGGGCCGCGTCGAGCTCCCTGGCACGCATTAACGAGGATGTCGCCCAAAAGGACCCAGTCTTTTGGATGCTATAACAGTGAGCTCCCAAATTAAAGAACCCGTTGAGGTCTTTCATGATGCAAAAGCTTCATTCCATGATTCAATGACAGGGCTCCAAACGTCTTTTTTTATCTGTCATGCAATTGCACACTTCCTTCTGCACAGCTACAAGAAGCGCACCTCACATTGTGAATCAAACTCACATTGTGCGCCTCTTTCCTTCAATTAAGCTGCGCTCCTCCCCTGCAATTCAAGTTGTGCACCTCCTCCACACTACTTAAACATGCGCAATCCATTTGCCACTCCAAGCTGCACACCCACCAAAGTTGCGCAAAAGCTTTCCATGCCGATTGCACAGAAAAAACATCTGTACCATTTTCCCTGATGCTGATTGCAAAGAGTCCTTCAATGTACACTTGAAAATTGAAGGTATTAGTGAATCTGAACACCTTCTCAAGTGTTCTTCTAACACTCAAGTAATACGCTCGCACATAAAGTATAAATGAATAGTAGCTTGAAGAAGCACAAGAATTAGTCTAGGCCACTGACAAATGTAAGAGAAAAGATAGCTAGATGGTCATGAGGATGCAATCAATAGGGAATGCAAGTTGGGAGTAATTACACTCAAGTATTGAAAGATCCAAATCAATTCTCACATGATATTTAGGCTATAAGTAATTCATAAATGAAGTTTAGATGTTATAAATATGAGATTTTTGCACAACATAATACAATACATCAGTTTGGAGATGATAAGAAAAGCAAAGAAAACGTGAGTAATTGCTGAAGATTTTGATAATTTGGTAATAGAAGTAATGTGTATTTTATTGTTTTTTTTCAAAAATTTATACAAGAATGCATTGGGAATTATAAAAAGAAATAAATAATAAATATCCTAAAATTAAAGAAATGAACATTATTTCCTAAATTAGGATAAACAAATATTGTTAATATTTGATTGCTCTTGATTTATTTAAAATAAATATCTTAAATTAAGAAAATAAAATATTATTAGTATTTGATTGCTCTAAATATATGGAAATATTGACTAAATGGATACTTGATACTTTTTGTATCTTACCATTTTATATCTGTTTCTTGCCATTGTTTGTGTCTATGTTTTGTCATTCTATGTCCATATCCTGTCATTATATGTCTTTTTTTATTCTTTCCCTTAATTTGTCCCCTCAAGCTGGAGTGTGAATTAATATGAACTCCCAACTTGTCTCAAAACTTGGTGAAGACATCCATTAACAAGAACTTGATAAATATATATAACAATAGGATTCACTTGAATCTAAAATTATGAAATTTAAAAATTCAATAGGATTTTATTTTCATTTATTCACTTTTTAAATAAATGATAGGAAGTTTTAGAAAATATAAATTTCTAAATATTTTTTTGTGCTTCATTTTATTATATAATAATTTATAGAAGTTCGGGTTCCTTTTTCGATATTTTTTTAAATTAGTGAGTTAAGACCCACTTTTTCCTATATTATATTATATATATTAAGAATTGTAACACACTCATATTTGCCTTGAATTGTAATTTCTACCTTCTCAACCATTCCAACTATGACTATGTTGTTTTAAATAAAAACTTATGCATGCTTTAAGAACATTTTCTCTTCTGTGTTTTGGTAGTGAGTAATTGATTATGTCCTTAAAAGAGCTACTATGATTTTGGCTTTATCCTAAGCCATATGCAAATGGACAATATATATAATAGTAACGCATAGAAAGGGTGAAACCTCTTCCCCTAAAATTGGGAAATTTTTGCCTTCCCAACCATTCCAACCATGATTATGTTGTTTAAATAAAACTGATGCATACTCTAGGATCATTTTTTTCTCCTTCGTTTTGATAGTGAGTAATTGATTACATCCTTGAAGAGTTGCCACGATTTTGGCTTTGTCCTAAGCCATGTGCGAATGGACAAACTTTGTCTTGGTTTGAAATTGGCTTTGATTGCAGCAAGATGTTACATATATTTTTTAAGTCTCTTAAATATTCTTCAAGAATTCTTTTTCTTTTCAACTATAACAAGAAGCAATTGCTCTTTCAAAGAGGTTCATGCCTCATATACCACGTTAACACCAAGGATCATGCTAAAAACATCTTCTTTCATTGTTCCAATAACTCATGAAGTGATAAATTTGTTATTGTTGATCAATTACTGGTATTGCACAGTAGAACATTTGCTTCCCTCATTATTAATTTCTTTAGCAAGTTTTTCCCCACCTAAGAGATATTGGAGAACATCAACGACATAAACAATGATTTGATTTTGTCATAGTAGGAAATTTGTAGTGTTTAGCTTGATTGAAATCAAACTAGAAATAACACTAATGAAAGGCTAGAACATTGAAGCCACGAAGTAAGTTAAAAATTTAGGGTGTTTACCTTGATTGAAATCAAACTAGAATGAATATTATTGATGGAAAGACTAGAACACTAAGGATTTTTTTTTAAAAAAAAAAAAAATTAATAAGACGAAGACATGGTTTGTGTGGATGGGTCGAGCCTTTTAGGGCTTTCCACTACCTTTGAAGAAAACCAATAGAAACAAGGTATATTTTATTATTTCTTTTCATCATAAATTTATACAAGAATGTATCGGGAAATATAGAAAAAAATAAATAATAAATATCCTAAAATTAAGAAAATAAATATTATTTCCTAAATTAAGAGAATAAAATATTATCAATGTAACGCTCTTGATTTATTTAAAACAAATATTGTTTTAAGAGAATCAAATATTATTAATATTTTATTGCCCTAAATTTATGGAAATATTGACTAAATGGATGCTTAATGTTGTCTATGTGTCCGGCTATTTTGTGTCTGTGTCCTACCATTATATGTTTGTGTCCTGTCATTCTATGTTTTGCCATTATGTGTACTCTTTTATTCTTTCCCCAAGTAATTGCATCAAGAAAATGGACAGGATCATTAGGAAAACATTTGCAGGCCCCAGTTGAGGGAATCACATCCAAAAAAGATAAGTATGTTGGAAATTAAATCTGACTATGATGAAGGCAGTGATTTTGGTCAGTCAAAGACGGGTAACATTTGATAAAGAGAAAAATCTCTAGAACTCATACAAGGCCCTTCAAAGGTTCAAATTCTATTGAAATATAGTATAGTGCAGACTCTGAGGGTAGAAAAATAGTTGGTTTTTACTGAAAAGCAAATACTATTTCATGTGCCAGCACTTTTTAATTTTTTGGTTCCTGCCTTGCCAAAACAGAATGGAACATTCAAATTACTTTTCATGGAGTCAAAAGTAATTCTCTTACTTTCCTTTATTCTTAGATGATTGCTGCACAACCTGCTCTGCAATCATGAAAGGGCCAGTTGTAACTACAAGGCATCTCCTTCACCTTAGCAGAACCGGTAAAATCAAGGAATATGTAATGGAGGTCGCACACTCCATGGATTAGTAGAATATGATTCTTGTGGAACTTCTTATCGGATGGGAGGGCCCTAAGAATCTTGAAAGTAGGAAAAAGCAGCATACAATCCTTCTATCATATTATGTAAGGAATACAGCATAATTAATTTCTCTATATAAGAAGATGGTGTGGCAAGTTGCATGTGTAAGAAGAAACTCATTTTATTAAGACTTCTTCGAGGGAAAAACATATTGGTGAATCAGGCAATGGCTCATGAGTATGTCTACTGGAACGGAGGCCGCAGTGATGGAGGCTTCACCGACGGAGGCTATACCGCCCACAATGGACCGCGGGAGGAGGAGTGGAGAAAAGGCGCTGGAAATGGGCACGCTGATCATGTATGCCGCCCAGTCATTATTGATGCTATGGGAAGAAAAAGGCCTATAGTTTGCTTCAACCCCATCAGTAACACAGAGACCTATGTTACACAAACTGAAACAATTGTCTTCCGCACTCCAGCTGTCACAGAGTACAGATTCAGCGCTCCTGGAAGGGTGGGTGAGCACAAATACAGCTATCCTGTAAGGGTGGAGGAATACAAGCTTGGCTCTCCTGGAAGGGTGGATGAGCAGAAATACAGCTATCCTGTAAGGGTGGAGGAATACAAGCATGGCTCACCTGAAAGGGTGGATGAGAACAAATACAGCTATCCTGTAAGGGTGGAGGAGTACAAGCCTAGCTCACCTGAAAAGGTGGATGAGCACAAGTACAGCCATCCTGTAAGGGTGGAGGAGTACAAGCATAGCCCTCCTGCCAACAGATGGGGTAGGCCTTCGAGCCCAGTTCATGACCGTCCTCCCAAAGTCGAGCAATTCATCAATAAAATCCAAACTGAAGTTAGCGAAGTACCCACCAGGCCTGGCCCCCTCACTGCCATGAACTGGCGTCAGCACCATAATCCCCCCAAAGCTCCTAATGGCACCGGCGGCTATGGCGAGTACAGTGACTACGGCAAAGACGATTACTGGAGCAAGCCAAATAGTAATATTATAATTCAAAGTCATCCTTCTGATGGTGATGATGACTATTACAGCAGAAATGATGGCACCAAGGAGCCAACTATCACGAACAGCAACGGCTGGGGTCGGCCAAAACAGGCAGAGTGGGCTACACCCCCCGGCAGCAAGCTGACCAGACCAACAAGTGACATAGGAGCAGCGGTGGAGATTCTGAAGGAGGCCGCCATGCCTTCATCTGGACAGCCTGTTCGGTTCGCAACACCAGCTCCTACCGTGCCTAAATACACAGAAACCATTGACAGCAAGGAAGCCACAAGGCGATATGGCAACTTCAAAAAAACTCCTAGGCCAGACTTGACCGGAGGGCCAATCATTGACAGCAAGATGGCCAAGGAAAAGTATAACGGCGCAAAAGTCTGACCACAAGCTTGCAGACATACAGGAGTCTCCGGGATAATTATAGGTTTTGCTGGGACTTCATCTAGCTATACTTTCTACCGGTGTGCCTGTTTTCTCCTTTGTTGTTCATCTCTGTGGAACTATATATAGATAAATATGGTGTGGTAATTAATGGCATTTTATGCCGGTAAAATAAGCTTTCTTTGTAAGCATGCAGTTTGCAATATATTAATTTACTAAGTATCTTTTCTTTTTGTATATAGATTTTTTTTCTCATTTTTTTTTTTAATTTCCTATATGTCAATGGTTATGGTGTTACATTCTTGAACTTCGATGTTAATATTAATATTTGTCCACTTTAAATTGAAGTTAGAAATGAATTTTTCCAATAAAGTAAACTTAATGGATCACTAAAAACGTAATTGACTTTATTGAAAAAGTCAAGTATTTTGGTTTTTTTAACATAATTCATTATAATTATATTTATTAATATCAACATATTACTTTTAATTAAATAAAAAAATAAAAAAATATTTTGGTTTTTTTTATTTATCCAGAAAACAAACACCACCTTAATTGTATTAATGAAATAATTTGACCCAAATACTAATTTCCATTGTTTATAATACAAATTGATAAAAAATTAAATTAATTTTTCTTTGACCTTAAACACAAAAGATGTAGGGCACCTTGTATTATTATATATAGCATGACCTACATCATGATATTGGGTTTAATAAATTGTCATTAATTTTAGGTATATTTACAAAACTTATTGTGGTGTTTATTTTTTTGGTTTTTTCTATTTCATTAAAAGTGGTCTATTGATATCAATTAATATAATTAAATTGAACACATTGATAATAAATTCAATTTAATTATATTAACTTATTAATATTAATAGGTTATTTTAAGTGAAATAGAAAAAATTAAATATTTTAACTTTTTCTATTCGGTTAAAAGCAGACATCATCAGATGTTAATTAGGATCATGAGAAACTACTACTAATGATTATATAGTAATAAGTTTCAATTATCATAAACGTAACACTTCCTATTCAATTTTTGACAACATTCTTTGGCACTTTTTTTTTCCTATGGTTTTCCACTGGTCTCTTTTATTGGAGATAATCACCTTAACACTAAGGACAAAAGGAAATGACCAAAATACAACCACAAGAATGACACTATTTTTGGGAAAAATAATTTCTTCCTTTATTTTTCATCTTCCTCAATCTCATCATTCCATAAACCTAACTTAATACTCAAAATCATAAATTTATATCCAAATCACATATAAAATCAAATTTAATTACAACAACATTGAAGATTTTGTAAATAAAATAATAATGATAATAATAATAATAATAATAATAATAATAATATTTATAAATAAATAAAAAAGCCCAAAAAGGGAAAATACTCTTATTCTTTGTTCATTTTGTCATGAGAATTGAAAATAAAATGTTAAGAAATAAAAAATAAAAAATAAAGATTTTGAGACACATCCATTAACAAAAAAATTCATTTTTTGGGTGGCAATAGGTTATGAAATAATCCAAATTAAATAACAATTTCAAAAAAGAATATTAGCTAGCTTAGTCAAAAAAGACACCCTTTGAAATAATTTTCGTTTTTGCAAAGACTAAAAATTCCATTCATTATAAACCAATTCACATATTCTCATATGAATTATAATATAATAATCTCTTCAAATCATATATGAAGAAAGGAGGATATGTTTTTGATAAAGATCTTATACTGTAGAAATGACAACATGGTTCTTTGCTCATAAATGATATGAATATGTGGTTGTGACAGCCTATCACAAATTGTGGAAGAATATGTTCTCCATGTCACTAATACAAAACCCAGAAAATGAACACATGCAGCTGATCATGGGTATACTGTACGTATAAACAAGAATAATATATTCAAACAGCCAGTAAGAGTATAATTCTTGGAAATATTTAGCAAGTGGGAGGCCTTGGAAACACAAAATCGTGGAAGAATATGATTTCAAAAATTGTATGAATATATTTTGGTTTAAATTGTGGTAGGATAAAATCTCTTGGAATTTTTAAAAGTATTTATCTACCATGATATTGACAAGAGTATAATATTTATGCCCAGAAATGAAGAACATACACGTAATAAAATTTATACTCGATAGATAAACAAGAATATTTTCAAATTATCACCAGAAAATTAAAGAGGGACAAAATTAATCTATATTGATTAGAATGATGGAATGTCACATGAAGTGTTGTAAGACAGCAAGATCAAGCTTATGGTCTTCAATCACCACCCATAGTATGGATAACCTAGAAATAGACAAGTACCCAAGAAAGTTCACATTTGATAAAGATTTTTGCTCCTGCAATGGAAGGATTTTGAGGGACTTCATGAATTAGCTTGTGTTGGATTGTCAAACCCAAATCAGTAGTATTGTGCTTAGATGTCGGGTTGAACTGCTTGGTCAGCTTGCAGGAGTTGAAAGCCTCTTGGATATTTTTTTTTTTTTCTTTTTTGTGATAATTGATGGGTTTACTCTTATTATATATTTTAATTCTTTTTGTTTTAGGGTTTTGTTTTCTAAAAAATGCAGTTGTAATTGAGAGTTTTTTTCAAGAGTTTTATCATTGTAACTCTTCTCATTCATTTTTATTAATGGATTGTTGTGTGTTGGTGCATTCCGTAAGTATAGGGATCACATTGATTGTCAAACTATATTAAAAATTTTGTCTTCTTCTTTACTTTCTACTAGCACGTGTGCGTGGTTTGATTAACAGCCGAACAAATCTTAGTGTTCTATGATCAAACCAAATACTATCCTACCATGGTATAGGATGTTAACCCTTTACCTAACATGGTACCAGTCACAGCTTTAGTTAATTAACTGGAGTTTTGGGTTAGTTTCTTCGTGTATTTGATCTATTTATTATATCTATCTATCTATTTATATATATATATATATATATATATATATATAAATACACACAAGGACACACGCACAGGTGGCTTCCTTGAAGAGTGACATATAGAGTCACAATCATTTAACAAGCATCTAGGAGCCATATCTATGGACTGTAGGTACATAAAGCCCCTCTTGAATGCTTTCTCTGGGACTGGTTTGTGGTGGGTGTTGCTTTCTCTGGGACTGGTTTGTGGTGGGAGTTTATCGATCCACCATATCTGTGATGTTCCTCTTGTTGTTCATTTCATTAGAACCATACATGTTTTCATCTGTAAGCAAGTCTTGCCAGATGCGTTTTCCTTGTAAGCTGTTACCTCTAATTTTTTCTAAATATATTTCCTCACATGGTCATGAGAGGTTTTGAGTGTGATTAATATGTATGAGAAAGTCTTTCAGGAGTCATTGCAGGGAAGCATCCCCACAGAAATTGAGCAATGGTTGACACTAAGTCATTAATGTCGATAAAGATGGAAGAAAAGGCCTATCATTTCTTTCAACCCCAACCATAACACAGAGCCCTATTCTACAAAAACTGAGACGGTTAAAATAGAACAGGTTCATGCACCTAGCTCTATCATGAAGGTGGAGCCAGTACCGCAGGATTATGAATCAGTTGTCAGCAATAGGTGGGGTAGGCCTGGAGCTCAGCTAATGATCAGACACAGAAGCCCAACAGCTTCATCACCAATTCAAGTCATAGCCAACCCACCAAAGCTGGCCACATCGATGGGATACCTTATTCCACTGGTTGTGGCTGCACCACTGACGATGGAGGGTGTGGTACTGAATTCAGCAAGCTCCATTACTGGACCAAGCCAAGTGCTGAAATCATTCCTAATGACAACTTTGACTATTATTTCCGTGGAGCTGAGAGCATCATAGATCACTGCTGTGGAACTCCGCGAGAAACCTACCAATACTGCAAAAAAATTCCCTGATTAAAGTAACAATCAACAGAGTTAACTCTAGAAGAAGCAGCAAGCTAGTTTATAATATATGACAGCCATGGGTAGCAGAGACTTATATTCATCCATAATATATCCATCTGAAGTTCTTCAAAGGGGGGAAGTTCTTGAACAGCCAACTTTTCTTACTAAACATATGCGGAACTAATTTTCAGTGGAAATAATACTCGCTTTTAACCATTTAGAGTAGTTTGGGAATTAAGTGATTTTGGTAGAAGTGATATTTACTGTGTTCGGCGGTGTTTATACTCGAAATGCTTTTAGTAAAAATATTTTTTCCAAAAGTGTTTTAAAAAGAATCACTCTTAAAAGTGTTTTTTGCAAAAAATACTGTAAATAATTTTTCATATTTTTAAAAATATTTCCTAAATTTTACCAAACACTTATTTAATATATATATATATATACTTTTTAGGTTAAAAGTGTTTCGTAGTAATGCAAACGGACTCTTACAACTTGCTTTGTAATTGTTTTCGAAAATAATTTTAAAAAATAGAATTGTTATATTATTTTTATATAACAAATGTCTATTTAAAACTAGAAATATTTCTAATCTATTTCTTACATTTTAAGTATGTTTTAAAAATAATTTGTATATCTAATTTTTTATTTTTAATTATATTATATGTTTGTATAATCATTTCTTAAAACTACTCTTAGAAAATAAGTAAAAATAATCAAAACATGTTCTAACGCCCTGTTTTCTATTCTTAAGAATAAAAAATAGAAAACAATTTTTGGTTATCAAACATATTTTCTATATTTTTTGTTTTGGATAATAAAAAATTGTTCTCAAAAATAGTTCCTAAACATGCTTTAATCTCTAATAGTTTTTATTAGTAACACGTTGATTAGAAATTGTTTAAGGGGAAGTAAGTTAGTGTTGGGATATAAAAAGGAAAAAAAAAATGGAAAAGTGGTATATTCAATGATAGCAACTTTTAAAATGTGTAAAAAAAAAAAAGAAAAAGGAAATTTGAGATTTTCAAATAATAGAATTCTTTAGAAATTTGTAGATGTGAAAATTCTTTTTTGTCAGAAAATATTTAATCATAAATAATTGTATAAATACTCGTTCTATAATATGTTAACATAGATGAAGTTAAAAATATTATTAATTTTGTGATTAAGTATTATCGTAAAAAATAAATAAATACTTTGATGAGAAAATAGTTTGTCATTTAAAGTAAAGGTTTTTACAATTTAAAAAATTATTTGTTTGTGATGTGACATTATTACCGCAAAACAATTATTATAAATAGTAAATATATTTTTGAAAAAGGATAGAGGATTTGTTGGATAAAATTATTTATTATTAAAAATTAAAAATTAGTGACAAATAATTTTTTCCCAAATATATATTTATTTTGCCATAAAAAAAAAAAAATTTCCTTAACATGGCAGGAACAACAATTTTGACATCAACTCTCCAATGGTGAAATTTTATGACAAAATTTCATCTTCGTAGCATATAATTTATAATAAGTAACAAATTTTTAGTCATTACAAAAATTATCACCAAATCTAACATTTGTTGTACTGATTCCACACTCATCCACCACCAAACATCGACAATTGTTATGGCTAATAAAGATTTCAACCACCAAAGAACAACATTTTTGTCACGATCTTCCCGTCATCCATATGTTCAAGTATCACTTCAAAATTATAGTGTGATAATATAATTCATTTTAATAAAAGTTGGGCATTTATATTTACAATTGCCTAAAACCTATTCTCTGACTCCACCGGTGTACACAAATAAGCAAAGAAAAAAAATATTAATCATTAGGTTTTTCTTTCTGACAATAGAACTTTACTTTATTTTCCAAAAAAAATGTGTTTATGTAACCTATGGCAAGTGTAAAGAAGAAAATCACAAGGCCTTAATAGGCTTTAGCATTTCAAGTGTAACGACCTACTCCTAATTGTGTAAATATTATCTCAAAGGGGCCATCATTTCAAGTGTAACAACCCGCTCCCAATCGTATAGATATTGTCCGTTTTGAACCTAAGAGGTCCTCACGGCTTTAAAATGTGTCTATTTGGTTAAGAGAAGTCTCTACATATATAACGCCAAGAATTTTCTTTCATATTCGATGTGGGACATCATAAACACCCCCCATGTAGATACAACGTCCTCGTTGTGTCCCATAGGATGGTGTTGATACCATTTGTAACGGCTCGCTCCCAATTGTGTAGATATTGTCCGTTTTGAACTCAAAGGGGCTCTCACAGTTTTAAAATGCGTCTACTTAGTTAAGATAAGTCTTTACATATATAGCATCAGGAACTTTCTCCCATATCCGATGTGGGACATCACATCAAGTCTGTGGTCACTCAAGACTGAAACCTGCCTCATGCCCAAGCATAGCTCTATCCTTGATCAGTACAACAAATATGGTTTTTTACTACAAAGCAATTTATGACTAAAAGAGGCCTATTTCATGGTAAAAAGATTTATGCCATGCAAAACTTTTTGTGACAAGTTCATGCTTATAAATTTGTGGACTAGGTTTTTTTTTTTTTTAATCACAAGAATGATGTTTGTTGCAAAATACTTAATATACCTTATATTTTGGGTGTTATATTTGAAGTGTAGTTTGGTCCCACTTCTAATGTTGCTATTTTAAAAACTGAGAATATAAGAGTCTATTTGTCTGTGTGATTTAAAAATAGTTTTTTATATTTAAAAATTGAAAATTGTTTTTAAAAATTTATAATATTGTTTGGTTGTTATTCTCTAGAAACAATTTTTAAAAACAAAGTGAAATAGAGAACAATTTTTAAAGAATAAGTAGGAGTTGTTTTCATCAGTTTTTAAGAAACAAAAGAAAAATATAGGCCTATTTGGCCATATTTTCTTAAAAATTGTTTTTAAGTAAAAGGATAAAAAATAGTTTTTAAAAACAAGTTTCAAAAAACATGACCGAACAGACCCTAAGAGTTAGTTTGATCATGTTTTTTGAAACTTGATTTTAAAAGACTAGTGAAAACAACTTTTACTTGTTTTTTAAAAACTATTCTCTATTTCACTTTGTTTATAAAAATTATTTTCAAAAAACAATGGTCAAACAACATTGTGAATTTTTAAAAACAATTTTATATTTTTAAAAAGAGAAAATTGTTTTAAAATCAAACAGCCAAATAAACTCTAAATATTTTTAATTATATTTTTAACTTGGGCTTTGGGATCACAAGGTTCTATCTATATAATATCGAGTTATTTAAATGATTTTAATACATAAAGTTTGATTTGAAAACATATATATATATAGTTAGTTAGTTAGTAGGGTTATTTTCCAAAAGTGGGAAGTTGCGAGAGGTATAGGGATCGATACCCTACATCTCCACTAGTCCCACTAGACCATCCAAGCAAGACCAAACCTTACAATCTTTCTTATAGTGGCCTACTTTACCATATCTAAAGACTCTTGAGATACCAAGGTTCTTTGTACACTTTGGTAAGATCCAAGTAGCAGCCAAGCCAAAATGATTCCACTCTTCATCACTCAATTTTTCCAACGTTTCTTAGGAAACCTTAATTATGTATCAGAATTCCTTAAGAGGGTTTTTGGTACACGGGAATAGGGAGTGGGAATAGACATCTCATTCATTTTCTCCCTTATTCCTATGTTTGGATAAATGTTAAGAAGGTAGAAATGGAATAAAAAATTATTCAGGCAGAAATCAAATCCAACTTATAAGTTAGATCTGAATTCATCAAAAGTAGGTGGTATTCTAATTCATTAAACCCATTTGATAATATAAAATAACCTAAATTTACTATTTTACCCTCTTATCTCATTCTTAAACTCGATGCTTATCTTCTTTGCAAAGTTAAAAACCCATTCATCATCAATTTCTTATCTTCATCCACTTTTTATCTTCTTTGCAAAGTTAGAGACCCATTCATTATCCACTTCTCTGCAACAAGTGATTCTCTCAAATTGAATCAATCAAACCTTCCACGACATTTAGAAAAAAAATATGTTGTTATATTTTTTTCTCCTTTTTTTTCTTTGTAAAATGTAATTCTATAGCTTTTTTTTTTGCATGACAAAATATTTAAAATTTTGATAAAAATAAATAAATAAATAAATAAAAATAGAACGAATATTTAAAATTTTTTAAGGTTATGGATTTTATCGGATATGATACTTGTTGAAAATTAGAACGAAATTTGAATTCTTTTATTTCCTCTTTTGGAAATAGGAAAAACATTTGCTAGCTTTGAGAATTTTGACACGAAATATGGGATGAAAAATAATAAGTTTTTTTTTCTATTAGATTGACTATACACACAGTTTATATAGGAGATTACAAGAGAAGAAAAAAAAAACAAGAGACATAATAGGAAACTAACTTATTCCTAAACTAACTTATTCCTAAATTATAAAACTATCTATTTACAGAAATAGGAAACAAATAAAATAGGAAAATAATTCTCCTATTCTATTTATAGCTCAACACTCCCCCTCAAGCTGAGGAATAGATGTCTTCCATTCTCAGCTTGAATACAAGATCATGAAACATTGAACTATTCAGCTCTTTTGTTAGGACATCAGCTAATTGATGTTTTGATGGAACATAAGACATACACACTACTCCTTTCTCCAATTTTTCTTTGATGAAATGCCTATCAATCTCAATATGTTTTGTCCTATCGTGTTGTATAGGGTTATGAGCAATATTGATAGTTGACTTGTTGTCACAATAGAGCTTCATAGGACCATCCCACTTGATTCTCAAATCATCTAGAATAATCTTCAGCCAAAGTAGTTCACACAACCCTTGAGCAATGGCCCTAAACTCTGATTCTTCAGATGACCTTGCTACCATATTCTGCTTTTTACTTCTCCATGTTACCAAATTACCTCCAAGAAAAGTATAATACCTTATAGTTGATCTTCGATCCACTAGGGAACCTGCATAGTCAGCGTCGATGTATGCTTCTAGAGCAAGAGTATTGTTCTTTTTGAACAAAATTCCTTTCCCAGGGTTGCCTTTCAAGTAATGCAGCACCCTGTAAGCAACTTGAAGATGAGGTTCTCTTGGATCATGCATGAATTGACTAATCATGCTCACCGAGTAGGCGATGTCTGGCCGAGTGTGAGCAAGGTATATGAGCTTACCAACTAACCTCCGGTACATTCTTTTATCCACCATTGGTTCTTCTTTAGCTTCTCCCAACTTGTGGTTTGGATCCATTGGGGTAGAGATTGGTTTATACCCAATCTTCCCTGTTTCTGCCAATAAATCAGTCACATACTTTTGTTGAGAGATGAAGATCCCTTGTGTGGAATATGCCACCTCAATATCGAGGAAGTACTTCAGTTTCCCTAGTTCCTTTATCTCAAACTCTGTTGTTAATCTCTGCTTCAATTCATGCTTTTCTCTCTCATTATTTCCAGTCACTATGATGTC